>CM024753.1:27632587-28232587 GCA_014218235.1 Colocasia esculenta | reverse complement strand
AGAAAAATCGTGAAATAATTACTCTAAGTAGCCTTCATGTACCTCTTCAAAAGCCCTATAGTTTCGTTGTATTCCGCTCATCCATTTGGGCGAATTTAATTCATGAAGTCTTGCTGTTACATGAACCCGAATCTCATGTTTTCTCTAATCCCCTGCATGTACTTGCTCTCATGCTATGATAAAATTCTCGTGTATACTGCATCGTATTATCTTTCAAACGCCCCTGGTCTTGCTTGATTTCGATCTCCCATGATGGAGAATTAAATCTTTGGATATCTATCAGATCTGTGCACTCGACCCTCCTTGTTTCCTTTTTAACCTCGTGCAACTTGACATCATTCCATGATAAAATTATCATTAATACTACTACATGTTAGCTTTCAAACGCCACTAGTTCCAGAATTTTTCATCATGTATACCTCTCTAATTAATTCATTGAACCCTGACTGCGCCTATTTAGGTCACCGAAAAGTAACCTGATCATTGTATGTCTAAACCTTGTCTATTTTCAAATTAATCGTGCATGTTGATAGATATACATGTCTACTTTTGTTTAAAACTAGTTTCATGCTTTTTGGATCACCGTACTATTTTATATGGAATTTAGAACGCCCCTGTATTATAGAGGACTGGCCCTGGGAAAAAAGGGAAAACCCAGACCGCCCCTGATATCGCGGCGGCGCGATACGCCGCGATAACAAGAGGGTGGCGGTCGGCCTCCACGTCGCGTCATGAACACGACGGGCCTTGCCGCCGCGTTCCCAACCCCAAACCAGGCCAGGCCGGTTGGTTCACCCATCGCGCCAGGCCTCCCCGTCGCGACCTGGACCGCGACGGGAAACCCCGTCGCGATACTGGGATTAACGCGACCTAGCGCCCTGTCGCGACTTGATCGCGACAGGTCACCTCGTCGCCTCTTGACAATTTCGGCCAGAACCTTATATTATGCATATACCCCTAATTGGCCATGATTAAACCATGATATAGTGAACCCTACTTGGTAAGTTAATAATGGCATTAATGATATCAATTTAATTATTTTAAAAAGACATTTGCACGACTTATCATATCCTCAAGATTTCTTTACACATACACACACATGACTTTATTAATTGTCATTTGACCCTAATAATTTATGTAATAATGTATCTGGTAACTTAGCAAAATAATGACTAAATTACCCTATTTTATTAAATACAATTGTCTTCGTTTTTACTCGCGCATTTTAAATACCGTTACTGTTTTCCCTCGGCCTTCGAGCACTCGAGGCACGACGACCCATTTTTACACACTTTCCCTTAACTTGGACCACCTCTCCACCGGGAATACTCTCGACTGGACTAGGGAATCCTTGTCAAGACCTCCGTAATTCTTCTTGGCTTTGGCGCACGTCCTTAGTCAACAAGCTGGTTGTACCCTAAAACCCGTTTCACCTTAGGGATCAGTACGATCCATGGCCTTAGTGTTCTCTCCTTATCTTGCGATCACACCGGACAATCTAGCCTGTGTTCATAGCACGGCTAGAGGGCGGTTGTGACTTCTACCAGACTGCCAGTACCCGCCTGGTGCTGTGCAACCGTTACTATCGTGTGTTTCTCGTCATTTTATGGATATGTCCCTATCTCATCTACTATCTCGATACTCTCATCTGTTCACATTCTCTCTACACTCTCGTCTAGTTTATCTGCTACTCTCATCTATTCTTGGTACTCTCTTGGCCATTTTGTGATTGTCTAAGATAACAAACATGACTATGCTATGCAACATTATAAGGGCCCGATCTGGTCCTTGGGAGGAGCACCCGAAAGGCTTTAACTCGCGAGGGTCTAATGGTCAGGTGATGACATACACCAAACGCATGACACGCAAGATTGATCTAAGACATTCACAAACATTCCTGTACATGATACTTGACTTGTGGTTGATAAAATGATCGACCAAATGCATGTTACTTGCTTTACTTGCTATCGTGACTTGTGCACTGCTGTGCAATTACTTGTTAACTTGAAATATGGCCAAATCTTTTGTACTTGCACTACAAGAATAATACAGTTTAGCTACGGAATTTAGCTACGGAAATAGTTATAGCTAATCCGTAGCTAATTTGCTACTGCTTAGCTACGGACGCATAGTCGGCGTAAAAATTATAATTTAGCTACGCACCAATTCCATAGCTAAATCCGTAGCTAATTGGCTGCGGATTAGCTACGCACCAATTCCATAGCGAAATCCGTAGCTAATTAGCTATAATTAGAAATAAAATAATTCTATCGTTAATCTGTAACTAATGAGCTACGGACTTAACTATGAAAAGCTTTTGTAGCTAAATAGATATATATATAAATATATAAATATATATTATTGTATATACTTATACATACTTATATATTTGTACATTTAAATAAGTATGTACTTTCATACATATTTAAAATACATATTTATTAATATTTATAAATTGATGTTGGATTAATAAATATTAGCCAATAATATAATATAATAGCACTATATTTTTATTCTAAATAAATATTCTAAATTATAGCTGATAAATCTGAAAATCAATATAAATAAAAAAGACTTTTTAGTAATGTTTAAATATAAATATACATAAGTATGTACTTATAAGTATATATGATGTAAAGTATTGTTTGTACTATATATATAATTAAATAAGAATATACTTCTAAACATGTATAAAATACATATTTATTAATATTTTAGATTGATATTGACCTAATAAGTATTAGCCATTAATATTTTTTTGCACTAATGAAACTTACTTAATTGAATATAATTGATAACAAATATAAATAATTTTTTTAGTAATATTAAATGTATAAATATATATAAATATGTACTTATCTATACATTTAAATAAGTATGTACTTTTATACAATTATAAATTACATATCTAAATGATCTATACATATCTAATAGATATAAATACACATATATACATATCTCAAATATATAGTATGTATTTCTATATATTTTTATAAGATTAAATTAATTTATTAAAAAACTAATTTTCTACCTAATTACATATCTCAAATCATATCTATGCGACTATGCTTTTTTATACGCGTTTTGAGTTTTCTTTCCCTCCCCTCCGTTTTCTTTCCCCCCCCCCCCCCCTTCGTTTTCTTGCCCTAGTTTCACACCGCCGGGACCTCTGCCGAAGCTGGGCCTCCACCGCGACCGCCACCGCGACCAAGCCCGGCCTCCACCGCGACCAAGCCCAGGCTCCACCGCGACCGCGACCAAGGCGGGCCTCCACCGCGGCCACCACCAACTGCAGCCGGGCCTCCACCGTGGCCACCAACTGTAGCGAGAGGGGAACAAGCAGAGGGAGGAAGACAGAGAGAGGTAAGTAGTCGGTTCTATCCCCGCTCCACCTGCATCTCGTCCAGCTCCCCCGATCCCAGCCTGGGGTCAGCGGCCTCGAGCACCGCGTGCCTCCCGTAGAGATTCCACACCCACTCCACCAGCCCCTCGAGCTCCTCCTGGGGAGCGGGCTCATTGGGCCTCCTCCCGCAGGCGATCTTTAGAGCCACCACCCCGAAGCTGTACACATCCGACTCCTTGCTGGCCTTGCCGGTGGTGGCGCACTCCGGCGCCAGGTACCTCATCGTCCCGGCCGGCACTGTCGTCTTTGGCCCGCGGCCATGGTCGACGAGAGTGACGCCCCCTCCTTCCCGCCGCTTCGTCCAAAGAGGTGGGCGTCGAGGCTGCCGTTGGGCATGTGCTCGTACACCAAGAGGAGCTCCCTTCGATCTCATGGCACCACCCGACGAGCTGCACAGGTTGCGGTGCTTGAGATGGCTGATGATCTTCACCTCGGAGACGTATTGATGGCCACCTCCATCGACCTCGGAGGGTCGTTCAGCACTCCTCTGTAGACATCTCCGAACCCTCCTCTCCCGAGCTCCATATCTGTCGCAAAATTGTTGGTTGCTCGGGCCAGATCCCGATAAGGGAACCTCTTTGGACCCCTGCCCCCTTCGAACTCTGTATTTAGCTTCAACTGCAGTGAAGCTTATCTACGTCATCAGCAAGCCTCGTAATCACCCTTGTCAATAGCTCAGCCCCATTCCACCTTAAAAGGGTATCATCATATGTTGAGTAAAATTCCTTTAGACATTCCAGTATGATAGGACATCATATTTCCACATAATCACATCAGTTTTGGCAAGCAAGAATGTCAGTATAAAGGTGTAACAGTTAGAAAGCATGTAACAGCAAAGGGAGAGGAAACAATCACCAGTTAATTCTTGATACATTATCGTTGAACCAAATATTGTGGTTTTCATGTAGCCTATTTTGGGAAGGTCGGTTGTAAATATATCTCGGGTACATTTGCTGTTCTGTCAAACATATACTGTATGAATGTGTGTGTGAATGCATCTGTGCAAATGCACACTCACTTGTGTATATATACTTGCATGTTGTGTGTGTGTGTGAGTGAGAGAGAGAGAAAACCTGGCTGGAATTTTTTAGCATTGTCTCCTCGCAAGGGTACAGTTCAACTGAAACAGAAGCAGAATACAGCCGTATGTACTTTCTACCAACAACCTGAAAATGTAGATTGGTTTTAGGGTTGGGGGGGGGGTGAGAATGAGTTGTGCTCAGAAAAAAAGACTGCCATATGAAAGCCCTTAAGAAACAAAATGAAAGGAAAAACTAAAAAGTACCTGAGCAAGAAGATTATGATGTGGATCATGATGCAAAGGTGTCACGGTTCCAACTGGACCAAACCAAGCATTAATTGATTTAATCTCCCCGCCACCAGTAAAACAGTAGTCAGGTACTCCAACTTTGAAAAAAGAAGTTGTAGGCTTGGGGTTGGACATCAGTAGGTTGCAAACTGTAAACAGACAAGATTAGCTTTAGAAGAACTACTTTGCTCCAATGCCCACGACATTGGCCTTTCTCTGTACCATTCATCTTTTCTAATGAAATGTGACCACACCTTGGTTGCCTTCAGAAAAAGAAAAAATAAAAGGGACCTCCGTACCATTCATCCTTTACAATTTTTTTCCAAATATCTGATTTTGATATGGTCCTGTATTGATTCTCCAGTTCCCCAGTTCTGATTTCATGGTTAAGCTAACGAGCATGGCCACTATTTATGTGTAATGTCTGATTTTACTTTGACTAATTTTAGTTCCTGTGCTAACTTTACTTTGACTTAAATCAACAATTGAATTATTCAACAGAATATGGTTCGTGGACGTCGAGGTGTCTTAGGTAGCAGGACAGGTATATATATCTGTTGCATACTATTCATTAACTTCTTAGCTAATTTAATGTATCGAGTGATTTTAACCATATTTCCTATAGGATCTCAAGCTATGGGTCGAGGCATTGTAGGTAGGGGGACAAGTACAAATTTCCATTGTATTCTTCTTCATTTATATAATGTAACAAGTAAGTTTAGTTTTTATTTATCTACAATTACAGGATCCCAGTCTAATAATCAGCCTCTACCTCTGCGTCCGCCTTTAGTGCAGTCGTCGCCTTTGCCTATGGCTCCAACTACAGGTAGACATTTCAATTTTACTTATTATAATTATAAATATCTAATCAAATCACTTGCAGAATCCCAGTCACAGTCTTTACTTTCGCCTTCGCCTCTACCTTCGCCTCCAGGTATACATTTAATGTTGTTCATTGCGATGCATAATCAAATCACTTGCAGGTGCCCAGCCTTTGCCTTCGCCTCTACCTTCGCCTTCATTTGTGCCTCCAGGTATACATTTTAATTTTGCTCATTGCAATTATAGATGCATAATCAAATCACTTGCAGGTGCCCAGCCTTTGCCTTCGCCTCTACCTTCGCCTTCATTTGTGCCTCCAGGTATACATTTTAATTTTACTCATTGCAATTATAGATGTATAATCAAATCACTTGCAGCGCCCAACCTTTGCCTTCGCCTCCAGCACAACCTTTGCCTCCGACTCCAATTGTGTCTTCAGGTATGTTAATTAAATGTATTCATTATAGATAGGCATATCTAATTATATCACTTGCAGGATCTCAGCCCTCAGTAGTCAATCGTTATGGATTTATGCTTGTATTTGTGTGATGTGTGATATGTGTATGTGTGTGGTATGTTTTTACTGAATGAATGAGCAGGTTTGCAGATACATGTAAAAAAATGTGATGTATGATATGCGTATGTGTGTGGTTGTATGTTTTTACTGAATGAAAGAACATGTTTGCAAGTACATGTAAAAAAAAGTCACAAGAAAAGTAATTTTTTTTTGTTTCTAATTTAGCTACGGATTTGCTACGAAAACATTCGTAGCTAATCCGTAGCTAATTGGCTACGGATTGACTAAGGAACTAGCAGAAATATCCTTAGCTAATTAGCTACGGAGTAGCTACTGAATTAGTTCTAGCTAAGTAGTAGCTAATTAGCTACGGAGTAGCTACTGAATCATTTCTAGCTAATCCGTAGCTAATTAGCTACGGATTAGCTACGACAATTATTCGTAGCTATTTAGCGGCCAACTTTTAGCTACAACCATAATCTGTAGCTAATCCGTAGCTAATCGGTAGCTATACTGTTTAGCTACAGATTAGCTACCGATTGTTTCCGTAGCTAATCTTCAGTATTCTTGTAGTGTTGTTACCTATGAAGGTATTCTTGTCTTGTGAACTTACTGGCACGACTATACCTGATCGTTCTCATACTTGCTCGTTCCTGTTAGTTATCCTGCTTGATAAAAGGTTAAACACTTAAAGTCTGCTTGTTTACATGAGATATTAAGTCCTATTGAGCGTTATTCGCTCATTCTGTGTTTTTTATTTAATGTGTTTCAGGCGAGTATGACGATGACCACACTCACGAGGACGGGACTGAGGATTCTCAAGAGTGACCATTTTTCTGCAACCAGTGCTATCTAGTAGTAGTTAGTTAGTATAGTTATGAGTCAGTTAGTCATGATGTAATAGTTTGATTTTGAATAAAGTACTCTGGGCCCTAGTTTGGGCTCTGATACATTGATGTAATAGTTAGATTTTGAAGTTTGATGAGACATTAGTGATTGTAATGGAATTGATGGATTATTAATGAAATATGAGGTTGTTTGGTATTATTTCCATTTGTGTAATGGTTTGTTATTTATTTCTCGCTCGGTACTATTTAATAACTGTAATCCCGCTCCGATATTCCGCGTCGGGGCGTTACAGTTTTGTGTTATCAGAGCCTAGGTTAATCTTAAGTATAGGATGATCTAGGTTTGACTTGCCTTGACTTAGAGTCTAATTCCGTACCTATGTGAGATGGGTAGAACCTTGGGTAATGAGATAAAATGAACTCACACACGCACAAACTTAGTGCAAACTCAATGACTCACATTTAAAATCCTTTTTGAAGGAACATTAAACACTTAAACAATGGCAGCGGAGCGTGCTCAACTCCGTGACATGCAGCAAACTATACAACAGCTTACCCAAGCTTTGCTTCAGGCTGCTGGAGCCAACAACAATATAACACAACCGAGGAGCTGGAGAATTACACAGGAATTTCCGCAATCTGAATCCACCTCGATTCAGTGGGACCACTGATCCCGATGAGGCAGAAAATTGGCTTAAGGAGACAGAGCGTGTTTTCCACGTCATGCAGTGTGCGGATGGGGACAAGCTTCTACTGGCAACATTTCAGCTTGAACGGGACGCCCGTGCGTGGTGGGAATCTGTGGAAGCCACCAGGGCAGATGCACAGTTTACCTGAGAGGAATTCAAGGAGCATTTCAACTCCAAGTATTTCTCTGAAAGAGTCCAGGAGAGAAAAGCCTCAGAATTTGCTGCACTGAAGCAGAGGCACCTTACTGTCGCTGAATATGAAGCGCAATTCTCCCGATTGGCACGCTATGCCAACCACCTTGTTAGCACAAAGAAAATGAAGGCGAGGCGATTTCTTAATGGGCTTAAGCCGTCATATATTACCCAACTTGCACCCATGGACATTAAGACATATGCTGATATGGTCAAAAAGGCTCAGTTACTAGAAGATGCGACTGATCTGACTGATCGCATCAAGGGGAGACTAGTCAAGAAGGAACCAACATCCGGTTCCTCCAGCAAGCCCACAAATGGCAAAAAGCGGCCATTCAACGTCACTGGAGGGCCAAGCCAGGAAAGAAAGCCCAAGATACCTACTCCTCCAAACACCAACAAGACCAACTGTGAGCATTGTGACAAGCCTGGTCACACTACCGCTGAGTGCTGGAGAAAAGTAGGCGCCTGCCTGCGTTGCAGAAATCACAATCACCGCATTTCCGAGTGCCCTGTGCTGAAGGAGCAAGAGAAGGAGAAGCGTCCTATGGGGCAGAAGAAACCAGGCAGACTACAGGCCCTGCAAGAGGTTGAGACCACCGAGGAAGGTGGAGTTGTGGAAGGTACACTACCAATCTTTTCTCAATCAGCTTTTGTTTTGTTTGATACTGGCGCAACACATTCTTTCATATCACAAGCATTTTCTGATACCTTAAATGAGAAACCTGCATCTATGACATTTGAATTACCTGTCATAACACCACTTGGAGAAAAGGCTCAATTGAATAATATTATCCATTGGCTGATGTTAAGATTGGTGAACTCAATCTAAGAGCTGACTTGATCTGTATGCCCATGGAGGGCTACGATGTCATTCTGGGAGCCGATTGGCTATCCACATATGGGGCTATCATGGATTGTAGAAGAGGGAAGATTACTTTTAGTGAATTCCCTAAGCTGACTTTCACAGGACGTAGGCACAAGAGACACTTGTCCCTCGTCTCTGCTATCAAAGCACATAATATGATAAGAAAAGGGAGTGTGGCATTTCTTGCTGCCATCGTACTTGAAAAGAAAGCAGTTAAGATATCAGACATCCACATAGTGCAAGAATACCCTGATGTGTTTCCCGATGAGCTACCAGGCATTCCACCTGAGAGAGATGTAAATTTCTCAATTGATCTCATACCTGGAGCTGCACCGGTCTCACGTCAACCCTACAGGATGTCCCCTGCTGAATTGAAGGAATTGAAAGCAATTGATGGAACTTCTAGAAAAGGGTTTCATTAGGCCGAGTACTTCTCCTTGGGGAGCACCAGTGTTGTTCGTCAAGAAGAAGGATGGATCCATGAGATTATGCATCGATTACAGGCAGTTGAACAATCTCACTATCAAGAACAAGTACCCTCTGCCGCGTGTCGATGAGTTATTTGATCAGATATCAGGAGCAAAGTATTTTTTTAAGATTGACCTTAGATCGGGATATCATCAGATGAGGATTAAAGATGCAGACATTTACAAGACGGCTTTCAGGAGCAGGTACGGTCATTATGAATTTGTAGTCATGCCTTTTGGACTAACCAATGCTCCTGCAGCTTTTATGCAATTAATGAACAACATCTATCGACCATACCTCGACAAGTTCGTTGTGGATTTCATTGATGATATTCTCATATACTCCAAGACCAAAGAGGAGCATGAGGAGCATCTGAGGATCGCTCTGCAGATCTTGCGGGACAACCAACTCTACGCCAAATTGAGCAAGTGTGAATTTTGGCTCGAGGAGGTGTCATTTCTGGGCCATGTGATTTCCAAGGATGGTATCGTTGTCGACCCTTCCAAGGTAGAAGCCGTACTCAATTGGGAAAGGCCGACCAATGTCACTGAGATAAGAAGTTTTCTTGGACTGGCTGGATATTACAGACGATTCATAAAAGATTTCTCCAAGATAGCTGTACCTCTTACGCATCTTACGCGGAAGGAGAATCCCTATGTCTGGAGCAAGGAGTGTGAGAAGAGCTTCCAGACATTGAAGCAGTTGTTGACATCTGCACCCGTCCTCGCGCTACCAGTCGAGGGCGCAAGATTCTCAGTCTACACTGATGCATCCAGAATCGGTTTAGGCTGTGTGTTAATGCAGAATGAGAAAGTGATAGCCTATTCATCAAGGCAATTGAAGCAACATGAGGTTAACTACCCTGTCCATGACTTAGAACTGGCTGCTGTGGTATTTGCACTCAAAATCTGGAGGCATTACCTATATGGAGAGCAATTCATTGTCTACTCAGACCACAAGAGTTTGAAGTATTTATTCTCTCAGAAGGAGCTTAACATGAGACAACGAAGATGGCTGGAGTACTTGAAGGATTTTGATTTCAACATTCAATATCACCCAGGCAAAGGTAACGCAGTAGCTGATGCACTCAGTAGAAAACCAGTAGCTTCGCTATCATGTCTAATCATGGGCGAGATGCAATTGTTAGAACAATTTGCCAGTCTAGATCTGAATATTGAAAAGAAGTGATAAGATGTTAGTGGCTAATCTTAAAGCTCAACCTGACATCTTTGTCGAGATCAGAGAGCAACAGGCTAATGATCCGTTTCTAATCTGAGTAAAAGAAACTATAGCTAACAAGCCAGATTTCTCCATCACTGAGGATGGAAGGATATTATTCCAAGCCAGACTTGTGTGCCTGACAATGAAGAGCTGAAGAGAGCTAATGGACGAAGCCCACAAGACCAAGTACACAATTCATCCAGGTGCAACCAAGATGTACCAAGATATGAAAGGGTCATTTTGGTGGCCAAACATGAAGCGTGAGGTAGCTGAGCATGCAGCGCACTGCCTCACTGTGCAGCAGGTAAAAGCAGAACACCGTCGTCCTGCGGGTGTACTTAGACCCTTGGAGATACCTGAATGGAAGTGGAAAAGCATCGGCATGGATTTCATCATGGGTTTACCTCGAACTCGTGGTGGACTTGATGCTATATGGGTTATTGTGGACCGTTTAACCAAGTCTGCACACTTCCTTGCCATTAAGAGCACCTGGAGTGTGGATGTGTTAGCAGCATTATATGTGAAAGAGATAGTCAGACTACATGGAGTTCCAGTATCCATTGTCTCAGATCGTGACCCTAGGTTCACTTCTAGATTCTGGAAGGGACTCCAGACTGCCCTAGGCACAAAACTCAACTTTAGCACAGCTTTCCACCCACTGACGGATGGACAGACTGAAAGGACGAATCAGATAGTGGAAGACATGCTGCGAGCCTGTGCTATAGACTTTGAGGGATATTGGAATGAACAACTGTCTCTAATAGAATTTGCCTACAATAATAGCTATCAGGCCAGCATTAAGATGGCACCATTTGAAGCACTGTATGGTAGGAGTTGCAGATCGCCAGTATGCTGGAATGAAGTAGGTGAACAACAATGGCTGGGACCAGACATGGTGCAGAGCACTAGCAGAGACATACAAATTATCAGAGACAGAATTAAGATAGCTCAGTCCAGGCAAAAGAGCTATGCTGATAAAAGAAGAAGGGACTTAGATTTTCAAACTGGAGATCATGTAATGCTAAAAGTATCCCTAACCCGAGGATTTCAAAGGTTTGGGATGAAAGGCAAGCTGAGACCAAGATTCATAGGTCCGTTTGAAGTATTAGATAGAGTGGGCGAGGTAGCATATCGACTGGCACTACCACCCCAGTTTGCAACAGTACACAATGTTTTCCATGTATCTATGCTGAGAAAGTACGTGTACGATCCGTCGCACGTAATCAGCTATGATGACATTACCCTGAACAAGGATATGACCTATGAAGAAAGACCAGTGAAGATCTTAGACAAGAAGATGCACAGCTTCGGAATCGATCTATACCCGTGTGAATGTATTATGGAGAAACCATGAAGTCGAAGAGGCCACGTGGGAGCCCGAAGCATTATTGCGACGAATTATCCAAGTTATTCAGTAAGTCATTCTTCCTCTTACGATTATATGAATTTGGGGACCAATTCTTTTTAAGAGGGGAGGATGTAGCACCCTTGATTTTTTATAAAAAAATAAATTAAATTTTATTATTTAATAAATGAGATAAAATTATTTAATTAGAATAAAAGGAGAATACATGGAATAAAAGGGAATTAAAGCAATACCCATTAAACTAAATTATTAATGGGTTATTCTAATAACCCAAACCCAATGAAATGGGCCCAAATAGGGATAGCCCATCATAGGATGAGAGTTAAATTAATGAAATTCGTATCTAATTAATTAAATAAATAGTAAAGGGTTAAGATAAATGTTAAATAACCCTTATATATCTAAAAGAAGAGTCCTTAACCCATCCTAATAGGGTGTTTGTTTACAGTTTTTTACCTCTCTTTTCTCTCAATTTTAAAAAAGAGAGAAGACAACACAAAGAGGTGTTTGGTAAGTAATTTTTTTTTTTAGGAAAGAATTTTTTTCCTATGTAAATCTCTCTTAAAAAAAACAGTCCCACCCTATTTTATTTTAAAAACATATTGATTCCTTCTCTCTCCCCCCCCCCCCCCCCCACCCCCACCCACACCCTCCCCCCCCACCCTGCAAACCCCCCACCCGGCACCCCCCCTCCCCCCTCCCCACCCAGCACCCCCCCATCCCCTCCCTCACCCAGCACCCCCCCCCTCACCCAGCCCCCCCCATCCCTCCCCCACCCAGACCCCCCCTCCATCCCCCCCCCACCCGGCGCCCTCCCTATCCCCACCTGCAAACACCCCGCCCCCCCCCAGCACCCCCCCAATCCCCTCCCCACCCCCCGTGCAAACCCCCCCCCCCCCCCACCCACCCAGCGCCCCCCCATCCCCCTCTGCAAATCCCCCGAGACCCCCACCCAGCACCCCCCCCCCCTCCCCCCCACCCGGCGCCCTCCCATCCCCCCCTGCAACCCCCCATCCCCCTCCCCCCCACCCTCCCCCAGCACCCCCCCTCCCCCCCTCCCCTGCCCCACCCAGCCCTGCGCCTTCCCCCTGCCCCCCTTGCCCCCCCTGCGCCCCCCCCCTGCTCCGCCCCGCCCTGTGCGCCCTCCCCTGCCCCGCTCCGCCCTACCTCTCCCGTCCAAACACAACAATATAAAATTTAAAAATTTTATTATTTTTACCAAACAGATAACATCACATTCTCATAATTTTAAATTTAAAGTTAAAAGAGAACTTAACATTTATTTTTAGATAGAAATAGTTTTTTTTTTTGAAATTGCTCCCAAACACCCTATAACTCTTTAACCACGAAATTAAGCTCTCTCCCCTCCCCATTAGATGGATAAATGAGAGAAAAGGGGAAGATAAACATGCAAATTCGGAATTAACAGAAAAGGGGAGTTTTAGAAGAAGTAAAACTCTAATAGCAACCCAATACACCCCCCAAACTCGTCCCTACCACCCATAGTTCGTGGCTGGAGTCCTAGGAGATGAAGGGAAGGCTGGAGAACGAAGAAGCAAGGAGGAGGAGGCTAGAACAAGGAGGATTTTCGTCACCAAAACTAGGGTTTTCTTCCTTCAGGAAAAAGGTAGGCAATCTCTCAAGCAAAAATCGTGAAATAATTACCCTAGGTAGCCTTCATGTACCTTTTCAAAAGACCTATGGTTTCGTTGTATTCCGCTCATCCATTTGGGTGAATTTAATTCATGAAATCCTGCTATTACCATGAACCCGAATCTCATGTTTTCTCTAATCCCCTGCACGTACTTGCTCTCATGCTATGATAAAATTCTCGTGTATACTGCATCGTATTATCTTTCAAACGCCCCTGGTCTTGCTTGATTTCGATCTCCCATGAGGGAGAATTAAATCTTTGGATATCTATCAGATCTGTGCACTCGACCCTCCTTGTTTCCTTTTTAACCTTGAGCAAACTTGACATCATTCCATGATAAAATTATCATTAATACTACTACATGTTAGCTTTCAAATGCCGCTAGTTCCAGAATTTTTCATCATGTATACCTCTCTAATTAATTCATTGAACCCTGACTGCGCCTATTTAGGTCACCGAAAAGTAATCTGATCAATGCATGTCTAAACCTTGTCTATTTTCAAATTAATCATGCATGTTGATAGATATACATGTCTACTTTCGTTTAAAACTGGTTTCATACTTTTTGGATCACCGTACTATTTTATATAGGAATTTAGAACACCCCTGTATCACAGAGGACTCGCCCTGGGAAAAAGGGGAAAACCCAGACCGCCCCTGATATCGCGGCGGCGCGATACGCCGTGATAACAAGAGGGTCGCGGTCGGCCTCCACGTCGTCATGAACGCGACGGGCCTTACCGCCGCGTTCCCAACCTCGAACCAGGCCAGGCCGGCCGGTTCACCCGTCACGCCAGGCTGCCCCGTCACGACCTGGACCGCGACGGGAAACCCCGCCGTGATACTGGGATTAACGCGACCTAGCGCCTTGTCGCGACTTGATCGCGACAGGTCACCTCGTCACCTCTTGACAATTTCGGCCAGAACCTTATATTATGCATATACCCCTAATTGGCCATGATTAAACCATGATATAGTTAACCCTACTTGGCAAGTTAATAAATGACATTAATGATATCAATTTAATTATTTTAAAAAGACATTTGCACGACTTATCATATCCTCAAGATTTCTTTACACATACACACACATGACTTTATTAATTGCCACTTGACCCTAATAATTTATGTAATAATGTATCTGGTAACTTAGCAAAATAATGACTAAATTACCCTATTTTATTAAATACAATTGTCTTCATTTTTACTCGTGCATTTTAAATACCGTTACCGTTTTCCCTCGGCCTTCGAGCACTCGAGGCACGACGGACCCGTTTTTACACACTTTCCCTTGACTTGGACCACCTCTCCACCGGGAATACTCTCGACTGGACTAGGGAATCCTTGTCAAGACCTCCGTAAGTCTTCTTGGCTTTGGCGCACGTCCTTAGTCAACAAGCTGGTTGTACCCTAAAACCCGTTTCACCTTAGGGATCAGTACGATCCATGGCCTTAGTGTTCTCTCCTTATCTTGCGATCACACCGGACCATCTAGCCTGTGTTCATAGCACGGCTAGAGGGCGGTTGTGACTTCTACCAGACTTCCAGTACCCGACCTGGTGCTGTGCAACCGTTACTATCGTGTGTTTCTCATTATTTTACGGATATGTCCCTATCTCATCTACTATCTCGATACTCTCATCTGTTCACATTCCCTCTACACTCTCGTCTAGTTCATCTGCTACTCTCATCTATTCTTGGTACTCTCTTGGCCATTTTGTGATTATCTAAGATAACAAACATGACTATGCTAGGCAACATTATAAGGCCCTGATCTGGTCCTTGGGAGGAGCACCCGAAAGGCTTTAACTCGCGAGGGTCTAATGGTCAGGTGATGTCATACACCAAACGCATGACACGCAAGATTGATCTAAGACAATTCACAAACATTCCTGTACATGATACTTGACTTGTGGTTGATAAAATGATCGACCAAATGCATGTTACTTGCTTTACTTGCTATCGTGACTTGTGCACTGCTGTGCAATTACTTGTTAGCTTGAAATATGGCCAAATCTTTTGTACTTCTTACCTATGAAGGTATTCTTGTCTTGTGAACTTACTGACACGACTATACCTGATCGTTCTCGTACTTGCTCGTTCCTGTTAGTTATCCTGCTTGATAAAAGGTTAAACACTTAAAGCCTGCTTGTTTACATGAGATATTAAGTCCTATTGAGCGTTATTCGCTCATTCTGTGTTTTTTATTTAATGTGTTTCAGGCGAGTATGACGATGACCACACTCACGAGGACGGGACTGAGGATTCTCAAGAGTGACCATTTTTTCTACAACCAGTGCTATCTAGTAGTTAGTTAATTAGTATAGTTATGAGTCAGTTAGTCATGATGTAATAGTTTGATTTTGAATAAAGTACTCTGGGCCCTAGTTTTGGCTCTGATACGTTGATGTAATAGTTAGATCTTGAAGTTTGATGAGACATTAGTGATTGTAATGGATTGACGGATTATTAATGAAATATGAGGTTGTTTGTTATTATTTCCATTTATGTAATGGTTTGTTATTTATTTCTCACTCGGTACTATTTAATAACTATAATCCCGCTCCGATATTCCGCGTCGGGGCGTTACACTAGAGGCTTCCGAGTTTTGAACTCGATGGTAATAGATGTTGCCGTCAAGTTTTAGGTGGTTCGGTTGACGGCAACCGAGGTTGACATCAACTTAGGCCGGGTCTATTTTTTATGGCAACCCGAGGCCCTCCATTTCCAACCTTTTCCCCTTTCCACACGACCACCTTCATTTCTCTCCTTCTCCACTACTTTCGGCGGTCGACGGGAGCTCGTGGAGAGTTTGCGATGCTCGTGGTGGCTTTGGATCGGGTAAGAAGACGATGGAATTAGAGTTTGGTCTCGCAGGGTGCGCACGGTGAACTGTCGCAACTGGTTTTTTTTTTTTTTTGATGTCTTGAGGCAGGGATCCTACCCCTAAACCCCCCTTGATCTTTCTATGAGATAGAAATGCATGTGATTGTGTGAAAATTGAGTTTCGGGGAGGGATTTTCCATGCCAAAAATTTGAGGGTATACGGCTCGATCCAAGCATTGGATCAGTGTTTTTTGGAATCATTCTGGGGTTATCTGATGTGGGAAAGTGTTTCCCATCATTAGATTGTGTTTCTTGGGCTTGGATAAGCCCAGGAAGAGGCCTAGAGCCATCTGAGCTACTGGAGGTCGAAGAACTTGACGACATAGTTTGTTGTCGTCGAGTTCATTCGAGATGAACTTAACGGCTTGGTAAGGTGCCGTCAAGACAGGGTTAGCGACGGTCGATCTTGTCATCAACTTTAGATTGATGGCAAGTGTCATGCCCCGCTAATTTAGCAGCTGAATAAATCAGGGAGGCATGAACAACGTGTATGGTAATGTCAATTACGCATACAAACGTAAATATCAGAGCAACTAATGAACAATAATTGTAATAAACTTCTTATTTTATTGATAAATAACCTAAACTATTACAACCACTAATCCTCAGTCAAAACATAGGGCTCAATAACATTATTACATTGGGAAGAAAAATTAAGTAAATATCTAACTAAACTCTAAGGTACTAAGGACACTCCATCGCTATATATGACTCTTGGTTGCTCATCACTCTAGTCCATTCCCGTTGGTGAGTGTAGGGTCATCATCCGACTTACTTGAAACACGTACAACAATAGCGCAGGGTGAGCGATAACACTCAGTAGGACTTAATATCTCATGTAAACAGGCATGATTTAAGTGATTAATGTCTTATAAGGCAGGATAACTATAGAGAACTATCAAGTCTAGTCGAGAGAGTGATAGCACACGATAGCAAAAGAATGATAGCACATTCAAAAAGAATAATTGCAAAACTAGCATGATAAAGGATTGGCCATATAGTGAAAAATTATATATAACGTCTGCACAAAGGTGCAATAGCACTTCCCTGGTCGAGCATGATGTCAACCCAGAGACATAGTAAAACGATTGATTGATTGTCATAGATTAAATTGTGATTGTTATTAAATGGCGCTGAGTGCATGCCGTATGCATCCTGATCATGTTACCCTCATGAGGAAATAGCACTCTTCGGGAGCTCTCCCCAGGACTAGATCGGGCCATATTGCGCTGGCATATAGTATTGTTTGTTATTTTAGATAATCAATTGTATGGCCAAATAGAGTACCAAGAATAGATGAGAATAGTAGATGAATAGACGAGAGTGTAGACACCCGATTATGACTAATGGGTTGAACCACATTTCTTGCTACCTTAGTGGGCCCCTAATTGGTCACTCATCTTGAGCCCATCATTTGCCTTGATTTAAGCCCATTAATCCATTAAAATACCTTGAAATCCCGAAATCAATCATTTGAGAGTCCCTAGAGAATATAACTCTTTTTTTATCATGTGGTTAGAGAGAATAATCCAAGATAATTCGGGTTCCTTGTCGCGACGCATCGTGGCGCCGCGACTATAGTCGCGACGGGTTGGGCCGCCGCGACAGCCCATGCATTATCCATGCACGTGGGCAATGCTGTCGCGTCCCCCCGCACCGTCGCATCTCTAGTCGCGACCCTACGATCTGACGCGACAATGTCCGAGATCTCTGGCCTCCGTAACCACACCCTATTTATCCTCCCATGCACTTTGACTTGGTCTAAGAGGGTTATCCCAACCCCTTGGACGGATCCTTGGCCCTAGGGACTCTCCTAAGCTCCCCTAAGGACTCTACACCCGATTTTGATAGAGCTTTATCCCCCATTTTTAATTTCTAAACCTTTTTGAGGAGATAATACCTATTTTTCTCACTCCAAGCTCTATATAAGGAAGGCCCCTCCTCATGAACGAGGAGAGCCTCATGATCACCCCGAAGGGCTGCCAAAATTTCCTCTGAACTAGACTTAGCCACGCAGCCACTCATTCCCTTCACATTCCACTCCTCACAACTCACTTATTTCACCATTAATGGAGCAAGGAACGTGAAGAGGGCGACTTCAGCAATCTCCCGGACCTCTTTGCACATCATTGGAGCTGCATCCACGCCAGGAAGTCGCCCTAATGGGGCTCATTCCCTCTCCTCTTCCTCTTTTCTATTTCTACATGCATTTTTACATTCTTTTTAAATAGAGCACATCCACCATCCACCCACGTTTCCCACACCCACAGGGGTTTAAAACCACCCCAGGTGCGTTCCCGCCATGATCTCCCGCCTCATTTCGTCTTTTAGAATAGATATTACACTTTACATGTTCTAATAGGGTCTTTTCTTTATATTTTCTTTTGATTGGCAGGCAAGCAAACGAAGTCTACGGGAAGCTCTGGTACTCTGGCCGGCTGGAGGACTAGAAGAAGGTCACAACAACAAATCTCCCGCATTCAGAGAACGCGACGGCCTAGGGTGACGCGACAAAGATGCGTCGGTTTCCACTGACGCGACAGATAGACGCGGCGGCCATGACGACCGCGACACCAGGTCAATTTCCTGTTCTCTTCCTTTTTCCTAGTTTAAGTTAGCCATTGTCTTTCTACATCATTAGGCAACTTATCTAGGTGGCGATCACATCTTTTTCCTACGCTATCATATTTGATATCCATGTCCGTGTCGAGGGGAAGCCAATCCCTGTGATTACACCTTTTGGCATCACGGTGGGACCTTCACTGCCACCCTCGTAGATTTTTTGTTTGATTGTCTGCTTGCCATGCTTCCTGTTGTTTGTCATCATAGTGTCTTGTTAGTGTTCTGTTCTTTATTCCCTGCACTTTTCGCTCTGTCATTGTCGCGACCGATCGCGGTGTCACGACAAGTTCGCGTCGCACGCGGGGGACGCGTCATCAGGTTAATGCTTGCTATTCCATTTGCCTTCTTTGTTCAATGCCCATGAGAACATGCGTAGTTGTTACATGGCTTAGATGATGTTTGCTCGTGTTTCTGTCTGATAACATCCTGTTAGGGTTCGGATTTCCCGTTTAGTTTCATTTGTGAGATTCCAGTTCCTATCGCGGTCGGACGAGTGGACGCGACCTTGTCGCGGTTTGGACAGGCGACGCGTTATCAGGTTTGCCTTGTATGTTCTTGCTTTCAGCCATGAATCGGCTTCTGTATGCTCCCTGATTCATGTTGTATCACTATAGTTTCTCTTGGTGTTCCTTAAGTTTTGTAGGATAGTCTGTTTGAATTGGGTTGGTGACTCAGTGTGTTTTCGGGCCTCTGTCTTTATCACGGCAGCCCGCTCTGTCGCGATAGGGTCGCGGCGTATCCGGCCGTCGCGACTCTGCCCGAGGACTCCTTTTGTCACCCTGTTTGCTCATTATCTTCATTCTTGCATACATTTAGTCCCTTGCATACGCTGTTCATCCCATTTGATTAGGTTCCCCCTTGGTTGAGTGAGTCCTCTCACCTACAAGCACTCGTAGGCTGACTCGGACCCACCTTCCGAGGACCTCCGTAAGTCCCCATGGCCGTACGCACGTTGCGGTTCGCCGGGCTGGTTGTACCCGTTGTACCCCTTAGTTTGAACCACCCCCGTGTGAGTGTGTACCACCCTTAGTCATACCGGAGCACTTGAGTCCATTCCTATCAGGGACCGCATGACCGAGTGACATCTCCTTAATCAATTCACTTAAAAGGTCAAGTTCGAATCTTAAGAAATTTGCGTTGTAAGCATGATAACTTGAGTGCTTTGATTCCCCTTCTCCTCTCTGTCTTTCTTGTCGTGCTAGAGTCTAGGTGTGTCCCCCCAAATTTGGTTGGAGGGTGTATGCGTCATTGTTTAGGGAGATCGATTCAGTCCCCTCCAATCCTCGTGCTTTATCATAATCCCCTCTTCGACATGGACCAATTTCGAGTCCTTGCCGACGATGCCCTACCCCTTGGGTTGCTCGAGGAGGTGGCCCAACCTTCCATGGCCACGCTCCCGGGGCATATCCAGCCTCCCTCCATTACCGGGATCCAATCCCGTCCTCCTTCTCCTCCCGGGATGATGACCCTCACTCTCAATTCAGCCAGCTCCTTCCTCACCTCACTCCGGACCAGGTCCGAGAGTTCATAGCTGCTGCCAAGGGGAAACAACCGTTATCTCCCCGGGGTCAAAATCCAGCCCGACCGGCAGAGTCCTCCGTCCGCGTCGCTTCAGCCCCTCACATTTCTTCGTCTGGGGCAGACCCCACACCTCTCCGTCCTCGGGCCATTCATTTTTCAGAACCAAGCTACCTCCCCCACGAGATGTTCGGCCTCGGTCTCCTCCCACTACATATTATACGGCCGAACCAGCTCCGCTTCCTCACGAGAGGTCTCACTCCTTCGAGCGGCCACGCTCCCTTGTCCCTACGCATCAGGTCCAATCTCCTTCCGATTTCTTGGCGGAATGGACAAGTATGAAGAAGGAGCTTCATGACCTCCGGAGGCAAATTGATCCTCGGAAGGTAGCTGACATTGCCCTCCCATCCTTCCAATATCTCCGGGTGCCTCCCCAGTCCGAGCTCCGTATATCGTCGATACTCTGGGGTAGGGGACCCCTATGTTCATCTGAAGGACTTCGTCTATGAATCGGCGCCACACAAGTATGACCGCCATCTCATGGCATATTTGTTCAGGAAATCATTAGATGGTCCAGCCTTAGAGTGGTTCTATTCTTTGCCTCCCGAGGAAGCCGAGGATTTCCAAGTCGTCCAAGAAAGGTTTCTGCAGCAGTTTCAAGATCGGGTGGGACCCGAATACTCTTTTGTGGATTTGGTAGCCGAGAAAATGAAACCAGAAGAAGATTTCTCCACCTATGCTGACCGGTGGCGCTCTCTGGCCGCCAAAGTCCGTTGCCCAATGCCTGAGGAGGAGAAGGTAAAGCTGTTGATCTCCAATGCCACGCCCACCTACCGAACTATCTTGGCCATGAACGACATCTCTACCATGCACCAATTATATAGTCGAGCCCGTTTCATTCAAATCCAACTCAAGGACTCGCCTATACATTCCATGTTCGAGACCCCCAAGGCCCGTTATGCTAAAAAGTCGCAAGGCCCAGTCACCGAAGGGATCCAGACCAATGAACAAGTAGGTGCTGTTAGCAATCCCCAAGGCCCAGTAGGTAGGTCCCCCTATACCCAACAAGCTCAACAGTCTTGGAACAACAACAACAATAGGCAGCCACCTCCCCAAGGACAAAATCCTCCTCAAGATCAGCGCCAATACTCCCAGGTCCCTCCACCTCAAAATGGTTATGCCCCCAGGAAACCCAATGGGCCCAAGAGGGCCCAATACCCTCCATTACCCGAATCTCTAGCTGATGTCTTTGCAGCCCTCATGTCTCTAAATGCCTTAAGACTCCCTCCTGAGAAGGCAAATTGGAATATGGCGGCCGATCAAACAAAGTATTGCGTCTATCATCGTCATCCGGGCCACAATGTGTCCGATTGCTTCCAATTCCGAGACATGATATATGATCTCCATGAGCAGAATCAGATTGATTGGGCAGAAATGAAGAGGTTGATCCAAACTCTGAGGGACCAGCAAGGCCAGAGGCAACAGCAGCAACAACAGAGGCGACAGCAGCCGCAGCAACAACAGCAACAACAACAGCAACAACAATACCAGCCTTTCCAACAGCAATACCAGCAACACCAGCAACAGCAACAACAGCAGCAGCCGCAGCAGCCGGCGAACGATCTAGGCATAATCCGTAACCCCATGCCACAACATCAACCTGCTCCGAACCCTCAACCAGCTCCACCACCTCCTCCGCCCGCGCATGTTAACCCCGTTATCCACCATGCACCACCAGAAGCCCAGTGGGTCTTCGATGACGATCATGAGGTAGGCCAACTCCTGGTTATTTCTCACGTCACGCCCACTGCTCCCACACCTATATCCACCACACCTCCTTCCCTTACACCCCACATTGCCACCATCACCTCACCATCATATTTCCCCGTCACCTCACCCATCATTCCTCCACCAAGCAACACCCCTTTCTCCCCTATGCCAGCACCTCTACTAGCCAACCCCTCTATCCTTGACACCACAACCCCTCCACTCCACCATAACCTCGCCCTCCGGAGCGGGCGAATGTTTCATCGGATGTATCCTAACGCATCCATGCCTATGCCAGGACAGCAAACCAACAACCAGCAGCAACAAGAAACAGAAGAATTGATCCGGCGCCGGGAACTCAATATGACATCCTAAAACACCTTGATCAGACTCCCGCCAAGATCTCCATATTGGAGCTCATTAAGAGATCACAGACTCACCAAGATGCGCTTAGAACTTTTTTGCAAAAAGTCATGGTCAGCGAGGACATGAATCCCGACAACCTACCCTCAGTGCTCTCAATAGTGAACAGAGGACCCACCATTACCTTCTCTGATGGCGAGTTGGCCGCCCCCGAAGCCAGGAAAATGCCCCTGTGTGTGACACTTACCATAAATAAAGTGGCAGTCGATGCGGCTCTGGTGGACACAGGAGCCTCCATTAATGTATGTCCACTAAGCACTCTTAGAGCTTGCAACGTATCAGAACGTCAATTGCAGCCCACGCCTACCACTATTGCTGCATATGACAATTCGCGGCGTGCCTGTCACGGGGTCATCACTCTGCAGGCAGAATTAGGCCCTCTCGTCATGTCTGTGGAGTTCTATGTGCTGAACATTGATCATACTTACAAGGCCATCTTGGGCCGCCCATGGATTGAATCGTTAGGGGCAGTGCCATCTACAGCGCATCAGTGTCTGAAGTTCCCCTTCCAAGGGCGGATAGTCAAGGTAAAAAGTATGACGACAACACACACAGTAGAAGCTGTTGAGAAGGTGCTCCCGTCGGTATGGCCATCCAATAAGCCTATCATCTCGGTGCTCGATGTCAACTACACTTGGGCTTATACATTCTCTTCCAACCGCCCAATTGGGTCTCCACCTGCACTGGCAATCAGAAAGGGCGCGAACGCAAATACAAAAGGATGGGATATCATGTTCAGGCTGGGTTATCAATCGGGAAAAGGCCTAGGGGCTCATCTTCAAGGGCAAACCAAGACTGTGGCCACCACCAAGAAATTCACAAAGCGTGGCCTTGGATATTCAGAATGGGCCGCTTTTTCATCCCCTTCACAATCGGATCATGGTCCACTCACCTGGTCCCTATATGAGCACTTCGTCAAAGGGCCCATCCAGCCCAGGTATAACACCACAACAGAGGCATCAAGATCAGCTTATCAAGTTTTAGAAGAGCAGCGGCCCAGCAAGAAGAAAAGGGCTGAAGAGGATACTGAAAACCCGAACCAAGACGATGTCATCTCGTTAGTCAGTCTACTATTTGAAGAATCAGAAGCTGGGGCAGAACAGCCGGAATCAAAAGATCTCATCTCAGCAGTAAACCGTCTCTTCGCTGAAGAGGATGTGCCACAAGTAGCAGCGCTATCAACTGCAGCAACCACCGCCAGGCGACAGTTGCTCGGATTTGGTGAGGAAAACCAGTCAGATCGTTCACCCCTACTTATACAGGAGTTCTGGCCAAGGCTCTCCCGGCCTCCCACTCATTATATTTCATCCATGCTCGATTTTAATGTTAGTTTCATTCCTTTGCCTCTCCCCTTCATTGTTCAAATCTCGCCCAACGCCGTTGAGGCATTCACTCGTCCTTCACCCCGCTTCATCATTCTCTTTAATGGGTCGGTCCTGTCCTTTTCCCGAAACCATTTAGTCTAATGTAATTCCTTATCTTTCAAAAAAAAAATGAGAAAATTCAAAATAACAAAAAAAAATGTGTTTGCCTGCTTCCGACGGTGATCCCCGTCACCCCTCTCCTGCTTCCGCTTCCGACGGCGATCCCCGTCACCCCCCTCCTGCTCCTGATCTCGACGGCGATCCCCGTCACCTCCTCGTGTTCCTGCTTCCGACGGCGATCCCCGTCACCCCTCTCCTATTCTTGCTTCCGACGGCGATCCCCGTCACACCCCTCCTGCTCCCGTTCTCGACGGTGATCCCCGTTGCACCTGCTCCCCGGCAGGCCATCATCGTCCTTCTTTCACTCCGACTGTGTTTTCACCTGGTGATCAGACATGGTCACTCCAGGCGATTCGGGTGAGGGGCCTTCTGCTCCCCTACACCCCGATGCTGTTGTCGGCACCCTGAGCTCGGGTGGCCCGCTCCCTCCTCCAGCTCCATCGGAGGATCTTCGCGGCCCTGCGGCACCTGTTGTTTTCCCTTCCAATAAACCTCTGGACACTTCTCTAGAGCCTCCTGTAAATATCAAACCTAGCTCAAGATCAGGGGTAGTTTCTGGTGAGTCCCCGTCCCCGTCTAGGAAGAAGAAGGGTAGTGGCGTACCCCGTAGATACCTCTTAGATTTAGTCCGTAGATGTGGCGCTCTTCTAGCTGTCGAAGAGTTCGTCAAAGAAGCGGTGGTTTTGAACTTAGAGGAGATGCCGATAGAGGAAGGGCTAGACGACGGCTTTGGGATATATGAAATTGTAGCCGAAGAAGACCCATTAGAGGAGAATGGTGTTGAGATAGAGGACGCTGCTGAGGCGTATGCTAGTGGTATGAAGAGATTCGATGAACCTACCTCAGCAGTCGACGAACCTACTAAAGAGGTGAATGTGGGAACGCAAGAGGACCCCAGGCTCTTAACTATAGCTTCTGGTCTCCCGCCTGAAGAAGAAGAAGAGCTCATAGAAATGTTAAGGGAGTTCAAGGATTCATTTGCCTGGTCCTATGATGACATGCCTGGCATTGACCCCGATTTGGTGGAGCATAGGTTAATTTTGAAGCCAGGGGCAGTTGCCGTTAAACAAAAGTTAAGAAGGTTCCTCCCCCACATCGCTTTAAAGATGAAAGAGAGATTGATAAGCTACACAAAGCCAAGTTTATCCGTGTAGTCCTCTATCCTTTGTGGGTGGCCAACATCGTCCCGGTGATGAAGAAAGACGGAAGAGTGCGCATCTGCATAGATTTCCGGGATTTGAATAAGGCATGTCCTAAGGACGATTTCCCGCTACCTCATTTGGATGTTTTGATCGATAATACAGCAGGGTTCGAAACTCTATCGTTCATGGATGGGTACTCCGGCTATAATCAAATTCGTCTAGCCCCGGAGGATCAAGAAAAGACCTCCTTCACCACCCCATGGGGAACATATTGCTATGTGGTCATGCCGTTTGGACTAAAGAATGCCGGCGCCACTTATCAAAGAGCAATGTTAGCTATTTTCCACGACATGATACATATTGATGTTGAGGTTTACGTGGATGATATCGTGGTGAAGTCGCGGACCCGAAAAGAGCATTCCTCCGTGCTTGCCAAAGTTTTCCGTCGCGCACAAGAGTATCAATTGAAGATGAATCCAAAGAAGTGCGTATTTGGAGTTTCCTCAGGAAAATTATTAGGCTTCATAGTTAGTAAACGGGGGATTCAAATAGATCCACACAAAGCCAAGGCAATCAATGAGATGCCTCCTCCTAAGAACATATCTGAACTTCGAGGTTTGATTGGTCGGCTGCAGTTCATAAGGAGATTCATATCTCAGCACTCTCAAAGATGTCGTCCTTTCTACGAACTGTTGAGAGGAGGAGTCAGTTTTGAATGGAATGATAAATGCCAAGAGGCCTTCGATGAGCTCAAGAGCTACCTTATGAATCCACCCGTACTTCAGGCGCCTATCCCTAGGAAACCCCTAATCCTATATCTGTCGACTGTTGAGGACTCCCTAGGAGCTGTCCTTGCTCAGCATGATGAATCCGGCAAAGAAAGGGCAGTCTACTACCTATCTAGGCTCTTCAATCCTTCCGAGCTCAAACTCACCACAATGGAAAAACTTGTGCAGCGCTAGTTTGGGTAGTGCAGAAATTGAAGCACTACTTCCTAGCTCATAAGGTGAGTTTGATTTCTAGAATGGACCCTATTAGGTACCTCCTTGAGAAGCCAGTCCTCGCCGACAGATTGGCGCGCTGGCAAAGTTTCCTCTCTCAGTTCGATATCTCCTTTATTGTTCAGAAAGCCATAAAAGGGTATGCCATTGCTGAACACCTTGCTCACCTTCCTCTTCCTCATAGTGATACGGTTCAAGAGGAGTTCCCCGATGAAAACCTATCACTTATCTCTCACGATCCCTTCTGGTCACTCCATTTCGATGGAGCTCTCAATTCTAGGGGACGGGGCATAGGTGCAGTCTTGCTCACCCCAGAAGGGATCACCATTCCTTTGGCTTATCAACTCCAGTTCTACGCCACCAACAACATCTCCGAGTATGAGGCTCTCCTAGCCGGTCTTAAGCTTGCCTACCTTTAGGTGCCCGTCACCTTAAGATCATAGGAGACTCTCAGCTCGTTCTTCGGCAAGTCCTCTCTACTTATCGCACTCGTGACCCCAAACTCAAGCCATATCAAGATCTGGTCACGCTCCTCGCCAAGCAATTCCGTCAACTCATCTACATTCATACTCCTCGCTCCCAAAACATTCTGGCCGATGCTCTGGCATCGTTAGCTTCATCTCTCTCCTTCCCTCTCAGCCGTAGCGCTGAGACTATCACCGTTCAGAGATTAGAAGCTCCCTCAACTCAGGATCCTTGGTTCTCAAACCTTAGGAGCTCCCTAGTGTTGAAGGCAGAGAAGAAAGAAGCGAAGGAGTTGTTGCTTGTTGAATTAGGGGAATTGATGGAAGAAGAGAGCCCGTGGTACCATGAGATTGAGCAGTTTTGCAGAGACGGTACCTTCCCAGAAGAAGCTGAAGCAGAAGATAGGCGAGCTATCCGTAGAGCGGCATTAAAGTATACCCTCGTGGGTGAAGTTCTCTACAGACGCGCTCTAAATGGAATGCTCCTCAGATGCGTGACCGATGAAGAGGCTTGGAAGATAGTGGAAGGATCTCACTCCGGTGAATGCGGAGGGCATGTGAATGGTCAGATGTTAGCCAAAAAGATCCTTAGGCAGGGCTACTACTGGCCAACCTTAGAAGAAGACTGTGCCACCTACGTCCGTAGGTGTGTCAGATGCCAAATCCATGCCGATAAAATTCATGCTCCGTCTTCCTCTTTGCATCCACTATCTTCTCCTTGGCCTTTCTCCATGTGGGCCTTTGATATCATTGGGCCTCTTGGTGATCCTAATGCTCAGATAAAACAGAAATCCTTCATCCTCACTGCTACTGAGTATTTCACCAAATGGGCCGAAGCAGAAGCATTTGCAGAAATCAAAGGTTCGACTGTATGCAGGTTCATCATGAAGAACATCATTGCACGGTTTGGAGTACCTGGCAGCCTCGTCACCGACAATGGACCCCAGTTCATATCACAAGACCTTCAAGACCTCTGTAAGAAGTTCAATATTTCTTTGCATCATTCGTCTCCTTATTATCCGCAGGGCAACGGCCAGGCCGAAGCCACAAACAAAACACTTTTGAAAATCTTAAAGAAAACTTGTGAGTCTAGTAAATTTGCTGATTGGCCAGAAAAGCTAATTGAGGCTCTGTGGGCCTACCACACCTCCATCCGCACATACGGGGCAAACCCCTTTCTCACTTACATATGGGATGGAAGCGGTATGTCCGCACGAGATCCTCATCCCTTCTCTAAGAATTCAGTTGGACAAAGAACTTAATCCCGATGAACATCGGGAGGCGTTACTTACGCAACTAGAACTCTTAGACGAACGGCGTCTAGCTGCAGCCGATCACGTGCTTTCATATCAAAACAGACTCTCAAGGTCTTTTCAAAAGAAAGTGATTGAGCGTAAATTTCAAGAAGGAGACATGGTTTTGAAGCGAATTTTCATAAAACCTGGAGGTCCAAGGTCAAAATTGTCTGCAAACTGGGAAGGGCCGTACGTCATTAAAGAAGTGTACCCGGGAAACGCATATAGGTTGGTTAATGCCGATGGTGATGAACTCTCTCATCCATGGAATGGATTATATCTTAAAAGATTCTATCCCTGATCAAAAGTCTTTGATAACAACACCAATTAATAAGTAGCCATTTGCCAAGTGTCTCGCTCCTTCTCATATTGACGAAATAATATTTATGTGCAATCACGTACTCAACATGGTAGCCTAAGGTCATTGTCCCTTCATATACAGTGTTCTCGCTTAGCCCTTGCTCGGGAAACAGAAGGTCAATTCTCTCCCTACTCGGACAAGCTCTAGGGGCAAGGGGAAGGCTAATCTGTAAACCTGCAACAGTACAGACCATGTGTTTGAAGTCTCAAGGAGGGACGGGCAGTTCTAAAAAAGCATATAGCACAAAAAAAAAATAAAGCGATGAAATGACAAAGTGAAGGGGCATGTTAAAGAGTGGCAGTACAGTTCCCCGCGGGACGCCCTTGAGCCCGGTCGCACGCATGCCCCAGACAAAAGAGTAAACATTGTGGCCCTAAAGTCCCTGGACAACAGATGAACAGCACATGTAGCTTATTTGTTGCAAGTCTTACAAGTCGGCAACCCCGACTCCAAGATTAAGTCTTATCTCATTTATATTCTTCCTATCCTCCCTAAAATGACCAAATAATCCATGCGCTTGGTCTGTGTTGGAACATTGTTGTCACAGGGGCAAGAAAGCTTAAGCGGACCTAATAGGAATATGCGTTGCACATAAATCTTACTCGCCAAGTGAGATAGAGGTAAGGCTCATGGTTAATCGCTCAACATTAAGAAGTGTTGCTATCAAAAGGATTTTTCAAAAAAAAAAAAAAAAAAAAAATTCCAAAAAAAAAAATCGAAAGATCCCAAAAAAAAAAAAAAAAAAAATCAAAAGTTCCAAAAATCCAAAAAAATCAAAAGATCCTTAAAATCAAAATATATATATATATATTAGAAAAATAAAAGGTGTGTACATATTCCTTTTCCTTAGCATGCATTATTTTCATAGTCTTTTCGCCTATTTAATAAGGCTCGGCCCCTTGACAAATTGCGGAGTTAGCTTTTATCATGTTCTGTGCAAGGGGCCGAACTTAAGAACAGATCTAACTTGTTCTTCTAAGTGTGTGCAGGAACAGAGATTTAAAAAAAAAAAGCAGAGTACGACGTCGCGCTCAGAACTCTCTCTCTCGCTTGTTTGAATCTCGCCTCTCACTCGTGCCAATCACAAACCATTCACTCATCATAAATATTGACATGAAAGTAAAACTGTACTAAGGTATGAACAAAATGTACATAGATAAAAGGGGAGGTGGCTCACAAGACTCCTCACTGACCACCACCACTCTCCCCGGATCCTCTCTCCTATCTAGAGGTGGCAACATCTCGCCACCCCCTCTACCATCATCGCCCGGACGGCTCCGCTCCTCCTCCTCGTTCCTCCGCCTGCTGGAGGAACCCGCTAGGTACTGCCCGACGGAGGCGCCGGTCGCCCTGCTGACGCTCCCCGCTCCGGCTCTGCTGCGTGAACGGCCGATATCCGTCACAATCTGCTGGAGGCTCCGCGCCAGCGTCTGCTGTGCTAGCAACTCTGCACGCAGTCGGATGACCTCCTCCTGATCTCCGGATGGCCTCTGTACCCGCAGCGTCGCTAGCTCCCGGGTCATCTCCGCCACCTGTGACTCAGCCGCCTCCGCCCAGACGCGCAGCTGGTCCCTCTCGCTCTGCAGCGTCATGGCTTGCTCGTGAGCCAACTCCAAGTCTCTCTCCTGTGCAACAAGTAATCAATCAGCGTCATTTGGAATAAGCGACTCAAGTGTTCAATGAACTTACCCGCTCCTCCAAGTGCCTTTGAGCCTCCTCAGCTCTCAGCACAGCCCCTGCCAATCGAGCCTCCATGAGTGATGGAGACCCCCTGCGCTCCGAGAGGAGGAAGCACCGCCTGCTCCGGTACCCTCACTCTCTCCAGCTCACTCCGCTGCACGCAAAAGGCATGTCAGTTTCAAAATCTTGCTTAAATCAAAGGGGGCCGAAAAGTGAACGCAATGCTTACCAGCTCCGTCGTCTGCCTCTGGGCTGCCTCCCGATCTTGCACCGCCGACTGGAGCAAGGCTCGGAGTGATGCGATCTCACCACTCACATCCACCTGTAAGGAATTGCCAAATCATCAGTTTTAATCATTAAATCCCAGTTTTTTGAGCTGTGGTTTAGAAAGTTCTACCTGGTGTCGGGTGCTCTTGTATACCTTTCCTCCGTACTTCAAGGCGTACGCCTGGAGGTAGGCATCGTCGGTGGTCGCGTCCGATCTGACCCCCTTGCCTTTCCGCTCCCAGTTTTCTATCTGCTCGCGCGCCCGCTCCCTCCAGTCTGTCGTGTCGTGAAGCCTCTGAAAGCTCCGACCCGGCCGGCGGAACCGGTCCCGGACGGGGAACTCCACGACACTCTGCCTGAGGCCCAAGGAGCGCTGGGTCAGGAACAGGTTCAGAGGTAGCACGAGGTTGAGTGCATGCAACCACACCGACCTACTGAAGTAGGGGCGGGCCTGCACCAACCAAGGCTGTCCCTCATCACCCTCCCCCAGATATGGCTGCCAAACCACCTGTAAAAGAGAGGTAATCAGTCATTTCAAGCAAATAATTTCAAAAGGCGGGGATTAAGGGTACTTACATCCAGATAAGGGTAGCTGTCGATTGCCTCCTGGAGGCGCTCCAACTGGTCGGCCAGATGGCGAGTGTCTCAGCGAGAGTCCCAACGGCGTGCAATGGACACAAGGCCCGGCCGTGCGAGATCCCCTCTCCTCAGGGCTGGGAGGTGTAGATAGGCCCAAACCTGCAAAATAAAAGACAAATTAGTTGGCAGTTCAAGCAAAATTGAAGTTTAAGTCTAAGAGAGTTAGAAGAGAAGGTGTACCTGAAGAAAGGGGTAGAAGCCGCTCGTAGACGTCTGTCGCTCGGAGGCGCTCAAACCATCAAACTGGTGCGCTAAGAAGGCTGCCCCCCAAGCATACCCCCCTACCTCACCTAAATCCGCCAGCAAGGGCAGGAAGCGGCAGTGGACTGCGTCGCCCCTCGTGGCAAACAAAAGTCTACCAAGAAAGAGGACGAGGGAGCGGCGCAAGTCCAAGTCCGCCTGCGGCCCAGGCTCACTCGCTAACTCCCTCCTACTAACTCTAGCCAGCCTCTCCAAGTACTCATCCTCACTCACCCCTGCGTTTTTCCCCGCCTCAAATAGACCTAGACTCTCCTGCAAGGCTACTCTGGGCACTAGGGAAGACCTACGCTCCACGGGAAGGTCTAAGAGTCGCTCGGCTAAGTCATGGTAGCAAGGGTAGGTATACCCACTCACCGCTCTCCCATGCACCCTGAGCCCTGTGATCCGGCTCACATCCTCTAGGTTGGGGATCATATGCCCCCAAGGGAACGCCTCCGTGTCCCACCTGCTACGCAGGGCCTGGGTGAGGGCCGGGTCCACCCTCATCCTCTCAATCCTAAAAATCTGCCCGAACCCCATCTCCTCTACTCTCTCTCGCTGAAAAGGGGGAAGGGCCAGGAAGGCAGCCAGCACCAGTGTCCATGACACTCGAGCCCTCATTTCACCCTGCAAAGATTCATTCAAGTTCAATTTCAGGTTTTATTGGTGTGTTCGGTCAGAGTCGCGACAGCTCTTGCAGCCGCGACTTTGTCGCGACGGTGCGGGCCGCCGCGACCTTGTCGCGTCACCTTCTTAGTTCGTGATAAGGTCGCGTCTGCCTTTGACGTCGCGACACTGTCGCGACGCCCCGCCCCGCCGCGACATCATGTCGCGACGGGTCGTGCTGACGCGTTATCAGATTCAAACCGGCCGAAGCCCTCTTTGTTTGATCCTCGTTTTCATGGGCCTCTCGCCCTACATTCGCCCTCCAGGGGCTCCGTGGCTCTCTCTACTACTACCATTCAAGGTTTAGGGTCGATGATACTTACTGACTTCATCGCTTTGGCCCGTTTCTTCCTCTCCTCCTCCACGCTCATGGTCGGAGCCATTTCCTCCTCCTCCTCTCCCATGACGACCTCGGGCAGCTCCTCCTCGACAGGGGGTCCCTCCACCCGTCGTCGTGAGTACCATCGCTCCGCGTGGCGCTTTTCCCGCGATGAGCCCTCGCCAGTCTCTTTTCCACCGTCCATCGCAGTGAAGGTCGTTTAGGTTGTGTTTCGGGCTAGCAAGGAGGTCGGAATGCAGGGGAGTTTGGGGAAGGATTCAAGGGTTTGAAGGTTCAAGGTTTTTGAAAACCGAAAAAGAAGAAGGAAAGGGGGCCGTTTGTTTTTGAACCGATCGGTTTGTGACGCGACGCAGCGTGCCGTCGCGTTCATGTCGCGTCAAGTAGGGACGTCGCGACATAGTCGCGACGCATCGCCAGGCCGCGACATAAAGGAGACACTCCTGACCGTCGCGTCATCAACAGAGCGCTTGCATTGCACAGAAAATCCATTCTTATTTATTCATATTCAAAGTTTTTACACTCCCTAATCCATTCTAAACCAACCAAGCAATGCTTTCAAATGCTTTCTTAACTACCATCTGGCCTACAAATCAAATTAAATCAATCAAGCATCTCTTCCCACAGGCTGAAGTTTCTTCAAAGCTTCAATGTATTCCGCAATTGCTTCGTCATCTTCTTCCACCTCAGCTTGAATCGCACTCGTTGCACATCCTTCCCAATGGACAACCGCGCTGCACATGTCGCGCTCGTCCTGTGTATCGCCCCTCTTCCTCTCTTGGATAGGTGGGAAGTGTGATAGAAGTGGAACCACCGTGCGAGCCGCACCGCATTGGAGATGGCAGCGATCCGGGTTGTAGGAAACTAGCGCCCCATTGCCCAGCAGCCTCAAGGCGAGTCCGGTACGTTGAGGAAGATGAATTGTCCGACCGTGCATGAATCGTGGGCGCATGTCAAAATCCGCCACGGTCAGCCTTCGGAGGTATTGGCGCCATGCATGTATGCCCTTCACTTGAGCTGTTTTGCACCATGCCCAAGGGCTCATGTGAAGCCGTCCGCCCACATACGCCAGTTGGTGATTCAGCATCGTCTTGCATTCCATGGTCAGGTCCTCCACCGCCCGGAATTGGATATGCATCCCCATCCATAGTTCAAGGACGACGACCAATCTGTAGAAAGGACCCCCGAGTGCTGCAGAGGTCAGGCCAGCATATAGAAAACCCAGGACGGCTTGCCCAATTTTCATACCTTCGGAGATGGAGTCGACGATGCTAAGATTGCCAAAGGAGATGGCACCGTCGGCTTCCGGGAAGAGTATGACGCCGCAAATGCATATGGCGGCTGCTTTGGCGATGGCGGTGTAGTTCGTGGTCTTCCGCTTACACTGGGAAGTGATCCATTGAGCGATTGGGAGGAGGTGAACATGCATACCACTGGTCATGGAGTAGAGATCATTCTTCTTTGTGGTAATGTACGCCAGAATGCTCCAGGAGTTGATCTGCTCTACGGTGTAGGAGAGGGCCGATTCTTAGCCCCTTTGATAGCGCGGGAGGCCGAGTATGATTTCCAATTCTTCCAGGAGGATCGTCGCCTCGAATTCAGGGAAGATGAACGAGTTGGTCTGTGGATGCCATAGCTCCACCATGGCTGTAACACTCTCCCACACATGCACCAACTTGTTGTATTTTTTGGCTAATACAAGGAGGTGGATAGCCCCCACTCCTTCAAGTGGTTAATAGACGCGGGCGGCAGTAGTTCGAGCATGGGTACCAGCCATGGCATCTTTGAGAATCGCCGTTGGCCGGGGAGGATCTGAGATAGAAGAAGAGCATGAAGAACGGAAGGAAAAAAGAAGAAAAGAGAAGAACAAAACAGAGCGAAACAGAGCAAAATAGAGCAGAAAAAAGCAGAGCAATGCAGAAAGTGCAGAATCTCAAGAAGAAAAAGGCCACTTACTTGAAGATCCGGGCGGGCGTAGATGTGCCCCGGGATGGCGGAGAGTTGCTTCAGATCGGCATGCGTATCTCTAGAAACTTTTGGGCCAGAGTAAGCGGGGATATCTTTTGCAAACGCCGAATAATTCCTCTTCATGGTTGCAGGAGAAATAAAAGAGCTTGAATTTGAGGAGCAGAGGATTTCTGGGGTTTAGCTGCGGGATTAGCCCCCCTAACCCTTTATTTATAAGCCTTAGGGAGTTAGAAACCCACTCTAATCCCGAAACTAGGTGTTAGGATAAGGTTAGAAGAGGTTTAGGAGTCCTAGTGTTAGTCTGGGTGTCTTAGGATAAGGGTGAACTCCGTTTTTCTGGTCTTTCCGGGCTCTGTCCGAGTCGCGACGCCACGATCTGACGCGACTTTGTCGCGACAGGGCGCTGCGACACGACATGGTCGCGGTCGTCCAGAGTGTCGCCTTTCTACCCAAGGGCTAGTTTTCATCTCTGAGCTGTGTATATATATGTTGCTTGATTATTTGTAAATTGCTGTGCTCATTACCTTATTGTGTCTGTTCTTCCTAAAAAAATCAGAAATTCAGAAAATCAAAAAAAAAAAGAGACTTCGTCACAGGTAAGTCAGGTATTGTATTTCTTCCCTGCTCCCGGCATTACTATATGATATCCTATCTATTATATCATTTCAAGGACCGGCTGGTTCTCAATGTGTTCTGGGATTTGAGTTCCCCTTTACCAAAAACAATGATGATCTAGGTACACATTGGTAATCGTTGGATAGGCCGTTGAGTTAGTTAAGCACAAGGGACGATGGATTCAGGCCTGCACTGCGGTTGTAGGTAGTCTCTTGACCTGTTCTTATCTGGCTTAACAATATTATCCTTGATATATTTTCTATTTTTTTTCTTTCTTTTTATTCGCATTCGTTTTGATGATTCCTTTTACTTTAGCCCAGCATGCATCATGTAGGACTTTGAACTTTCCTGACTCATTCTAGACCATTGATGAGCTCTTGTTGAGTTCCCAATCATCCTTCAAATTTCAAACAAGAAATCCAATCCCACTCCAAATCGGAAGGTCTGCCTCCGAGCAAGTTGTTCCCGTCAGATTGACAAGAATTTCCCTGTCTGGATTCCTTATCCAAACTTTCCTTTTTCCTTTGATCTGTTTTGGTTGCGAACCGCTCCCAGGACAGAGTCATGAGTTACCTGCCTGGCACGCACATGTCCTTCCAAAGCGAAACCCGCAGGCCAATCGGCTAGGGTACCTCTCAATCGAGGGGTTGATCGTCCTCTTTTCTCTCCCTCGTCCAGACTTGTGCTCTTCTTTGCATTCTACTCGAACAACCGACTCAGGGCTTTCATAAAGATTTCAATTGCCTGTTAATTGACATCGGGTGTCTCTTCACCTTGGCCTCCACTTTTCAGTCCACTCCGCATCACCTCCGTTCCACCGTCACTTCATGACATCTCCACGCCATTTCCGCTTCGCTCCCCTGCAAAGTAGAAGCCAAGGAGGGGCAATCTGTAGATACCCGATTATGACTAATGGGTTGAACCATATTTCTTGCTACCTTAGTGGGCCCCTAATTGGTCACTCACCTTGAGCCCATCATTTGCCTTGATTTGAGCCCATTAATCCATTAAAAATACCTTGAAATCCCGAAATCAATCATTTGAGAGTCCCTAGAAGAATATAACTCTTTTTTTTTATCATGTGGTTAGAGAGAATAATCCAAGATAATTCGGATTCCTTGTCGCGACGCATCGTGGCGCCGCGACTATAGTCGCGATGGGTTGGGCCGCCGCGACAGCCCATGCATTATCCATGCACGTGGGCAATGTTGTCGCGTCCCCCCGCACCGTCGCGTCTCTAGTCGCGCCCTACGATCTGACGCGACAATGTCTGAGATCTCTGGCCTCCGTAACCACACCCTATTTATCCTCCCATGCACTTTGACTTGGTCTAAGAGGGTTATCCCAACCCCTTGGATGGATCCTTGGCCCTAGGGACTCTCCTAAGCTCCCCTAAGGACTCTACACCCGGTTTTGATAGAGCTTTATCCCCCATTTTTAATTTCTAAACCTTTTTGAGGAGATAATACCTAATTTTCTCACTCCAAGCTCTATATAAGGAAGGCCCCTCCTCATGAACGAGGAGAGCCTCATGATCACCCCGAAGGGCTGCCAAAATTTCCTCTGAACTAGACTTAGCCACGCAGCCACTCATTCCCTTCATTCCCTTCACATTCCACTCCTCACAACTCACTTATTTCACCATTAATGGAGCAAGGAACGTGAAGAGGGCGACTTCAGCAATCTCCCGAACCTCTTTGCACATCATTGGAGCTGCATCCACGCCAGGAAGTCGCCCTAATGGGGCTCATTCCCTCTCCTCTTCCTCTTTTCTATTTCTAATTGCATTTTTACATTCTTTTTAAATAGAGCACATCCACCATCCACCCACATTTTCCCACACCCACAGGGGTTTAAAACCACCCCAGGTGCGTTCCCGCCATGATCTCCCGCCTCATTTCGTCTTTTAGAATAGATATTACACTTTACATGTTCTAATAGGGTCTTTTCTTTATATTTTCTTTTGATTGGCAGGCAAGCAAACGAAGTCTGCGGGAAGCTCTGGTACTCTGGCCGGCTGGAGGACTAGAAGAAGGTCACAACAACAAATCTCCCGCATTCAGAGAACGCGACGGCCTAGGGTGACGTGATAAAGACGCGTCGGTTTCCACTGACGCGACAGATAGATGCGGCGGCCATGACGACCGCGACACCAGGTCAATTTCCTGTTATCTTCCTTTTTCCTAGTTTAAGTTAGCCATTGTCTTTCTACATCATTAGGCAACTTATCTAGGTGGCGATCACATCCTTTTTCCTACGCTATCATATTTGATATCCATGTCCGTGTCGAGGGGAAGCCAATCCCTGTGATTACAGAGAGAGTAGAGAGAAAGTGAACAGATGAGATCACAAGGATAGTAGATGAGATATGGGTATAATCGTAAAACAACGTTAAACTGACTATAGTCACAGTTGCACGACACTAGGTCAGGTGTCGGCACAGTCAGGTAGAAGTCACATCTGCCCATTAACCGTGCTATGAACACATGCTAGATGGTCCGGCGTGATCCCAAGGTAAGAGAGAACACACTAAGACCGTTTGGATCGTACTGATCCCTAAGAGTGTAACGAGTTTTAAGGGTACAACCAACTCGTCGGCAATATACGTACGCCAAAGCCAATTAGACTTACGGAGGCCTTGACAAGGAGTTCCTGGTCCAGTCAGGAGTATTCCCAACGGAGGGGTCATCCAAGTCATGATAGAAGTGTGTATAAAATATTTGTCCATCATGCCTTGAGTGCTCGAAGGCAGAGGGACGCGATAACGATAATAAATCATGCGAGTCAAATAAAGACAGGCCCATTAAAATAATAGGGAATTTTATATGAAAAATTACACTTAATTATCAGATATATTATTGAGTAATTTTTTGTAAGGTCTCATGGAAAAAATACATGTTCGGTGTGTGCATGTGAAGAAAATCAAGAGATTGAGATTGGTCGCGAGCATGTCCTTTAAAAAAAAGAAAAAAGAGAGGAATATAGCATGTTTAAGTTTCTACATTTATATCAGGCTAGAACAAAGGAGAATGATAGAGAACAATTATATAGTAAAAGAGAGATGATCATGTCATTAGGAATATTAGAGTAAGATTCAAGTTCTTAACAACTTTACAAATGGTTTAAACAAATTTTATATTGATGGAAGTATGAAAATCATGCTTAATAAAATTTAATGGAACTTAATCAGGCTTAATTGAACATAATCAAGGTTAATTAAGGCTGAAAAGGACCTAATCAGAGCTAATTAGAACTTAATCAAGCTTAATCAAACTTATTTCTACTTAATCAAGTTTAATCACACTTAAACAATGTTTAATCAAGCTTAACATGGCTTAAATAGGGCTTAAAAAAGCTTAATATGACTCATTAAACATACTTAAATAGAACTTAATTAGGCTTAATTACAAATAAACCTTGCTTAAACATGGCTTAATAAGGCTAAATTAGACTTAATTAAAGTTAAACAGACCTAAACAACACTTAGTCAGGCTTAATCTGATTTAATCAGGGTTAAACATGATTAAATAATACTTAATCAGGCTTAAATAGTACTTAATCTGACTTAAAATATTCTGGATAGCCTATTACACTAAATAAATGACTTACAGGGACTTCTGTGCAAAAGGCTAATATAAAAATACTAAAACAATGCTCAAAAGGGAGGCCGATTTAGTGTGCCAGATAGAGAGAGGGAAGACAGTGCAGCTCAATGCACCGACCCAAAGGGAGCAACCAAGAGGGGCGCGGTGCACCCAGGGAAAGGTTGATGGCAGGAAAGTAATTTTGAAACAAGGAGGGTGGCGTGTTGAGTCAAACAGATCTCCCAGCCAACAAGGGCATAGTGCGCCCCGCCCAGCTAAGAACAAGGATTTGAAGAAAAACGCGATTTTCTTGGTAGCTTTGAAAAATACATTTCTAATCCGATTTTGGAGAAACTCTTAACATAAAACTTGTTCCAAACAAGTTGTAGAAGGTCCCTATAGATTTTATTTGAATACATTTGACCTAGGGATACGTGAATATCATTTTTATGACAAAAAAGTTCTAATTCGCAGCCTGCTTACAAAACGCTTAATATGATCAAATAAATACATAAAAATTGGGAAAAATAGAGAGAAATTGTTCCTGACATGATGAAGAATCTTCAGTCAAAGTATCATGAAGTTTGGATTAGGGGTTTAAGAGATACAATATCAAGAAGATGCAACTCGTATAAACACAAAAATTGAAATCTTGGGGCTTTAATTCGATGTGTATGCATGATATAAATTAGGAAAAACATGAGGCTTTTGTTACTGGGATCATGGACTATCTATGGATGAGTTCAATTTAATTGTGCTTGAGAGATTGCCTACCTTTTTGCGTTGTAAAGATTCCTAAGGTTGAAAACGTGAAGAACTTGATGAAGCTTTTCCTTCCTAACCTTCTTCTCCTTGTTCCTCACGTTCTCAGCCTTCTCCTTCTCATCCTCCCAACTTCAGCAAGTGTCTAGGGGTTGATAGAGATGAATTGGGAGTGTTTTGTATGCCCAATGTCTCCTAATCACCTTAGAACTCTCTCTTCTCATCAAACTCCGAATTTACCATATTTATCACCTAATTAATTCTAGTCTTTGTCCACCTAATTGGATTGGGAAGAGCCTCAATTTTGTGGGTAGAGGGTTTGGTTAGGTCCAGGACTCTTGTAGAGATATTTAGAAGTTATTTTAGTCATTATCTTACCCTTTTTAATATATTTAATAAATAATTCCGAATTTTCACATTTATCTCCCCCTTTTCTAGCATTTATCACATAATTGGTTTGGGGAGAGATCTAATTTCGTGGCTAAGAGATTGGGGTAAGTCTAGGTCTCTTTTCTAGATATATATAAGTCATTTTAATGATTTAATTGACCCTTTTTAATTAGAGAATAGTTTAATTACGAATTTTATAATATTTTCTTTTATTATATTATTTTAAACTCATCTAAACATGAGTCTCCTATATTTATCTCTATTTTCTCTTATCTAAATCCCATTTTTAGATTAGTATATAACCCTAATGAGTTAGACTAGGGTTATGACTCTTTCTAAGATAATTAAGAGTTAAAATCGTCATTATGTAGCAACTTGGATTTTTTGAAAATTAAAAAATTAATAAATAATAAAAGTAAAAGCAATTAGAAAATCAATGAAAAGAGAATTAAATAAAACCTATTAAATGAAAAGAAGTAATGGACTTTGTTAAATGGACCTATTAGAAATTTGTGGGCCAAAATAGGGATTTTTAAAAGGGGAATAATAGGAAAATACCCTAAATTCGTAACTTAAATATTACTTAAATAGAAAAGAGATATTTAAGTATTAAAATAACTAATTTAAGATGGAATTAGATTTCTAAACCTACCCATATTGGTTGGCCATGAATTTGGATCTCAACCTAACCCAAATTGGATATGGCAAGCTTGGAAGGTGGAATTAAATAGGAAATCTCAAAATTAAATAGGAGTTAGAGTCCTATTAAGAAATAGAAACATAGGAAGCATAAATACTCTCCTAAATCCCCCATGGCCGGCCCTAGCTCATTGCCAAGGGTTTCTGGACCAGGAGGAGAGGCCAAGGAGGAGGAGATCTCGTGGGGAGAAGACTCTCTCAAGCTCTCTCTCACGTTCTTCAAGTTCTAGCCCTAGAAGAGGAAAATGACTAAAGATAGGCATTCTCACGAGAAAAAATTATAAAACTTTGTCTGTAGTTTCTTCCAATCATCAGGAACAAAAGCCCTCTAGTTTCTTATTTTTCCATCGAGCAAATCTTTTGTTCTTGATTTTTGAAGTTCTGCAAACCCCAAGACCCTGAACCCTCTTGAGAAATTTATTTCTTCATGCATACTTGATCCCTTGCCATGAGATTGGAAGAACTGATGCATGTTAGGCGTCTTTTGCCCCTAAAAGCCCTAATTTTCATTCATCCTATCTTGCGAATTAATCCGTTGATCTCATCTGTGTGATGTTCCATGTTCTTCATGAATACACATGACCAAAGCATGTCGAAACCCTGTTTATTTTCAAATTCCAAATTATTGTAAGAACCCATGTGAGTCTAGTTCAATTCGCAACTGGTTTCATGATTTTTCATCGCTTGTACAATTAGTTATAATTTTCTGAATCACCCTATGTCAAAATAGGGTAACTCTGGTCCGCAATCCAATGCACTGTCCTCTCTCTGTCAGACTCGGGCGCAGACCCTGTGAATGCAACGGCCTGATAGGCCACGTTCTTAGGGCCATCGTGACAGTGCCTTCTGTCGTGATCTGATCGCGACAGGGCCTGTCGTCGCAATCTGCTTGCTCGATCTGACGAGCCCATCGCGACCCTCAAGCGACCTCGTCGCGATCTGCCTAGCCGAATTGACAAGGCCGTCGCGATCTATACAAGGCCATGTTGCGTTCTCAGTTGACCCCTACGCGACCCTTAATGGGGTGCATCGCGATCTCAGATTTTGCATGGAAACCCCAAATTTTTAATGCTCTGACTCTCTACAGTGCTTGTACTCTTGGTTAACAGTCATACACATAGAAAATACACTTGTCATAAATTAATCATTTATGTGTGATTAAAATACATGCACATGATCTTTTTCTATCTATAATTTCATGACACATGCACACACTTGAACCATCCAATTTGGCTTAATTCGGCATGAAAATATTTCATAATGTATTTGGTAAATTGTTTCAATAATGTATATTAATTGCCCTATTTTAAATGAACTTGTCTACGATTCTCGCGATATTTTGGGAATACCGTTATCAAAGCTCCACTGTTCTAGAATTCCTCTAGAACGTCGGACACTTGTTTCTATATACACACTCTCTTAACTTTGACGAACTCTTCGTCGGATATTCCTTCTGCCGGACTAGTGAATCCTTGTTCAAGGCCTCCATAAGTCTCCTCTGTCCATGGATTCCCACATGGTCGACGAGCTGGTTATACCCTAACGCCTATGACACCCTTTAGGGATCAACATGATCCAAACGGCTATTAGAAGTTCGCTCTTATCTTGAATCACATCAGACCTCTGGACCTGTGTGTAACATGGCCAGCGGAAAGGTAGTGAATTCTACCTGACTGCCAACACCAATAGCGCTTGTTGTGCAACTGTTACTATCGCCTGCTATTCGAAGAGTTACGTGTATTGTCCCTTAGCTCTCATCTATACTCTACTCGCTCATCTATTCACGTTCACTCTACTATCTCATCTATTTATCTAGTACTATCATCTATTTCTTAGTACTCTATTTGTCCATTAAATTGATTGTCTGTGATAAAAACATGACTATGCTAGGCAACATTATAAGGGCCCGATCTGGTCCTTGGGAGGAGCACCTGAAAGGCTATAACTCGCGGGGGTCTAATGATCAGGGTGATTGGCATCCACCTAACGCATGAACACGCAAGATTTGATCTATGGCAATCAATCAATCAATTATTGTTTACTTGAACTCGTGGTTGAAAGAATATCGACCAACACTTGCTATCGTGACTTGTGCACTGTCGTGCAACTTTACTTGTTATCTTGTTATACAGGCAATCCGTTATCATACTTGTTGTGCTATACTCTCGTGCATTGTGCTATTGTTCCTCGTTATCATGCATCATTACTTTCTATACGTTTCTCTTTATTCTCTCTAGTTGTCCCACTTTATAAGACAATAATCACTTAAAGCATGCTTGATTCTGAGATTTAAGTTATACTGGGCATTATCGCTCACCCTACGTTATTTGTCGTTGTTGTTCTCAAGTGAGGCCGAGGATGACACTTACACCCAAGAGGACGGGAACAACCAGGAGTGAAGTCATGAGTACCCCAGCGTCTTAGTACTATGTTAGAGAGTTAGTTAGTCATTTGCTTTCATTCAATATAATTGGGCCCTATAGAATGTCTCTGACATTAGTGGTTGTAACTAGACATTTGAAAAGTTATTAATGAGATGCAATTGCTTTAGTATTTATTCTTGTTCAATGGTTTGATGTCTAGTTCTCGCTCTGTACCCGTTTACTTGCAACTGCCTCACGTCCGGATAGTTCGCGTCGGGGCGTGACACATTATCTTAACCATTTTCTATTTATTAATATTTTAAGTACGAATTTAGCTTAATTATCTCCCATTCAAGGATGGGCTCTTGGCTTTTGGCCCATTAATTCATGTATGGACCATTTAGGGAAACCCATTACCTAATTTACTTAATGAATTTTAATTATTCTTTTTATTAGAGAATTTATTCATGGGCCAAAATTATCCATTAGTCTAATTCTCATAATGGGCTATCATTACACTTTATTTAAAGTTTACCCACACTTTTATTTTGATTTATAATCCACTTTGGCATATATGACAATAGATTTTCTGACTTATTCCTTAATTACGATATTAAGTCGCAATAATTACTAAACTTAATCCAAATGATTTTTTTATGCCCAATTTCTTGATGGGTCATTAGAGAATATTATTTAAAGTATAACTACTATTTTTACGAAATTTTTATATGGGTTTTTATGCATGCAATAATGATGCATATATTTTTAACTAGTTTGATTTATTAATTGATAAAATTTTAATTTATCTATATTTTCAAATTTATAAATTTTCTGGGATACTACAGCAAGAGACCCTGTTGTCTACCCTACGTAAATGACAATCAGAATTATCGTTAACCTGTAGGTAGATTCCAACAGTTTGTGCCCCTATTCTTCTTGCGAGGCTTAGGCACGTAGTGTTCCTCTCTTGACACGGTGTGCCAGATGTCAAGAGTGTCTCAATTTATGCATGTGTTGTGTACTTTCCGTGGTTCTGTTTGTGTTTTGTTTTCCTGGGCATTGAGTTGGGCTCCGCTTGGATGACAGACGTTGGGTTATTCCGATAGTGAGCCTAGGCGTCAAGTGCGACTCCATCTAGTGTGTGCCCCTTGTGATGGTTACGAGCCGATTTCCATGGGACCCCTTCTCCACCGTTTGAGTCGGCGTAGGGAAAAATCATTCAAGGACTAGACACGAGGGAGATCATCTGAGTGTGCACACGTGGCTAGGGTTTGAGGACTCTATGGTGTCGAGACGCCAATCCATAGGCCCTAGCTGGTCCTACTTACTTGTGTGTGTGTGATTGTCATTGTGTTTTGTGTTGGTCGTTGAGCCTACGAGGTTCTAGAGTTCTGTCGCAGTACTCCTGCGAGGAGTTGGGCATCGTGTCACCGACACGCCAAGGTTTCTTGTAGTCCAGTGTTTATTTACTAATTGAGCTTTACTTTCCTGCACTGTAGGTCTCTTTTAGTGTAACGCCCTGAAAATTTTATTTATTAGAAAAATGTGAATAATTTGATTGTTAAACATAATACTTTCACGAGTTATATTTAACTTTAATTTAGGAATAATTTGTATTAGTAAATGTTATTCCAGTGGCATACTCAGGGGTGCGCACTCCGACAGGATGACACTGGAATTCTATAACGAAACCAAAATTTGAGTACACCATAATTTCTAGAAAAATATGCTGATATCAGAAATGTGAATATCTGGAATTGTTGACATGTGGATTTCAAGATTAAGTCGACGTAATGATTTTTCGGGCAATTTTTACAAGGTGGAAAAATAAATTATAAAAATTAAACTAAAATCACTATAACTTGTAAAACCTTTCCATTAGCTCATGGTTGAAATTCCAACTTGAATGGATACCATTTGGACACACAAACATAGGGTCAAATGGGCTAGCTGAATTTCTAACTAATTACGGTAACCATTTTCTTGGTTAATTCTTGCTTATGTATTAGGGGCTACGTAAGCCCATTTCACATGGATTAGAAGACTTACACGTTTTACTCTACATGTAACTCTTGGGGGCTGCATGGTAAACGTGGCTTGGGTGGGTAAAAGAAGATTTTTACTTCAACACATGTACGGTCTACGTGCCTTACATGCATGGGGTGTGAGAGTTTATAAAAACTCTCCCTTCACCCATCGTGCAAGCCTATCCACCTTCTGCTCCTGCTCCTGCTACTGCTGCTGCTGTTGTTCCTGTTGGAGTTGTGGCTGCTGGATCTGTTGCAGCTGCTTGCCGTGGCTGCTGCTGCTGCTTCTTCTTCTACTGACTGTCATTTCTTCAACTGCACCTGCCGAAGCTACTACCTTTGTAGTCTTCTGTTTCTTCTTCCTAATGTTGTTGACCTCTACGTTGAGGAGAAGAGATTGATTCCTTCTACGTTCCTTCGTTTCTTCTCATCTTGCTTATTCTTGCTCAAGAGCTTCATGTTTAGGTGTTTACCATATACACACACTTGATTTTAATTCTGGAAACACCTATAGAAGTGCTTGTTCTATCCATTATAAGCATGTTCTAGCTAGTAATCACATCATGTCCAAGCTTACTGGTAGAGAATTTCCTACCAGATACAAAGGAGAATTGTTAGGTGAATTGTACTTCCAATATTGGTTTTCCTAATTCTGGCCATTCATGTGTAAGTTTGTGTTTCTCATGTTCCATTGTTATCCTTCATGAAAAGTAGTGTTTAGAAGTGTAAACCTAACCCACTAAGTGTTGTCAACCATGCTTAGAATCATATGAACACTTAGATGAGTATTTTGAGATGTTGAACAATCATTTTTGGGAGTTTACACTGTATCTGTCGACAGCCAGAACTTACCTGTCGACAGTGTTCCTGCTTCTAGAACCCAAACAATGCAAAACCATCAGTAGCTGTCGACATATGGCCATCACTTGTTGACAACCGACTTTAGCCTGTCGACAGGCAGTGTTCAGATCCCAGAAATTGGTTATGGGAGGACAATAGCTATTGACAACCACTTCCTGGCTGTCGACATATACCTGTCTGAGGTGTTTTACTTGACCTATTTCATATCTAATCAAAGGTGAGACACTTTGATATTATCCCAACTTGTTGTTTCTCTTGTTTCCTTGGATTCCAACTACTGTATATCTGAGAAAGATCATTCAAATGTCATCCATAATCCAGTATGGATTGTCTTTGAACACCTCAAGTATATTTTGTTACCTACTTGTGTACAACCTTTGTTCTATAAGAGATCTTGAGAACTTGTGTACCCCCACTTGAATCTATTACAAGAATGAATTATGATGACAATTTGTGGGTCTTTGGACTCAATTGAGATATATGCCTGTGCAAATGGGGCTGGTCCAGTCCTAGGAGGAGCACCCGAATTCATTTAGTGGACGTATGGAACGATAAAAGATATGTGGATGTTTGGCATTGCATCAATACAAGCTTGATTAGTCATCACATTATTTTATCATGAGTTGAATGTATTTGAATCAGAACATGGATTAATTTCTTGAATTCTTGATCATGGAATTCTTAGTTCAGTACTCCTGTTTCACATTGGTTAATTATTCATCGTGGTCATCTAGTCCTCTTTGTTGTCCTACATTGTTAGCAGATAATTTTTATCATGTTCTTGAATATCTTGATCCCTATGATTAGAAGATTGAATCTTACTGGGGTAGTTAGCTCATCAAATTCTACCATTTTAGGTGATCAAGATGAGGGAAGTGCTTAAAGAGGGGGGGGGGGGGGGAGTGTGTAGAGCGGGACAACCAGTCCTCTAGAGTTCAACAACTTTGATTTCATTAGTAATGTAGAAGTAGAATGTATTAAGTTTTCTATTTTCTACTCCTCTTATGGACAGTAATGAGGAGTGCCATGTAATTAAGCTTATGCTATGATGATGTTATATGAATAAAACATAAGTCCTATTTCTTTTACCCGTTTTCTATCATTTTCGATAAATGGACGTTTTATTAGAACGTGACATTTAAAGACTCACTCCCTTTCCTTTCGGGGTTCATCGTTGGCTCTAGGTGCTAAGGAGTCAGGTCACGCTAGTGCTGGCCCTGCTTAACTGCTGGGAGTCATACCCTTTTGTGTACATACTTGCTGTACTCTTTTCTTTTGTTGGGTCTACTTTGAGTTGTAGCATGTTGTCTATATATATAGTGGATTATGTTAATGCTTGTGGTTTGTGCACTTTCTTATATATTATCCCCAGACATTCCTTTTAACCCTTCTGAGCTTCGGCTCGTAGGTGACGGTTCAGAGTTTGGGTTACTGATGGGTAACTGATAATTCAGATTCTACATCGTTACACCCACCCACCCACTAGAACCGAAGGGGGAGACCCCTCTGGTGCCTCAAGACCCCTAGCCAACCCCTCCCACACACCTCTCTCTCTAGACAACTCTTGTTTCTCCTCCCACACACGCCAACCCCCAACTGAGACCCCCATCTGGCACCTGAAAGGCCCCAGCTAACCTCTCTCACCCCTGCTCGTTCTCTCTCACACACATAGAGGCCCTCGCCAACCCCTCCTACATTTTGCTCTCCCTCTATCTCTCCATTTTATCGTCACTCTCTAAGTATCTCTTCATTATATTATTTCTCACTCTATTTGTCTCTCCCTCATTTTTAACAGGGATATTTTAGTAAATTGATTTTATTTTTAAGTGTGTTACATTATAGTGAAATATTTCTTAAATTTTATTGGCTAACTAACCTCTGGGATGTAACTGATAACTTTTTTCAATTTTAGTGTTATGAAATCTAATATCAGAATTTCGGAGATATAAACTCGAATAAATACGATATATTCTAATATATATATATATATATATATATGTATGTATGTATATTTCCCTACTATATATGTAACAAGGTTATTTTCACTAACAAAATCGAGATACTGAGAATATTTCGAAAATCTTTGTTCCGAGAGGTATTTTAAAACTACACATGTAAGAGGATTATTTATCTAAAATTTCATCATTTAGTAACTTATCCACCACACATATTTAGGTGACATCTGTTAAGTAGGAGGGAAGGATATATACTAACGAAAGAAGATGCATTAAGCAAAAAGCTAAGGAATTGAGTTGCAGTCGAAACACTGAAATTGGCAATTCAAAGTGCAAATTTTTTTAAATATATAACTCTCGAGGTATGGCAAATTTTACATAAATTTTTAAAAGGGTTCTGGTCCTCCACTGAAGCAGCGCCTCCTCCCACATGCAGTCTTCCTTGCCTTGCCTCTTGAATGAAGTGATAGGAATACGCTTTACAGTAGAATGGGATTGTTAAAGCGGGGATTTAATAGTAAGATTTCATGTCAAGTCTCCTCGTTCTTGAAAGGTGAGATTTGTTATGAGGATCAGATAGCTACTGTCCATCAATTTTTACTGTCCAGCAATTTTTGGGACGTGATTATGAGAAAATTAAGGTCTCATGAATCATGCATGTGGGATATCTCTGTGCAAAGAAACTCATCACATCAATTAAGACAGTAGCTTGCAATCATGTGATGGTGATCATGTACGCAGATGCCCCAAGCCCATGTAACAACTTCACAAAGATGGGATCCGCAGAGAAAATTAGGGTTTTGCTCCTAAACTTCTTGTTTTGAAGAACAGAGAGAGGTTAAAACTTAAACTGAAACCAGAAAGCCTTGCAAGTCTTCCTAGAATCCTACAAACAGTTCAGTCCACTATCTAGCTACAAAGAATAAGTTTTTTTTTCCATGGATAAGCCCTTCAACAACCCATATCCGCCGGCCGTATGCCTCTTTTTCAAGAAAAAGAAAACATGGAGCCACGTGAATGGGAAACGGGAGGTCTCCATATCCATGCACACCCATCTGTTATTACACTCCCGGCGGCTTTTCCTTTCCTCTTCTTTTCTTGGAGCTCTTGCAAGAGCATGTACCTTTATCACGAAGTATGGGAACATGGAACATGGGAATGTGCTTTAGCGTTGGTGGGTACCGTCTCACCTTTCCTGTCACCTGCATGAACACGAGAGAAGAAAGAAAAGGAGATGCCTTTGGGAGGAACCCTAAAGAAAACACACAAGCAGGAGACACCTATCCATCTATCTATCTACCTATCCACAGTCCAAAGAAGTGGCTACATCCTAACTTAATTTTCTGTAGCAGCTTCCTTGGCCTTCTATTGATACGTCAACAACTGTGAGAAGGATATATCTAAAGACTGGATTGTGGGAATCATTCTGTTTGGTCACCGTTCTTCTCCCACCTTTAACATGACAGCCATTGATGTGAGGACATAACAACCCTTCTTTTTTTTATCAGAGTTTCCTTTACCCACCATATGGCTTTATTGGAACTCTAAAGCTTGGATGGTGGCTCCACTAGATCCTTGGACATTCATAAACAAGATGCTAGAGAGGGGAGAGCATCAAAGTGGGATCTCCCATGTGGCACAGGTCTCCCAGGGAGCTGTGTGTGTGTGTTTTAGAGAGAGAGAGAGAGAGAGAGAGAGAGTAAGAAAGGAGGAACAACAAGAAGAGGGAAGACGAAGGCAAAGGCTGGATTGGTTTTGTCCTTGTTAATCTTTCTTGTCGTCCTCATGCCGCCCATTTACATCAGATCCACACTTTTTTAAAAAAAATTTCTCTGCTTTCCGTTGATCAATCAGGTTTCAGCTGGTTCACGCATGCTTTATGGCAGTTCTAATTTTCTTTTATTTGGGGTGATAAATTACATCATGACAAAGCAATTTGGTTTCCTACTTTGAATCTGCTGTTTGACGATTTGCGTGGCCAGATATGGCCTACGAGCAATGTTAATCTTTTCCCTGGTGCTTCCTTTGCCATGCTTTCTAGGGAAGCTTATGACACACATATCCACATACCCGTCCACCTGCTGTTCCTCATGCTGGATATGCCCATCCTTGGCTAGCTAGAGAACATTCGTCCATAGATGAGGGCTGTGGCCGAGGTAGAAAACCTCATCTTAGAGGTATCCAAATGTACATGTCCATGTTATAAGTTGAGGAGGATGAAGTACCGGAGATAAATATGTGCATTGGCGAAGCAGGGCATTTTACCCGTTTCAATTGAAATATGGCTGTGGATCAACCACATCGTTTGATCTACTCCTCATCATTTAACATTTGCATATATATATATATTATATATATATATATATATAATATATATATATATATCTATATATATATATATATATATTATAGATATATATATATACTTTCCATTTTTGAAGTTAGTGTCACCTAAGTAATAATGAACTTCCTCAAATGTTTCGTAGAATATTCAGTCGTCCTCATTTATCTTTTTTTAAAGAGGTTTTAACCTTTGGTTAATGGAAAAAGGATGAAACATAAATATATTTAGGATTTTTATACAGAAACTATTTTATGTAAAATTATAAATATGACATTGTTACTAAAATATTATCAAATATGTCATTCTTAAATGAACAATGTTGTAGATATGATATGCCGATCACCTAGTGTTACTCTCCATCTATTTAACTATAGGTTTGACTAATCCATGAAAAAAAATCTCTTGTTTACCCTCAAGTTAATTAAGCAACCCTAGCACATAGGTCTCCTTTTCAAAATCTTAAGAAAATATAATAAAGGCATTTTCATCAAACATTATTAAAGAAAAGGAAATAACAGAATTTTGAAGAAATATTCGCTTCTTTCAAATGGCAGTTAACCAGGATGACATATCTACAATTTTTTCATTATGAGTGGTATATTTAACAATATTTTAACAATGATGGTACATTTACAATTTTTCTTGTAATAATATTTTTTGTCCAAAAAAACCATAATAGTTAAGTGCAAAGAACCTAACATAGATTTTCATACAATTGTAATTTTGAGGACAACCTAAGCAGGGGTGGATGTAGAGAAGAACCAGTGGGGTCACGTGATCTCACTGGATTCCATTGATGAGTTTAAAAATTTTCATTAAATTAATTTAGTTGAAATTTTTCTAAAAAGAATGAACCCACTAAAAAAATTTTCTGAGTCCGTCTATGAACCCAAAGTCTAACCAAACCACTGGATGCCATACCTGCCCATATTTAGAAGAGCAACACTTGCAAACATTACCGTTTATCGACTGTGAGGAGACCCCAACCATATCATAAATATTTAACCATCTAGACTCGAAGTATACATGATCTCGAAGTCTGTAGAGCGAGTGAAAGGGCCCAATCATGTCACAAGTGGTGTAGGCTCAAATCATATGTGATCTCCAAGAGCTAGCCCACAACACTATTCTTTTAGAGTTCCCCTCCCAACCTAAAGAAAGACCCATAAACCCAAGACATACACCTCGTCGTCTTGTGTAGGCTTGTGGCATGTCACAAAGAACCCTTCTCCTTGTTGCGTAATATATTGTAGCCAAGGAAGCTTACATGTTCTCAAACGCCTTAAACAATGTTCATATATATATAACAAGAAGAATGCTAGCTTGTTGCTTTCCTTCGCCCACCCACAATGGCTTTGGAGCAATACCGCTTTATATTACTCCTTAACGCGCACCATGCGACGAACCGGCGTCGCCGGCGTGGCCTCACCACGTCTCGAGCGCGTCACCCCCACCCGGCACCGCACCCAACCAGGTCTCGACATGTCAGGGATCCCTACGTAAGCTCTCTTGTTCCTTGGCGATTAAGCTAACGTCCTCCCGCCGGGGCCCCAACGGCCGCACACGTCACCCTCAAAGTGGAAAACACCAGAAGAAGCGTAAATAACTGGGAAGAGAGAGGAACACTGTGAGCCAGAAGAATACTTGGTTAGTGCTTCCTGACTCAAAAAGAGGCCCACCACGGCCATCTTCTTCTAATGGGCCCACCACCCCAGGCCGCCACGTCGGATCCCCCCCACCCTGCTGCCTCCCGTTTAAATAGGGCTGCCCTCCAACGCGTTCCTTCCCTTTTCCCCTTCCTCCTCTCTTCCCACTATCCGGCGGTTTTCCAGCCACCATGTTGCCGCTTCCTGACTTCGAAGGCGGTTTCGGGTTCACAGCATGGGAAACGTCTGCCCAATTCCCCTCTCCCCCGCAGCACATGGCGCCGGCCCATGAGGACGACCGTTACCCGGCCCAGGCTCACACAGCCACTCGGTCCGGTTCGGAGGAGCTGAGCCGGGACGAGGAGCGTCGGATCCGGCGGATGATCTCGAACCGGGAGTCGGCCCGGCGCTCGCGGATGCGGAAGCAGCGGAACCTGGAGGAACTGCGGAATCGGGCCGACCGGCTGAGGCTGGAGAACCGCGAGCTCGCGAACCGGCTCGGCGCCGTCACCAGCCGCTGCCTCTTGTACTGCCGCGACAATGACCAGCTCCGCTCCGAGGCCACCGTGCTCCGCCGCAGGCTTATTGACTTGAGAAGGGTCCTCTTGATCCGTCAATTGCAGAGGCTGGTGGCACCGGCGGCCTGCGGCGGGATTGGCGGCCCGGTCCATGTGGGCAAGCCGCAGGCCGCGAACGTCCAGGTTTACGGCGGCGGGTTCACAGCAGGAACCGAACAGACCCTTCTCACATAACATTTCAATGGGATAAACTACATGGAACTAAAACTTCTTGAGAATTTTGAAAACACGGTAGTAGCCGTGAGCATGCCCCCTCCCCCTCTCTCTCTCTTTCTCTGTTTTCACTTGTCCTCCTCTCTCCATCCTCCATTTGTAAAAAAGTACTGTTAGAAAGATAGGAAGCAGACAGTCGTACGGACTTAGGTTTTCTGAGGAAAAGCGTGGTTTTTTTCACAGAAAGCAAAGGTGGATTTCTTTTATCGAGAGAAAACGGTCGGTTGTCTTCTGTAAAATAGAACATTTCTAAATCTAACGAGTCCGTTTTCTCTTTCAAGGAAGATTCTTGTCTCCTCCGGCGTCCATTTCCCATACACCCCCCTCAAATGATGGTTTCATCTTTCCGCCATGAAGGTAGAAAATACGTGTGTGACAAGCATCGCTAGAAAGACATAAGAAGACACACGATTGAGTTGGAAGCCAATGGTATTGTGAATCTGCAGACATGAGTACGCCGTGCATGGCTGTGGTAATTGTGGAGCCTGTCGTCCGACTACCTCTGCTCATGCATTCGGGAAAAAGCCACAAGTACATGAAATCAATAACGAAATCTATCACCTCATGTCTCTGTAGATTGTGGGGTTTGTGGAGGGTATACCTTTCTTCTTCTGGGCATCTTTGAGTTTGAAAGAGTGTTAAAACTGAAGACTGGAGGGTTGCCTTTTCTTCTGGGCATCTTTGAGTTTGAAAGAGTGTTAAAACTGAAGACTCAAGCGGATTGCCCGGGTTGAGGTCAACCCTAATTCATAAACTCACCATAATAGCCTTCTAACTTGAACACAACTCGGCTAGTATATACTACTATAACTGACTCATCTCAATTTTTTTTTAATTTATTAATAGATGTAGTCATCTAACTTAAAAATTTTAACATATATAATACTTGAAAAGGCGCGCGGCACCGTATTATATTTTTGTTAAACTTCAGTTTACGTGGAAATTTCTTGACATTGCTTCGTACGGACATGTCAACTGAGACTTTGTCGTGTGGATTATGCATAAAATGACGAATTATAAATATGAGGCATACAAATATAAATCATGCATCAGTTTTGATATTATAAAAAAAATAGGATAAATTAATTAGAATTTCTGATTGTAATAGAGAGCCTCTTATTGTAACATGACTTAACTCGGGACCTCTTACTCTTGCTTAAAAGTAAGAGGTCCCGAGTTCGATTTTGGGGGGGGGGGGGGGGGTTTACCTGATTTACATGTAATCCTCGAGTTGTAGATCCGAAGTTTTTTCGGTCAAGTGGGGTAAGGCCAATACATGTACACGGAAAGTAGGAGCTGTCAAGTCCTAATCTTGGAGTTCATGAACACAATCTCTGAGCCCACAAAACCACACGGGACGAGATTTCCTCGTTACAAAAAAAAAACATGATTTAAAGTATATTGTAATATGAGATAATATTTACTGTAATAAATTATAGTTCTGTTAGAGACTAAAGACTGAGTGAAACATCTGACAAAGATTTTTAATTAATTTACCTTAAAATTATAAGTCATCACATCCAAAATCTTCGCATTACGAGTAGAAGATATATTTTGTTGTAAATATATAGTCTCCATTTATATGGAACAAGCTTAACATTCCTCTGGACCTTAATTGGAACCCATCTCTAACAATAAGATATTTACCAAGAGAAGTGTTGAGTGTATGCTTGGTTGGACAAATTAATGATTTGCCTGGCCGGCCACCTGCCATACTTGGTTGTCTGGCTGTCCAGCATTTCTCTAATTACCAATATATAATCTACACATAGTTTCTAAAAGCTATTAAATTTCTTAGACCGAGTCATCCTGAGCCAACCCAAAGAGAGATCGGACTGAGTGTGAGCTCAACCGGAAACCTACATATCTGGCCAGAACTTACACAAGCTTTGGGTTGGCACAGTACAGTACTGCCCCATGACGGAGGCATGCCTTAGAACTATTGCAATCCTGCAGAGTATAATCTCTTATCTTTTGAGGGATTCTAATTTATGAGATATGGTGATCCACCTGTAATTTATGAGAAGCCAACTTACAGAACAAAACAAACTTTGGCTCTAATTAAAGACCCACAAAATTATGTGGGTCTCTCTTTCCACGATGAGGAAAACCACTCTGAGATCTTTTTATTTGATGCATGAGATGCGTTACTGTGCTGTGATCAGCTGACGGAAGCCTCTTTCTATATAAGTATTTGATAAACATGAATGATCTAACAGGCCCATTACAAAGAGGTAAGACATTACATCATAGAAAAGAGGAACACAGGAAAGAAAAATCCATGAAAAGATAGAAAAGGACGGCAACGGACTTCCATAACATTAACTATAGTATATGTAGGGCCTCTACCACTACTATGACGTACGTAGTACAAAAGTTTAATTAGTTAGTCCCCTTAATATTAATAATGACATAAGAGGTACGTACTATGGAGCCACATGATCATTTTTTGCCACCCCATTTCACCATGTATAAAAGACAAATATCATACACATTAACAACCCTTATAGAGGGATTATCTTGAAAAGCTGATATTATATTTATCATTTATCTTTTGTATGTGATAAAATAAATGTGATATGAAGCTGTGGCACGTTAGCCTTCACTCTGGTGATCTCTCATGTGGGACATGAAAACAATGAGTACTGAAAGTGGAAATAACAACCACAGAACAGTTTTCCTTTTAAAACAATAATGTTAAGAACGTGGGATCTTATGGATGTCTCCAGGGGTTAAAAGATCTCTTTTCATAAATAAACTATAATTGTTGTAGATCAAATTACGCATATATCAATGTCGAGAAATTCTATTTGCCTATTTCAAGTATTTGTATGTACAGCTCTTTATACTCTGGTTAAGGTTGTAGTGATCAATATTAGGAGTGATACAGGTTCATTTCTTAAAAAAAAAAAAAAAACTATTTCTTATACGATTATTTTTTAAATTTCTCAATAATCTATCTCATGATCAGGAGGTATATATGAACCTTAGACATCTTAATTTTGATGTACATTGAAGGCCTTAACCTTTCAAGTCCTTAAGAAGGGAGCCACTTCTGGAGAGCAATGGCATATTGGCATTGGCCTATATCGACCTTGACCGGAGAAAATTCACATACCTATAATAATCATATATATATATGTAGATAGATATTATAGTACGACGGTGTGGCCCCGCCATACTATAGCAACTGCGACCCATTTCATCCACCTTCGGCGCACGAAATGCACGATCGCACGACTCATTAGATTGCGATCCGATAGATGACGTTAGGGTGCGGTGATGTCATACTGTCAAGAGAGAGAGAGAGAGAGAGAGAGAGAGAGAGAGAGAGAGATTCACTCATCGTAAATTCTATATAGATCCTAATAAATGTGATCTTATATATGCCCATGTATTGAAACCTAATTATAAACTATGAATATATTCTTGGGTCACATATTCCGTATTTATTTATCGTCTATATGTTTTAATCTTTACAGAAGAAGGAAGTATACCATAACTGCCGTAAAATTTAAGCACGTAATTAAACTAGTGATGTCATTAGGGCCCCTGAGTGCAGTGCACAGGGTTATAACCTAATAGTTTAGCTGTCAACATGGAAGATCTACATATAGGTGGGATCCATTGGAGACAGTGGAGCAAATTGGATACCCTTCTCAAAAGCATAATCGAACCGCCATGGAGATTAATGGGCTTCATGGTTTAACGGAGCACTTCGGACAACGGGATGTGGTGACGCGCAGGTGCCCGTCGCTTTCTTTTACCTTTATTCACCAAACAAACGTTAAAAAAAACTTTAAATTTCACTAAGCAAAAGCCCATGGATTCTGCTCTCACTTTTTCTCCGTTATGCTTTTCCCTATTTTATTTGTTTTAATCTATTCGTTGGTTGAAATCCAACAGTGAAGAATGAAGATGCAATTCTTGATGCAACAAAATAATAAGGGCCGACCTGAGGTCCTGCGAAAAATAAACTGTAATTCCTAACCCCCTCTTGTTGAAGTTACATTTAGGCAGGGGAAAGATATTAACTTTCGTATAGCATTTGAATGTACTCGTGATTGGGGGTGATGACACCTTGCAGACCGGACCTATTTTTGGTTTTTAATTAGTCAATCATTTTCTTTCTCATTTGCTTCACCTTCTAAGATTCCAAAGGCGAGGAGAGGAGAGGAGAGATGTGGGACTATAACGTGGCAAGCTACGGTTAGCCAGTATGTGGCATGATTTTACATGTCTCACTCAGAGGTATTGAGGTGGATAGGTGTGGCACTCTTGTTCTGACCAAATGTCAGTATGAGTAGGTTGACTCAACGGGTCCTTGAGTGTGTTTTGCCAAGTTGGTTGGCTCTTGTAGATTCTCCTCTTTAGGTTTCTTCAGTGACATGGCGGATCGCCGATACCTTCTTGGTTACCATGCACATGACATTGTCACTTGTGTTTCCATTTAGTTGGTCGATTGCCTATATCTTCTATATTGCCATGTGTGTGGCATTATCACTGGTGCTTCTATTTAGCTAGTGGGTTGCTGATAGCCTTCTCTATTACCATGGGCGTGGCAGTATAGTTTGTGTTCTTGTTTAGCTTTTATTACAGTAGTTTACACTACTCTATGTTATTATATATACACTTCTACTTTGACGTTGTTTGACCTAGTGTGGAATTGGAGGATCTTTACAGAGCCTTGTGGAGTGGATACTTTTTTTTTTGTTCTTCGGCACATTGGTCTAAACCACTACACGACGCGCATAGCCCTGCATGCCCAGGGATCGATCCATGGGCGGGCGCACGCCATCCCCCCCTTCGTGGTGTCTAACTGCACCCCACACACAAGGCATGTACCCATCTCTTTTGCTGAAGGAGCAATGCTTCCTTTAGAGGATCTTTTGGAGTTTGCGTGATACCATGGCAATCTCCTCCTCGTGCACTTCACTACTTCTACTTGTGTATGGCTCATTGTCTTCACAAGTAGCTTTTAGGGTGTTGATTTTTCTTTGGCTACTACTTTCTTCATTATTTGCAAGTGGAACTCATACGTCATGAGCGACCCCACAAGTTCTTCAATAGCTATCTTCTTTAGTTCGTGGCTTCCTCTCAAGGGCTATTAACTTTAGGAGTCAAATTGTTCAGTAGTGATTCTAAGAATCTTTCTAACTACACCATAAAATGTTAGTTCCTTATATAGGCTGTCTAGGATGTTGGTGATGTCCATGAGTTCTTCCATACATTGCTGATATAGTGTTGCTAGGGTTCACCTTAAATTATCATATGTACAACTAGCATGTCAACCTTGGGCTCCTTACTTTACTTGTGCCTTCTATGTCGACTCAAACTTGTGTCACATTTCTTAAGACGACTTACACAAAGAAATTTGGTTGAACTTCTTCTTGAGAATGCACAACATAGTATGTTTCTAACATTCGCATTCAAAGAAAGATTTTCTTTATCAGTGATAGTCCATTTGTAGCAGCCTTGGATACTTATGTACAATAAAGCTCCATATCCAAATCCGTCTCCCGCGAACAGATCAAAGTCTCACCAGATATATCACACACGTATTTAGTAAGAATATAAAAGATAATCACACAGGTATAAAGATACATGACAAGTACATGATCTTATATATAATTATATAAAATTACATTGTCTCGATACATTAATACATGTTTAACAGAAAGGTTCAACAATACCCCGATGTCTACAATAGGAGTAAAGCTCATGCTAGTGTTGATGGTGTAGGTTTGCCTCTGAGAATCACGTCTGCTAAAACACTTGAAAAAGGGGGGTGTAGGGGTGTGAGCCTCACGAAGTCACCATATTAGTAGGAAAACTCCCCAACACAATATACATAAACCACGTGTAACTAAAGAGTAGCTAGAGCAACAAACAATCTCACAGATCAGCTTGCATACAACTATTTTAAAGAAACTTACAAGTAACAAGAATTAAGGCATGATCTCAATTAACACAAGTGAACCCAACATTAACAATAGATAAGCAACTACACTGATCAATAGAGAATTCATAGCGAACAAAAATAAAAGTAACTACACAAATATTGACTTGAAATAAACTACTACTTTAAGTAGGGTAGGACCAGGACTGTAAAAAAACCACTAAAAAGGGAGTAGAGAGAAAACTATCAACAAGAAATATAAATAGAAAGTACTTCTCCAAGTTCCACACTACACATTACAAAGAAAACCAGAACCTTGAGTCGGAAGGACCGACGCTACTACTCAGGTCATGACTACTAGTTCATGATGCTAGTATCAGACCTGGACAAGCCAACACAAGAAAAAACTCTTAGTTTCGTAGCCAACACCACTTGCAGTTATAGACCCACACCTATCACACATCTAAAGGTTCTAAGGCCCGTAGAGTGAGGCAAGTGGGAACAAGGGAATAGCTAGAGCCCAGTACATCTACTGGTGTTCATAACTTGAACTACAAGTAACTGAACTGAAAACCGACCACATTACAAGTCGTTGCCCCACTATCCTCTTTCCCTCAACCAAACGTATAATTCGACAAATGAGTGAGCGTGTTCAGGAAGACAACACAGACCCCTATGGTATCCACAATATTTAGACATACTCTAAACACTAACGTGCCTAACTCATAGAGAATCCAATTAGAGAGGCATTTTAGATAAACTTTGAACCACATAACTCAACAAACCACAATAATTTATAGTTAATCATCACCATTTACCAATTAACCTTTAAATCTCTTATCTATCATTAAACTCGATCAATGAAATCGTAAACATCTCGCTCGATCCTCAATCAAGGTAAAAATGATCTATGGGTCAATTCTAATCAGATCACTAGGTCCTCAAACTGGGCGCCGATGACCAAAAGGTCAAGCCCAAGTTCCACTGGAGGACCCTTACAGACAAAGATACCTATCACATGTCAAAACTCTTATGGAGCAACTATAAAAGTATAAAACACATTAGTCCAAAGCTTAGTTGACTCAAAGGTCAACCATGGAACACTGGTAGAAGAAGGAACCTCGGAAACAAAAACACATCCAAGGGTCAGATCACATTCAAAATGTGTCCACCTGATCGACTGCGATAAGCAAAAGAGAATGCGTCATAGAGACAAACCGCGTTCACAACATGTTCGTCCAATGGACCACAACTGCAATCAAGAATGTGTCATGGGTGCTGGCCATGACATCAACGCGGCTACCAACCCGACTGTGATTTTAGGCAGAAATTCAGCCTCACGAGTCTCACGCATAGCACCCACCAAATGACCACACAGGCCCAAAACCACCACTGTAACCACTGAAACTTCTAAAGCACACGAGAACCCCACATTTGAACATATCAAATCACCCATTAATCACGAAACTTCGTCGCTTGACAATATCCGACTTTAAACCACAAGACCAACAATGTGGATATGTTCCTAACCGATTAAAGTGGATCACATGACTACAAATAAACCAATTTAATTGCTACTGGCTCAAGGACAACATGCGGAGGAGCTTCCTCGCAGACCAATTGTTGCTTCAGGGACAAAACTGTAGTGTCGTGGTCATTTGGATCTGAGTTTAATGGTTGTAGTGTGGTGCTTTTGGCCAATATGTGGCCATTGGGCCTAGGTTGTGGCCTTCGTGCATTGTGTGGGTGTCGTGGGCCGGAGCTTGGGGCCCATAGAGCCCACTAATTCTCTGGTTGAGAATGCGATGGGGGATGTATGTCATGTTATGAATGCATCCCCTGCCTATGTTGCGTTCCCCGCACCTCCTTTCTGACACATGATGCTTCTAGTTCCGGAAGGCGACGACGTCCCGGTTTGTTGTGTTTTGAATGTGACGACATGCTACATCGTGTTCTTATTGTTGAGTGCTTAAAGGCGGTTTGTGGCCAGACAGAGCAGGAGAAGCTTTTCCTAGCCAGGGTAAGCGCAACATAGGTCAGCTCATGCCGAGGTGACCGCTGAGGTGCTTCTCGCCGAATGGTGAGCCGAGACGACCAAGCCGATGAATCCTGTCTGAGGCACGCTTGGCCGACGTGATGCTTGCTTTGAGCTCCCGTCCTGACCTGCAAAGCCCGCTGAGAGGCCTCAGCGGGGAGACACTCCGACACTCTAGTCAATTGCTAGCCGAGCAGAATGGCCTAGCCTAGGGTGGAACCGCGTACCTGCGCCGGTGGAGTGTCTGCCTCTTATATAGTGTTAGGACGCCTACGTGTGAACTGGACGACCCTGCCAATCTTGCTGGGGGGTTACCGTGATTTTCGTCGGATTGGACGTCGCCACCTCCCTGCCAAGTCATCACGATCGTGGTCTTAACTGTTGCGGTTATCAATCCCGTGATCTACGGACATTACTTTATTCGTCTCATCCGTCACGTGACCAGCGCTCCGGGGAGCCCTTCGAGTGCGCCGAGGTCAACGTCGGCTTCTTCTGAGGAGGAGTTTGTGGTCGAGCTTAAGAAGTAGGCCCGAGGAGTAGAGCTGATGATATTTCCGATATGAATCGTCGGAGGATTGCTGTGGGGCAAGTGCAAGCACGTCTAGCACAAGGTTGGCTATGGCCGACCTTCGAGATCGTCTCGACCAAGCAGCTGGAGATGGCCCCAAAGAGCAAAGAGGTCACACTATTTGACCATGAACATTGGCTGACTAATGTTCTGCCTACGATGAAGGTTGTCGGCCTGTGCCCTTGATGAGGTCGGCCAAGCCGAACCGACCTATCGGGATATCACCGTATCAATGGCCCCCCAGGTTCATGTCGAAACAGGAATTGGGCCGAGGTGAAGTTGAATCTACGTGCCGAGGGCACGTGCCTAGACACGTGGCTACGTTTGCCCACGTGGACCTCTCTGTGCCACATCATCTCGCTGTCAAGCACCGCCCTGCCACTAAGATGCATCATAATGCTATCAGGGCCGCCCTCCACCTAACGTCGCCTCGATTACTGTCTTGTGCGCCAGTAGTCACGTCGCCTCTTCGACTCTCACGCTCAATCATGGCGATCCTCGTCGAGCGGTCCTGTCTGGATCTGAGGAGACATTCCTCAGCGAATCCAGCTGCACCACGTGCTCAAATCTCAACCGTTGCTTTTGGAGATAGATGTCCACCGTTGGATTCGATTCACACCCCGACACTATATATAGTGGGGTCTGCTGTAGAAAAACCACCCTTGCTCTCACGCGCGAGCACTTTCTAGACGACCAGCTGACGATCCCATGACCATCGCACCGACGTCTGAGCACCAGACGTCCGACCTTGCTCCTCGTTTCCTTCAGAGGTAAGCGATGTCTCCGTCTAGTTCCTTTACTTCTACTTCTCCGGTCCTCGCCTTCCTGAGGACTCATTAGCTGGAGATTCTCCTTCTGAGAACTTCTCTTCCTCGTTTGAAGTGTCTTCGTCCTCTTGCCCTTCCGAGAGGACGATCGTCTCGGAGGCTTCTCGGCCCGACGTCCAGGCATCGGGGCCCACCGAAGAGTCTTCCGTCCTTAACGTCAGTCGTGGGTCGTATGTACCTAGGAAAGCCTCCTCTCACACCTCGGGTTCTCATCGTCTAGCCAACAATGTCGCTGACGCCCATTGTGAGATTGAATCCGAGACTTTTAAATGGATGAGGAATCATCCAGGTCTCGTCCTTCCCGAGCATTCCGTAATGTATGCTAACAAACAACTCCGAGCTCACTATTCTATGGAGAATGAGGTCTGCCTCTATTCTGAGGCCGTCCGGGCAGGCTTCCGGCTGCCTCTCCATCCCTTCATTATCTTTCTCCTACTCAAGCTGGGGCTGCTCCATCGCAGCTGACACCAAACTCCTGGAGGTCGGTTGTCGGCTTCTTGGGAGCTTGTGCCCTTGCCAAGGTTCTTCCGACCACTCGACTCTTTTTCTATGTTTCTCGGTTAAAGCTTTTGGCGACTGGCTGTACTTCGCAGCTCGTTCAGGTCGGCAAATACTTGGCCGAATTCCGTCCTCTATCCACAACTGGAAGAGGAACTTCGTCTTCATCCACTGTCCATCCGGATGGCCCTTTCCGACCACCTGGTCCGCAATAAATATTCGAGACAAAGCCTTCCGTTCCCCGAACCTTATCGAATCCGAGCTCTCAGAGTTCGAGTCTATGTTGGCGTTGGAGCCTCCCGACCTACTCGAGCCTTTCGAGAAGCTGTTCGAGCTAATAGCCGAGGCCGAACGAGGTCTGAACTGTGATTCTCTTATTTGATTGTTAATACAATCTTAGGATAACTGACCTTCTTTTCGTGCAACGATGGTCAACAAGGGAACATCGTCGGCTCCTCCTGCCAGGAAAAGCATCGGACCCTCCCTCGCCGAGGTGGCCGAGAGGGAACTCATGTCGTTCTGGGGCAAGAAGAAGGTGAGCCGAGGAGCAAAGCACGCTCGTCCTACCGAGACCGAGGTGCCGATCGTCACCCCGGACTCAGCACCCCTCAAAAAGTAGCGTCTCCCCGAGATGACGGGGCCGAGCAAACGTCCCCGGCCATCAACAGATAAATCAGCCGACGTCACTACCTCGGTCGCTTCCCAGCCGAGGCCATTTGGGCACACCCGAGGGCTCAGCGCCACTGAATGGGGGAGGCAAGCGCTTCCGGCTAAAGTGAAGGTCCCGACCTCGGGTGTGAGGTTAAGCCAAATAATTGTGGACTTCTACTCGTCGGTTCATGGTGTGATGGCTCAATTTGAAGGAATTCTTTATCGAGTCAAGACCGCTAGAGCTTCCGTCGAGGCGCGCCTAACCGAGGTTGGGAGGAAGCTAGTGGCCGAGAAGGATCTTCGCGACAAGGAGGCCGAGCGAGCGAACAAAGCCAAGGCTAGGGCCGACAAACTCCTGAAGTCGCTTCAGGCCGAGAAGGAGGCTCACCTGGCTGAGCTCGAATCTCACGAAAAGACCCAAGTCTACCACTGCTCAGCTGGTGGCCGACGAGCGTGAAAAGGCGATCGCCGAGGCCGTTGCTAAGTATCGCGAGTCTGACGAGCTTAAAGCTGAGGTCGTCAAGCTTTTCCGACAAGGGTATGACTTCTGCCTCAATCGTGTTCGGGAAAACTTCCCGAGCATTGACGTTTCAAAGGTCGTACTCGACGAGGAAGATGACGAGGAGGCCGACGACAATGACCAGGACGAGAGCATTGCAGCTGTCGTCGACGATGCGTTGGCTACTACTGTTGAGGGCGTCTTGGAGGCCACTACCGATGACATCATAACTGATCAGCCAGCAGCGCCCGACAGCGAAGAAACTCATGTCGGCACTGGCGACGTCGTCGTGGACTAGATTCCTCGTTTGTACATGGCGCCTTGCCGCACTTTGTACCCCTTCTCCTTATCAATAGAAATTTGCAAACCTTTTGTCGTTGTCTGCATGTGTTTGTCATCGGTCTATCTGAAGACTTGTCTTTCGAACAGTTTCTATTACCGAGAACATAGAACTATACATGCCATTTCTACTCTATAGCCTTCCGATATGTTGGAGTTTCATCTTAACGAGTGCTGGAGCAACCTCGTCATCATCGATGGTTTGCGTCCAACCAGATCATGGCCCCTAGACTACTTAGTATGCCCATGTGTGTGCCTAAGCGACCATGCCTTCAATTTACGTCAGACGTTGCCTCAGTTCCTGACGAGTGCCTTAGCGACCTTGTATGACATCTAAGTCTCAGTTCATGTCGGACATCATCCCGCAATTCCTGACGAGTGCCTAAGCGACCTTGTCTGGCATCCACATCTCAGTTCATGTCGGACGTCGTCCCTCAGTTCCTGACGAGTGCCTAAGCGACCTCATTCAGCGAACTATGACATCCACATCTCATGTGTGCCGAAGCGACCACGCCTTCAATTCACGTCGAACGTCGTCTCTCAGTTCCTGAAGAGTGCCTAAGCGACCTCGTTCAACGAACTGGCGTCCACGTCTCAAATGTGCCAAAGTGACCACGCCTTCAATTCACGTTAGACGTCATCTCTCAGTTCCTGAAGAGTGCATAAGCGACCTCGTTCAGCGAACTACGATGTCCAGGTCTTACGTGTGCCGAAGCGACCACGCTCATTTCATGTCGGATGTCGTCTCTCAGTTCCTGAAGAGTGCCTAAACGACCTCGTTCAGCGAACTATGACATCCAAGTCTCACGTGTGCCAAAGCAAACGTCTCAAACCACGTTGGACGTCGTCTCTCAGTTCCTGAAGAGTGCCTAAGCGACCTCATTCAGCGAACTACGATGTCCATGTCTCACGTGTGCTGAATTGAATGTCTCAAATCACGTTGGACGTCGTCTCTCAGTTCCTGAAGAGTGCCTAAGCGACCTCGTTCAGCGAACTACGACATCCACGTCTCACGTGTGCCGAAGCGACCACGCCTTCAATTCACGTCAGACGTTATCTTTCTTGTTGTCGGGATCAACCGAGTGTCCACGGGATAAAAAATCACGATGCCATAATGCAATTGGCTGAGTTTCAGCTTTTCAATCACAGTCAAATCATGCACATTCAAAAGAAATATAACTTCATTGATAAATCACAACAAATAGAGCAAGTTCCTGGCGTATCCGACCTGCCGACCATAATGACGGCCTCACGCGAGGTCTTTTATCATGCAATATGGGTTTTTGATTTAGTGTACGCATAAGCGCTATTACATAATAAAAGAAGATGAAGCTCTTAGTGACTCGTTATTTCCTCTTTTTGACTGTTCTCTGAAAATTCTTGTCGGGGTGACCTTATACACCTCTGGTCGGCCCCCTTGCCGTTCATAGATAATGCCTCAGGGGCTTCTAAATGCCTGTACTAAGTTGAGTTCACCTAACAAGGTGTGGGGAAAGCCGCACTGACCTTTAGTAGCATCTTCCCACAGACGACGCCAATGTTGCGGTAAGTGCAACATAGGTCGGCTCACGTCGAGGTGACCGCTGAGGTGCTTCTCGCCGAATGGTGAGCCGAGACGACCAAGCCGATGAATCCTATCTGAGGCGCGCTTGGCCGACGTGACGCTTGCTCCGAGCTCCCGTCCTGACCTGCAAAGCCCGCCGAGAGGCCTCGGTGGGGAGACACTCCAACGCTCTAGTCAGTTGCTAGCCAAGCAGAATGGCCTAGCCTAAGGTGGAACCGCGTACCTGCGCCGGTGGAGTGTCTGTTTCTTATATGTTAGAATGTGGAGCCCGAACTCTCTAGTAGATCTAGCAGATCGAATGCATCAGTTGAAGTCAACAGTCGAATGCATCAGTTGAAGTCAGCAGTCGAATGCATCAGTCGAATGCATCAGTTGAAGTCAGCAGTCGAATGCATCAGTCGAATGCTTCAGTTGAAGTCATCAGTCGACTTATGCAGTGGGAGTCTATCTGCAGTCAAATGTACATTCGACTGCAGCAGTCGAATATGTCAAGGCATTCGACTTCTCCTTTCCCAGGTCAAGCGACTTTGCAGTTCTGAGTTAGGGGCTTTTTTGTCCATGTGAATCTCGATTATGGTGCCCTAACCTCCCAGTATATAAAGGGGGGTATATTCTCTTTGTTTGTCGTAGTATTGAAAAAGTTGTTGTGGCCGTGGACGTAGGAAGGCTCTCGCCTCCGAACCACGTAAAATCTGGTGTATGTGTGTTCTTCTTCTCCCTTCTTCTATCTCTTCTCCAAACTCTATGTGTGAGTTGTCTGAGAGAGGGCTGCCGATCGGGGGGTCGATTCCCCAACATTATATAGTGTTAGGATGACTACGTGTGAACTGGACGACCCCGCCAATCTCACTGGGGGGTTACCGTAATTTTCGCCAGATTGGGCGTCGCCACCTCCCTGCCAAGTCATCGCGATCGTGGTCTTAACTGCCGCGGTTATCAATCCCGTGATCTTTGGACATTACTTTATTCACCTCGTCCGTCACGTGACCAGCGCTCCGAGGAGCCCTTCGAGTGCACCGAGCTCAACGTCGGCTTCTTCTGAGGAGTTCGTGGCCGAGCTTAAGAAGTCGGCCCAAGGAGTAGCGCTGATGATATTTTCGATCTGAATAGTCGGAGGATCACTGTGGGGCAAGTGCAAGCACGCCTGGCACAAGGTCGGCTACGGCCGAACTTCGAGATCGTCCGCGACGGAGCAGCGGGTGTAACGACCCGACCTCCCGGATGTAACACCCCGGCCCCCTTGGGCCCTTGGCCCTGTCCTCTGGGTCGCGGCAGGGCGACTGTCGCGACGTGGTTCTGATCGTGAGCAATGTCTGGTTCTGCTTCATAATGCGACATACCCTATGTCGCCTTCCGGTTTGAGGGATTGCGACAGGGGGTGTGTCGCCTTCTTGAAGGCGACATACCCTATGTCGCCTTCCCATCGCGTCGCCCCAGACGCAGTCTGACAGACGTGACAGGCGTCCTTTGTGTCAGTACGGCTCTGGCGGTGTCGGGTGAACGCGACAGGATGGCTGTCGCCTTCACTTTTTCGAATTCCGAGATTTGACCGTTGTCAGTGGGATTGCGACATACACTATGTCGCCTTCTGGTTCCCAATGCGACACAAGGTGTGTCGCCTTCTCAGGATCCGGGCTTAAAACCCGGGCGCCCGAGCTCTTTCCCCTCTCTCACGTTTTCCTCTCCCCCTTTTCTCCCTCTCGCCCTCTCAGAGCTTCGGTGGTTTTGGGGGTGCCTCCCCCGTGTTGAGGCGGCCGTGCTGAGGAGGGTGTCGCTCCGTTCGTGCAGGGGTCGCGTTCGTGCCGTGCGGCGCGAGGAGGAGACGTTTCTACCTACGAGAAGGCCCCAACGGTTCGTTCTTCGCGTGGAGGTAGGGACTCTTGATCCTCTCGCCCTAAGCATGATCCCCTCCCCGTCTAGACTGTGTTTCCTGTGTGGTTGGGGTTTAGGGAGTGTGAGTTTCCATGCTCGTGTGAGTGAGGTTTCCTCCGAGCGTAGAATCCATGTTCTTGGGGTATTCGAGGGTGGTTTGTGTGTTTACTAGCTTTCTAGCATGATAAGCATGCTCCCTTCCCTCGCCGTGTAGCGTTTCTCCCGTTTTGGGGAGGTTCCCGGAGAGAGAGCTCCCGGAACCCCGTCTGGCCTGAAGGCGACATACCCTGTGTCGCCTTCTGACTGGTAATGCGACAGGGGGTATGTCGCCTTCTTGAATGCGACATACCCTATGTCGCCTTCTGGTTTAATGGATTGCGACAGGGGGTATGTCGCCTTCTTGAATGCGACATACCCTATGTCGCCTTCTGGTTTAATGGATTGCGACAGGGGGTGTGTCGCCTTCTTGAAGGCAACATACCCTATGTCGCCTTCTCAGCCAGAGGCAGGTGTGTCGCGTGATGGCGCTCACCCGGGAGCAGGCAGAGGCATCGAACCTGGTAATAAGTACTCTACCTATCCTTGGCAGAGCTGCTCGTGTTTTGGTTGATCCCGGTGCTTCTTTGTGTTTTGCTTCCGAGGAGTTTTACGAGTCTCTTGCTTGTCACACGCCCGAGAGGCAGTGTGACGTGATGGTCGATCTCCCGTCCGGTGACTTCATGCGTTCCTTCGGTTACCTGGAGGGTGTGACAGTCGAGGTTGAGGGTCACCAGTTGCCGGCCAGGTTGTACGCGCTGCAGCTTTGCGACTTCGACGTCATCCTGGGCATGGACTGGTTGGAGGCTCACTCAGCCGTGGTTGATTGTCAGAGGAAGATCGTTCGGTTCGAGATACCTGGAGCACCTGTTCTCTGCTTTCGAGGTATCCGTCTACCCGTCGGCCATTCATTTCTTTCTGTAAGGCACGTCGTTTGATCCGTGATGGCTGCGTTGCTTACCTTGCTTCGGTTTGTTCCTTGGAGCCTAGCGGGTCTTCAGTTTTTGATGTGCCAGTTGTTTCTGAGTTTTTTGACGTGTTTCCGGAGGATCTACCTGGCTTGCCGCCTGAGCGAGAGGTAGAGTTCTCCATTGAGCTTTTGCCTGGTACGATGCCTTTGTCTAAGGCACCTTACCAAATGGCCCCGGTGGAGCTGCGTGAGTTGAAGCGCCAGCTGCAGGAGTTGCTTGAGTTGGGCTTCATTCGTCCGAGCCGTTCGCCGTGGGGTGCGCCTGTTTTGTTTGTACGGAAGAAGGATGGTAGTCTTCGTCTGTGCATCGATTATCGGCAGTTGAACCAGGTCACTGTGAAGAACAGGTACCCGTTGCCGAGGATTGATGATTTGTTTGATCAGTTGCAATCGGCCCGAGTTTTCTCGAAGATCGACTTAAGATCCGGCTACTACCAGCTGCGGATCAGAGAGTCAGATGTTGGTTTGACGGCTTTCCGTTCCAGGTACGGTCACTTTGAGTTCGTCGTGATGCCGTTTGGGCTGACGAACGCACCTGCAGCATTCATGGATCTAATGCATAGGGTGTTCAGTGAGTACCTAGACCGTTTTGTTGTTGTTTTTGTTGATGATATTCTGGTTTACTCGGCTTCTGAAGAGGAGCACGAGGAGCACCTGAGGATCGTGCTGGAGACCCTGCGGAGTCACCGTCTTTACGCCAAGTTCGACAAGTGCGAATTTTGGCTGAGCGAGGTGCACTTCCTCGGGCACGTGATCTCGGGTTCTGGTGTGGCAGTGGACCCTGCCAAGGTGGAGGTCGTGTTGTCGTGGGAGCAGCCCACATCAGTTGCAGAGGTCCGCAGTTTTCTGGGTCTGGCAGGTTATTACCGGAGGTTCATTCAGGATTTCGCCAAGATTGCAGCACCGTTGACTCGGTTGACGAGGCAAGACACCAGGTTTGTTTGGTCAGAGGTCTGTGAGCAGAGTTTCTTGGAGCTGAAGGCGAGGTTGACTTCAGCGCCAGTGTTGGTCTTGCCGTCGGGCACCGGTGGGTTCGTGGTTTACACCGATGCGTCGAGGTCAGGTTTGGGTGCCGTGCTGATGCAGCATGGTGGGGTTGTTGCCTATGCTTCTCGGCAGCTCAAGAAGCATGAGGAGAATTACCCCACCCACGACTTGGAGCTGGCAGCAGTGGTGTTCGCTCTCAAGTTGTGGAGGCACTACCTGTATGGCGAGGCTTTTCAGATCTTCACCGATCACCAGAGTTTGCAGTACATCTTCACCCAGAGGGATTTGAACTTGAGACAGCGCCGTTGGATGGAGTACTTGAAGGACTACGACCTAACCCTTTCCTATCATCCAGGAAAGGCTAACGTTGTAGCCGATGCTTTGAGTAGGCGCGTGCGCTTGAGTTCGCTGATGGTCAGAGAGTGGAGGCTGTTCGAGGATCTGTCTCAGGGGTTGTTCGTTCCGTCGAGGACCAGAGACCGTGCAGTGGCTTCCAGTTTGTCAGTTCGGCCATCACTGTTCAGGCAGGTGTTGCAGGCGCAACGAGCAGATGCAGAGTTAGCAGACATTTTGCGGACACCGGACGTTGAGCTCAGCGAAGACAGCGAGGTCAGATTCAGAGGCCGCTTGTACGTTCTAGAGGAGGTTCGTGAGGCAGTGTTGTCAGAGGCTCACAGGTCGAGGTATGTCGTTCATCCCGGCTCCACCAAGATGTACCATTGCTTGAGGAGGTTCTTCTGGTGGCCGGGGATGAAGAGGGGCGTGGCAGAGTTTGTTGCCCGGTGCCTTACCTGTCAACAGGTGAAGGCCGAGCACCAGCGTCCTGGTGGTGAGTTGCAGCCGTTGCCCATTCCTGAGTGGAAGTGGGACGACATCACCATGGACTTTGTGGTTGGTTTGCCCCGTACCCCGCAGAGGCATGATGGTATTTGGGTGATTGTGGATCGTTTGACTAAGGCAGCGCACTTTCTTCCGGTCAGGATGTCGTGGTCAGTGGACAGGTTAGCCAGGCTGTACGTGGACAGAGTTGTTTCGTTGCATGGGGTCCCAGTTTCAGTCGTTTCAGACAGAGATCCGAGGTTCACGTCAGGGTTTTGGCGTAGTCTTCAGAGAGCACTGGGTACAGAGTTGAGGTTCAGCACAGCGTACCACCCGCAGACAGACGGTCAGTCAGAGCGGACCATTCAGACACTGGAGGATATGCTGAGAGCGTGCTGTTTAGACTGGAGCGGCACTTGGGAGTCTCACCTTCCGATGGTAGAGTTCGCATATAACAACAGTTATCACTCGAGCATTGGAATGGCACCATACGAGGCCTTGTACGATCGCCCGTGCAGGACTCCACTTCACTGGTTCGAGGTTGGTGAGAGGCAGTTTTTGGGGCCAGAGTTAGTGCAGCAGTGTGCAGACACAGTCGGTTTGGTCAGGCAGAGGCTTCGGGCAGCGCAGAGCAGGCAGAAGAGTTATGCGGATGTCCGCAGGAGACCGTTAGAGTTCAGCGTCGGAGACCTGGTCTTCCTGCGGGTCTCGCCGACCAAAGGGGTCATGAGGTTTGGTAAGAAAGGAAAGCTCAGTCCGAGGTACATCGGCCTTTCCCTATTACCGAGAGGGTCGGCGAGGTAGCTTACAGGCTGAGTCTTCCGGCAGAGCTAGCAGGTGTGCACAGCGTTTTCCACGTTTCGCAGCTCAGGAGGTACGTTGCAGACTCTTCGCACGTGTTAGACTACTCGCAGTTAGAGGTAGCGCCAGATTTGTCAGTGCCAGAGTACCCAGTTAGTGTTGTCGACCGCAGAGTTCAGCAGTTGCACAGGAAGCAGATTCCGCTGGTTAAGGTCGTTTGGCAGAACCGTGTCGGTGGCGAGGCCACCTGGGAGTGCGAGGATGAGATGCAGGAGCAGTTTCCCTACTTGTTTGATTGAGTGGTATGTTACTTCTCCTTGTACTGCTTTCCGATTTGAGACCGAGTTGTTTTCATTTCGAGGACGAAATGTCTTAAGGAGGAGGGTTGTAACACCCCGGCCCCCTTGGGCCCTTGGCCCCGTCCTCTGGGTCGCGGCAGGGCGACTGTCGCGACGTGGTTCTGATCGTGAGCAATGTCTGGTTCTGCTTCATAATGCGACATACCCTATGTCGCCTTCCGGTTTGAGGGATTGCGACAGGGGGTGTGTCGCCTTCTTGAAGGCGACATACCCTATGTCGCCTTCCCATCGCGTCGCCCCAGACGCAGTCTGACAGACGTGACAGGCGTCCTTTGTGTCAGTACGGCTCTGGCGGTGTCGGGTGAACGCGACAGGATGGCTGTCGCCTTCACTTTTTCGAATTCCGAGATTTGACCGTTGTCAGTGGGATTGCGACATACACTATGTCGCCTTCTGGTTCCCAATGCGACACAAGGTGTGTCGCCTTCTCAGGATCCGGGCTTAAAACCCGGGCGCCCGAGCTCTTTCCCCTCTCTCGCGTTTTCCTCTCCCCCTTTTCTCCCTCTCGCCCTCTCAGAGCTCCGGTGGTTTTGGGGGTGCCTCCCCCGTGTTGAGGCGGCCGTGCTGAGGAGGGTGTCGCTCCGTTCGTGCAGGGGTCGCGTTCGTGCCGTGCGGCGCGAGGAGGAGACGTTTCTACCTACGAGAAGGCCCCAACGGGTTCGTTCTTCGCGTGGAGGTAGGGACTATTGATCCTCTCGCCCTAAGCATGATCCCCTCCCCGTCTAGACTGTGTTTCCTGTGTGGTTGGGGTTTGGGGAGTGTGAGTTTCCATGCTCGTGTGAGTGAGGTTTCCTCCGAGCGTAGAATCCATGTTCTTGGGGTATTCGAGGGTGGTTTGTGTGTTTACTAGCTTTCTAGCATGATAAGCATGCTCCCCTCCCTCGCCGTGTAGCGTTTCTCCCGTTTTGGGGAGGTTCCCGGAGAGAGAGCTCCCGGAACCCCCGTCTGGCCTGAAGGCGACATACCCTGTGTCGCCTTCTGACTGGTAATGCGATAGGGGGTATGTCGCCTTCTTGAATGCGACATACCCTATGTCGCCTTCTGGTTTAATGGATTGCGACAGGGGGTATGTCGCCTTCTTGAATGCGACATACCCTATGTCGCCTTCTGGTTTAATGGATTGCGACAGGGGGTGTGTCGCCTTCTTGAAGGCGACATACCCTATGTCGCCTTCTCAGCCAGAGGCAGGTTGTGCTTCCGCCGCTTCCGTTTTCGGTTTACTGTACCCGTGGCACCTGTGCTAGTTTCCTAGTACGGTCTCACACTAGTCGTTCGCCCGGTGCGCGGCACTTGAGGGCTTGTCCCGTACGAGAGGTTGTTACCGTTACCTGGGACCCCCGTCCGCAGGAACTCCGAAAAATAGGAAACTACCCTAGAAAGCTGTAAAGCGAGGAACACCTACAACAGGTACTACAAAGTAGCGGAACAGAACAGTGCAACGCCACGACCACCAACCAAGGTCGTGACACACACACGACTCCCGCAGAAACCAACGGAGTCATGCACAAAGCGGAAGCAACCCTCAGCACACTCGCCGAGACCATGCAACAACCAGGTGAGAACGACGTTTCACCACAAGCACGGCCACCTCAGACCTCCACAAGGTCAAGGGCCGACAAACAGAACCACCCCGGACCCAGGACACACCGTGAGGTCAGGAAGCCACACACGCCGGTGCCACCACGGACTGGCACCCAAGAATGGGACTATGGAACCGAAAGGACAATGAGCGGAAACCATCGGAAGCACGGGTCTGCACAAGGCCAGACCAACGACGCCCACAGAGACTAGACACAGCCAGGCTATAACCGTCGTGTAAGCAAGGCCAACAGATAACACTTGGAAATGTCGTGAGGAAACACTGTCACAACAACAGCAACCAAGCCACTGCCACTGGCAGCTAAGAGGGGGACGCGCCGTCCACACCATCTCCGCTCGCCAGCCGGCTCTCGCCTCTAACCTCCCCGAAAGAGCAAGACAAAACCACCAAAGAACACACAACACACGCAACACCGCAGCCTGGCCAAGCTACGGCCCTACGCCTGACCTCCCTACGCGGCTCCGGAACAAACGTAGAGTGAGGCAGTGAGACAAGGGACTGTCTGGTCTGCGCCGAGAAGAACTCCAGTAGGCCTCGGCGTCCCAGACCCAGACAAGAGAGCACTACAAACGACTCGGCGCCGCTGTCCAAACCTCGTTTTCCCCTCAGCTCCAGAGTCCGCCCTGTCGACTGCCAACTCGAGCACACTCGTAGCCCTAAACGCTCCCTCAAAGGCTCTCGAGGATGGGGGTCCTAGGCAATGGAGACAACCTCTGAACGGGAATGGCCCTCAAGTACCAAGCACCGGGCGAACAGGCGGGGCAAGCACAACAAAACCATGCCGAACTGCTGGCTTGTAACCCACAACAAGCCCAGCAACCGAGAGGCACGCACAAACCCTCAAGAGGGCCGTCGGTCAACCAAGGCATGCACGAGCAAGCCAGAACCTCGAAACACTACCAGAAGTACGGAAAACCTGTCGCTCTGCTAATAATCGATTGGCCGCTGGTCAATTGATTATTAGATAGATGCGACCATCCTAGCACCGCCGCAAGGACACGGTCACGAAGGTGTCACCTTCAGTCACTGGATGCAACTAGGCAACCTGATGTGTTCCCCACCTGAAGGTCCCGAGGGCAAGCCAGCCCTAGGGCACACGCCGACACCCCAACCGGAACCACGGAACACCCAAGGCACACACAGGCACTGTCACGCCCCCCCTAGGCTGTCGCGATACCAACATGATGGGGAAGAGCACCGCGACAGCCACCCTGTCCCGCCGGGCAGCGCGTCGCGACAGCAACCCTGTCGCGAGAGGAAAACGTGTCGCGACAGCGAACCTTATCGCGACAGGCAACCGCGTCGCGATAAGGTCACGCCCGACCGGGTCGACGCCTCTTCTGGTGTCGCGACACGCCCTGCGGTCGCGACACCAGTAGAGAGGTAGACCGACGGGATGCTCCATCCCGGGGCCGCCCACACGCTACAAACACCACCACACGGGGGAGGGGAGCATAGGAAAGTAGTAAACACTAACTACAAACCCCGAGGGGCTCCCAATCCACCCAGATTGAGAAGAGTTCAAGTAATCCCTACCTTTCACGAAGAAAGAACCCCAATAGGGCCCTTCACGTCGGTTGGACACCTCCTCCTTGCTCCACGCAAGGTCCATGACGCCGCGACACCACGCACGACCCTCCTCCTCACCAGAAACACACAAAGGGAAGAGGGGGAGGTGGAGCACCGCCAGAGGGGGAGAAGAGAGGGGAAAGAGGGAAAGAGGGGGAAAGGGTCACCGGCCAAGGCCTTATGCCTGCGGCACCCAAGACGCGACGGGGCAACGCGTCACCCAGCCTAGATGCATTAGTGGCCAGTCATCCAAGACACCGGACGAAAAGCTAGGAAGCCAGGTCTTACAGTGGGAGATGGCCCCAAAGAGCAAATAAGTCACACTGTCCGACCATGAACGTCGGCTGATTAATGTTTTGCCTGCGATGAAGGTTGTCGGTCTGTGCCCTTGATGAGGTCGGCCAAGCTGAACCGATCGACCTACTGGGATATCACCGTATCAGTTCAGATTCTACTTAGTTAGTTATTTATGTTTATCATGTAATGATGTTTAGCATGTAAGAGTTATGCAATTATGTGTTTAACAATAGTATTTGTATACAGTTGAATTAAGGGTTATATGATAACTTGTGATGAATAATCATAGTACACCGTGGTTTATGAATGAATGGTTTAAATGTCTGTTAGGTGTGCAGCGTGATTTGTGTGTTTGTCAAGTTTGGTGGTCCGACGCCTAATCTAGAATGCCTCTCTAGTCAGGGACCCCAGATTCTCTGTGAGCCAAGCATGTGTGTGCTCGGGATTTGTCCCAGTACTGTGTGTACCATAGAGGTCTATGTCATCTTCCTGGACATCCTCACCCATGTGTTTGTGGAGTAGCTCATTCAACTGAGGGAAAGACGACAGTGGGGCAGCGACTTGTGGTGTGCAAGTGTTCTCTATTCGACCGCTTATAGTGCGCTCATGGTTGGGGCATGGATACCAGTAGACATACTGGTTCCCAGCTAATCCCGTGTTGCCACTTGCCTCACTCTATGGGACCCGGAACCCGTACAGGTGCGTCAGGCGTGGGTCTGCAGGAAGGGTTGCTGTCGAGTCGTGTTGGTTAGTCTTCACAGTTCTTTGACTTACGTAGTGTTGTGGTGGATCCGTAGTTGGACTTTATGTCGATGGTTGCGAGACTGAGAGGTGGTTCTCGTGTGTGTTAGACCGGTTGGATACTGGCGTCATGAACTTGTAGTCTTTACCCGAGTGGTGGCATCGTTCCTTTTGACTCAAGTTTCCGATTAGTTGTCACTGTGAGTGGTGACTCACCAGCTATAGTTTCTATTCATTAGTTGTGTAAATGTGCTATTGGCACAATTGTGTGGTTGTGGTTCCATCGTGGTACCTTTTGGTTTTAGGTACCTGTACCCTTCTTGGGTAGCTTGTTGTTGTGGCATGTCGTGTGCCAATTTCATGTGTTGTTGTGGATCTGTGCTCCTTGGAAGTCGTGTTGTATGACCTTTCATTTGTCATGTTCTTACCCTTCTGTGGGTAGTCCTTCGATATGTTTTATTATTCTAGTGTGTGATGGACTGACTCCTTGTTGTCAATCCCATTACCTTTCGTTAGTGGTTTGTCTGTGTAGCTCATGCCTTATGCGTTTCGACTAATGAGGTGGACTGGTGTTTTTGCACTAGTCCTACTGTTCCCTTTATTTTTGGCTACTGAGGTGGACTGGTGATCGGTGAGTTGTGTTAGCTAGTGTGTTTATGTTTAATTGCAGTTTAATTATGTTTATGCGAGCATGTCTTTACTTCAGTAGTTCTACTACCGGTGTTACTAGTAAGACCTTGAGTGGTGGAGGTGTTACTCCTTTGTGTAGTTTCTGGTTGTTGTTTCTCTTTTTGGGAGGTCTCTACTGAGCCTATGACTTTTTGAGGCTCACTCCTTTACAGCCCTTTTCAGCTGTTAGCAGCGTGCTTGGTTTGTAGAGGCATTGTGGCGGACTTGCACCACCAGCAGTTGAGTTGTAGTTGTTGTTGTATGAGCTTTGCTCCTTCGGGGTAAGCCCAAGGTAGTTGTACTTTTCTTTTAGACATATAATAATGTATTGGGACAATGTAAAGTGTTGTAAATGAGTATAAGAACATGTATTTTCTTGTCTCTTGTACTCCTGTGGTGGCCTTTTATATTCTTACTAGACACGTGTGTGAGTTATCCCTTACGAGACTTTAGTCCGTTTACTAGAGATAGGTCTTGATATGGAACCTTATTGGAGATAAATATCCAGGTTCGGTACAAAAACTGCACCGAGTAACGCTCCAAACGTAGCCATCCCTCTCACGACTGAAACAAGGTTTTCTTCTGTTTAGTCGGCAAATCAAAGGATAAATCCAAATGTAACATAAAATGTGTCAAAACACACGACGTGTTCATAATGTGTCGTCCTATCAGGCGACCGCATTATGAAATGCAATGACACGTGTCGCATTAGAGCATGACACGTGTCGTGCAAGCATATGAAGATTGGCAAATGACGGTTACGAGAACGCATCCTAGGTGGTGACCGCATTAAGAACACTTCAACCTACCCCACTACATTCACAATCAGAGAACTAGGGTCACATTCGGCTCAAATTTTGGACCATAACATGTAACGCCCTGACGCAGAATATCGGAGTGGGATTACATTTATTAAATAGTATAGAGCGAGAAAATAAATACAAACCATTGCACAATGGAATAATACCTAATAAACTCAAATTTCATTAATAATCCAACAATCTCCATTACAATCACTAATAACTCATCATCTTCATAAACTAACTAATACATCAACATATGAGAGCCAAAACTAGGGCCCAGAGTACTTTATTCAAAATCAAACTATTACATAACGACTAACTGACTCACTAACTCATATCTATGCTAACAGACTACTACTAGATAGCACTGGTTGTTGAAATGGTCACTGCTGAGTCTCCTTATCGGTCCCATCCTTTTGAGTGTGGTCATGATCCGACTCACCTGAAACACATTAAATAAATACGCAAGATGAGCGAATAACACCCAGTAGGACTTAATATCTCATGAAACACAAGCATGTTTTAAATAGTTAATGTTTTAATGGCAAGCTAACTAGAGAGTAAAGTCATGTAGAGCATGTCATGATAACAAGAGAACAATAGCAACTGGCACAGGAAAAATAGTACAACGAGAACGACAATGGAATGGCCATGTAATGTTATAACATGTAAATTGCACAACGGTGCACTAGTAACGATCACGCTTGCACTTGTAGAGATAGTACTTTGATTGTCATAGATTAATCTAGATAGTAAACTGGCGCTGGATGCATGCCGTAACACATCCTTGATCATTTTAACTCCCATGGGTATTGGCACTTTTCGGGCGCTCCTCCCAGGACCTGATCGGGCCCTATTGCGCTGGCATTAGTCATTTCTTTATCTTAGACAATCACAAGAATGGCTAATAGAGTACCAAGAAGAGATAAGAGAGTACTAGACGAGATAGATGAGAGTGTAAAGAGAACGTGAATAGATGAGAGAATATAGATAGTAGATAAGATAGGGACATTTTCGTAAAACAACGTAAACACACGATAGTAACAGTTGCACGGCACACCATTGCGGGCCGGCAGTCTGGCAAAAGTCACAACTGCCCACTTAGCCATGTCGTGAACACGGGTTAGGTGGTCCGGTGTGAACTTAAGATAAGAAGAAAAATACTAAGGCATGGATCGTACTGATCCCTAGGGTGTAACGGGTTTTTGGGGTACAACCAGCTCGTTGACTAAGGACGTGCGCCAAAGCCAAGAAGACTTACGGAGGTCTTGACAAGGAGTCCCTGGCCCTGTTGAGAGTATTCCCGAAGGAGAGGTGATGCAAGTCAAGAGAAAGTGTATAAAAACAGGTTCATCGTGCCTCGAGTGCTCGAAGGCCGAGGGAAAACGATAACGGTGTACAAATCTTGCGAATAAAACGAAGAGAAGTCCATTAAAACAATTAAGGGATATTAAGTGAATAGTTAACTCAATTACCAGATATATTATTGAGCAATTTAACAAGGTTTCATGACAATCATTCATGTATAGTTTGTGCATGTGTAAGATAATCATGAGAACAAGATTGATCGTGCACACATCTTTTATTTGATTAAAAACAGGTGAATAATACTCAGCATTCATTAACAGGTCGTTACCGTTCTTACAGTGCATGATTTGGGTTTAGCAGGGATTAAATGGGCAATTTAGCAAGGTTATACAAGCAAATCAGAGTTTGGACTGCTCTGTTAAGGTCGCGACGAAGGGTTAGGTCATGTTCAGGTCGCGACATAGAGTCGAGTCGCGATCAGGTCAAGTCGCGACAGGGATTCTTGTCTCATTCATGTCGCGGCGTGGTGTCCGGTCACGTTCTGCTGAACCAGGCGCTGGAGTGAACTGGGAGGCAGGTCGCGACCAGTCGTTCCGCCGCGTTCATAACGCGTCAGACCCCAGTGTCGCGACCCCTCTGAGATCGCGATGTATCATGCCGTCGCGACCTCAGGAGGTGGCCCGAACCCAGAAAAGAGGGATTTGCCCTTTTTCCAGGTGGGTTTGCCTGACACTTACCTATTCAAAATTTGATAATAAATCGTATAGAGGTCTAAAAAGCATGAAACTAGTTTTAAAGGAAAGTAGGCATATAGATCTATCAACATGTACGATTAGTTTGAAAATAGACAAGGGTTAGACATGTTGTGATCAGGTTACATTTCAGTGACCTAAACAAGCGCAGTCAAGATTCAACGAATTAATTAGAGATGGATACACAATGAAATTTAGGCAAACCAGAGGCATTTGAAAGCTACATAAAGTAGTATTTATGAGAATTTTATCATGGCATGAAGTCAAGCATACACAAGGTTCACAAGCAAACATGAAGGGTCGGGTGCATGGATCTGACAGGGATTCAAAGAATTAATTCTCCCTCATGGGAGATCAAAAAGAGAGCGAAACCAAAGAGCTTTTGCTCGGGATCATAAACTCTTCCTAGGGTAATTTTTACACGAATTTGGCTTGAGAGATTGCCTACCTTTTGTCGAAACCAAGAAGCACCCTAGATTGGAGATGAAAACCCTTGCTTTAATCCTTCTTCTCCAAGCTCCTCACGTCCAGAACTCCTCCCCTTCGTCCCTCAGAGCTCTAGCCACGGTTTGGGTTTGGGTAGGGACGAGATTAGGGTGTTATGTTGGCTAATAGAATCCTAAACCTTCCAAGACTCCTCATTTCCTTCAAACTCCGAATTTCCTTATTTATCTTCCCGCTTTCCCTCATTTATCCACCTAATAAGGCTGAGAATAGATCTAATTTCGTGGGTAGAGGGTTTGGGTAAGTATAGGACTCCTTTTTAGGATATATATGGGTTATTTAATATTTATCTAAACCCCTTTTCATTTATTTAATTAATTAGGTACGAATTTAACCTAATTACCTCTCATCCCATGATGGGCTCTCCTCTTTTGGGCCCAATAAACCAAGTTAGGACCATTAGTACATCCCATTGCTAATTTAGCTTAATGGGCTTTGATTTAAATCATTCTAATTATATTTATTTCCCCTTTTTATTCAATTATTTCTATTTTCCCCATTTATATAAAAAATAAAATTTTATTTTTATTTGGGTTTTAAAAATCAAGGATGCTACATCCTCCCCCTCTTAAAAAGAATTTGGTCCCCAAATTCATAGAATCGTAAGAGGAAGAATGACTTACCGAATAATTCCGGATAGTTCCATCTCATGGTCGCTTCGGGCTCCCATGTGGCTTCTTCAACTTCGTGATTTCTCCACAATACCTTCACCACGGGTATAGATCGATTCCGAAGCTGTAGCATCTTCTTGTCCAAGATCTTCACTGGCCTTTCTTCATAGGTCATATCCTTGTTCAGAGTAATGTCATCATAGCTGAATACGTGTGACGGATCATACACATATTTCCTTAGCATGGACACACGGAACACATTGTGCACTGTTGCGATCTGGGGAGGTAGTGCTAGTCGGTACGCCACCTCGCCAACTCTATCCAATACTTCGAATGGACCTATGAATCTTGGTCTCAATTTACCTTTCATCCCAAACCTTTGAAATCCTCTGGTCGGGGATACTTTCAGCATCACATGATCTCCGGCTAGAAATTCTAAGTTTCTCCTTCTCTTATCTGCATAGCTCTTCTGCCTGGACTGAGCTACTTTTATTATGTCTCTGATAATCTGTATGTCCCTACTAGTGCTCTGCACCATGTCTGGTCCCAGCCATTGTTGTTCTCCTACCTCGTTCCACCACACAGGTGATCTGCAGCTTCTTCCGTACAGTACTTCAAACGGTGCCATTTTAATGCTCGCCTGATAGCTGTTGTTGTAGGCGAATTCAATCAAAGATAGTTGTTCGTTCCAATATCCCTCAAAATCTATAGTGCAAGCACGCAGCATGTCTGCCACAATCTGATTTGTCCTTTCTGTATGTCCATCCGTCTGAGGGTGGAAAGCAGTGCTGAAGTTGAGTTTAGTACCCAACACTGTCTGAAGTCCCTTCCAGAATCTAGATGTGAATCTGGGGTCACGATCTGAGACAATGGACACGGGGACTCCATGCAATCTAACTATCTCCTTTACATACAATGCTGCTAACACATCCACACTCCAAGTGCTCTTAATGGCAAGGAAGTGTGCGGACTTGGTTAAACGGTCCACAATAACCTAGATAGCATCAAGTCCACCACGAGTTTGGGGTAAACCCATGATGAAATCCATGCCGATGCTTTCCCACTTCCATTCAGGTATGTCCAGGGGTCTAAGTACACCCGCAGGATGACGGTGTTCTGCTTTTACCTGCTGACAAGTGAGACAGTGTGCGGCATGCTCAGCTACCTCACGCTTCATGTTTGTCCACCAAAATGACCTTTTCATGTCTTGGTACATCTTGGTTGCGCCTGGGTGAATTGTGTACTTGGTCTTGTGGGCTTCATCCATCAGTTTCTTTTCAGCTCTTCATTGTCAGGCACGTATGTCCTGGCTTGGAATAATATTCTCCCATCCTCAGCGATGGAGAAATCTGGCTTGTCAGCTATGGTCTCCCTGACTCGGACTAAAAATGGGTCGTTTGCCTGATGCTCTCTCATCTCGGCAAATATGTCAGGTTGAGCTCTAAGGTTAGCAACTATCATCTTATCATTTCTCTGCTCAATGTTCAGATTCAAACTGGCAAATTGTTCCAACAATTGCATCTCGCCCATCACTAGACAGGATAAAGAAGCTACTGGCTTCCTACTGAGTGCATCAGCTACTGCATTACCTTTGCCTGGGTGATATTGGATATTGAAATAAAAATCTCTCAAGTACTTCAACCATCTCCGTTGTCGCATATTTAGCTCCTTCTGAGAAAACAAGTATTTTTAACTATTGTGGTCGGAGTAGACAATAAATTGCTCCCCGTATAGGTAATGCCTCCGATCTTGAGTGCAAATACCATAGCAGCTAGCTCTAAGCCATGGACAGGATAATTGACTTCATGTGGCTTCAACTGCCTTGAAGAATAAGCTATCACCTTTTCGTTCTGCATTAATACACAGCCTAGATCGATTCCGGATGCATCAGTGTAGACTGAGAATCCTGTGCCCTCGACTGGTAACGCGAGGACAGGTGCAGACGTCAACAACTGCTTCAGTGTCTGAAGCTCTTCTCGCACTCCTTGCTCCAAACGTAGGGGTTATCTTTCCGTGTAAGACGCGTAAGAGCTATAGCTATCTTGGAGAAGTCTTTGATGAACCGTCTGTAATATCCAGCCAGTCCAAGAAAGCTTCTGATCTCTGTGACATTGGTCGGCCTTTCCCAGTTGAGCATGACTTCTACCTTGGAAGGATCGACAGCGATACCATCCTTGGAAATGTCATGGCCTAGGAACGACACCTCCTCGAGCCAGAATTCACACTTGCTCAATTTGGCGTAGAGTTGGTTGTCCCGCAAGATTTGCAGAGCGATCTTCAAATGCTCCTCGTGCTCTTCTTTGGTCTTGGAGTATATGAGAATATAATCGATAAAAACCACGATGAACTTGTCGAGGTAGGGCCGATAAATGCTGTTCATTAGTTGCATGAAAGTTGCAGGAGCATTGGTTAGTCCGAAAGGCATGACTACAAATTCATAATGACCGTACCTGCTCTTGAAAGTCGTCTTGTAAATGTCTGCATCTTTAATCCTCATCTGATGATATCCCGATCTAAGGTCAATCTTAGAAAAATACTTTGCTTCTGATATCTGATTGAATAATTCATCGACACGAGGCAGGGGGTACTTGTTCTTGATGGTGAGATTGTTCAACTGCTTGTAATCGATACATAACCTCATGGATCTGTCCTTCTTCTTGATGAACAACACTGGTGCTCCCCATGGAGAAGTACTTGACCTGATAAATCCCTTTTCTAAAAGTTCCATCAGTTGCTCCTTCAACTCTTTCAATTCAACGGGGGACATCCTATAGAGTTGTCGTGAAACCGGTGCAACTCCAGGTATGAGATCAATTGAGAAATTCACATCCCTCTCAGGTGGAATGCCTGGTAGCTCATCGGGAAACACATCTGGGTATTCTTGCACTGTGTGGATGTCTGATATCTTAACTGCTTTCTTTTCAACTATGATGGCGGCAAGAAACGCCATACTCCCTTTCCTTATCATGTTTTGTGCCTTTATAGCAGAGGCGAGGGACAAGTGTCTCTTGTACCTACGTCCTGTGAAGATCAGCTTAGGGAATTCACTAAAAGAAATTTTCCCTCTTCTACAATCCACGATAGCCCCATACGTGGATAGCCAATCGGCTGCCAAAATGACATCGTAGCCCTCCATGGGCATACAGATCAAGTCAGCTCTTAGATTGAGTTCACCAATCTTAACATCAGCCAATGGATAATATTTATTCAATTGAGCCCTTTCTCCTAGTGGTGTTGTGGTAGGTAATTCAAATGTCATAGATGCAGGTTTCTCATTTAATGTATCAGTAAATACTTGTGATATGAATGAATGTGTTGCACCAGTATCAAACAATACAAATGCTGATTGAGAAAAGACCGGTAGGGTACCTTCGACGACTCCACCTTCCTCGGTGGTTTCCACCTCTTGCACAGCTTGAAGTCTGCCTGGCTTCTTTTGTCCCGCAGAACGCTTCTCATTTTCTTTCAATAGGGGGCATTCCTGAATGCGGTGATCACGACTGCCACAGCGAAGGCATGCACCTGCCTTCCTCCAGCACTCTTCTGCAGTATGGCCCAACTTGTCACAGTGTTTGCATCTGGGCTTGTTGTTTGGGGTAGTAGGAGTGGGGACTTTGGGCTTTCGCTCTTGGCTTGGCCCATCAGTGATACTTAACGGCCTTTTCTTGCCATTAGTAGGCTTGCTCGGTGCTCCAGAGGTCTGCTCCTTCTTGAACATTCTGCCCTTGATGCACTCGGTGAGTTCAGTCGCATCCTCCAGGCACTGTGCTCTCCTGACCATCTCTGGATAGGTATGAATGTCAAATGGTTCCAGCTGTGTGATATATGCGGGCCTGAGCCCATTAAGGAAACACTTGGCCTTCATTCTTTCAGTGCTAACCAAGTGATTGGCATAACGGGCCAATCAGGAGAACTGTGCCTCATATTCAGCAACTGTCATGTTCCTTTGTTTCAATGTGGCAAACTCAGATGCTTTCCTCTCTTGGACCCTCTCTGAGAAGTACTTGGAGTTGAAGTGCTCCTTGAACTCCTCCCAAGTGAAATGTGCATCCTCTCTAGTCGCCTCAACAAACTCCCACCACGCACGAGCGTCCCTTTCTAACTGGAATGTAGCTAGTAACATTTTGTCTCCATCCACGCATTGCATGACGTGGAAAAAACGCTCAATCTCCTTGAGCCAATTCTCTGCCTCATCAGGGTCAGTGGTACCACTGAATCGAGGCGGATTCAGGTTGCGGAAACTTCTATGTAAATCACCAGCTCCTCGGTTGTTGTTATTATTGTTGTTGGCTCCAGCAGCCTGAAGTAAAGCTCGAGTAAGCTGCTGGATAGCCTACTGCATATCACGGAGTTGAGCATGCTCCGCTGCCATTATTGATGTTTAAGTTCCTTCAAAAGAGAATTTAAATGTAAGTTGTTGAGTTGCACTAAGTTTGTGCGTGTGTGTATCCATTTTATCTTAAATACCCTTGGTTCTACCCTTCTCACATAAGTATGGAATTTAGACTCTAAGTCGAGGCAGGTAAAACCTAGATCATCCTATACTTAAGAATAACCTAGACTATGATACCACAAAACTGTAACGTCCCGACGCGAAATATCGGAGCGGGATTACATTTATTAAATAGTACAGAGCGAGAAAATAAATACAAACTATTGCACAATGGAATAATACCTAATAAACTCAAATTTCATTAATAATCCAACAATCTCCATTACAATCACTAATAACTCATCATCTTCATAAGCTAACTAATACATCAACATATGAGAGCCAAAACTAGGGCCCAGAGTACTTTATTCAAAATCAAACTATTACATAACGACTAACTGACTCACTAACTCATATCTATGCTAACAGACTACTACTAGATAGCACTGGTTGCTGAAATGGTCACTCCTGAGTCTCCTTATCGGTCCTATCCTCGTGAGTGTGGTCATGATCCGACTCACCTGAAACACATTAAATAAATATGCAGGATGAACAAATAACGCCCAGTAGGACTTAATATCTCATGAAACACAAGCATGTTTTAAATAGTTAATGTTTTAATGGCAGGCTAACTAGAGAGTAAAGTCATGTAGAGCATGTCATGATAACAAGAGAACAATAGCAACTGGCACAGGGATAATAGTGCAACGAGAACGACAATAGAATGGCCATGTAATGTTATAACATGTAAATTTCACAACGGTGCACTAGTAATGATCACGCTTGCACTTGTAGAGATAGTACTTTGATTGTCATAGATTAATTTAGATAGTAAACTGGCGCTGGATGCATGCCGTAACACATCCTTGATCATTTTAACTCCCATGGGTACTGGCACTTTTCGGGCGCTCCTCCCAGGACCTGATCGGGCCCTATTGCGCTGGCATTAGTCATTTCTTTATCTTAGACAATCACAAGAATGGCCAATAGAGTACCAAGAAGAGATAAGAGAGTACTAGATGAGATAGATGAGAGTGTAGAGAGAACGTGAACAGATGAGAGAATATAGATAGTAGATAAGATAGGGACATTTCATAAAACAACGTAAACACACGATAGTAACGGTTGCACGGCACACCATTGCGGGCCAGCAGTCTGGCAGAAGTCACAACCGCCCGCTTAGCCATGTCGTGAACACGGGTTAGGTGGTCCGGTGTGAACTTAAGATAAGAAGAAAAATACTACGGCATGGATCGTACTGATCCCTAGGGTGTAACGGGTTTTTGGGGTACAACCAGCTCGTTGATTAAGGACGTGCGCCAAGGCCAAGAAGACTTACGGAGGTCTTGACAAGGAGTCCCTGGCCCAGTCGAGAGTATTCCTAATGGAGAGGTGATCCAAGTCAAGAGAAAGTGTATAAAAATAGGTCCATCGTGCCTCAAGTGCTCGAAGGCCGAGGGAAAACGATAACGGTGTACAAATCTTGCGAATAAAACGAAGACAAGACCATTAAAACAATTAAGGAATATTAAGTGAATAGTTAACTCAATTACCAGATATATTATTGAGCAATTTAACAAGGTTTCGTGGCAATCATTCATGTATAGTGTGTGCATGTGTAAGATAATCACGAGAACAAGATTGATCGTGCACACATCTTTGGATTGCTCTGATCGTGCATACTTAACATTCATTAACAGGTCGTTACCGTTCTTACAGTGCATGATTGGGTTTAGCAGGGATTAAATGGGCAATTAGCAAGGTTATACAAGCAAATCAGAGTTTGGACTGCTCTGTTAAGGTCGCGACGAAGGGTTAGGTCATGTTCAGGTCGCGACATAGAGTCGAGTCGCGATCAGGTCAAGTCGCGACAGGGATTCTTGTCTCATTCATGTCGCGGCGTGGTGTCCGGTCGCGTTCTGCTGAACCAGGCGCTGGAGTGAACTGGGAGGCAGGTCGCGACCAGTCGTTCCGCCGCGTTCATAACACGTCAAACCCCAATGTCGCGACCCCTCTGAGATCGCGATGTATCATGTCGTCGCGACCTCAGGAGGTGGCCCGAACCCAGAAAAGAGGGATTTGCCCTTTTTCCAGGTGGGTTCGTCTGACACTTAGCTATTCAAAATTTGATAATAAATTGTATAGAGGTCCAAAAAACATGAAATCAGTTTTAAACGAAAGTAGACATATAGATCTATCAACATGCATGATTAATTTGAAAATAGACAAGGGTTAGACATGTTGTGATCAGGTTACATTTCAGTGACCTAAACAAGCACAGTCAAGATTCAACGAATTAATTAGAGATGGATACATGATGAAATTTAGGAAAACTAGGGGCGTTTGAAAGCTACATGAAGTAGTATTTATGCGAATTTTCTCATGGCATGAAGTCAAGCATACACGAGGTTCACAAGCAAACATGAAGGGTCGGTTGCACGGATCTGACAGGGATTCAAATAATTAATTCTCCCTCATGGGAGATTGGAAAAGAGCGAAACCAAAGGGCTTTCGCTCGGGATCATGAACTCTTCCTAGGGTAATTTTTACACGAATTTGGCTTGAGAGATTGCCTACCTTTTGTTGAAACCAAGAAGAACCCTAGATTGGAGACGAAAACGAGATGAAAACCCTTGCTTCAATCCTTCTTCTCCAAGCTCCTCATGTCCAGAACTCCTCCCCTTTGTCCCTCACAGCTCCAGCCACGGTTTGGGTTTGGGTAGGGACGAGATTAGGGTGTTATGTTGGCTAATAGAGTCCAAAACCTTCCAAGACTCCTTCTTTCCTTCAAACTCCGAATTTCCTTATTTATCTTCCCACTTTCCCTCATTTATCCACCTAATAAGGCTAGGAACAGATCTAATTTCATGGGTAGGGGGTTAGGGTAAGTATAAGACTCCTTTTTAGGATATATATGGGTTATTTAATATTTATCTTAACCCATTTTCATTTATTTAATTAATTAGGTACAAATTTAACCTAATTACCTCTCATCCCATGATGGGCTCTCCTCTTTTGGGCCTAATAAACCATGTTAGGACCATTAGTACATCCCATTTCTAATTTAGCTTAATGGGCTTTGATTTAAATCATTCTAATTATATTTATTTCCCCTTTTATTCAATTATTTCTATTTTCCCCATTTATATAAAAAATAGAATTTTATTTTTATTTAGGTTTTAAAAATCAAGGGTGCTACAGAACACCTACTCAACTTACAAAAACCCTAATATGCAATCCATTGGCCACACATTAGCCCAATAACCAAACAAAATCTGAAAAGCTAGATCTGAAACACCAAAATGCTACTCCATTTATCTTTAGAGTTTTCTATCATCTGATCTCCATCTTCAACTATACTCCAAAGATTGAAGGCTTGACATATTAGGAAGAACATCATTTAAGTTTTTCAATGAGATTAGCCATGGTCGACAAATAGAGGAGGGAAGTTGACAAACTAACGTCATCTCCGGATTCCATATCCTGATCTGTAGCAACTCTGGATTTTTAAAACATTATAAATAGATTGAAATTAGAATAAAGTGTGAATAATTAAAACCCAATAAATGAAAACAAGTGATGGATTTACACTAATGGTCCATGTAGGGATTAATGGGGCCAAAAGCTAAGAGCCATTGTTGGATGGGACATATTTAAGCCTAATTTCGTACTTTAATTATTAATAAATGGAAAGAGGTTAAGATAATCATTATTTTAATTCATAATTATCTCAATAAGAGTTCTAAACCTATCCTAATCCCTTAGTCACGAAATTGGAGCTCTCCCCAAGCCAATTAGATGGATAAATGCTAGAAAAATGGGAGATAAATAGAGACATTCGTAGCTTAAGGAGAAGAAAGAGTTTTAAGGAAGTAAGAGACTTTAAACATGCAAATTACCCTCCATTTCGTCTCTAGCCGACCCTAGACATCTTCTGAAACTTGGAGAACGAGGAGGAGAAGCATTTGGACGTGGAGATCAAGGAGGAGAAGGCTAGGAACAAAGGGATTTTCATCTTCTTCACGATTTCTTGCCCTAGTATTCAAAGCGCTCAAAGGTAGACAATCTCTCAAGCAAAAATGAATTAATTTTGACCATAGGTAGACCATGCTTCCATATTCAAAAGGCCCCTATTTTTCCCAATTATCATCATGTCATTCGTGAGTATTTCATGTTCAAACTTCTGTCATGAACCTGTACCCGAATTGACATGTTTACCTTAAATCCAAATCCATGCTTGATTTCGCATCGTGAAACATTTACTGTACATGCTACTAGATGTCAGAAATCCAATGACACACTTTTCCCCAATTTTTATCATGTATCCTATTCGAATTTAATTGTTTTCCATCACCGTGTCAGATTTTAAGTTCATTATGAAGAACCTGTTAATAGCATGATCATACCTTGTCAGAAGTCTAATTACTTCTTACTGTGCATACCCCTACAAGTCTAGTTTCCTTTAAAACTGATTCGTGATTTTTTGTTATATATACGATTTGTTATTAATTTTTGAAGAGCACTGGGTCAAGCCTTGACTGCAAGGACCGCAGCCCAAGGAAACCCGTGCCATCCGTCAGAGCTCGAACCGAGGTTCTAAGAACGCGATGACTCGATAGGTCACATTCTCAACCGGGTCGCAACAGGGACCCTCATCGCATTCTTAATGCGACAGTAACCTGTGTCACGATCTTCCCATCATGTCAGCTCGACCTAAACGCGTCAGTCAGACCCATCATGACCTGAGCAACCATCGCGTCGGCCAACCCTGTCGCGACCTGAACACGACGTCAGCCGACGTCGCGACCTGACTATTGCTTCCAGAAACCCTAATTTCCATGCAAATCTTATTAATCATTATTTAATCCCTGAAATGTACCATTTTGAATAGTGACAACCTGTTAATATATAATGGGTATTATTCACATGATTTCTATTAATTAAAAGATGTGTGCACGATTATTCTTGCTAACTTAATTCTCTTACACATGCACACACTATACATGAATCTTTGCCATGAGACCTTATTGAAGTTACTTAATAATATATCTGGTAATTAAGTACAATTATTCATGTAAATTTTCCCTATTTGATTTAATAAACTTGTCTTCATTTCGTTCGCTTGATTGGAACACCGTTATCTCGTCCCTCTGCCTTCGAGCACTTCAAGGCATGATGCTATACACACTTCTATCTTGGCTTGGACGACCTCTCCATTGGGAATACTCCTGACTGGACCAGGAACTAATTGTCGAGGCCTCCGTAAGACTCCTTGGCTTTGGCAGACTTCCATTGCCGACGAGCGGGTTGTACCATCAACACCTATTTTTCCCTTAGGGATCAGTATGATCCAACGGCCTTAGATTGTTGTCTCTTATCTTGAGATCACGCAGGACCTCTAGAATGTATTCAAACGGCTATTGGGCGATTGTTACTTCTACCGGACTACTGGCACACGACTGTGTGTGTAGTGCAACTGATATTATCGCCTGTTTAACGATGATTTAAGAATGTAAACCTCGAGCTCATCTACTATCCTATTTCTCTTATCTGATCACGTTCTCTCTATACTCTCATCTATTCATCAATTACTCTCATCTATTCTTAGTACTCTATTTGGCCATCTATTTGATTGTCTAAGATAACAAACATAATCATGTCAGGCAACATTATAAAGGGCCCGATCTGGTCATGGGAGGTGCGCCTGAAAGGCTATAACTCGCGGGGGTTTAATGATCAGGGTATACGACATAATATCCAAGTGCCATACTATCAAGATTTAATATAAGACAATCAATCACTGTAACGACCCGAGAACCCGACCCTCGGCCCACGCCGAGGACCCGATTTTTGCGGTCGCCGCCCACGGACCCGGGGGACCCGGAAGGGCTACAACATGCGTCTGATAGGATATGTAACGGAAGTAAACATCAACTGCTAAGCTAGAAGCGTACAAGCGGAAACAGGAAAGTAAAGCAAGACCGCTGCGTACCGCTCTAAGTACAGTCCCAACGCACGCACACTAGTACAAGTAAGGCAAGGGGAGAGACAAGTCCCTTAGGGGCATACCCCGAGGGTGATGTACACTGAGAGGGGGAACCACTGCTAGCTACGGGGACCAAGGCTACTGCCTCGTCTCCTCCACTCGACGCCCGCCCTGTCGCTGCTGGGAAGACTCACCTGGAAAACAAAGGGATGAGCTTCACAACAGAAGCTCAGTAGGGACTACCAATCACCTACTGGCTCTAAACAGGCAGAGGAACATATACAACTATTGATAAGGGAAAGACATCAGTTTATATCTTTCTACCTACAAAGGAAGTGCGGAAGCGAAGCTAAAGGTAACACGGTACGGAAAGTACTCTCGGTCGGAAACTCCGTACGACTGCTCGTCGTGACCACCACACGGCTAGTAAAACACAGACGGAGGGAACTCCGCCTGGACAAGGAACACTAGCTACGGGGAACAACACTACTAGTCAGACGGTCAGGTGCGTCCACAGACGTCTTATCCTCGACCTAGGTCCTGGCCCTCGCGTCTCGTCAGAGCGAGGTAGGACACAAGTACAACAACAGTAACCGCCGTAGTCTGGCTGGACTACGGTCCCACGCATGACCTCCCCAAGCGGTTCCGGGGCCGCAAGGAGCGAGACAGTGAGAAACAGGATTAGCTGGCCTGCGCCGGGTAGAACTCCAAACTGTCCTCGGCATCCCAGACCAACCACGAGAGATCTGCAAGCGACTCACATACCACTGTCCTAACCACCGTTTTCCCCTCAGCTCCAGAGTCCGCCTAGGTGGCTGCCAACTCGAGCACACTCGTAGCCCGGAGTACTCCCTCAACAGGCTCTCGAGGACGGGGGTCCCAGGTAACGGTAACAACCTCTCGCACGGGACAAGCCCTCAAGTGCCGCGCACCAGGCGAACGACTAGTGTGAGACCGTACTAAGGAACTAGCACAGGTGCCACGGTACAGTAAAGCGAAAACGGAAGCGGCGGAAACGCAACCTGCCCCTGGACTGAGAAGGCGACATAGGGCCTGTCGCCTTCTCAAATGCGACATAGACCCTGTCGCATTCTGAATGTGACATAGGCCCTGTCGCAACCCTGGTTGCGACACCCAGGGTGTCGCCTTACCAGTCAGGTAGCGACATGGCCTATGTCGCCTTCAGGCCAGACGGGGGTTCCGGGAGCTCCCTCTCCAGGAACCTCCCCGAAACGGGAGAAACACTACACGGCGAGGGAGGGGAGCATGCTTATCATGCTAGAAAGCCATTAAACACACAAACCACCCTTGAATACCCCAAGAACATGGTTTCTACGCTCAGAGGAAAACCTCACTCACACGAGCATGGAGTTCTCACACTCCCCAAACCCCAATCACACGAGAACCACGGTCTAGATGGGGAGGGGATCATGCTTAGGGCGAAGGAGTCGGGTGTCCCTACCTCCACGCGAAGAACGCACCCATTGGGGCCTTCTCGTAGGTTTGGCCGTCTCCTCCTCGCACCGCACGGCACGAACACGACCCCTGCACGAACGGAGCGACGCCCACCTCAGCACGGCCACCACAACCACGGAGAAAGCACCCCGGCCGGCCCAGAGAGCTCGAAGAGGGCGAGAGAGAACTAAGGGGAAGAAGAAGGGCGAGAGGGGGAAAGGGGCTCGGACACCCGGGCTTTAAGCCCGGATCCTGTGAAGGCGACATAGCCCATGTCACCACAGGAACGAGAAGGCGACGCACCCCCCGTCGCAACCCACTGACAACGGTCAAATCTCAGAATTCGAAAAAGTGAAGGCGACAGCCATCTTGTCGCGTTCACCTGACACTGCCAGAGCCGTACTGACACAAAGGACGCCCGTCACGTCTGTCAGACGGCGTCTGAGGCGATGCGATGTGAAGGCGACGTAGGCCATGTCGCCTTCAAACCAGAAGGCGACAGTGGGTATGTCGCCTTCAAGAAGGCGACATACCCCATGTCGCAATCCCAAGCAGAACCAGACATTGACGCGATCGGAACCACATCGCGACAGTCGCCCTACCGCGACCCAGAGGACGGGGCCAAGGGCCCAAGGGGACCGAGGTGTTACAACCCTCCCTCCTTAAGACATTTCGTCCTCGAAATGAAAACAACTCGGTCTCAGCCCGAAAGACGACAAAAGGGGAGATCACCACATACCGATCAATCAAACAAGTAAGGAAACCGCTCCTGCATCTCATCCTCGCGCTCCCAGGTGGCCTCGCCACCGACACGGTTCGGCCAAACGACCTTAACCAGCGGAATCTGCTTCCTGCGCAACTGCTGAACTCTGCGGTCGACAACACTAACTGGGTACTCTGGCACTGACAAATCTGGCGCTACCTCTAGCTGTGAGTAGTCCAACACGTGCGAAGAGTCTGCAACGTACCTCCTGAGCTGCGAAACTTGGAAAATGCTGTGCACACCTACTAGCTCTGCCGGAAGACTCAGCCTGTACGCCACCTTGCCGACCCTCTCAGAAATGGGGAAGGGCCCAATATATCTGGGACTGAGCTTCCCCCTCTTACCAAACCTCATGATCCCTTTGGTCGGCGAGACCCGCAGGAAGACCAGGTCACCGACGCTGAACTCTAACGGTCTCCTGCGGACATCCGCATAACTCTTCTGCCTGCTCTGTGCTACCCGAAGCCTCTGCCTGACCAAACTGACCGTCTCTGCACACTGCTGCACTAACTTTGGCCCCAAAAGCTGCCTCTCACCAACCTCGAACCAGTGAAGTGGAGTCCTGCATGGGCGACCGTACAAGGCCTCGTATGGCGCCATTCCGATGCTCGAGTGATAACTATTGTTATACGCGAACTCTACTATCGGAAGGTGAGACTCCCAAGTGCCGCTCCAGTCTAAACAGCACGCTCTCAGCATATCCTCCAGTGTCCGTATGGTCCGCTCTGACTGACCGTCTGTCTGCGGGTGGTACGCTGTGCTGAACTTCAACTCTGTACCCAGTGCTCTCTGAAGACTGCGCCAAAACCCTGACGTGAACCTCGGATCTCTGTCTAAAACGACTGTAACTGGGATCCCGTGCAACGAAACAACTCTGTCCACGTACAATCTGGCCAACCTGTCCACTGACCACGACATCCTGATCGGAAGAAAGTGCGCTGCCTTGGTCAAACGATCCACAATCACCCAAATACCATCATGCCTGTGCGGGGTGTGGGGTAAGCCAACCACGAAGTCCATGGTGATGTCGTCCCACTTCCACTTAGGAATGGGCAACGGCTGCAACTCACCACCAGGATGCTGATGCTCAGCCTTCACCTGTTGACAGGTAAGGCACCGAGCAACAAACTCTACCACGCCCCTCTTCATCCCTGGCCACCAGAAGAACCTCCTCAAACAATGCTACATCTTGGTGGAGCCGGGATGAACGACATACCTCGACCTGTGAGCCTCTGAAAAAACCGCCTAACGTACCTCCTCTGGAACGTACAAATGGCCTCTAAACCTGACCTCACTGTCCTCGCTGAGCTCAACGTCTGGCATCCGCAAAATGTCTGCTAACTCTGCATCTGCTCGCTGCGCCTGCAACACCTGCCTGAACAATGACGGACGAACTGACAAACTGGAAGCCACGACACGATCTCTGGTCCTCGACGGAACAAACAACCCCTGAGACAGCTCCTCAAACAGTCTCCACTCTCTGACCATCAGCGAACTCAAGCGCACGCGCCTACTCAACGCATCGGCTACAACGTTAGCCCTTCCTGGATAATAGGAAAGGGTTAGGTCGTAGTCCTTCAAATACTCCATCCACCTGCGCTGCCTTGAGTTCAGATCCCTCTGGGTGAAGATGTACTGCAAACTTTGGTGATCGGTGAAGATCTGAAAAGCCTCGCCATATAGGTAGTGCCTCCACAACTTGAGAGCGTATACCACTGCTGCTAGCTCCAAGTCGTGGGTGGGATAGTTCTCCTCATGCTTCTTGAGCTGCCGAGAAGCATAGGCAACGACCCCACCATGCTGCATCAGCACGGCACCCAAACCTGACCTCGACGCATCAGTGTAAACCACGAACCCACCGGTGCCCGATGGCAAGACCAACACTGGCGCCGAAGTCAACCTCGTCTTCAGTTCCAAGAAACTCTACTCACAGTCCTCTGACCAAACAAACCTGGTGTCCTGCCTCGTCAACCGAGTCAACGGTGCTGCAATCTTGGCGAAATCCTGAATGAACCTCCGGTAATAACCTGCCAAACCCAGAAAATTGTGGACCTCTGCAACTGATGTGGGCTGCTCCCAAGACAACACTGCCTCAACCTTGGCCGGATCCACTGCCACGCCAGAACCCGAGATCATGTGCCCGAGGAAGTGCACCTCGCTCAGCCAAAATTCGCACTTGTCGAACTTGGCGTAAAGACAGTGACTCCGCAGGGTCTCTAGCACGATCCTCAGGTGCTCCTCGTGCTCCTCTTCAGAAACCGAGTAGACCAGAATATCATCAACAAAAACAACAACAAAGTGGTCTAGGTACTCACTGAACACCCTATGCATCAGATCCATGAATGCCGCAGGTGCGTTCGTCAGCCCAAACGGCATCACGACGAACTCAAAGTGACCGTACCTGGAACGGAAAGCCGTCAAACCAACATCCGACTCTTTGATCTGCAGCTGGTAGTAGCCGGATCTCAAGTCGATCTTCGAGAAAACTCAGGCCGATTGCAACTGATCAAATAAATCCTCAATTCTCGGCAACGGGTACCTGTTCTTCACAGTGACCTGGTTCAACTGCCGATAATCGATGCACAAACGAAGACTACCATCCTTCTTCCTCACGAACAAAACAGGCGTGCCCCACGGCGAGCGGCTCGGACGAATGAAGCCAACTCAAGCAACTCTTGCAGCTGGCGCTTCAACTCACGCACCTCCGCCGGGGCCATCCGGTAAGGTGCCTTGGACAAAGGCATCGTACCAGGCAAAAGCTCGATGGAGAACTCTACCTCTCGCTCAGGCGGCAACCGAAGTAGATTCTCCGGAAACACGTCAGAAAACTCAGAAACAACTGGCACATCAAAAACTGAAGACCCGCTAGGCTCCAAGGAACAAACCGAAGCAAGGTAAGCAACGCAGCCATCACGATCAAACAACGAGCCTTACAAAAAGAAATGAACAGCCGACGGGTAGACCGGATACCTCGAAAGCAGAGAACAGGTGCTCCAGGTATCTCGAACCGAACGGTCTTCCTCTGACAATCAACCACGGCTGAGTGAGCCTCCAACCAGTCCATGCCCAGGATGACGTCGAAGTCGCAAATCTGCAGCGCGTACAACCTGGCCGGCAACTGGTGACCCTGAACCTCGACTGTCACACCCTCCAGGTAACCGAAGGAACGCATGTAGTCACCGAACGGGAGATCGAACAATACGTCACACTGCCTCTCGGGTGTGTGACAAGCAAGAGACTCGTAAAACTCCTCGGAAGCAAAACACAAGGAAGCACCGGGATCAACCAAAACACGAGCAGCTCTGCCAAGGATAGATAGAGTACCTATTACCAGGTTCGATGCCTCTGCCTGCTCCCGGGTGAGTGCCATCACGCGACCACGACCACGTCCACGCTGCGGTGCCTGCTGGGGCTGCTGCGGCGGCGGCTGCTGGTGCTGAGGAAACTGCTGCTGCTGCTGGTACGATTGGTACTGCTGCGGCTGCGGGAACTGCTGGACCTGCTGCTGGTACTGCCCTCTCTGCTGCTGACGCGGTGCCTGCTGCTGGGGAGGGTACTGGTACTGAGGTGGCTGCTGCGCGTACTGCACTGGCTGCTGCTGCTGCGGAGCTTGCCCCCTAGGGCAATCCCTCCTAAAGTGGCCTGGCAAGCCACAAGTGTAGCACACTGGCTCCTGACTGCCCTGCTCAGCACCCTGCTGTACTGACTGCTCTGCAAACCTGGACTGACGCCTCTGCTGACAGCTCCGTCCACCCCCGTGAGTAGACAACTTCTTGAACTGCGAGCGAATTCCAGAGCTACCGGAACTGCCCGAGCCTGAGGAAGAGGAAGTCGCACTACCGCGGCTGCCTGCTGACGCTGGTATGGCGAGGACCTGGAAGAGGCTCCTCCCTGCTGCTGCTGCTGAGGCTGCCAAGCCTCCCTACCGAAGGCGGTGGCCTTTGCCACGGCCTCTCCCAAGGTGGTACACATGTGTGCCGTCACACCCCGCATCAGGTCTGGTCTCAGCCCTGCTATAAACCTCTCTGCACAAGCCTAGTCGCTGCTTGCTACATGTGTCACATGCCTCAACAACCGGACAAACCTCTGGTGGTACTGAGAAACTGTGAGGTCGCCCGGCACCAACTCGTGGAACTGGTCCCGTCTCTCACGTCGAGCGTAGTCGGGGAAGTACTCACCGTGGAAGACCTCTGAAAACTGCCGCCAAGAGATCTGGTCCAACCGCTGCCCCTGGAAGTGAGTCTGCCTCTGAACTCTCCACCACTCATGGGCTGCTCCCTTGAGCTGGTATACTGCCAAACGAACCTGGTCCTCCTCAGCGCACTCCATAGTCTCGAAGATGCGCTCCAACTCATGGGTCCAGCTCTCTGCCTTATCTGGATCATACTCACCGTGGAACATCGGTGGGCAAAGACGCAGGAACCTCTCAAGGAGAGTGGTCCTCGCCTCCGACACCGCTGCCCTCCGCTGACCGGACCGGGTACTCCCAGTACCTGACCGCTGCTGGCGGACTGGCTGCTCCACCTCTGGCTCTACCTCCTGCTGCTCTGGTACGGCTGGGGGAGGTACTGGAAACTGACCACCTACTGCTGCCTGCCCGGGCTGCCACGCTCCCTGGTACATAGCTCTGAAGAACTGCTCGGCCATGGGAAACCAGTCTGCATACTGCTGAGGCTAAGGGTGGTACTCCTGCTGCTGCTGCCTACCTGCGGCCGCTGCCGCTGCTGCTGCTGCCTGTACACCCTGAGGCTGTGCCACTGACTCCTCTACGGACACCTCCTCCTGAACCTGCCCCTGAGCGGGCATGTCGGACTCATCATGCTGCTTAACCAGCTGCCTAGCCTGACTGCGCCTACGCGGAGCCATGACCTACACGGCAACACAACTGACAAAGGTTACAAATACCTCTCGGGCGGCTAGCAGTGTACTTGTACTATTGTTGGGACTTACTGTTGCAGTTTAGATCGACTACAAGTCCTGTCAGACCAAGCTCTGATACCAATTGTAACGACCCGAGAACCCGACCCTCGGCCCACACCGAGGACCCGATTTTCGCGGTCGCCGCCCACGGACCTGGGGGACCCGGAAGGGCTACAACACGCGTCTGACAGGATATGTAACGGAAGTAAACGTCAACTGCTAAGCTAGAAGCGTACAAGCGGAAACAGGAAAGTAAAGCGAGACCGCTGCGTACCGCTCTAAGTACAGTCCCAACGCACGCACACTAGTACAAGTAAGGCAAGGGGAGAGACAAGTCCCTTAGGGTGATGTACAATGAGAGGGGGAACCACTGCTAGCTACGGGGACCAAGGCTACCGCCCCGTCTCCTCCGCCCGACGCGCGCCCTGCCGCTGCTGGGAAGACTCACCTGGAAAACAGAGGGATGAGCTTCACAACAGAAGCTCAGTAGGGACTACCAATCACCTACTGGCTCTAAACAGGCAGAGGAACATATACAACTATTGATAAGGGAAAGACAGTAGTTTATATCTTTCTACCTACAAAGGAAGTGCGGAAGCGAAGCTAAAGGTAACACGGTACGGAAAGTACTCTCGGTCGGAAACTCCGTACGACTGCTCGTCGTGACCACCACACGGCTAGTAAAACACAGACGGAGGGAACTTCGCCTGGACAAGGAACACTAGCTACGGGGAACAACACCACTAGTCAGACGGTCAGGTGCGTCCATGGCCTATGTCGCCTTCAGGCCAGACGGGGGTTCCGGGAGCTCCCTCTCCGGGAATCTCCCCGAAACGGGAGAAACACTACACGGCGAGGGAGGGGAGCATGCTTATCATGCTAGAAAGCCATTAAAGACACTAACCACCCTTGAATACCCCAAGAACATGGATTCTACGCTCGGAGAAAAACCACACTCACACGAGCATGGAGTTCTCACACTCCCCAAACCCCAATCACACGAGAACCATGGTCTAGACGGGGAGGGGATCATGCTTAGGGCGAAGGAGTCGGGTGTCCCTACCTCCAAGCGAAGAACGTACCCGTTGGGGCCTTCTCGTAGGTTTGGCCGTCTCCTCCTCGCACCGCACGGCACGAACACGACCCCTACACGAACGGAGCGACGCCCACCTCAGCACGGCCACCACAACCACGGAGAAAGCACCCCGGCCGCCCCAGAGAGCTCGGAGAGGGCGAGAGAGAAAGAAGGGGAAGAAGAAGGGCGGGAGGGGGAAAGGGGCTCGGGCGCCTGGGCTTTAAGCCCAAATCCTGTGAAGGCGACATAGCCCATGTCGATACAGGAACGAGAAGGCGACGCACCCCCCGTCGCAACCCACTGACAACGGTCAATTCTCGGAATTCGAAAAAGTGAAGGCGACAGCCATCTTGTCACGTTCACCCGACACCGCCAGAGCCGTATTGACACAAAGGACGCCCGTCACGTCTGTCAGATGGCGTCTGGGGCGACGCGATGGGAAGGCGACATAGGCCATGTCGCCTTCAAGAAGGCGACATACACCATGTCGCCATCCATCAAACCAGAAGGTGACAGTGGGTATGTCGCCTTCAAGAAGGCGACATACCCCATGTCGCAATCCCAAGCAGAACCAGACATTGACGCGATCGGAACCACGTCGCGATAGTCGCCCTGCCACGACCCAGAGGACGGGGCCAAGGGCCCAAGGGGGCCGGGGTGTTACAATCACAATACTATGTTCTCTCGGTTGACAAGAAGATCGACCAACGTTACATGCTATCTCGACTAGTGCACTTTTGTGCAAACGTTACATGCTATTTCGTTATATGACAAATCTGTTATCATGCTAGTTGTGTTATTTTCTTGTGAAAAGTACTATTGTACTCTTGCTATCGATACATTGCTCTCTTGACTATACTTGATCGTTCTTCATAGTTATCCTGCTTGACATGCTATTAATCACTTAAAGCATGTCTGTTTATACGAGATATTAAGTCCTATACTGAGCGTTATCGCTCACCCTGCGCTATTTGTTATATGTGTTTCAGGTGAGTCTGATGGGGACTACCACACACACAAGGAAGGGAATGCAGATGTGCAAGAGTGACCAGTCTTTCGACAACCAATGCTTTTAGTAGTTAGTTGATAGTTAGTTTGTAGTTATTTGAATTTGAATAAAGTACTCTAGACCCATAGTTTTGGCTCTGAATGATTATTGAAATGGATAATTAGTGAATATATGTAGTACCCCGAAAAATTTATTAAATTGAAAATATAGATAAATTGAAAAGTTTATCAATTAATAAATTCAAACTAATTAAAAAGGTACGTATCATTATCGCATGCATAAAACCCATATAAAAATGTTGTAAAAATAGTAGTTATGCTTAAAATAATATTCTCTAATGACCCATCATGAAATTTGGACATAGAAAATCGTTTGTGCCAAGTTTAAGAATTTATGCGACTTATTAGCATAATTAAGGAACAAGTCGGAGAACCCATTATTTCATGAGCCAAAGTGGAATATTAATTAAAATAAACATGCGGGAAGACTTTAAATAATATGGGTGGATAACTCATTATGATAATCGGACCAATGGACAATCTTGACCCATGAATAAATCATCTAATAAAAGGATAATTAAAATCTATTAAGTAAATTAAGTATATGAATTGTACAATTAAGCCATACATAAGTTATGGGGCTAAGAGTAAGAGCCCAAAGGATGGATAAGGGTTAGAAATATTGGGATAAGTAATATTAAATTGAATTAAGATAAGAAACTAATTGAATAAATTTGACAAATAGATTTAAAGGGTGAATAAATAGAATTAAATTTGAATAAAGAAGGAATAAATGGAATAAAAGGGAGTTAAATCATAACCCATTAAGCTAAATTAGGAATAGGTTGTACTAATGGTCCAAGTACAAAAGAATGGGCCCAAATGCGAAGAGCCCATCATAGGATGGATGCTAATTAAGTGAAATTCGTACTAAAATAGTAGTAATTAGAAAAGGGGTTAAGATAAATATTAAATGACCCATATATATCCTAAAAAGAGTCCTAAACTTACCCTAACTCTTTACCCACGAAATTGGATCTCTTCCCAATTCAATTAGTTAGATAAAGGCAAGAAAAGGGAGGATAAATAGGGAAATTCAGAGTTTTAAGGAAAGGGGTGAGTTTTGAAAGGTAGGGAATCTTAGACAAGCTATACACCCCCAATTCGGCCCTATCACCCCATAGAACGTTGCTGGAGCTCTGGGAGACGAAGGGAAAGGCTGAAGAACGAAGGAGCAAGGAGAAGGAAGCTTGGAAAAGGGGGATTCATCTCGTTCTTCATAAAAAATCCTAGGATTTCATAACAGCGAGAAAAGGTAGGCAATCTCTCAAGCACAAATCATCTAATTTCGGCCATAGGTAGCCCACACATCCCTCTTTGAAAGCCCTATGTTTTCCCTAATTTTCGTGGCTCCATGATGGAGTATTAATTCGTCTAAACTCTATCATTACCATGCACCCAAACCTTCAAGATTGCTTTCAATCCATGTGTGTACTTAATCCCATGCCATTAAATTATTCTCATAAATACTACATGATGTAAGTTTTCAAATGCCCCCAATTTCCCTAAATTCCATCATGTATCCTTGGCGAATTAAATCATTTTCTATGAACTGTGCATATTTAAGTCACCAAAATGTAACCTTGTTAAAGCATGCACAAACCTTGTCTGTTTCCTAATTACTCATTCTTGTTGATAAATCTATGAGTCTACTTTCATTTAAAACTAGTTTCATAATTTTTGGATCATCGTGCGATTTTATATCGATTTTAGAAGTGTCCTACATCATGTATGGGAGGGATGGACCGAACTCAAAAAGGGAAAAACCCCTTTTCTGGGTTGGGCCGCCCTTCTGAAATCGCGGCGGCCCGACCCGCCGCGATATCAAAAGCGTCGCGGCCGGCCGGTCCATCACGTCATAAACGGTATGGCCCGCATCGTCGCGATTCTCTCCTGGCCCGTGCCAGGCCGGCCGAGTCAGCAGGTCGCGCCCGGACCGCCCGTCGCGATTTCAAGATTTGTGGAAAAAAAAATTTGCTCCTATGCCCCTACTCTATTTGTTATTTAACCCTTGTTTAAGCTAAATCATGCACTGTTAAGATTTGTATTAATCTGAATATTATTATTTATATAAATCTCATTAATTAAAAGCCATGTACATGATTTATCATACTCTCATGATTTTTTTACACTTGCACACACTAAACATTCATAATTGCCATGTGACCTTATTAATTTACTCAATAACATATCGAGTAATTAAGTGTAGTTATTTCACTTATATTTTCCCCTATTATTTAAATGACACTTGTCTTCGTGTTATTCGCGTGCTTTGTACACCGTTATCGCGTCCCTCTGCCTTCGAGCACTTGAGGCAAGACGGACAATGTTTCGTTACACACTTACTCTTGGCATGAACCACCTCTCCGTTGGGAATACTCTTGACAGGACCAGGGACTCCTTGTCAAGGCCTCCATAAGTCTCCTTGGATTTGGCGCACATCCATTGCTGACGAGCTGGTTGTACCCTTAAAACCCGTTACACCCTTAGGGATCAGTACGATCCAACGGCCTTAGTGTGTTTCCTTCTTACCTTGGAATCACGTCGGACCTCTGGTCTGCGTCTTGGCATGGCTAGTGGGCAGATGTGACTTCTATCGGACTGCCGGCACACGACCTAGTGCTGTGCAACTGTTACTATCACATGTTTATCGTTGTTTTATGAATATGCCCCTATCTTATCTACTTTCCTTGTACTCTTATCTGTTCACTTTCTCTCTACTCTCTCGTTATTCATCTACTATTCTCATCTATTCTTGGTACTCTATTTGGCCATACAATTGATTGTCTAAAATAACAAAACTAACTATATGCCAGTGCAATAGGGCCCGATCTGGTCCTGGGGAGAGCGCCCGAAGAGTGTCATTTCCTCACGAGGGTAACATGATCAGGGTGTGTACGGCATGCACTCAGCGCCATTTAAAACAATTACAATTTAATCTATGACAATCAATATATCAATCACTATACTATCGTTCTCTGGGTTGACAAGATGCTCGACCATATATGCTATCTCTACAAGTGCAATTTTGTGCAATCATATGCATTATTTCGTTACATGGCCAATCCTTTATCATGTTAGTTTTGCAATATTCTTTTTGGGTGTTATATCGTTCTCTTGCTATCATGTGCCATTACTCTCTTGACTATACTTGACCGTTCTCTCTAGTTATCCCACTCTACAAGACATTAATCACTTAAAACATGCCTGTTTATATGAGATTTTAAGTCCTACTGAGCGTTATCGCTCACCCTGCGCTATTTGTTATATGTGTTTCAGGTCAGTCGAATGATGACCCTACACACACCAACGGGAATGAACTGGAGTGATGAGCAACCTGGAGTCTTAGCGATGGAGTGACTTTAGTATCATAGAGTTTAGTTAGTTATTTGCTTAGTTATCCTTTCCCATGTAATGATGTCTTTAAGCCCTATGTATTTGGCTCAGAATTAGTGGTTGTAATAGTTTATGTGATTTATCAATAAAATGACGAGTTTATTGCAATTATTGTTTATTAGTTGCTCTAATGTTTGTGATTGTATGCGCAATTGACGTTACCATACACTTTGCTCACGTCTCCCCGATTTATTCCACTGCTAAATCGGAGGGGTGTGACAATGTCATAGATGAATTAGTGGAATTATCAATGAAGATTGGATTGTTCGTTATCCCAATCTGTGTAATAGTGTGATGTCTCATTCTCGCTCTGTACTATTTATTTAACTGTTTACCGCTCCGATATTCCGCGTCGGGGCATTACAAGATCTTTATCTCTCAGATTATTAGATCATTAAAAGTATGAGAGTGCGTAGCTATGACATCATTTATTAATTAGCCATGATATAGAGACTCAGAGGAGTGTAAATGGGTCTAAATTAGATAGTAGAAATTAATTGAATTGAATAATTAATCAACCTTGCATGTTAATCAATTAAGCAAGGATGTTAATCAATCAAGCAAGTCAATTGATTAAGCTAAGCAATGAATGAAGAGATAGAAAATCAAGACACAAAAGCAATCACACATGGCACTATGGTATATCCTAGTTCAGAGCTAAATTCTGTCAACCTACTGCATCCAATCCCCAAGGCAATAATAACCATAAGATTTCGTTAACTCCCCAAAATGACAAACCACCTGGTGCATAGTCCATACATAGGTTTTCCTTAAACTGAGGGAACCACCTGGATATAATTGGTATTCCTCGCTACAGATAGAAACACCCAAAATCCATTAGTCTTCCTCACAAAAGAGGGAACAACCACTTGATACTGCAACACTTAGGTCTTCCTCACAATGGAGAGAATATAGCGGGCACACAAGCCCATGCTTTAAGAGAAGCAATGTCGAGAAAAATGTCTCCTTAATAAGAAAGAGTTGGCAAACTAAGCACACGCCTAATAGACACAGAAATAAAAGTAAGAACAATTCTCATTGTCGACATTTGAAGCTGGATGAAGATGGTCATAAAGAACGACACTGAGCAGGATTTCTCTCCTCAAAAAGCTTGCAAGAATAAAAGCAAGAGAGGCTCTCTTTTGAGAAGACTTGAATGAAGAAGGGTATCATAGTCTTCTTATCGAAGCTTTGTCACATATGATTTGCTTTCTCTTGTAAGGCTTCTTGCATGCTTAGGCTTGTAAAGCTTGTTCTTCTTCTTTAGGCTACTAGTCGTATTAATTTAAAGAGCTCTTGAAGCTTAACAACTGTCGAAACTTTATGTCGTTGAGCCTTTATGACCAATGAGGCTTTAGTGTATTGTTGAAGCTTTTTGGCCTGAAGAATGTGTATCTTGTTATTTGTTAAGGTTCTTGAAGATCGTTCCTCATAGCTTGCTTAATTAGGTTCCTCACTTTTCATTTACCTATTTACGTTTAGTCAATGGGAAACAAGATATCTGAAAAAAAAAAAAAAAGGTTTAAATCCTTTCTAGTGCATTTGTAAGATTTTTTAGACAAATCGTATGTGTAACGACTTCGAGAACCCGACTCATGGCCCATGCTGAGGACCCGATTTTCGCGGTCGCCGCCCACAGATCTGGAGACCCGGAAGGGCTATAATATATATCTAACAGGATATGTAACGGAAGTAAACGTCAACTGCTAAACTAGAAGTGTACAAGCGGAAATAGGAAAGAGAGCGAGACCGCTGCGTACCGCTCTAAGTACAGTCCCAACGCACGCACGCTAGTACAGGTAAAAGGCAGGGGAAGAACAAATCTCTCAGAGGCATACCCCGAGGGTGACGTATGCTAAAAAGGGGAACCACTGCCAGCTACGGGGTCCTCAACTACCGCCCCGTCTCCTCCTCCCGACGCGTGCCCTGCCGCTGCTGAGAAGTCTCACCTGGGAAAAGGAGGGATGAGCTTCACAACAGAAGCTCAGTAGGGACTACCAATCTCTTAGTGGCTATAAAAGGCAGAAGAATATATATAACAATTAAAATAACATTAGTTTATATATTCTACCTACAACCGGAAGTGCAGAAGTGAAGCTACAACTAGCGCGGTACGGAAGTACAACACAGTCGAAAACTCCGTACGACTGCTCGTCATGACCACCACACTGCTAGTAAAACACAGACAGGGGGAAAACTGCCTGGACAAGGAACATTAGCTACGGAAAACGCTACCACTAGTCGAAGGTCAGGTGCGCCCATTGACGTCTTACCCTCGACCCAGGTCCTGACCCTCACGTCTCGTCAGAGCGAGGTAGGAACCAAAGAACATGACTGTAACCGCCGTAGTCTTTCCGGACTACGGTCCCACGCCTGGCCTCTCTAAGCGGTTCCGAGGCTGCAAAGAGTGAGGCAATGAGAAAAGGACTGGCTAGCCTGCACCGAGTAGAACTCCGGCTGTCCTCGGTGTCCTAGGCCTAACCAAGAGAGCTCTACAAATGACTCGACGCCGCCGTCCAAACCACCATTTTCCCCTCACTCCAGAGTCCGTGACTCAAGTACACTCGTCACCCCGAACGCTCCCTCTAAGGCGCACGAGGATGGGGGTCCAAGGAAACGGTAACAACCTCTCTCATGGGACAAGCCCTCTAGTGCCAAGCATCGGGCGAAGACTAGTGTAGAACCGTACTAGGAAGCTAGCACAGGTGCCACGGGTACAGTAAAAGAAGCGGAAACGACGAAGGCCAAAAACCTGTCTCTCGGCTGTAGTCGCGACGCATCGGGCCATCGCGACCAGGTGGCGACGCCCTACCCTATCGCGACACTGTCGCGGCGGCCTTAGCCGTCGCGACCAAGTCGCGACACTCAAGAGCGTCACGATCCTGTCACGACCGGCCACGCCATCACGACAAGATCACGACCTCTATAGTGGTCGCGTCTTCGGCAGAGGGGGGTTCCGGAGCAGACCTTCCGGAATACACCCCAAAAACACGATACATACAAGCCACAGGGGGAGGGGGCATGCTCAACATGTACGAAAGCTGTAAATCTTCATATACCACCCTTGCAACCCCACAAACATGAATTTATACAAATCTACGCTCGAAAGAAAAGCTCACTAAACCTCGAGCATTGATTCCTCACACCCCCAAGCCACAACCCACGGAGAAAACATGATCTAAAGGGGGAAGGGAGCATGCTTAGGGTGAGAGGATCAAGTGTCCCTACCTCTACGTGTAGAGCCGACCCATTGGGGCCTTCACGTAGGAATGACCACCTCCTCCTCGCTCCACGCAACACGAACACACCCCCTGCATAGACGGGATGACACCCTCCTCAGCACGAACACCCTGAGCCCAAAGAACCACCAAGAAATAGTAAGGAAGCTCGAGGGAAAGTGAAGGGCCGGGGAAGAAGGGAGAGTGAGAGGGCGTGAGGGGGAGAATGGGGCGCACCTTTGGTTTTAAACAGACGGCCCCCAGAACGCGACCGGTCGACCCGGCGTGACAACTAACGTGTCGCGACGCCCCCAGGCGTCGTGACCATGTTGCGACGTCTGCCCCCGGCGCGACCCCAAAAAGGCGGTCAAACCTCGAAGACCAAAAAAGTAATTGCGATGGCTGACCAGGTCGCGTCAATGCTGCGCGTGCCTGACACCCGACAAAGCCGTTCTGACAGAAAGGACAGCGGTTACGTCTGTCAGAAAAGCAGTCGCGACACCGTCAGACGCCGCGACAAGGATGTGACGGCTACCCCCATCGCGACAAGAACGCGACGGCCGGGTACGGCGTGACCCAAACCTGTCACGGCAGGCCGATCTAGCGCAACCAAGTTGCGGCCAAGGCGCCTATCGCGACCCTGAGGATGCGGTCAAAGGGCCCAGGAGGGCCGGGTCTTACATCCCACCCACCTTAAGACATTTCGTCCTCGAAATAAAAACAACTCGTTCTCAACCTGGAAAACAGTACAGGGAGAAGACATACCAATCAATCAAACAAATAAAGGAACTGCTCCTGCATCTCATCCTCGCGTTCCCAGGTGGCCTCGCCACCAAGCGGTTCTGCCAAACGACCTTCACCAGCAGGATTTGCCTCCGACGTAACTGTTGCACTCTGCGGTCGGCAACTCTAATCGAGTACTCTGGCACTGACAAATCTGGGGCTACCTCAAGTTGTGAGTAGTCCAACATGTGCAAAGGATCTACAACGTCCTCCCTGAGCTGCAAAACATGGAAAATGTTGTGCACGCCTGCCAGCTCTGCCGAGAGACTCAACATGTACGCCACCTCATCGACCCTCTCTGAGATAGGGAAAGGCCCAACGTACCTAGGACTGAGCTTTCCCTTCTTGCCAAACCTCATAACACCCTTGGTCAGCAAGACCCGCAAGAAAACAAGGTCACCCACGCTGAACTATAACGGTCTTCTGCGGCTATCTGCGTAGCTCTTCTGCTGTCTCTGCGCTATCTAAAGCCTCTACCTGACCAGCCTGACTGTATCTGCACACTGCTGCACTAACTCTAGTCCCAGAAGCTGCCTCTCTCCAACCTCGAATCAGTGAAGTGGAGTCCTGCATGGGCAACCATACAAAGCCTCGTATGGTGCCATTTCGATGCTCGAGTGATAACTGTTGTTATACCTGAACTCTACCATCGGAAGGTGCGACTCCCAGGTGCCACTCCAGTCCAAGCAGCACGCTCTCAGCATATCCTCCAAAGTTTGAATGGTCCTCTCTGACTGCCCATCTGACTGCGGATGATACGCTGTGCTCAACCTCAACTCTGTGCCAAGTGCTCTCTGCAGACTGTGTCAAAACCCTGACGTGAACCTCGGATCCCTGTCGGAGACGATTGAAACTGGAGTACCATGCAATGGAATGACTCTGTCCACGTACAGCCTGGCTAACCTGTCCACTACCAAGACATCCTGACTGGCAAAAAGTGCGCTGACTTGGTCAAACGATCCACGATCACCCAGATACCATCGTGCCTCTGCGGAGTGCGGGGCAAACCAACTACAAAGTCCATGGTGATGTCGTCCCACTTCCACACAGGAATGGGCAACGGCTGCAGCTCACCATCAGGATGCTGATACTTGGCCTTCACCTGCTGATAGGTAAGGCACCGAGCGACGAACTCTACCACGTCCCTCTTCATCCCTGGCCACCAGAAGAATCTCCTCAAGCAATGGTACAACTTGGTGGAGCCAAGATGAACAACATAGCTCGACCTATGAGCCTCTAACAGTAGCGCCTGACGTGCCTCCTCAGGAACGTACAAGCGGCCTCTGAATCTGACCTCGATGTCCTTGTCAAGCTCAACATCTGGCATCTACAAAATGTCTGCCAACTGTGAGTCTGCCTGCTGTACCTACAACACCTGCCTGAACACCGACGCCCGAACTGACAAACTAGATGCCACAGCACGGTCTCTGCACCTCGATGGGTAGAACACTCCCTAAGATAGCTCCTCGAACAGCCTCCACTCCCTAACCATCAGTGAACGCACCTGCTCAAAGCATCAGCCATGACGTTAGCCCTTCCTGGGTGATAGGAGAGGTTTAGGTCATAGTCCTTCAAATACTCCATCCACTTACGCTGCCTCAAGTTAAGATCCCTGTGGGTGAAGATATACTGCAGACTCTGATGGTCGGTGAAGATCTCGAACACTTCTCCATACAAATAGTGCCTCCACAACTTGAGAGCGAGCACCACTGCTGCCAACTCCAAGTCGTGGGTGGGGTAGTTCTCCTCATGCTTCTTGTGCTACCGAGAAGCATAGGCAATGACCCCACCATGCTATATCAGCACGGCACCCAAACCAGATCTCGACGCGTCGGTGTAGACTACAAAACCTCCACTGCCCGACAGCAAGACCAACACTGGCGCTGAAGTCAACCTCACCTTCAGCTCTCGGAAGCTCTGCTTACAGTCCTCTGACAAAACAAACCTAACGTCCTGCCTCGTCAACCTGGTCAACGGTGGTGCAATCTTGGCAAAATCCTGAATGAATCTCCGGTAGTAACCTGCCAAGCCCAGAAAACTGCGAACCTCCGACACTGACATGGGCTGCTCCCATGACAGCACTGCCTCCACCTTGGCAGGATCCACTGCCACACCAGATCCTGAGATCACGTGCCTGAGAAAGTGCACCTCCCTCAGCCAAAATTCACACTTGTCGAACTTGGCATGAAGTCAGTGACTCCACAGGGTCTCCAGTACGACCCTCAGGTGCTCCGCATGCTCCTCCTAAGAAGCTGAGTAAACCAAAATATCATCAACAAAGATAACCACAAAAAGATGTAGGTACTCACTGAACACCCTATGCATCAAATCCATGAATGCTGCATGTGCGTTCGTCAGCCCAAACGGCATCACGACAAACTCAAAGTAACTGTACCTGGACTGGAAAGCTGTCAGGCCAACATCTGACTCTCTGATCCACATCTGGTAGTAACCGGACCTCAAGTCGACCTTCGAGAAAACTTTGGCCGACTGCAACTGGTCAAACAAATCATTGATCCTCGGCAGCAGGTACTTGTTCTTCACAGTAACCTGGTTCAACTACCGATAATCGATGCAGAAATGTAGACTTTCATCCTTCTTTTGCACAAACAAAATGGGTGCTCCCCACGTCGAACGACTTGGATGAATGAAGCCCAGCTCAAGTAACTCCCGTAGCTGGCGCTTCAGTTCGCGTAACTCCGTCGGAACCATCCGGTAGGGTGCCTTGGACAAAGGCATCGTACCGGGCAAAAGCTCAATGGAGAACTCTACCTCCCGCTCAGGTGGCAAACCAGGTAGACCTCTGGGAAGACATCAGGGAACTCAGAAACAACTGGCACATCAAAAACTGAAGATCTGCTAGGCTCCAAAGAACAAACCGAAGCAAGGTAGGCGACATGGCCATCACGGATCAAACGACGAGCCTTACACAAGGAAATGAATGGCCGACGGGTAGACCGGATACCTCGGAAGCAGAGAACGGGTGCTCTAGGTATCCCGAACCGAACGGTCTTCCACTGACAATCAACCACGGCTGAGTGAGCCTCCAACCAGTCCATGCCCAGGATGACGTCAAAGTCACGAAGCTGCAATGCGTACAACCTGGCTGGCAACTGGTGCCCCTCAATCTCGAATATCACACCCTCTAGGTAACCAAAAGAACGCATGTAGTCACTAGACAGGAGATCGACCATCACGTCACACTGCCTTTCAGGTGTGTGACAAGCCAGGGACTCATAAACTCCTCGGAAGCAAAACACAAAGAAGCACCGGGGTCACCAAAACACGGGCACTCTCCGAGAATAGGTAGAGTACCTATAACTAGGTTTGATGCATCTACATTCTCCCGGTGATGCCATCACATGACCACGACCACGCCCCACGCGCGCCTGCTGGGGCTACTGCTGCTGCGGCGCCAGCTGGTGCTGAGGGAACTGCTACTACTGCTGGTACGGATGGTACTGCTATGGCTGCTAAAACTACGGAAACTGTTGAGCCTACTGCTGGTACTGCCCTCGCTGCTGCTGACGTGGTGCCTGCTGCTGGGGAGGGTACTAGTACTGAGGTAGCTGCTGCGTGTACTGTACTGGCTGCTGCTGCTGCGGGACCTGCCCCATCGGGCAATCCCTCTAGAAGTGGCCCGGCAAGCCACAAGTGTAGCAAACTGCCTCCTGTCTGCCCTGCTCAGCTCCCTGTTGTACCAACTGCTCTGCAAACCTGGACTGACGCTTCTTCTACTTCCCCCAACCACCACCGTGTGTGGTTATCTGCTGGAACCTCGAGCTCAATCCGGAACTACCTGAACTGCCTGAGCCCGAAGAAGAAGAAGTCGCGCTGCCCCGACTACCTGCCGGACAATGGTACGGTGAGGACCTGGAAGAGGCTCCTCCGTGCTACTACTGTTGTTGTTTCTAAGGCTGCCAGGTCTCCCTCTCCAAGGCAGTGGACTTAGCCATGGCCTCCCTCCTAAGGTGTACACATGTGACCGTCACAACCAACTCAGGTCTGGCCTCAGTCCTAAAATGAATCTCTCTACACAAGCCTGCTCACTGCTTGCCACATGAGGAACATGCCTCAACAACCAGACGAACCTCTGATGGTACTGAGAAATAGTGAGATCGCCCTGCACCAACTCGTGGAACATGTCGCACCTCTCACGCCGAGCGTAGTCGGGGAAATACTCACCGTGAAAGACCTCCAAAAACCGCTGCCAAGTGATCTGATCCAACTGCTGCCCATGGAAGTGAGTTTGCCTTTGAACTCTCCACCACTCATGGGTGTTCCCTTGAGCTGGTACACCGCTAGATGAACCTGGTCCTCCTCAGCGCACTCCATGGTCTCGAATGTGGGCTCCAACTCGTGGGTCTAGCTCTCTGTCTTCTCGAATCATACTCACCAGAGAAACATCGGTGGCCTGAGACACAAGAACCTCTCAAGGAGAGCGGTCCTGTCCTCCGTACGAACTCTCCACCAACATGGGTTGTTCCCTTGAGCTGGTACACCGCTAGATGAACCTGGTCCTCCTCAGCGCACTCCATGGTCTCGAATGTGGGCTCCAACTCGTGGGTCTAGCTCTCTGTCTTCTCTGAATCATACTCACCAGAGAACATCGGTGGCCTGAGACACAAGAACCTCTCAAGGAGAGCGGTCCTGTCCTCCGCCGCCCGGCCCGGGTACTCGCAGTACCCGACCGCTGCTGACGCTCTGGTTGCTCCACCTCTGGCTCTGCCTGCTACTCCGGCACCACTGGAGGGAGGTACCGGAGGCTGACCACCTACTGCTGCCTACCCGAGCTGGTACACTCCCTGGTACATGTTCCTAAAGAACTACTTAGCCAAGGGAAACCAGCCTGCGTACTGCTACGGCTGAGGTTGGTACTCCTGCTGTTGCTGCCTGCCTACCGCTACTGCTGCTGCAGCACCCTGAGGCTGTGCCACTGACTCCTCTACTGACACCTCCTCTGGGACTTGCCCCTGTGCGGGCACAACAGACTCATCTTGATGCTCTACCAACTCTCTGACCTGCCTGCGCATGCGCGGTGCCATGTCCTGCATGGCACACAACCAACAAAGGTTAACAATACCACTCGGGCGGCTAGCAGTGTACTTGTACTACTATTGGGACTTTCTGTCGCAGTTTAAATCCACTACAAGTCCTGTTAGACTCTAGCTTTGATACCACTGTAACAACCCTGAGAACCCGACCCTCGGCCCACGCCGAGGACCCAATTTTCGTGGTCGCCGCCCACAGATCCGAAAACTTGGAAGGGCTATAATATATATCTAACAAGATATGTAACGGAAGTAAATGTCAACTTCTAAACTAGAAGCGTAGAAACGAAAATAGGAAAGAGAGCAAGACCACTGCGTACCGCTCTAAGTACAGTCCCAACGCACGCACGCTAGTACAAGTAAAAGGTAGGGGAAGTACAAATCCCTTTGGGGCATACCTCGAGGGTGACGTACGCTGAAAAGGGGAACAGCTGCTAGCTACGGGGTCCTCAACTACCGCCCGTCTCCTCCGCCCGGCGCGTGCATGCCGCTGCTGAGAAGTCTCACCTGGGAAAAGGAGGGATGAGCTTCACAACAGAAGCTCAGTAGGGACTACCAATCTCCTACTGGCTCTAACAGGCAGAAGAATATATATAACAATTAAAATAACAGCAGTTTATATTTTCTACCTACAACCAGAAGTGCGGAAGCGAAGCTACAACTAGCATGGTACGAAAGTACAATACGGTCGAAAACTCCGTACGACTGCTCGTCGTGACCACCACACGGCTAGCAAAACACAAACAGGGGGAAACCCGCCTGGACAAGGAACACTAGCTACGGAAAATGCTACCACTAGTCAAAGGTCAGGTGCGCCCTTTGATGTCTTACCCTCGACCCAGGTCCTGACCCTTACGTCTCGTCAGAGCGAGGTAGGAACCAAAGAACACGACTGTAACCACTGTAGTCTGGCTAGATTACGGTCCCACGCCTGGCCTCTCTAAGCGGTTCAGGGGCCGCAAAGAGCGAGGCAGTGAGAAAAGGACTAGCTAGCCTACACCGGGTAGAACTTCGGCCATCCTCAGTGTCCCAGGCCTAACCAAGAGAGCTCTGCAAACAACTCGACGCTGCTGTCCAAACCACCATTTTCCCCTCACTCCAGAGTCCGTGACTCGAGTACACTCGTCGCCCCGAACGCTCCCTCTAAGGCGCACAAGGATGGGGGTCCCAGGCAATGGTAACAACCTCTCTCACAGGACAAGCCCTCAAGTGCCGAGCACCAGACGAAGACTAGTGTAGGACCGTACTAGGAAACTAGCACAGGTTCCACAGGTATAGTAAAAGAAGCGGAAACGGCGAAGACCAAAAACCTGTCTCTCGGTTGTAGTCGCGACGCATCGGGCCGTCGCAACGCCCTACCCTGTCGCGACACTGTCGCGGCGGCCTTAGCCGTCGCGATCAGGTCGCGACCTCAAGAGCGTCGTGATCCTTGTGCGACCGGCCAGGCCGTCGCGACAAGATCGCGACCTCTATAGTGGTCGCGTCTTCAGCAGAGGGGGTTCCGGAGTGGACCTTCCGGAATCCACCCCAAAAACATGATACATACAAGACACAGGGGGAGGGGGGCATGCTCAACCATGTATGAAAGCTATAAATCTTCATATACCCGAAGGAAAACCTCACTCAACCTCGAGCATGGATTCTCTCACACCCCCAAACCACAACCCACAGAGAAAACACGATCTAAAGGGGGAAGGGAGCAGGAGCTGCTTAGGGCGAGAGGAACAAGTGTCCCTACCTCCACGTGTAGAGCCGACCTGTTGGGGCCTTCACGTAGGAATGACCACCTCCTCCTCGCTCTGCGCAACACGAACACGCCCCCTGCACGGACGGGACGACACCCTCCTCAGCACGAACACCCCAATCCCAAAGAACCACCAAGAAACAGCAAGGAAGCTCGGGGAAGGAGAAGGGGGAAGAAGGGAGAGTGAGAAGGCGTGAGGGGGAGAATGGGGCGTGCCTTAGGTTTAAAACCGACGGCCCCCAGAACGCGACGGGCTAACCCGGCATGACAACTAACGTGTCGCGACGCCCCCAGACATCGCGACCATGTCGCGACTCTCGCCCCCGCGCACGACCCCAAAAAGGCGGTCAAACCTCGAAGACCGGAAAAGCAATCGCGACGGCTGACCAAGTCTCATCAATGCTGTGCATGCCTGACACCCGATAAAGCCATTCTGATAGAAAGGACAGTGGTCACATCTGTCAGAAAAGCGGTCGCGATGCCGTCAGACGCCGCGACAAGGACGCGACGGCTACCCCCGTCGCGACAAGAATGCAACGGCCGGGTACGGCACGACCCAAAACCTATCGCGACAGGCCGATCTGGTGTGACCAAGTCGCGGCCACGGCGCCTGTCGCGACCCTGAGGACGGGGCCAAAGGGCCCAGGAGGGCTGGGTCTTAAAGTATGCTTAAAGATAGACAACCTTTTGGTCTTATCAAGACCTAAGAAGGATATCCCTACAAGCTAAATAGCAGTGACGTGCATGAGGTCTATCTTCCTCTCATACTATCACCAAGGATATCTTTCACTAATGATCTGTCCTTGTCTACATTAATGTGATGATATATAAAATGTTCACTAACAAATCAAGCTCAACAAAGAGATTATTTCTAGAAGAATCTTATAGAGCCATTGTCAGATCAATTTGAACATTCTAAACGTTGGCGATAAACATGATTTATATTCAGACATAAATCAATATTTCAAGTAAAATGATGTTTCATATCGAACTATCAAGGATTTAAATATTAACAAGAAAGATATAGTTATGTCTCGCAATGATCAAAGTAGTTGTTACTTCAAATATCTGAACAATATTTGCCAATCATATAAATGCCATAATCAATTTTCAGCAAGTTTATGTTCAGTCACTATATCTATTCGCGATTGATTAAGCAATGTAAGCTCATTGGCAAATCATGATGATAAAAGCATAATTGATAAGAGATGTTCAAAGTAAGCTTAATATATCATTATGAGTATGGGTACTTATGATACTTAAGAGAAGATCATGACATAATTGATTTGGTTAATAAATCAAGTAAAAAACTTGTATTGATTATTGAAATCATAAGATATGACATAACTAAATTTAGTCTTGTTGTGGACAAGTCATTTACACACTTCTGAAGATATGATCAATTAGCTCAGTTAGTGTGTGGACTGTTATATTTGATCGGGTAGACTTTACGATAAGCACGAAGTGCATTGTAAAATATAATCGAAACACATTGATTCAGACACAAGAAGATAATGGATTGATAGAGAATTCAGTGTGATACTATAATTGAAACATGTCTATCTATATACTAAAACATAATTGATTAGTCCGTTCTCTATTAAGGACTTCGCCACATGGTGTAAAATATAATTGTTACCATGCATTGTATGCTCGTATACTTTGAAAATTTTCAATGTAAAGCTTAGTAGGAAGCATATTCTATTATAAGGGCAACATAATCAAAATTGTGTAGAGTCTGGACTTAGAATATTTCAGATGTCACATAGACTAGAACACTTAATCGATTATCGAATCCATAGATTGAAACACATAATTGACATAGAGTACACTTAAAAGCTTTTCGATGAGGTACACAATCAATTATCGAATGAAACTTAATTGGCACCCATTATTGAGAACTTAGAAAAAAAATTATGAATTCATACAATATTGTACATTCGATTAGCTAGGTATAGGAGTGAACCACTTAATCGATACCCATTATTGCATGGACCTAGAAAATTTTTGATGCCTCATTCATTAGGATACATATATAATCAGAACCTAGTAGTTAGCATAATTGATACCATAGTAGAGACTTAGAAACTAAATTTAATTGGTACTTGAGTGCTTTCTAGGATTTAGAATTTTCTCGTTGCCACATATTTAATCGATAGATGAATTATCTTGTGGACTTAGAGAAGATGGAAGTCTCCTTGAGACTTAATCGATGCTTGATAAAAATATAGTTGATTAAAACATTAAACCTGATTGATTAATATCATTCTAAGCATGATAAAACACTCAATGTTTTATTAATAACTCAAAATCACATTGAGGAAGCAATATAATTTGCAACAATTCTTCTTCTAAGGAAGTTATTCTTGTACATCCACTTCATTTGCTTGAAGGAAGAGATGAAACCAACTGGGAGAAACTTGCACTATGCACACACATTCTCCTCAAAAGTGGTGGTAAAGGCCAAACCTTTACAGCATCTAATGTCGGATGGAAGATCAGGTGGGACTTGAAGCTGTGAAGGTGGTCGGCTAGGTTGATGGAATCATTGTACATTGGGAATGTCAGTTGTAAAGCTACAAGGGAATCAAGGCCTCCACGATGTCCTAGGTGAAGGGAGCCTAGAAGTCAATGCCATTTTCTACCAATCCTATCATGATGTAAGCAGCCTAGATGAGGTCATCCACATAGTGGACCTTCCCCTCAATCACACACTCAAGGTCTTTACCATGTTTGAGATGTTGCACCATGCTCACATTGGAGTCCAAATGACTTCCCAAGTGAGAATTGGGAGAGGTAGAGGCTGCCAACAAGATCCACTCTCGATACGCACCCACTACGGACTTGTCCCATCGATTCGATGGAGGGGCCATGGCCACGTGCCTTCCTTTATGGGAGCAGCTTCTCCATGGGGAAGCCCTAGTATGTCTCTGTGACACGTAGAGCTGGTCCCTCATTGCCACCACCTTTTTGACCTTGACCACTATGGGGAACGGTTGCTGGTGACCTCAGCAATAACATGATTGCTTGTTGTAGGATGATGCTTAAGAATCAACATTGTTTCCAGGGCAGCAATTCTCATTCCGATAGTTCCCTTGAGATGTGATCACTTGTAGTTGTATCTTTTCCATAGAAGGTGCTAAAGAATGTAGAGGCTAGAAAGCAATTGATGAACTCCCACTTTTCATTCCCCATAATCTCTTGAATATGTTGATGAGCGGAAGTTGCTTGCACTTGCAGCCAACAAGAATGGTCAGGGGGCCTTGGGAGTGATCCTAGGAGAGAACTCTACAACGTTCAAGTCAGAGAACTGGCCGAAACAAGGGTGGCAGAGAGGGAGAGAGCCTATTTGCTCTCTATGTACAAGTATGAAAAACTAGAGCTTATTTCTTACCTCCCTTGTCTGTTGTTAATTCATCCTCTTTTAAGCATGTGTGAGGAGTCCTTTATGCCTATTGCCTCTCCCTAGCTAGGCCATGTTGCCTAGCTATTAGGGGTAGTTAGGGGCACATGTTGGATCGATATGACCTCAGGGAAGGGATGGGGTGCCTTTTGACTATGCTTGTATTGATCATTGGGAGAGAGAGGGCATGCTAGTTAGGTGGAGAGGCCATCTCTTGGCGGGGCATTAGTGTGTTGGGTAGCCGGTGGGACTTTATCCTGACATCGTAGAGACATGTTTGACTACAAGCATGGTTGTGCCACTAACGCCAATGTGGCCAGTCTTACCGTGGTTCAAGAGGCTAATTAAAGACTTAGCCTTGAAAGGCAGAGAATCATTTGGGGACACAAGACCAAACGACTGCTTTCGCTTGCTCTAAGTTGGATGCTAGTGGCCCAAGAGGGCCGAGTGTTGGCCCTCAAAAGCACAACAGAACAGAGGTTGAATGAGTACTGTAAAATTAACACTTAAAAATAAAAAATTTTGCGGAGAGCGTTGTTAGAAAGTAAGTATAGTGAACAAATAAGAAACAAATAAATAAGGCAATCACACAAAGGAGACAGAAAAAATTATCTGATTCGTCCCTTTCCAAATGGAAGTTCTACATGCAGTCCCCAAGTAGATTCTTGGGATTTCACTAACCTAGGGTACAACCTCAATGAACTTACAACACTCAGCTCTCAAATGATCTTCCCTTCTACACAAGGGGAAAGCTGAGTACAGTCCCTCAGCTTGACACAACACTCAACATCCTAACTGGTCTTCCTTTAACACAAGGGGAACTAAAGAATAGTTCGTTTGTTGGACAAATCACCTAGCACCTTAGCTGTCTTCCCTTAACACGAGGGGAACAACGTGTCTTTCTATGAGAAAAAAGAACATGCTATCGAGATCAAGTTCAGGAGAAAAATGAATTCGACACACTTGATCTTGACAACAACCTGAGAGAAGAAGACCATTTGAGGAGATCCGTTGGAGCTCCTTCTAACTGTTGCTTCTCTTTTTTTCTTCTTTCTTCTTCTTCTTCTTCTTCTTTCTTCTTCTTCTTCTTCTTCTTTTGCTCATTTGTCTGCCTTTTTGAGTCTAATAGATGCCTCAAATTTCCTTTGTCATGTGAGCATTTAATGTTAGGAAGAGGACAGAGAGAAAGCAAGATATCAGTTAGCCCATACCTCTGTCACCTGGTCCACATTTCTTGTTGACACCATGTCGTGTTAGGTAAGAGCTTTCTATCTGTCAAAAAAGGACACTACTAGAAAAATATGATACGTAGACGGCTTAAAATCGTCTACAAAAATCATAAAATCGTCTACAAAATTTTTGTAGTTGGCCTAAGTAGCCATCAAGAAAAAATCCGTCGCCAAAAGATACGTAGACGGCTATTTTATATTCATCTACAAAAACAACATATGTAGACGGCTTCTATATCCGTCTAAAAAAACAATATATGTAGACGCCTATCTTTCCGTCTATAAAAAGAGGATATATAGACGGCTATTGTAGCCGTGTACAAAAAATTTATATGTAGACAATTATTTTAGCAGTCTACAAAAAATTTATATGTAGACGGCTATTGTAGCAGTCTACAAAAAAAATTATACATAGACGACTACAGTAGCCTTCTACATATAAATTTTTTATAGACGGCTACAATAGCGTCTACGAATCTTTTATTTACAAAAAAAAAAATCGAATGTCAAAGGCCAGCACGTTACTGACTCTCTAAAATGCACCAGTAGAAAGTTGAAACACATGCAACTAAAATCGCCTTTGCCACCATTGCAAATCAAAATGCAATGAGACTCATCAAGTACTGCTATAAAGATACAGGCATGAAGCATACCTTTAGAAATGACAGAGATAAAAAAATGAAAAGCAATGAAGTGATGCAGTAGAGTGATCACAATGCAGCTCTTCTACAAAAAAATTGGCGGCACAATCAAACTGGCTCAAAGAGATACAAACTATGAAACAATATCACATAAGCTACCAAACCTTTTCAACTTTTACACCTCATGGAAGCCAAAAACCATACATCTCTCCTCTAATTTTTTTTTTCTACACAAATATATTCTCTCAAATTTCTCATATGATCAGCAGATGGCATGTCATATTTTCTATCAAGATCATGAGAACTCTTGTTGTCTGCACAAGGTGATGAAGCCAACACAACGAAGCCCAAAACCATACATCTCTCCTCTAATTTTTTTTTCTACACAAATATATTCATCTCAAATTTCTCAATATGATCAGCAGATGGCATGTCATATTTTCTATCAGAGATCATGAGAACTCTTGTTGTCTGCACAAGGTGATGAAGCCAACAACACACAAAGAGGACGGATCGGTAACCCATTAGCAAAAATAGCCCCCAAAGGGGTGGAAATTTTAAGAACAAATCAGAGAGGAAAGAAGAGAAAGATGAGAACTTTGAGATGGAAGCCAGGCGAAAAGCCTTAAGAAAGAAGGCGTCGGGAGGAGGCGACGGGGGTCCTGCAGCAGGTCAGCTGGGTGGGCGGCGAGCCACGGCAGCACGCAGTCCCGGTGGTACCTGTGCGAGCAGGGAAGGTTCAGCACCGGCCTCCGTCCCCCCCCGCGCAGCCCGTCTAGGCACACGGCGCACTCGCTCGCCGACGAGTCCGTCCTGCCCAGTGCCAGAGCTGCAGCCGCCGGCGTCGGCGGCAGAGGCTTCTTGGTCCGCGCGGCGGAGTTGGTTCTGGTCGCGGCGGCCCCTCCCCTTGCAGGCGCCCCTCTCCGGGCAGGTGGGGCTCGGGACTCCGTGCCGTCCCGGGTCGCCGCGTACCTGAACGCGGGGGGTGACTGCGCGACTTCCGATCCGAGCCCGAAGCTGTGGAGCTCCTCCTCCAGCCTCCTCCGGGCGGTGGGAGCGAGCGAGGTTGGCGTCCGACGGAGGGTGTGCGGCTGGCACAGAAGGGCGGGGGAAGGAAGAGAGAGAGAAGATGGGGGTTTGGCGCCGGGGAAGGGGGGGGGTGGGGATTTGGGGGAGAAGAGGGATTTGGGGGGTAGGGCGGATATTTTGAAGATTTGGCGCCGCGGGAAGGAGAATATTTTAGGGATTTGGCGGGATTTATGTTGGTTTTTTGTTTTTGGGGGTTTGGGACCGTGGGGAGGGGGGAATAATAAAAATGTTTTATTATTATTATCTATATATGTAAACTATTTTTCCCTTTAATAATTCCATAGAACTTTTTTGATAATATTATACCTAATATTGTATAGATTATTCTTCATTGAGAAGGTTCTATAATTAATTCTTCATTTCTGAATGGTCGTTCCATTCTAATCATATGTATAGATTATGTTGTGACCTTTTCTATTGTAAGGGGTTTTGATTCATGATTAATGTGATTGTATACGGGTTTATAAGATATCATTTCCTATAATATACTTCTTCGATAATATTTTAACTTCGTACTCTAAGTCTTGTAAGTCTGACTCAGAAATATATTCATATATATATATATATATATATATATATATATATATTTGTGTATCTCTCTCTCTCTCTCTCTCTCTATATTATATATTATATATGTATAAATATAGATATTATATAATATTATACATAGATACATAGAATATATAAAACATACATATATATATATATTATTATACATATATGTATGTATGTATATATACATAGATATACGCAAATATATATATATATGTATGTATGTATGTATGTATAGATATAGATATAGATATTATATATATATAATACATATTATACATAAATTATACAGATATATTCATATTATACAAAGATATATAGATATAAATATTATATATAGATATAAATATGATAGATGTACATAGATAGGAAAAAAGAAAACAGGGTGGCGCGTGGGGAGGGAAAATAGAAAAGGGAGACAACTTTTATCTCAAAAATTTTATTTTAAAAAATTAAATTAAAATTATCATAAATGTATCATCATCCAATTAATTTGTGTTTAAAATTTCATATTAATTGGACATCGTTTAAATGTAAAATTAAAGTATTAAAAAAATTAAAGGAATTAATTTAATTTCATAACACATGTGGATCGTAGAAAACCATTATATATATATATATATATATATTGATAAAGATATCATGTAAATATATATTATATCTACAGTAACATAGCATGGATCATTGGATGTTAATCTAACGGCGGAGCGCTACAGTACATCCGTGCTCGGTGTTCGGGTGTTCAGATGTTCGGAATACTCGTATCATAGCATTACTCATATAGAGAACATAGATACATAGACATAGATATACATAGAATATATATATATACACACATAGATATATAGATACATATAATATAAATATATTAATAGATATATAAAGATATATAGATGTAGATATTATACATAGAATTATACATATATATACATAGATATATAGATAAATATATAGAGATACATGATATATAAATACAAATACAAGAATATAGATACATAAATAGATATATACATAGACATAGAGATATATACATATAATATATATACATATATATATATATATATTATATCCTATTATTAGTATTTATAATATGAAGATCTATTATTAGTTAATATTAATTTTGTGTTATTAGTATTTAAAATATTAAGATCACAGATTAGAAAGAGATCTATATATTATACATAAATATATAGATACATAGAGAATATATATATATATATAGTATATAGATTTATATAAATATAGATAGATACATAAACTATAAATAACAAAAAGACATATATATATAGATATTTTATATACAGATATATAGATTTAGAGATATAATTAACTTGTTTTTTAAAATTAAATTAATTGAACATTGTTAAATATAAATTAAAATTTTACAAACATTTAATAAATTAATTTGATTTTTGTAACATATGTAGACGGTTTTAATGAAGCCGTCTACACATGATAGATACTAGACGGCTTTAATGAGCCGTCTACGTACTAACATTTGAACACAGTTAGTCTAAAAACGTCTACATAACATATGTTGACGGCTTCAAAATATCCGTCTACTAAAAATATATATATATATAACGGCTTCTAGAAGCCGTCTACATATGTTACATTTATAGACGGGTTGTTAAACCGGCTATATATGTATGTAAACGGTTTTGGTAGACCGTCTACAATTGTTACATATGTAGACGACTTTTAAATCCATCTACAAATGTTATATATCTACAAGGCTAATCTAACTGTCTACATATGTTATGTAGACGGGTCAAATTAGCCGTCTACAAATGTTACATATGTAGACGGCTTTTAGGAGCCGTTTACGTATCTATCATTTATAGACGATTTAAAATAGCCGTCTATAAATATTATGTTTTGTAGACGGCTATAATTTCTAGCCGTCTACATATACCATATTTCTTGTAGTGGGAGGACATTTGAAATTTCAGTAGGCGTCAAGAGACATTTTGTTCATTGATCGATATATTCAATAGCAATTGAATGATATGATCAGTAATCAGTATAGAATAAAAGTACTGAACACTTATAACACCAATTGATGCGTTTAAAGCCAAATAAACACTAATTGGAATGTAAACATCATCGATATCGGAAGCATACATAATAATGTGTTAACTAATTGAAACAATATAAGACATGTATTCACTAATCGGTATAGTGTTTGACTTGTATTCAGTAATCGATATGTAAACAACACTAATCAGAACAATATAACTGAAGTGTTTATTATCGAAATATTTAAATACTAATCGATATATTACTGAATCTTTGTTCAGTAATCGGAACATTCATAACATCAATCGATATGTTACTTGACATTTGTTCAGTAATTGAAACATTATTCACCAATCGAAAGGTTAATAATGCAAGTGTTCAGTAATCGGAATGACATAAAGACTTTGTTCAATAATCAGAAGGAATGTTTAGTAATTGATATGAACTTGTTCTCTTCACTAATCGATATGATACTTGATCATTTGTCGACAAGATAGAAAACATCTATCGACAATCAAGAAAAAGTTGTCGACCAAAGATAATTGAGATGTCGACAATAGAGAGAAAACTTTTAAGCATATAAATTATGTTTATTTCTTACACATAAATATTCTTAAAAAATATTATTAAATATATTTATAATATTCATAAATTTTGTTATCACCAAAATAAAAAAATAAATAGATGTGAGTGGTTCAACATCGGGAAGACTAGGCCTTGGTCGGTCAAGCCCGAGTCCTTCCTTCTACATTGGCTGCTACTGAGAAGGGGAGCATTAATGGCTAAGTGCCACCTCCATTCTCCCATCTTGATGGGCCCAGATTGTAGGCCTTAATGGGCTCTACACAAGAGGTTGAGCTTGACAAGTTACAATCTCTTGGACGTGAACGCTATTAGGAACTTCTTTTGTGGGATTTATTTATACAATTGTCCATATGTTTTGCATATTATTTTTAGTAACTTAATTACAATGTGATACATAAAATATGCTCCAATCGTTGTCATCCAAGAGTGTTTGAACAATAATTTAGCTTTCACTAATTCTCGAAAAGGTCAAAAAATACCCTTCATCTTTCTCTCTTTTATCTTTCTATCTCTCTATCTCTCCTTCACCTTTTTTTACACACTGTATGGATAGAAAGAGCCTTTTATAACAGTATTTTTTGTTTGAAAACCTAATTTTATAGGTGAGCGTGAAATATCCTCATTATCTCAGACTTATTCTGACACTATATTAATATAAGAAGGTTATTGAAATAACATGAAAACTGCCAAATTTATTTCTTAAATGGATAATATTAATATTTTATTAATTTTCATACATTTTGCACGTAAGCAAAGTGGGTCAAAACATTTTTCTTACAATCGTATGAAGGACCCCAAAGACGAACACTATAAAAGGGAAGCCCAATGGGTCTGACAAGATCTTTCGGCTTCCAACGTACAGGTAACTGCCCACGTCGGCGTAGCCCCATCCAAGTATGGAGTCCCACTTCAAACCTTGCATTGAAGCACACAGAACAAAAACCTACCTCTTCTCATCCAAGTTCTAAACGCAAAACAGCAAGAAGAAGATGCTCATCTCCTCTAAAAAGATATATAGAAGTAATGTCGTACTTCGTAATTCCAGAGACTTTTAATTATTATCCCCTGTAATCTTACAATATTCTAAAAACAGTTTGAAATTTTGATATTTCCCAGTAACCCTCTAATTAAAACTTAATTTAATTATTGACGTTTCAAAAAAAGTTACCCTAGCTACCATCTGTTTCTGTTGGAGAGCTCCCCGTGAAAAAGAGATTATAACCTTGGTTATGAAAGGTCAAATTTTTTTCCTGCCTCCTCATTTCACACTAATGTTATCAGATACAAGTTAAAACCCCATCAAATTTTATTTTGATGCACCCCTTCACAGAGTCCACTTTCCATTGCACTAATAAACCACTGCATCTCTCCAAGCGCAGGAAACAAATTAAGCACACGCGAGGCAAATGGATCCAATTACGCACACTCTGGAAAATTAGATGTTTACCTGGATATATAACCTTATGTCAGCTAAACAGAGATAAGACATCAATATTGGTCAGTACTGCTCAAAATTTTAAGATCTTGAATTAGATAACACTACATCAATATAGTGTATACTCAGGAGCATAGATCAGTTTGTACGTGTGAAGTGGCACACGAAAATAATCATATCATGGTTAAAAGACAAGATTATGCAAGTTAGATTATAATACAAAGCCCTTACTCTAACGTACGGTCTTACACTGACATGGGACTCATGCCGTGAAGAGGTATGTTGTAAGGGTGGGCGTCTGAAGTAAACCTCCCTCTTTATACCATATCCAAGGGCGTGAATCAACAAGCATTTCACAGCTCACCCAACCCCGAAGACTCTAAGATCAGTACAGTGCTGACAATATCCATGCATGAAAGCTTCGTGCAAGTCTTGAGCGATATATGATACCGGTGCCTTGTTCTCTATCATATATATTCTAGTTTCAATCAACAAGTGCTGTCTGACTGCAGCACGCATGGATCGATGCTTAACACAAGGCATTAACTCAAGTGGTGCAGGCACCTCTTCTGATCATTTAATTAGAACTCGTGCAAACTAGTTAATTAGTGGAGAGCCATCGGACGCCAGGTGTGCATGGTGATGCTGCCTTGTACTGATCTGTAAACGCACAGCTCTATATTCTATCTATGCGTTTCTCAACGGGTATATAGAGGCCGAGTAAGACGAGTTCTGCCCGGTTGTGCAGCACTGTTAAAAGTTCGTACCGAGCAGAGAGGCTGGCCACCCCAGCTATAAGGGCAGCGATCTCAGGTGAGGCAGCCTTTATTTATGGCTTCCATGCAGCAGTCCTGCAGGTTGGGTGGCGGGTGGGGGGGGGGGGGTCTTCTACATTTAACTAGCTGATCAGCCTTCAGTGGATACTTTTTGAGCTGATCCCCTCATAACTTCGTCTCTCTTTTCTATATATATATATATATATATATATATATATATATATATATATATTTTTGCTTTGCTAAACTAGTGGTACCCTTTCAGCTGTCTGTTCCAGTACGTAGATGATTTAGTTGAGGGTCGATGGTGAGATCATGGTTGGAAGATCGAGGATGCATATGCACTGATGAACATGTGTTTGAACAGTCTTGGCTGTACGTACTCTTTAAATAGATTGCTTGGAGAACAGGAACTGCATGCATCCGGTTCCAGAGATGTATGAAACCAGCTGCGTACGTGCATGTCAAGTTGTCAACCTCGTCACGTGGGCGTTGGACTGTCCCGCTCAAAAGATTGGACAATCTCCACAGGAAGTAAGTAAATTAATGATCAAGGACATGAAGTAATTAGGAAAAAGTTTGCTTTGTTACATGTTCGAATATCTAATCTGGCAATAGCATATAGACAGAATCAACACCCACTCGGTCCATCTTTTGTACTCCTATTTAATTTTCGGTCTTATGATTAGTCAAATATCAAACATAATTTTAAGTCTAAAAATTTATGAACTATTAATTTTCGGTCCAAAAATACGCTTAACAGTTAGCTCCTCACGGTTTGTATGATGAAAAGACTGAAAAACCCCTCCTCTTAAATTAATTTCCAATCCAAATTCTACCATAAATATAATGTTGAGTCCAACACTATCAAAATGTGCGAAAAATGTCTACTCTTCCGTCGATGAGAATATCACAAGAGGAATGTGTCTTTGTATAAAGCAGACAAAGATTTTATTGTCCTAAAATCTAAAGAAATGTGCTTTTTCCACGTTAGATAATTTGAAGGAATTAAGATTCTATTGTCCTAAAAAATAAAATGCACCTTATTTCTGTAAGAAGAGGATCGTATAGATCACCTGCTCTTTACTTGCTCATATTAATACAGTTGCCATCTAATTCTCAATCATTGGATAATCATAGAAGGATTCAAGAGAGTATAGATCTGTCCATCATAAGAAGGGTCTCCCTCCACCGATTCCTTGAGAAGAGGAAAGATATATAGGTGGGTGGTTCTTCCCAAATCCGTGTAAGTTCTTCGGCAGCGATCTTTCTTCCATGATCAAAATGACTTATTTCTTCTTTCCCATGTCATTTCTCCATAATCAGCTCCAAGACACCATACCAACTCAATGCCTCCACCGTCAGACTGGGAATGGAGGTTGGAGGAGGGGGGAACGGTTGCAGGGGGGTTGGCGGGGTGTGGGGGAGGGGGGGTTACCTGTTGCCGCCGGAGAAGACCCCACGCTGTCGAGTAAGACCACACGCCGTCAGAGAAGGCCTCCCCACGCCGCCTTCGGAGAAGGCCTCCCCACACCATTAGAGAAGGAGTCCTCACGCCGGAGAAGGAAACGTAAATGGGGAAGGGGGCCGAGGCTGTGTTTGTTGGGGGTTGGGGGTGAAGGGGGGGAGCTTAGGTTTTTAGGGAACGCAGGGGTAGAATGGGGTTTTTCAGAAGAAAAAAAGTTGGGGGAGATAACAGAAAGGATAATAAATTAACAACTTAACAAATTTAGGATTTAAAATTAATTTTTTAAAACATTAGACTTAAAATTAATTCAGAGTGTATTTTTTGGACCGAAAGTCAAAATATTCCCATATATAAAGTGAAGAAGAATACGTCAAAAAGTCCATGGTCTAAGGGTAAAGGATTTGATTTCGGGTACGTGGTTATAGTTGGGGGACTCTCAAGTGTTCCTCGAACATCTGATATAAGGTGGATTTCTCTTTGGATCGAGAGGAGACTTTCGACTTTAACGCCTGAATAAGGTGAGAATACACAATTTGTTAATTCCCACATAGAACTCACGGAGAGATTGGTCGAGATGTGCCGTGATCGACTTATATATATATCTAGATATAATTTATCTTGTTTTGATGAAAAATCTAAATTCATATACTATATATGATATACATGCACCAGAGATTTACAGTTGTACTAATTGATGCAAATATCGATTTCAACTGGACGTATGAGGCGTCGATCTGCAATATACTGCCATCATTTGTGCACGTACGTTCATTGCTGTGATAGACACACTTGCGGGGGACATGCCATCCACTGTGTTCTCATCTTATCTGATCCCTCCTCTTCCCCACTTATCTCAGATCTTACGGGAAGAAAGAATTTATGTTGCCAAGAATCTAGGAGCAGCGGCGGATGCAATCTACCCCACCGATCAATTTTTGTAAATCTCCTTAAGAAGATTAATTTTTTACCTTTAAGTTTATTTCTTGGATCTCAAATGTGATATATGGATATTTTAGAATATGATATATGAAGCTGGTTTTAGACCCACAAAGATCTTAGCGAACCGGCTCTCTAGAGTATATCCGAGATGATCAAGACTTTGAATCTAAGGGAGAAACTAAAGTTGTCACATTCATTGATGTTATATCATTGCCGAACTTGCAAGAAAGTCGTGCTCGGGGTGGTGTTCTCGAGATCAGTCCTCTAACCATATGTGAAGGAGATAATTAAAGGGAATGAATGTAGAGAGAGAAGATGTGCAAGTCGGATTGAGATCTCTCCTAGAGATCTGAAATCTGGCCTTTTTTACCTATAGCCATGGAGCCACTTTTATGGGCGATCATGGGTAGGTCACTGGGTCTCTTTGCCTGTTTGCCATGATAGAGCTGAAAATTTAAACCTTTCTAGAACACCTAGCCGTCGGAGAAAAGTGTATATAGTTGGACTTTGTTTTCTAGGAAATTGTTATGGAGAAAAAGTCGTATTGAGACTTGAAGTTGACCCGGTGTCATTTGGAAATATGGTTGGAGTCGATTTTGGCCATGACAAATCTCTGCCAACACCAAACGTTCCTAATTATTATTGGCTTCTGTGCATCTCGGCTTTTGAAAAGAAGAGAGAGATAGATTGAAAATTTTTTTTCTTTGCACTGTGGCGGAAGCGGGTTGAGGGCCGCTTTTGCCGATTTTTGGCACAGACGACCAAGGGAAACGCCTTTTGTGTCTTGCTCGTGAACGAGGTCGGATATTTTTTAAAGTTTTTTAACCTATTTTGGCCTGCTCGCCTGCTAACACGGGCGACGAAGAGAACTGCGGCAGGAAGCGGCACAGGCGACGAGGCTCCGTGAGAAATCACTTTTTGCGATTTTAACTTTTTAGAAAGTCAATCCAAACGATGTCTCATCTAGGGGTGTCAATGGGCCGGGCCTGGACCGGGCCTTGTTAGGCCCGGCCCAGGCCCGGTTTTATAAAAGTCGGCCCGGGCCCGGCCCAGGCCCGGTTTTATAAAAATCGGCCCGGGCCCGGCCCGGCCCAGAAAAAACTCGAAAAGCCCGGCCCGGCCCGGAAAATAAAAAAGTATTATTTTTATTTATATAATATATAATTTTAATACATCTATTATAATATATCTATAAAAAAAATAATATATATTTTACTTATCTATATTAACATTTAACTTGTAAAAGTTTATATTTTTTAGTAGATTTATTGTAGAAAAAATACATATAATTCCTTTCTAAATATAAATTTTATATTTATATAAATTATATTTATTTTTCCGGGCCGGCGGGTCGACGGGCCGGGCCACACAAAGCCCAAGTCCGGCCCTATTTTTTTCCGGGCCGGGCCAAAAATTTGTAACGGGCTCATTTTTTCGACCCAAGCCCGGTTAAAACCGGGCAGGGCTTCCGGGCCTCCGGGCCGGCCCGGCCCAATTGACACCCCTAGTCTCATCGTAGTCCGATTCTGAAAGTCCAAATAAATCTCAATTCAAGTAGGATTTAATTTGAATTGGCCTCTTCTGAAGTGAGGTGATAACGGATGCCTTGTAAGCCGAGCTAGGCCGACCTTATAGTCGGACTTATGTCTTTATGGGGTTAATCTCGTTGCTAGGCTATCAAGATACCAATCCCATGAGGAGATAACCAAAACTTTATCTTAGACCATGCATGAGAACTAGAAGGAAAGAGCGGCCATGAAAAAACGCCAGAAAATAAAAGAAAGAGGCTAGCTGCATGTTCCTATCCTTCTAGAAACTGTTCCCATCCCTTGTAGTACACGACTTACAAGATCGACATTGGCATTTCTTTGAGAGAAACTGCTAAACCACCACCCTCCAACGCTTCATGGTGGGCTCATGTGTTTCCCATCCTACAGGCTCGCTCTGCAATAAGACAAACGTACGTACGTGTATGCTAACAATGAGATAAATGGGTGGCAAGGCACTATGCCGCCATGTACCTCTCACCATATGGCAAGTTATAACCACCAGATTGATCATGTATCTTTTCCCTAATCATCTGAAGCGAATTGAATTTTGTATACCTTTTGAGTATTGGGCACATATTTACATAGAGGGAAATTGCAGGGAATTGGTTTAGAAATTCAAAAATTATGGGGAAATCTGGTGTAGATCACCGAGTAGGCATGCCTTTATTCACCAAGCCAGCTTTTCCCCTTTTTGTCACCAATCATGTGACAAACCTTCATTAGAGTAAATATTTCTTAATTTATTTATCTTTGATAGGACCTTGAATACTTGAAAATTAAGCAAGTTGAATTGTGTTCCTTTTTGTTTGACATTTTTAATAGCTAAGATTACGGATGTTCATTTTTTTAAATTGAACAAAAAAATTGAACCAACGATTGGATTCGAAATATTAGAATTTAAGTTAATGACCACTCCAATATGGAATCTCAGAACGTACTATTGTAAATCCTGCAACTCAATCAGAGCAAGTATTAAAAGAAATAATAACAAACCATTGACTCAAAAGATGATACTGTTATGAAAACAGTGGGATATACACATATAGCATAACATTTCATCCAAAACAATATGAACATTACAAACATTGTATCAAGTACAATTCGAATATAGATAGCAACACTACAAGAAAAAAAACTGTTTAGCGACGGCATTTAGGACGGTCAGTTTATCATCGCTAATCCGTTGCTACGTAGCGACAGATTAGCGACAAATTAGATCCGTCCCTATCTTTAATTTCAGCGGCGGCTAAAATATCTGTCGCTATATCGCGACAGATTGGCGACGGAAATTTTAGTTGTCGCTATTCCGTCGCTAAGTAATTGTGACCGCCCAGTCTTTACCCTCCCCCCCCCCCCCCCCCTCGTCTCTCACGAAACCCCCCATTTCCCCCGTCTCTTCTTTCCCCCCTTCCGTCAAAACCATCTGCCACCGTTTCCCCCCTTTCTCTTCTTCCCCTCATCTCGGAGCTCCCTCGTCTGTCGCCGGAGGCATGCTGTCGGCCACCGTCGCTCTCCAGTCGCCGACGTCCTGCATCCCCACCTCCGTCGAGCGTCCCGCCGCCATCGCTTGCCCGTTGCCGGAGGCACGCTGCCGAGCATCGTCGCTCGCTAGTCACTGACGTTTTGCATCCCCCCTCCGCCGAGCGTTCCGCCGCCATCGCTCGCCCGTCGCCGGAGGCATGGTGCCGGCCATCGTCGCTCACCAGTCGCCGACGTCCTGCATCCCCCCCCTCCGCCGAGCATCCCGCCGCCATCGCCGGTAAATCTCTCACTCTCTGCCCCTGCATCCCCCCCTCCGCTATTCCGATGCAGCGCAGAAATAGAGCTTCAACTACAGTATAGACGAAATGAAAGAAGGATTCGGTGTCCGAGAAAAGAACACGTCGTCCCCGGCAAAGACTGGAGAAGAAATCCGAAGAAAATTAAGACCAAATGCTTGGTCTATCTTCTCCCAAGAACAAAGCCTTATGCCATTGAAGTCCTCATCAGGGAAGGTTGGGGGAAGGCTCTTGCGATCGAGTAGGGACTCTATAATCGGGATTTGTTTAATTTAATTGCTTCATGCTCGCATTTTTCAGAAATGTGTGTAGACGGCCACCCACATTTTGGTGACATATATAATTACATCAACAAGATCTCAAACAAAATGATTTAGGAGAACTCCTGATGAACAGATGTTGATGGATTTTGATGACTTTTTGTAGGTGGCTGAGGTTAGATTAAGTTGGTAGTCATATGACATGTTTCTTCTTAGTGAAGCTTTTTTTAGTGTAATATTGGCTGACTCACCTGTTCCAAGGTCAGAATCTCAAGATATTTGGAAGTACATGATGATTCTTCATGCACCTGTTGTATCTAAAGATATATTTACCTTCATAGGACCAAGGATTTTTTTCAAAATTATCTAAATGATAGAGCCAACCTTAGCATCATCCGGAATTACCAAGATCTTGCCTTCCAGAAAATATGGTAGCTAGATCCTTAGCATATGGATACCGTATGGAATCAATGGCATTTTGTTTACCCAGATATGTATCCATTATCCTGACGTACTTTGTTGCCTGAGTGCCTATGGTTATATTTACCTCTCTGTGCGGTGTTTGCCTATATCCCTTCAAGTTATCACTTTATTCTGTTCATAGATTTAAGCATGTATTAGCATATGTCAGTTGCAGTTGTGTCAACTTATCTCTTTGTTCTGTTCATAGATGGCATGGGAATCAATCCACAGCAAAGTGCAAGTATGCCTTAGCTTATTTCTGAATATTATTGAACATCTTTAAATTTCATTGTATGTCCCTTCAACGTCGGCACCTCTCAAGGGCTGCAAGATAGCAATGCTGCCCTCCACACAAACACATCAATATTACTTGCAGAACTAACTGTGTATTGAATGGAGGACATGATAGGTATAGAGCTGATAATCTCCAAATCATTTTGTCAATTGCCAACTCTGATTTCTATTTAATTAGTAGCTGGGTTTGCAATACTACATGCCTATGGATGGTGTCAAACTATAAATATGGTTACACCTCCACGTAGCTGTTCTTTAGAGAACACACATTGTTGTACAATCCATGATATGTTACATTTTTGTAAGACCAAGTTTTAATGTTTCCTTTGCTTATCTCACATTTATGGATTTCAGTTGCATGGTGGAAGACTGGAAGTATAATTATAGCTGATTGTACCAATGTGATGTTTAACTGTTTAACTTTTCCTTTTTGGTTAAAAAACTGTCTTATTACAGTATCTTTAGAAATTTCTTATAAACCTGCTCCTCCTTAGATATGAACCTGCTACCTTATCTTGATATACATGGAGGACTAACCACTGGACCATTTCTTGGTGTACATTTAGCTGTTTAACTTTGTAATGTTATTCCACTACTTGTGCCACCATTTGAAGACTTTTATTTCTTCCCTTCCCACTAAGAAATTTGATGAAGTCTAAACTTAGACTCGTTTACCAATATCTGGCTCTCCATGCCTTTGTTCAGTGTACTGAAAGTTTCCTACTGTTGACAGGCAGGTAGGGATGTAGTTGCTTGCTTGAATGAAGCAATGGAGAGGCAAGAATTGAATATGTGTGTGACAGCATTGGTATGTTTTCACTTTCTGTATATAAACAATTTCTTTCTTAAGTTGTTCTATAGAGAATGCCTAAGCCATGTAGTTGTGTGCTCTCGTGTGCAACTTTCTAGAGTATTTTAATGGAGCTTTTTTTTTTTGAAATCAGGTCAATGATACAGTGGCCACACTGGTTGGAGCACGGTATTGGGATGATGATGTAATGGTTGCTGTGATTTTGGGCAGTGGAACTAATGCTTGCTATACAGAACATACATATGTAATCCCTAAGCTGCAGGGTCCAAAACCAAGCTCTGGGAGAATGGTTCGTAATTGATTCTTTTTATTCTATACTCTGCTCATTAAATAAGTTATAGACCAATTTGAGAGCAAGTCATCCTTGTTAGTTGTACCAAAATAAAATGTCACTTTTAGTTGCCAGATTTTGTTTGACCAAAATTCCCTCAGTACAGATTATCAATACTGAGTGGGGAGCATTCTCAAACAGTCTTCCTCTAACTGAATATGATAGAGACATGGATTCTGCTACCATAAACCTTGGAGAGCAGGTAATTCTTGCCATGCTGATGTTTCTTGTGTCTGCATATGATTAAAAGCCTATACAATCTTTCTTGTGGATTATCCTTTCTGTGCTTTGCCTTTACTGCTACTTTTTTGCGGATATCCTCTATAATTTATGCTTCTTGTGCAAGGCAGATATTTGAAAAGACAATATTAGCTAGGAATGTACCTCAGAGAAATTGTAAGAAGAATTTTACTTAAAATGGCATATACCACCGCTTGATTTGGTGCTTCTGCCCCTGAAAAGCTTTGTACGCCTTTCACACTCAGGTAAATTATTGATTTCTATCAACTTATACCATGTTAAACATCAGATATAATTAACCGCTTTCCATTTATCAGTTAACGTGTTGAACATTTTTTGAGGTGTTGGTTTACCTATTAGAAACTGTTAGGAATATGTTTTTATATGCTTACAGGTACTGGTTGTGTTAATTCCATGATACTCTCACCCTCGTAGTAGTTCCTATAAATGGATTTACTTAATTTCCTCTAATAGTTTGATCATGTAAAAGGCTGCAATTACAAGAGAGTTTTCTACTTAACCATTTAGAATATGTTGGTTGTACAGTACCTCCAGATCTTCACTTTAATGTCACCTATAGGCTATATCTATTTATAGGACAAGCCACCACCAGCTAAGTACCTATTTCTACTAGTAGTATCTTTTCTGATGGGTTATATTAATGTTATTCAGTTATTAATGAACAATGTTTCTTCGCTTTGCCACTTTGTGTTGCATTATGTAAAATTAACTAGCGTGCATATAAGTTTTGGCATCAGATGCCAATCCATTGACAGTACATCCATGTTTCTTTCTGGGTCAGCAAATTTGTGCTTCTAACAAACATATTTGCTAGTATGCCAAATAATTGTATAAATTAGTGTATACATGCATATAAAGTAGATTGAGATCCGCATTCTTTGTGCATATTTGTTGGATGTAATAAGCTACATGAAAACTGAAAGAACTTATAATCATATGAAATCTGGATATGGTTGTTTAGTTTATGATCCTTTCTTGTTTATATCCCCAGTGCACTGTCAAAGTTGCCATATAACTTCTAATGCACGTCAGAGTTGGTGTGCTGAAGGAATTATATCTCTATTTTAGTTATAAATAGATAAACATATCTTATCATACGTATTCTTAGATAAAAGTTTAGAGTCTACATGATCCAGAAATATCCCAAATATAGCTTAGACATTGTTTGTAAATTTATGAATGCTTTTGCTACTACTAAATCTTCCACTGTACCACCTAAAGATCAAATCACTGACTAGTGATTAAATCATCTTCATTGTCAAAAAATTGAATTAAATGTCTATTCATTGTGCAAACAATTTCAACATGGTCAAATAGTCAAATTAGATATGTGAGAATTGACGGAGTACAAATTAAATGTCTATTCATACATATCTAATAATTATTTTTTGCGTGCAGGTCGTTGGAGAACTGGCTAGCAGCGATGCAGATGGCGACGACCTAGAGACTCATCTTGTAGACGATTAGGAGTCTCATCATTTGACTTTTTCAATCTTATCTTCTTCATTATCTATGTAAACACTTTTGTGACTTGTTGGTAAATATGTAGAAGATATTTGAATTAATGTGAAATGTTTAAATTTTACTTAATTACTTATGAGATTTTGTTATGTTTGAATGGTGAATGTGATATTTATTTTCTAGTTAATTGTCATATGAAAATATATACAGGTGTTAAAAAATATATATATATTTATTAAAAAATAATTATATTTTTTATTTATTTAATGATAGAATAGCGACGGAATAGCGACGGAGTTTAGCGACGGAGTTTCGTTACTCGTTTTCTTACCGCGGAATCCAGGGTGGTGCTTGTCCGTCGCTAATCTATCGCTCGTTTAGCGACGGAAAATTTGTTGGTCGCCGCTAAATCGTCGCTATTAGCGACGGTGTAGCGACCGATATTAATCCGACGCTAATTTAGCGTCCAATATATAGCGGCAGCCTGACTCCGTCGCTATTCTGTCGCTATTCTGTCTAACGACAGAATGGCGACGGAATAGCGACGGAAATTGTCCGTCGCTAAACAGTTTTCTTCTTGTAGTGCAATAGGCGATTCCCAAAGAACATAAATAAGTGAGTTTACAATTATCATGATAAACAATGAATAAGCAGGTAATAAGCGATCTCGGTGGAGGCGTTCCGTATAGGAACTTGCCTTCGAGAAGATATCGCCCCCACTACATGGTGCGACGGGAACTGGCGATCTTCCCTCAGGGTACAACCACGATAACAACGGAAATAGATGCGCACACAAGTAATCCCGTAAAACGAAAGCCATCATCATAAACCTAAATCTCCTTAATATGTAGAACGAGTAAAAGTGCAGGGAGAAGAAACTGTGCACCGAACGACGAAGAAAGCGTTCTCCTGCGGATGCCCGTAGATGAGCGCACAGGAATGGGTCCTTCGCTGGCGTTGAAGCGCACGGCGATGGCAAGAGACAGTCACGGTCGGAGGAGAGCGGAGTTCCCCTTTGGTGCGTCGCGGTTCCGGCAGAGAGACCAGGAAGAACCAGAGAGAGAGAGAGAGCGAGTCAACAGAGTTTCAAAAAGAAAAAACCCTTTGTATATCTCTCTCTCTCTTCGCGTCCCAATATAACACCGCGCACGCCCCCTCCAACTAACCCACGTCTCTTCAGGAACGGGTGCGCCCCTTCACTTGAAGAAAATGGCAAAAGGGAATATAAAAAGGAGACAGAAGGCCCAGCCCAACCAAGTCACACACGCGCCCAGCCCGGCCCGGCCCGGCGCGCGTGTGTGAGCTTTGTTGCATAGCTTCCTCATGTTCATTAGAACATATCCTAAGGAGTACCCTTAGATATAAGGCCTTCAACTTTCTTGTGTTTTCCAATATGGGACAAAACCCCCACACACAAACACACAAGAACACAACTCCCTCTTAGAACCTTGAGTTACCCAATCTTCAAGACTTTAGCCAACACGTCTTCTACCCAACAGATACTAATCAATTGATGCTTTTATTCATAATCAATCATTAAATGTCTACGACAACTACTAATTCAGAGTGATAACATATATAGGGCCCACTCAACTATTACGTTGGAAATAAACTAATTAAAATCAAATCTACCTATACTAGACTCTATTAAGACACTATGATAGCTCCACTACAATACATTGGATTACTCGTCACTCTTGACCATTCTTATCCATGTGTACTTCAACATCAGAATCTCCATAAAAATAGGGTAGTAATTAGATGAGCGAAAAGTTTAGTAAGATTTATATCTCATGAACTAAACATACTTTACGTAATTAACATTTTATCAAGTAGAGTAACTAAAGATGGAATGACAAGTCAAGATGAAAACTGAGAATGAAGAATATGATGATAACAGGTAATAGAATCAATAACTAATAAGATCTCAATATTGAACAATGGCGTGTGTCAAGAACAATAAGAGATAGGATTTGGTTATATCACGAGTTATATATCCACAAGGTTGGACATTGTGGGTGTGGGGGGACGCTTCGCCCCGGGTTCGATCCCGGGGCAGCGCTGGGTTATCCAGTGGCGGATGCCACTGGACTGCTAACCAAAAAAAAAAAAAAAACAACAAGTACAAGTCAATAATATATCAAGCACACATTCATGAGGTGATTGTCGTAGATCAATCTCGCGAGTCAAGTATTTGGATGTTATGTTAGACACCATGGTCAATAAACGTTTTCAGACACATGCACTTTTGGGCACTCCTCTAAAGATTAGATCGGATCTTATAATTTGTCAGACATTGGTTGTAGATCCAAGATCCCATGTTCCCATGTAATATCTTAACAATCAAGTCAATGGCTATAGAGTTCCAAGAATAAGATGTGAATTTAAAGACAGAAAGATGAGATGATCATGGATGATATGGAGAAGAGAGTTTCTAGCTCTCCAAAAATATAGAGAGGGGATTGTATGCAAAATAGTATGAGAAATGTATGAGAAATGACTACTGCACAATGTACACAGGCTATTGACATAACAGGGTTAAACGCGGTATATAACATATCTGTGACCAAAAATGTGGTAATTGGCATGGGCACGTTAATTAGAAAGACATGTTGGATGATAGCAGCACATTTGGAATGTATGCACCAATATAGACGCATTTACATATAGTGACAAGAGGCCGATTAGAACTTGTCGTGCACGTCTAACAATGTTCTAGGAAGGGTTTTGGTGTTTATAGTATAATTGGCTCAACGTTGTAGAGGAATCCTAGACTCACGGAGGCCTACAGAGGCCTTGAACCAATCCAACAAGAAGAATATTTAATGAAGATGTAGTACCCTAGATTTTTAAAATCTAAATAAAATAAAATTTTATTATTTAATAAATGAGATAAATCAATTAAATTAGAATAAAGAGAGAATAAAAAAGATTTGAATGAAATAAAAGGAATTTAATAAATAACCCATTAAGCTAAATTAGTAGTGGGTTAGATAAATGGTCCAAACCAAATAGATTGGGCCCAATAGGATGAAGCCCATCTTGGGAGGAGATGTAATTAAGTGAAATTCGTATCTAATTAACTAGTAAATAGTAAAAGTCACTAAATAAGTCTTGTTTACCCAAAATAAGAGTCCTAACCTTGCTATAACTCATTACCCACAAAATTAATTTCTTCCCCACCCAAAGAAAGAGATAATTTCTAGAAAGGAAGGTGATAAACATGAAAAATTCAGAATTAATAGAAATGAGGAGTTTTAGAAGGGGTAAAACTCTACTAGCAACCCAATACACCACCCAAGTTCGTCCCTACCACCCATAGTTCGTGGCTGGAGTCCTAGGAGATGAGGGGAAGGCTGGAGAATGAAGGAGCAAGGAGGAGGAGGCTTGAACAAGGAGGATTTCTGATTTTTCGTCATCAAACTAGGGCTTTCTTACTCTACGAAAAAGGTAGGCAATCTCTCAAGCAAAAATCGTGTAAGAATTATTCTAGGTAGCCATCATGTACCTCTTCAAAAGCCCTATATTCGTTGTATTCCTCTCATCCATTTGGGAAATTTTAATTCATGAAACCCTGCTGTCACTATGAACTCGAAATCTCATGTCTTCTCTAATCCCCAGCACGTACTTGTTCTCATGCTATGAGAAAATTCTCATTGATACTACAGTGCAATAGCTTTCAAACGCCCTTGGTTTCGTTTTATTTTGATCTCCCATGAGGGAGAATTATTTTTTTGAATCTCTGTCAGATATATGCACCCGACCCTTCATGTTTGCTTGTGAACCCCGTTTATACTTGACTTCAGATCATGATAAAATTATCATAAATACCACATCTTGTTAGCTTTTGAACACCTTTGGTTTCGGAATTTTTCATCATGTATTCATCTCAAATTAATTCGTGAAACCCTGACTGCGCCTGTTTAGATCACAGAAAAGTAACATGATCAATGCATGTCTAAACCTTGCCTATTTTCAAATTAATCGTGCATGTTGATAGATATATATTCTAATTTCGTTTAAAACTAGTTTCATACTTTTTGGATCATCGTGCTATTTTATATGGAATTTAGAACGTCCATGTATCATAGAGGACTCGTCCTGGGAAAAAGGGAAAAAAAAGGCAAACCCACTTGTTATCGCGACGGCGCGATCCGCCGCGATATCAGTGGTGTCGCACCCGACCGCCCCATCGCGACTTGAATCGCGATTGGTAAGTCCGTCGCGATTCACCTCGGACCAGGCCAGACCGGCCAGGCCCCGTGTCGCGCCCGACCGCCCCGTCGCGACTTGAATCGCGACGAGTATGTCTGCCGTGTTTTTAAGAATCCAACTAGAACTGAAAATTGTGCATATGTCCTTATGTTTAGGCTTCATACCCTTTAATTAGCCATTATTAAATCATGTTATAGTTAATTTGACTTGGTAAATTAATAAATGGCATTAATGATATAAATTTAATTATTTAAATTGACATTTGCACGACTTGTCATATCCTCAAGATTTCTTTACACTTACACACACACAACATTATTAAATGACATTCGACCTTGATAAATTATGCAATAATGTATTCGGTAAATTAGCGAAATAAATGACTAAATTACCCTATTTTTATTCAATACAATTGTTTTCGTTTTATACGAGCATTTTAAATACCGTTATCGTTTTCTCTCGGCTTCGAGCACTCGAGGCACGACGGACCCGTTTTCTACACACTTACTCTTGACTTGGACCACCTCTCCACCGGGAATACTCTCAACTGGACCAGAGACTCCTTGTCAAGACCTCCGTAAGTCTTCTTGACTTTGGTGCACATCCTTAGTCAACAAGCTGGTTGTACCCCAAAACTCGTTACACTCTTAGGGATCAGTACGATCCAAACCTTAGTGTATTCCTTCTTATCTTGGGTTCACACCGGACCACCTGACCCGTGGACACAGCACAGCTAAGGGGCGGATGTGACTTCCACCAGACTGCCGGTGCTCGACCAAGTGTCGTGCAACTGTTACTATCGTGTGTTTATCGTCGTTTTTACGAAATTGTCCCTATCTCATTTAATCTCTATATTCTCTCATCTGTTCACGTTCTCTCTACTCTCTCATCTATCTCGTCTAGTACTCTCTTATCTCTTCTTGGTACTCTATTGGCCATTCGTGTGATTGTCTAAGATAAAAGAAATGACTAATGCCAGCGCAATAGGGCCCGATCAGGTCCTGGGAGGAGCGCCCGAAAAGTGCCAGTGCCCATGGGAGTTAAAATGATCAAGGATGTGTTACGACATGCATCCAGCGCTAGTTTACTATCTAGATTAATCTATGACAATCAAAGTGCTATCTCTACAAGTGCAAGCGTGATCGTTACTAGTGCACCGTTGTGCAATTTACATGTTATATCGTTACATGGCCATTCTATTGTCATTCTCGTTGTACTATTTTCCCTGTGCCAGTTGCAATTGTTCTCTCGTTATCGTGACATGCTCTACATGACTTTACTCTCTAGTTAACCTGCCTTTAAGACATTAACTATTTAAAGCATGCTTATGTTCATGAGATATTAAGTCCTACTGGACGTTATTCGCTCATCCTACGTATTTATTTATTGTGTTTCAGGTGAGTTGGATCATGACCACACTCACGAGGATGGGAGCGATGAGGAGACTTAAGAGTGACCATTTCAGCAACCGGTGCTATCTAGTAGTAGTATGTTAGTATAATTAGGAGTTAGTGAGTCAGTTGGTCATTATGTAATAGTTTAATTTTGAATAAAGTACTCGGGGCCCTAGTTTTGGCTTTGATATGTTGATGTATTAGTTAGTCTATGGAGATGATGAATGTAATGGAGATTGTTGGATTATTAATGAAATTAGAGTTTATTTGGTGTTATCCAATTGTGCAATGGTTTGTTATTTATTTCTCACTCTATACTATTTAATAACTGTAATCCCGCTCCGATATTCCGCGTCGGGGCGTTACAGTTTTGTGGTATCAGAGCCTAGGTTATTCTTAAGTATAGGATGATCTAGGTTTGACCTGCCTTGACTTAGAGTCTAATTCCATACCTATGTGAGATGGGTAGAACCTTGGATAAAAAGATAAAATGAACTCACACACGCACAATTAACTTAGTACAAATTCAGTAACTTACATTAAACATTCTCTTTTGAAGGAACTTAAACATCAACTATGGCAGCTGAGCGTGCTCAACTCCGTGACATGCAGTAGACTATCCAGCAGCTCACCCAAGCTTTACTTCAGGTTGCTAGGGCAAATCACAACAACAACAACAACCGAGGAGCTGGTGAATTACATAGAAATTTCTGCAATCTAAATCCACCTCGTTTTAGTGGTACCACAGACCCTGATGAGGCCGAGAACTGGCTCAAGGAGATTGAGCATATCTTCCGCGTTATGCAATGCGCGGATGGTGACAAGCTGTTGCTAGAAACCTTCCAGTTGGAAAGGGACGCCCGTGCATGGTGGGAGTCCGTCGAGGCTACTCGAGCAGATGCACAATTCACATGGACGGAGTTTAAGGAGCACTTTAACTCCAAATATTTCTCTGAAAGGGTCCAAGAAAGATAGGCCTTTGAATTCGCTGCACTCAAGCAGAGAAACTTGACTGTTGCTGAGTATGAGGCTCAGTTCTCCCCATTGGCGCACTATGCCAATCATCTGGTGAGCACGGAGAATATGAAGGTGAAAAGGTTTCTTAATGGGCTCAGGCCCGCATACATTACACAGTTGGCACCTATGGACATTCAGACCTACCCAGAGATGGTCAGGAAAGCACAACTACTCGAGGATGCAACCGATCTCACTGATCGCATCAAGGGTAGAATGGTAAAGAAGGAACTAACTTCTGGAGCACCAAACAAGCCTGCCTAAAGCAAGAAAAGACTATTAAGTATCACTGACGGGCCAAGCCAAGAGCGAAAGCCCAAAGTCCCTACTCCTACTACTGCCCCAAATAACAAGCCCAGATGCAAACATTGTGACAAGCTTGGTCACACGATAGAAGAATACTGGAGGAAGGCAGGTGCATGCCTTCGTTGTGGGAGCCGAGAGCATCGGATTCCTGAATGCCCATTACTGAGGGAGAACGAGAAGCATCCTGCAGGACAAAAGAAGCCAGGCAGACTCCAAGCCCTGCAAGAGGTAGAGACCACCGAGGAAGGTGGAGTTGTGGAAGGTACACTACCAGTCTTTTCTCAATCAGCATTTGTTTTGTTTGATACTGTCGCAATGCATTCGTTCATATCACAAGCATTTGCTGATACCCTAAATGAGAAACCTGCATCTATGACATTCGAATTACCTGTCACAACACCACTAGGAGAAAGGGCTCAATTGAATAAATATTATCCATTGGCTGATGTTAAGATTGGTGAACTTAATCTAAGAGCTGACTTGATCTGTGTGCCCATGGAGGGCTACGATGTCATTCTAGGAGCCGATTGGCTATCCACGTATGGGGCTATCGTGGATTGTAGAAGAGGGAAATTTTCTTTTAGTGAATTCCCTAAGCTGACCTTCATAGGACGTAGACACAAGAGGCACTTGTCTCTCGTCTCTGCCATAAAGGCACAAAACATGATAAGAAAGGGATGTGTGGCATTTCTTGCCGTAATTGTAGTTGATAAGGAAGCAACCAAGATATCAGACATCCACATAGTGCAAGAATACCCTGATGTGTTTCCCGATGAGCTGCCAGGCATTCCACCTGAGAGAGATGTGAATTTCTCAATTGATCTTGTACCTGGAGCTGCACCAGTTTCACGCCAACCCTACAGGATGTCCCCTGTTGAATTGAAAGAGTTGAAAGAGCAACTGATGGAACTTCTAGAAAAGGGTTTCATTAGGCCGAGTACTTCTCCTTGGGGAGCACCAGTGTTGTTCGTCAAGAAGAAGGACGGATCCATGAGATTATGCATCGATTACAGGCAGTTGAACAATCTCACTATCAAGAACAAGTACCCTCTGCCGCGTGTCGATGAATTATTTGATCAGATATCAGGAGCAGAGTATTTTTCTAAGATTGACCTTAGATCGGGATATCATCAGATGAGGATTCAAGATGCAGACATTTACAAGATAGCTTTCAGGAACAGGTACAGTCATTATGAATTTGTAGTCATGCCTTTTGAACTAACCAATGCTCCTGCAGCTTTTATGCAATTAATGAACAACATCTATCAACCATACCTCGACAAGTTCGTCGTGGTTTTCATTGATGATATCCTCATATACTCCAAGACCAAAGAAGAGCACGAGGAGCATCTGAGGATCGCTCTGCAAATCTTGCGGGACAATCAACTCTACGCCAAATTGAGCAAGTGTGAATTCTGGCTCGAGAAGGTGTCATTTCTGGGACATGTTATTTCCAAGGACGGTATCGCTGTCGACCCTTCCAAGGTAGAAGCTGTGCTGAATTGGGAAAAGCCGAACAATGTCACCGAGATAAGAAGTTTTCTTGGACTAGATGGTTATTACAGACGGTTCATAAAAGACTTCTCCAAGATAGTTGTACCTCTTACGCGTCTTACGCGGAAGGAGAATCCCTATGTCTAGAGCAAGGAGTGCGAGAAGATCTTTCAGACACTGAAGCAGTTGTTGACATCTGCACCTGTTCTCGCATTACCAGTCGAAGGAGTAGGATTCTCAGTCTACACTGATGCATCAGGAATTGGTCTAGGCTGCATATTAATGCAGAACGAAAAGGTGATAGCTTATTCTTCAAGGAAGTTGAAGCCACATGAAGTCAACTATCCTGTCCACGACTTAGAGCTAGATGTTGTAGTATTTGCACTCAAGATCTGGAGGCATTACCTATACGGGGAGCAATTTATTGTCTACTCCGACCACAAGAGTTTGAAATACTTATTTTCTCAGAAGGAGCTCAACATGCGACATCGGAGATGGCTGGAGTACCTAAAGGATTTTGATTTCAACATCCAATACCACCCAGGTAAAGATAATGCAGTAGCTGATGCACTTAGCAGAAAGCCAGTAGCTTCGATATCCTGTCTAGTCATGGGCAAGATGCAATTGTTAGAGCAATTTACCGGTCTAGATCTGAATATTGAAAAGAGAAGTGATAAGATGTTAGTGGCTAATCATAGAGCTCAACCCAACATCTTTGTCGAGATCAGAGAGCAACAGGTTAATGATCTGTTTCTAATCAGAGTAAGGGAGACCATGGCTGATGAGCCAGACTTCTCCATTGTTGAAGATGGAAGAATATTATTCCAAGCCAGGACATGTGTGCCTAACAATGAAGAGCTGAAAAGGAAACTGATGGATGAAGCCCACAAGACCAAGTACGCAATTCACCCAGGTGCAACCAAGATGTACCAAGACATAAAAAGGTCATTTTGGTGGCCAAACATGAAACGTGAGGTAGCTGAGCATGCCGCGCACTGCCTCACTTGTCAGCAGGTAAAAGCAGAACATCGTCGTCCTGCTGGTGTACTTAGACCCTTGGCATACCTGAATGGATGTGGGAAAGCATCAGAATGGACTTCATCATGGGTTTACCCCGAACTCATGGTGGACTAGATGCTATTTGGGTCATTGTGGACCGATTGACAAAGACTGCACAGTTTCTAGTAATTTGAAGTACCTGGAGTGTTGATGTGCTTGCAGCTTTGTATGTGAAAGAGATAGTCAGACTACATGGAGTTCCAGTATCCATTGTCTCAGATCGTGACCCTAGGTTCACTTCTAGATTCTAGAAAGGACTCCAGACTGTCTTAGGAAACTTAACTTTAGCAAAGCTTAACTTAGCAAGCTTTCCACCACAGACGGATGGACAGACCGAAAGAACAAATCAGATAGTGGAAGACATGCTGCGAGCTTGTGCTATAGACTTTGAGGGGTATTGGAATGAACAACTGTCACTGATCAAATTCGCCTACAATAATAGTTATCAGGCGAGCATTAAGATGGCACCATTCGAAGCACTGTATGGCAGGAGCTGCAGATCGCCAGTCTGTTGGAATGAAGTAGGTGAAGAACAATGGCTGGTACCAGATATGATGCAGAATACCAGTAGAGATATCCAGATTATCAGAGATAGAATTAAGGTAGCTCAGTCCAGGCAGAAGAACTATGCTGATAAAAGAAGAAGGGACTTAGAATCTCAAACTGGAGATCATGTGATGCTCAAAGTATCCCCGACCCGAGGAATTCAAAGGTTTGGGATGAATGGCAAGTTGAGACCAAGATTCATAGGTCCATTCGAAGTGTTAGATAGAGTGGGCGAAGTAGCGTATCGACTGGCACTACCACCCCAGTTTTCAATAGTACACAATGTTTTCCATGTATCCATACTGAGAAAGTATATGTACGATCCATCACACGAAATCAACTATGATGACATTATTCTGAATAAGGATATGGCCTATGAAGAGAAGGTAGTGAAATCTTGGACAAGAAGATGCAACAAGCTTCGGAATCAGTCTATACCGTGGTAAGGTATTATGGAGAAACCATGAAGTCGAAGAGGCCACGTGGGAGCCCGAAGCATTATTGCGGTGGAATTATCTGGAGTTATTCAGTAAGTCATTCTTCCTCTTACGATCTTATGAATTGGGGACCAAATTTTTTTTAAGAGGAGGAGGATGTAGACCCTAGATTTTTAAATCCAAATAAAATAAAAATTTATTATTTAATAAATGAGATAAATCAATTAAATTAGAATTAAAATAAAGAGAGAATAAATCAATTTGAATGAAATAAAAGGAATTTAATGAATAACCATTAAGCTAAATTAGTAGTGGGTTAGATAAATGGTCCAAACCAATAGATTGGGCCCAAAGGATGAAGCCCATCTTGGGAGGAGATGAAATTAAGTGAAATTTGTATCTAATTAATTAGTAAATAGTAAAAGACACTAAATAAGTCTTGTTTACCCAAATAAGAGTCCTAACCTTGCTATAACTCATTACCCACGAAATTAATTTCTTCCCCACCCAAAGAAAGAGATAATTGCTAGAAAAGAAGGTGATAAACATGAAAATTTCGGAATTAATAGAAATGAGGAGTTTTAGAAGGGGTAAAACTCTACTAGCAACCCAATACACCACCCAAGTTCGTCCCTACTGTAGACACACGAATTTTTCCACCGCGGGCAAGTTTTCGAGTTGCACTGTAACGCCCAAAATGTCCCGCTTCTTGCCTTATAAGAGCGTTTTTCCCAATATTCCTGAATTTCACCCATTTTTCCTTGGTGCTTCCCCCCAGGGGGGGGGGGGGGGTCTGGTCACAAAGGGGACTCAGCGAGGGAATAGCGACGGTTAAATTTCCGTCGCTAATCTATCGCCAATCAGCGACAAATTAGCGATGACAAAATATTTTGTCGCTGAACCGCCTTTCAAATTTGCGACCCGTCCAGTCGCCGCGTTTCTTGATTAACATTAAAAGGTGTCGGTTTCGGTGGATGCGATTCATGAGCTTTCTGTCGCTATTCCATCGTTGTTCCATCGCTAAACCAGTCACCAACCTATCTCTTTATTCACGTGAGTTCCGATCGACGCGTTTCTTGGAAGAACATTAAAAGGCGTCCACTGTACTAGACACAATTCAGAAAAGTTACATCAATGTCCCGTCGGCTGACAGCGCACTCACGAGTCGGTTGTCTCGAAACCATGCGAGTCTAAAACGCGTCCACAGTACTGGACGCGATTTTAAGGCGGTTCAGCAATTCGGGCTTATCAAACCGACCTTGTTTAAACGCGATGGCTGTCTTGGACGCGATTTTGACCCAGAACCTTAAATCTCAGCCAACGCTTCACCTGGAGGGAGGGGGCTTTTCATTTGGGTTTTTCCGGGGCTTTTTAGAGAGAGAGAGAGAGGCTTTTTAGAGAGAGAAAGAGAGAGGGAGGGAAACTCTCTCGCGGGCCGCGGTGGAGCTCTGCCAGTTCCTCGCCGTCTCGCGCCTCCGTCTTCGTCTCCGGCCCGACACCGCCGTCGTCCTCATCATCCACGCGTACTAGAGCAAGGCGGATCGACATCCTCTTCTTCTCAATTTCCCCCCACAATGCCGTCACGCTGTCCGGCTACCTCGGGGAAGCACCCCCTTTTTCTTCCTTCTGGACCCCTCGTGGTCCTTTTCCATTTTCCTTTTGGGCCCTACGTTGCCCTTTTTGCATTCTACACATCATGCATGCACACATCGCACCTTTAATTTAGAGGTTTATAAGACCACCCAAAAGGTGTGTTCATCCCCTTTTATTTATGTCTATTTATTTCATTGTGTTTGATACTACACATCGGGCTAATCCCGTTGTTTCTTTTTGTTGTCTTCTTGTGATAGGTACCCTGAGCTGAATCTCCTTCGCCGGACGGCCGGTGGAAGGAGGAGGAAAGAGCCCACGCACATCTTCCCGCTACGCGATCACTCTACGGGTGAAAGGTACACATCCCTTCTCTCCAGTTCTTTACGCCCCGCGCGGTTTTCATTTGGCACCCACGAGCGTCTGGCGATCACGGTTTATTGCTTTTTATCCTTTTTATCGCCCAAAGGGCCACGTGTGTATTTTATCGCCTTTTTTACTGATTCTCCGTCCTCCCCCTAAAAAGGGGGAACGAAAAATAACATCTACAGCTCCAACCATAGTTCGTGGCTGGAGTCCTAGGAGACGAGGGGAAAGCTGGAGAACGAAGGAGCAAGGAGGAGGAGGCTTGAACAAGAAGGATTTCTGATTTTTCGTCATCAAACTAGGGTTTTCTTACTCCACGAAAAAGGTAGGAAATCTCTCAAGAACAAATCGTGTAAAAATTATCCTAGGTAGTCTCATGTACCTCTTCAAAAGTCTATTGTTTCGTTGTATTCCTCTCATCCATTCGGGTGAATTTAATTCATGAATCCCTATTGTCACCATGAACCCAAAATCTCATATTTTCTCTAATCCCCTGCACGTACTTGTTCCCATGCTATGAGAAAATTCTCATTGATACTATAGTGCAATAGCTTTCAAACGCCCTTGGTTTCGTTTTATTTCGATCTCCCATGAGGGAGAATTAATTCATTGAATCTCTGTCAGATATATGCACCTCACCCTTCATGTTTGCTTGTGAACCCCGTTTATACTTGACTTCCGATCATGATAAAATTATCATAAATACTACATCTTGTTATCTTTTGAACGCTCTTCGTTTCGGATTTTTTCATCATGTATTTATCTCAAATTAATTCGTGGAACCCTGACTGCATCTGTTTAGGTCACCGAAACGTAACCTGATCAATGCATGTCTAAACCTTGTCTATTTTTCAATTAATCCTGCATGTTGATAGATCTATATGTTTAATTTCGTTTAAAACTAGTTTTGTACTTCTTGGATCACCATGCTATTTTATGTGGAATTTAGAACGTCCATGTATCACAGAGGACTCGCACTGGGAAAAAGGGAAAAAAAGGCAAACCCACCTGTTATCACGACGGCGCGATCCGCCGCGATATCAGTGGTGTCGTGCCCGACCGCCCCGTCGCGACTTGAATCGATGGGTAAGTCCGCCGCGATTCACCACGGACCAGGCTAGACCGGCCAGGCCCCGTGTCGCGCCCGACCGCCCGGTCGCGACTTGAATCGTGACGGATATGTCTGCCGCGTTTTTAAGAATCCGACCAGAACTGAAAATTGTGCATGTGCCCTGATGTTTAGGCTTTATACCCTTTAATTAGCCATGATTAAATCATGTATAGTTAATTCAACTGGTAAATTAATGAATGACATTAATGATATAATTTTAATTATTAAAATGACATTTCACGACTTGTCATATCCTCAAGATTTCTTTACACTACAAACACACAACATTATTAAATGCCATTCGACATGATAATTATGTAATAATGTATTCGGTAAATTAACGAAATAAATGACTAAATTATCTATTTTATTAAATACAATTGTTTTCATTTTATACGAGCATTTTAAATACTGTTATCGTTTTCCCTCGGCGTCGAGCACTCGAGGCACGACGGACCCATTTCTACACACTTACTCTTGACTTGGACCACCTCTCCATCGAGAATACTCTCGACTGGACCAGGGACTCCTTGTCAAGACCTCCATAAGTCTTCTTGACTTTGGCGCACGTCCTTAGTCAATAAGCGGGTTGTACCCCAAAACCCGTTACACTCTTAGGGATCAGTACGATCCAAACCTTAGTGTATTCCTTCTTATCTTGAGTTCACACTGGACCACCTGACCCGTGGACACAGCACGGCTAAGGGGCAGATGTGACTTCCACCAGACTGCCGGTGCTCGACCTAGTGCCGTGCAACTGTTACTATTGTGTGTTTATCGTCGTTTTTAAAAAATTATCCCTATCTCATCTAATCTCTATATTCTCTCATCTGTTCACGTTCTCTCTACTCTCTTCTCTATCTCGTCTAGTACTCTCTTATTTCTCTTGGTACTCTATTGGCCATTCGTGTGATTGTCTAAGATAAAAGAAATGACTAATGCCAGCGCAATAGGGCCCGATCAGGTCCTGGGAGGAGCGCCGAAAAGTGCCAGTGCCCATGGGAGTTAAAATGATCAAGGATGTGTTACGGCATGCATCCAGCGCCAGTTTACTATCTAGATTAATCTATGACAATCAAAGTGTTATCTCTACAAGTACAAGCGTGATCGTTACTAGTGCACCGTTGTGCAATTTACATGTTATATCGTTACATGGCCATTCTATTGTCGTTCTCGTTGTACTATTTTCCCTGTGCCAGTTGCAATTGTTCTCTCGTTATCGTGACATGCTCTACATGACTTTAATCTCTTCCTGCCTTTAAGACATTAACTATTTAAAGCATGCTTGTGTTCATGAGATATTAAGTCCTATTGGCGTTATTCTCTCATCCTGCGTATTTATTTATTGTGTTTCAGGTGAGTCGGATTATGACCACACTCATGAGGATGGGACCGATGAGGAGATTTAAGAGTGACCATTTCAGCAACTGGTGCTATCTAGTAGTAGTCTGTTAGTATAATTAGGAGTTAGTGAGTCAGTTGGTCATTATGTAATAGTTTGATTTTGAATAAAGTACTCGGGGCCCTAGTTTTGGCTCTGATACGTTGATGTATTAGTTAGTTTATGAAGATGATGAATGTAATGGAGATTGTTGGATTATTAATGAAATTAGAGTTTATTTGGTGTTATCCAATTGTGCAATGGTTTGTTATTTATTTCTCGCTCGTACTATTTAATAACTGTAATCCTGCTCCGCTATCCGCATCGGGGTGTTACAGAAGATTTCTCACATCATGAAGAAGGTGTGTCGTAAAATGTTGCTCAACATCCTAAGGGAATCTTAGTCTCACAGAGCAAAACATCAATATAAAACATTTGTGCATCAAGTATCATTAGTTAAATCCTTTTGAACATGGTTAACATATGTATCATGACTTGTAAACAAGTGTGCATAAATATTAACATGAGATTTTATAGAATCAATCTAAAGACTTAACAGGGAACAACCTTATATGAGAGGTTCAAGTAAGGGTACTTGATCAGAAAATCACTCAATCATGATTAAATATATTAATCATTTTAGATAAACATAGACTGTTATTGTTTAGAATGTTTAGGGTTGAACAGTCATCAATCAATAAGGATTACATGGATTTTATGATATTGTTTTCAAGAAAATGAGATTGTAGGACCAACAGTCTAAACACGTCGGGTCTAACAAGAAAATTTAGAATGTAGTCGGGTTGCACAGCACATTCACGTTAAGAGAATGCATCGTCAAAGGTGAGCGCATCTTAAACGCACGCTATTAGGCAAGCATGTTTAAGAACGTTGTTTGGGTGATCATATGCATTGCGTTTCAACACAGTGAACATGTTGCCAATAGTTTCCAATTCAAACGCCAAAAACTCGATATTTAATTAATTCAAAGGAGGGAAAACTTATGTAAAAGCTTCCTAACATGCATCTAAATCTACAGTAAAGATCAATTAACATGAAGATGAGGATTTTGTATGATTTGGGTAAATTACATGAAGTAAGATGATTGAACCTTGAAATACATGTTGTATAGACAATATAAATTGGGGAAAATATAATAGACATGATTCTAGCATAGAGAAGACCCTACAAATGGATTTAATTAGATTTTACTCGTAAGAATGCCTACTTTTGAGTTCATTACAAGAAATATAGTATATGTAGATGGCTGCAAATCGTAGCCATCTACAAAAATTGGTATTTGTAAACGGTTAATAACAACCATTTACATACAGGACTTCGCACGACTTTACACAACAACCACAGCCGGTAGCACCAGCAGGCCCCACGAGCAGAGTGCCTCCCCCGCTGCTTCCAACCACGGAGCTCCCGCCATCGGCATTGAAGATGTCAGAGACAGACCAGAGCAGAAGGAAAAAGGAGCAGCTCAGAGACTTGTGATTACTGTAGCGCAACAGTAACTACATTGTTGTGCAACAGTAGACAACGATTTTTCAATTTTTTCTTCTTAGTTTTAATTTTTTATTTTAAGATCAAATTCTCTTATATTAGTTTTTTTAAATATTAAAAAATTATACATACTGATGTGCGCCGGTCCGAGATCCGACCGGTGATCTGCTGCTGTCTACATATGTTAAATATGTAGACGGTTAGTAAGCCGTCTACATACATTTATATATGTGGATGTAAATTGTTTCTATCTTTCATAGATTTAAAATAAATATTTAAAATTTTAATAATATTCAAATTTTAAACATTAAAAAATCAAGATATAAAATGATTAATAAAAACAATTATTTAATATGTATATCATAATAAAAATATCATTTTTTAAAATATATTCATTTGTTATTAAAATATGTATTATTTCCTTTGAAGACCCGTCCCTAAAAGGCACCATTTTTTTCAAATTTGGACACCCAAATTACTTGTGATCTTTTTTATACACAAACACTGATTCAATTAACTTTGTCATTTATTGTACTCAAAGAGTGACTTAATTATTAGTCTATCGTATATATATTAGATTCTGAGATCAATAGTTCAAATCTCATTGACATAAGATTATAATTTTTTTTAAGAATAATAGAACATGATAGTTTCCAACCATAATAAAGTTCAACATTTACTTGGGTTTAAGTTATCGTTAATAAGTTAATAAGTAATTTTTCAGCGCAACTTATATGATAAAGTGTTGATGGCAAAAAATAGAACGCCGACAACCATATGGCCGATTGCACGGAAATATATATAGCACTGCACACGACAATATGTATGATACTACATATGGCGAAGGTCTGCACACAATGACAAGCCAATAGGTCTGCAACAGTGCAATAAGTCAAAAGTATGCAGTCATGAAGTTAAAAATCTTGATGATAGAGCAGCCTGCACTCGGGCATCGAACCTTAATTAAATGTATTCTGATCAAGTTAGATGTTTGATAGAACCAAGAGATAGATCTTAACCCATTTGTTAAAGTAAGATGGTGGTTATTTGATAACCACTTTATGTATACAATTTTATTGTAGCCGTCTACAAAGATTGATATAAACCTATGTAGCCATCTACATATATATAAACTTCGAAGTAGCAAGATATAATAATATAATATATTATAAGCTGTCTACATATGAAATATTTATATATATATATGTAGATATTTATATTTACATAGATATTTATGTAATATATAGATATATAGTTATATATGGAATACTATATATATAGATATTTTATATCTATATGTATTTATATATAATATCTATATTATATATAGATATTTATATAATATATATAGACATAAATATCTATGTAGGGATATATTTATATGTATATATCTATATATCTATGTATTTATATCTACACACATATATCTATATATAAATATTAATAGATTTGTACATATTTATTTATAAATTAATATTTAAATTGCTATTTAATTTTTACATTTATATTAATACATTAAAATTAATATTCTGATATATATTTAATATTAATCATTTTGTTTATAAATTAATATTTTAAATGTAATTTACATGTTTTAAGATCTTAATATCTTAAATATTAATAATAAAATATTAATATCCCCAACCCCAAAAGTTGCGCCAAATTCCGAAAATTATCCCCCTTCCTGCGGCACCAAATCCCTTTAAATTTTACCCCTCCCCCGGGCTCCCCTGGGCGCCAAATCCCTTAAATTTTCCCCCCTCCCCCGGCTCCCGTGGGCGCCAAATCCCTAAAATTTCCCCCCTTCCCTGGGCGCCAAATCCCTAGTTCCCCCCTCCCCCGGCGCCATAGATCCCTCCCTCTCACAGTCTCACTCACCCTCAGAGGGGGCGACACAGGGAGTGGGAGCGAGGGTTGGGCGAGCTCGCGGCAGGGTGATGTGCTAGGGCTGAAGAGGGCGATCAGACGGCGGGGGTGGCACACCGGTGAGCGAAGGCCAAAGGTGAGCAGCACGACTCGGTGGGGCGACTAGCAGTACGGCGATGGCACGCTGGAGGCAACGGAGGTCGCATCCTCGTTGGTCTCGGAGCGGCGGCACCACCTCCGCCGGCCATGGCCCTTTCCTCCCCTTCCCTCCGCCAGGCCATGTCCTCCCTGCAGGTGGCGACGACATCGTGGAGGAGGCGAGCCGTCGTCGCGAGAAGAAGCAGCAGCAGTTGACCCTGATCCCCCTCATATTCCTCATCTACTTTGAAGTCTCCGGCGGGCCCAACGGCGAGGAGCACCATGAGGTCAGGGAGGTGGCTGGGGAGGGGTGAGACGGGGCTTGTCGGGGGAGGACGTGGCGGCAGGAGCGCAACGCGGCAGTGTTGGTTGACTTGCTCACCAGTGCTAACAAGTGTGGGGGCAGCGGGATAGGGGGCTAGTGAGGGGGCCATGGGAAGCAGCAGTGGGGGGAGGGGTGGCCGTGGCGGGCTTCGGACCTCGGACATGGGGGAGATGGTGGCGGCGAAGGAGGCCTCCAGGAGAGAAGGGGGGGGGGAGAGGAATTAGATGATTTTTTTTAACCAAAAAATATATGTGTAGGCGGCTTTAGCCGTCTACAAAAGACTATATGTAGATGGCTCACATAGTCGTCTACACATATATTTTGTTTGTAGACACCGGAAACAGCCGTCTACATATATTTTTTTGTAGACAATTACAGTAGCCATCTATGAAAGTAATATATGTAGACAGCTACTACAGCCGTCTACATATATATTTTTGTAGACAGTTACAGTAGCCATCTACATATATTATTTTTATAGACGGCTACTGTTGTCTGCAAAACAAATGTAGACAGTTATAATAGCCATCTACATATAATACTTTTGTAGACGATTTTGGGTTAGCCGTCTACATATCTTTTGTAGACAATATTTTCGTAGACGCTGTTAATAACCGTCTACCAAAATTTTTGTAGACGGTTTAATCATTTTTGTAGATGGTTTGAAGCCGTCTACATATGCTCCTTTTCTAGTAGTGGTTATTGAAGAAGTTCAGGGAAAAAACGAAAAAGAACTCCAAGATCCTCGATTTTCCCTTGTGATTCCTCCTTCTCCCATCGCCCCTTCACGTCCAAGATCTCCTCCACAGCAAATGGGTTGGCCAAAGGGAGAATAGAAGATGTATTAAAAGTCTTAAGGTTGAAGAGTCCTTCAGTGTCTTAAACTTTCTTAACTACCAATTTACTTATTTTCTTCCTTAAATTAAGGTTCCCAATCCTAATTAGATTAGACTTTTGATGGAAAAATGTGGTATCCATGTTGGGTTAAGATTGAGGCACGAATTTGGCTCATTATATTTTGCATTTAAGCTCAATCACTATAAGAAAAAGTGGATTTAGCGACCGACTATTGGTCACTCTATTCTGGTCACTATACAGCGACCGAAACATAATCGGTCTCTATTTCGGTCTCTATTAGCGACCAATCGTTACCGGGTCGCTATTTCAGTCGCCATTAGCGACCGCTGTATTCCGTCACCGATCGGTCGCTATTAGCGACCGATTTGGTGGTTGCAATATCAGTCGCTATTAGCGACCAACCATAAATCTGTCGCTATGTGAGTGGTGACCAATATCGGCGACGGATTAGCGACCTATTAACATAAATGACAATAAATCACCTGATAAATAATAAAAATAAAACCACAATAAATCAACTACACAAATCACAATATCTCCACGAATCACAATATCTCATCACATAAACTACAACAAACACACAAACTCATCATACATACATAACTAGTTGGACACCCATGCGATGCACGACTTTTTGATTATAAAATTTATTAATAAAGATATATTATTATTTATAAATTTATAAAAATATATAATTTTTATTACAAATTTTTTGTTAAACTAAACATAACTATAAAATATATTAATAAGAATTTGATCAAATTGGTTCATACAATCTACATTCAGATGTCCAAAACACAAATATGCCTGATAATATATTTTTTGCATGGGGGAATGGTTGACCAATACTTTATGTTTTTTTTTCCCAAATACCTTAACTACAAGTGCATTTCAACTAACATCTTAGATCAACTAAATGGCAGATTAAGGCATTAAAATTAAACATCATAATTCGACAACAGGCTGGAATCTGCCAGAACTGGCCAATTCTGACCAGTTCCAAGCCAATTCAAAAATTGCACAACTTTTTATTTAATTAGATCATGGACTAGATAGGATGGGGAGAAGGGAAAATGAAATGAAAGAATAGGGAAATTGGAGACTCTTAAGTTAAACAACCATAACTATGCATACAATTGTGCCCATAGTTACCAAGATGGAAAATGAAAGCAAGAAGCCAAGTGTGTAGTGGAAGTCAGAGATACTTCGTTTTGGTAAGTTTTTAAATTACAATTTAGATGAAATGACAAATGAATGTGACAAATGGGAGGTGAAACTCAATATGTTTCGATGTGTAAATAAGTTTCCCGATAAGTATGGTCAGAAGTTTTTGCCATCCCCACCCCTTTTCTCTTTCCCGCTGAGGAGTCTTATTGTCACGTCCTAATAAAAGGCTATTTATCGGAAGTGACAAAAATACAGGTACAAAAAGTAATATTTATTTATCCATTCATATCGTCATAACGCGGAAGTTTAATTACATAGATACTCCTCATAACAACTAGGAGAGGAGTAGATCAAAACAAACTTAATTTACATATCCCTTTTTACACTACTAAATAGAAATAGAAACATATTGGCTTGCTCATCATGTCGGTCCACTCAGCACTCAGACCCTTAAACGTCATCCCCATCTGTATTACCTGAAAATGGTAGGAAATAATGAGCTAACTAGCCCAGTAGAATTCAAATTCCATAGTTCAATTCATAGTTCAAGAATATATACATGATAACCAAGTTACGGACATAACGGAATATCACAGAGACACACCAGGTTTCAGAACAGTAAACTTGAAGCAATGACAGTAAAGCTCAGATCATGCTCAGATATATAACTCAAGAATTGATTCACATATCAGTTTACAGGAATTATGAAGACCATATTCAGAAAATGTTTGATGCAATGCCAGACATCCAGACATCCTTATCATTCCACATGGTCCGAAAATGAATTCGGGTGCTCCTCCCAGGACTGGACCAGCCCTATTTGCACAAGCATAAAAATCACAGGGGGTACAAAGACCCCATAATGTCATCTCCATTTATTCACATCTCATAAGGTGTTCAAGCATATGAACTCTCAGGTGTTCAGATTTTATAGACCCAATTACCGAATACCGAAGAATAGACTCAATCGGAGTGCTATTCGTAATTAACAACTTTAAGAATAATTCAAGGAGAGTTAAGGTACTCAAAGTGGATGAACTTTGCAGTAACATGACAGTAAATATCAAGGTAAATAAGAGGGTAACTTCCTTGGCTTTTAGGATGAAGTTTTGGCATGGATTCGGACATGAAAGAGTGCAGAAATTTGAATCAGCATTGTACCTGTCGACAGCCAGGAAGGGGCTGTCGATAGATGAGAGCAGACAGAGCTCAGGTTGGCTGGCTCTGTGTGTATCTGTCGACAGCAGCAAGGGATATGTCGACAGATCCACACAGTCCAGAAACCTGAAGTTTTGTCAGACGTGCGCCTGTCGACAGATTTGGGCCGGCTGTCGACAGGTAGTTACAGAACTTCCAGAAAGGACTTTAAACCTATCTTAAACACCCTAACTATAGAGCTTATAAACCAAAACATGTTTGATATTAAATAGAAGAGTCTAATTAGAGTTCTCATAGGGATTTATAAACCGAACAAACAAGATAAAAGAAGGGGTTTACAATTCAAACTTGACTTGCTTGAAACTAAACATAGTTTAGTACTAGAAGTAAAACCTTGATAGCAATGGTTCATTTGGAGGATTCCTACGAGATAAACACTAAAACTCCAAGTGTTTCATGGATCTAAATCAAAGCTTGAGATACCTAATAGTTAAGTAATAGTTCTCTCATAGTTCTATAGATATTAGAACTTCTACATGACTCCAGATCATGAACAAAGATCAAAGGTAGAATAGGAATTGAATTCTAAATAGAATCAAGTTGTTTCTTCCCCAAAAAGAGTAATTCTACCATGAACGGAAGGGAAAACAGAGAATCACAAGTATGGTCACTTATTCGTTCATTACGAATTTCTTGTGACATATGAACAAAAACCAAATTGAACCATAGAGAGATGAATCCTACCTTGTCAACAGTTAATTTTTCACACGCTCTTAACGAAGGCACCTAACCCAGCAAGATAAGAGTTCCCACAAAGTTGATGGGGTGTTGGCAAACTCTACAGGTGGAAGCAACAACACTCCCCCACGGCAGCAACTCCAACCACTAGGAACCAACCCAGCAGAAGAGACAACTCCAGCAATAGCCACCGTCTCCAGGTAAGAGCAGTAATAGTAGAGAAAACCAGGTACAAGAGCTGAAGAAGGTGTAAGAACAGGAGAATAATCCAAGAAGCTTGCGTTAGAAAGGCTCCCTTGCTGTTTATGGTACAGGTTTTATAACCCCAAGCTTATTCATGCACAAAGACACGTCAACCATGAGGTGTCATGGTAGAAACCCTTTGGTTTTTACCTTAACACGTTGCACATGCAAGGATTCCCAGCTCCCAGGTAGTTAACCTTTATGATTACCCCAACCTTAGGTGTGCTGGCCTCTCCAAGGCTCTACACGTAAGTACCCAGAAAATCCCAGAAATTGGCCACTGTAATTGGCCCTTAAATCAGTTGGCTCAAAGATCCCTATGAAAACCTATCCAAATGGTGTCCATTTGCATTGAAATTTTAACCATAGACTAATATAATGGTTTTACAAGTAATGATGATTTTTATTCAATTTTTAAAATTTATTTTACAATAGGTAAAAAATCACCTGAAAAATAGTCGCGTCGACTTAATCTCGAAATCCGCACGTCAAAAAATTCAGATATTTACATTTCTGAGATCTCCATATTTTTATGGAAATTATGATGTTTTCGGATTTCATTTTCGTTACCGTTTTTCAGTGTCGTCCTGTGGGAGCGCACACGTCCGAGTACGACACTGATGTAACATAGTTAATACCAGTTATACCCAAATATCACTTATTACAATTTAATACTAATGCTTAAGTCTAATAACTTTATTATTCATGTTTTTATACAAATAAAAATTCTGGGGTGTTACACTTATGGACCTTCACATACCATTTTTTCTCTTTCCTGCAAATTACCACACATTCTACTGTATTAGTAGCAGTAAAGTAGCTATTCCAAGTTTTGGTATGCTTATTCATGCAAATAGAACCATCAATGAAGTACTGAGATAAAATGCTAATCAAATAATCAAAAGATCAGCAATAAGAGAACATCAAACTTACATGACTTGGAGGGATATGTTTCCCAGTAAGAAGATCAAGCAACAAGTGCCAAAGCTGTAAACCACACTCTCTGGTATCACTCTGCCTGCCAAACAGAAGCAAAAATATGCACAAATTAAACTGTACTCCATTAGAAAAGGGAATATTTATCTGGTTTTTGATAAACTGATGTGACCTCCTTTCCCACAATGGTAAACAAAAAGAAGTCGCAGAAAATGAGTTTGTCACCAAGGTTAAGTCGTTACAGAACCAAGGTCACCAAAATGTATTTTGGGCAACTTATTCAATGTATACAAAAAAATCCAGAAAGTAGCTTGATATGTCTGTGGCTATGAAAAAGCTAGCTTGATATGTGTCGGGCGTCAGAGGCATGCAAAAGAAATGAAGCAGGGACCGAAGAGTACTTCAGAAGTCAGATATCCAAAACAAAGGACATTGTTATACTTGACTGAAATGTTGCCATCAATAAATAATTTTTGATTGACAATCATCATATCCAGATTACCTGTTCTTAGGTACTCCGGGGGTGTGAAAGCTAGATTGGTACTATAGCTTTTTCCATCTCTGTTGTTCTTCATCAGACCAAAGCATGAAAGCCTGGGATTACCCTCCTATTAAAAAAAACTAAAAATCAGCAGAAAAATAAAATAAAAGAGATGACATTGGAATCTAATGTCATAGTCAAGTAATGGAATAGAAACCACACGGAAAATATAATCAATTAATTGAAACAAAAACCACACAGAAAACATGCTCACACACATGATAATCAAGTAATTGGAACAAAAACCACACAGAAAACACACTCACACACATGATCACACAACTTCAAGGATCTAAAACTACGTTACCTACCATGATTTAATATGGTAATGACATTGCTTTTGATAAATAGGAACTCTATTTTAGTAGTATAGTATAGATGCTTGATATGTAGCCATCTTCTGATTTCAATCAGCCATATCTAAAATATGAATTGATGTCAGATCAATATTTTTCTTCATACTATTTTTCTTTTTTTAACGGTAAAGAATATAATAAATTTGCATAAATGACTTGGCACTGGCAGTGACAAAATACTTCACAATTCTTTCGATGTCATATATGCAATAAGTGCAAAGATATTTGCATCAGTCATGATATATGAAGGGTGCCATCAAGTAACTAAAAAATCAATTAAGTATCATTTACACTCCTTCCAATGATAAAATGGTCAGACACACCTCTAGAGAAAATAACTATCTTGGAAACATCACACTATTGGGAAGAGCCATGCTAAAAGCATAACCATTGGTCCATATTTAATCTATATAATTGCATACTTTCTATGAAAGTTAGAAAAACCACATATACAAAAAAACATTGGATCCTACTCACTGTAAAACCAATGGCCTTGATTGGTGTTAACTCCACCAATATCCTTGCCAATATGGATTGATTTTACTGCTTCATTGTTGTTATTATCTCTTGGCTTTCTTTACTCTAAACATTCTTCCATTTCTTTCCTATCATTCTAGTCTTCCCTCTTGGATGTCATGGTTGGGAGATTCTACTATTTCTGCCTCTACTACTGCAGAGGTCATTTATGTTGTAACAACTATCTCTCATTTCAAGGAGGTGATGCTCATTGAAGAAGGGAAATGGAGGGCTTCCAATATTCGTTTCTGAGCAGAGGAGTGATTGACATAATCAGGTTGGAAGGAGAAACAACATAGCCATACTCAAAAGAAGAGGAGAATGGAGGGCTTCCAACATTCATTCCTAAGCAGGGGAGTGATTGACATGATCTGATTGGAAGGAGAAACAACAGGTATATTTTGCTGTCTTACATAAATATACTATGAAAATACTGGAAACTTTCCATCGTCAGCTGTTAGCCATGTCCTTAGTTTGATTTGTGATCCCTAGCCAAATCTTTGTGACTACTTATATAAAGATTTTTCAGTCATTGATTTTGATCTCAATTTTTTCATGAATTGAATGTAAGTCTGTCTTTCAAACTGATATGACATTCCCTTGTTCTGTGGAGAATGTGGTTAGTCTGGTGAAAATAGAGATACCTACTTAGTGTTTTTTTTTTTCTTTGGCAATTAAGTTCAAGTTGCTTTTTGTGCACTTGAATCCCTATTTTTTGAAGGTGATAACTACAAAGTCACTCATACACAGATTAATTAGATCTATCTTTATATCTCTATCTTCTAAAGGTGATAACTACAAAGTCACTGATACACACCCTCAAAAATAGAAAAAATAAAGATACATAGAAAGAAGAAAAAACATACAAAATTATAATCAATGAGAGCTGTCAGAAGGTCCTCCTTATGGAAAAGTTCACAGTTATTATGCTGGGAATGGGATAAGGTTTGCAGGAGAAAAGAGGAAGGAGGGGTTGGATTAGATAGCTTGACAGTTTTTAATAAAGTAGTTCTAGTGATAGCACATTACACTGAATTCTATATATGCTTATAACTGCATATATTACATATATTATATGAAATTAATTAAATGTTAGCACAATGAAAGGCATGGTTAGAAAACATATATTACATATATTATATAAAATTAATTAAATGTTAGCACATTACACTGAATTCTATATATGCTTATAACTGCTTATGATATCCAAAAAAAATAACTACAACACCTTTGATGCAACCATGTTCAATAGAAAAAATTTTAAGAAAGGCACACTTAATAGTCTTTCACACATAGGCATAAGAAACTAAGACTTGAATTAGTAATATATGAAACTTACTCTTCTGGTCTTGTAAGAGCTCTATTTAGTAAGAATAAGTATGGCTCTATCTAGCATGAGGAATATGTTAGTTTCCAGCAACAAAAAGTAAGGGGAAAATTGTTGGATCATGCTAGATGTGTAAATATGTACAGTTTTAGTCTGTCCTAATCACTAAATAGCTAAAATTCATAATCTCCAAAGATCTGAACAGAGTACTCTTATAAGAAAAAAATGTTCAATCTAAAAGTTCATGCAGGCAATCACATTATAAAATATGTATATGCCTACTTACATATTTCTAGCTGAAGAATGGATGAGAACCCTATAAGCTCCAAACCACCTGCCTGAAAGGAAAAAAAAAAAGTCTGAATTGAGGAAGAGAGATCATATGAAGCAACATTTCAATAAAGGAAAAATATTTGGACTCGGTGAGAAAAATTCTAAAATCTTAAGAACATAAGCATAAATGAAATATACATGCACATTAAAACCCATGGATGTGTAGGGATTCTATGTAAAAGAAAATCAAACTATACAAATGTTATATAAATATAGCTTATTTATATAAAGGTCTTTGACATATTGACAAAATGTGAGTATAAAAAATCCTCAAACTTTCATTCACTGCATAATTCTGAATTACAGCAGATACTTATATACTCAAACCTTCCTACTTGTATTCCTAATTCCACTATTACTTGGACTCTAAAATAAGCAATCAACCTAATAACAAACTTCATTCATTGCCCACAGCACTTGCTCGAGCACTTGCCATGATGCCCGGGGTGTATAGGGTAGATCTCTTCACCCGCCAGGTATCATCCCCGGAGGTGGACTGGAGCTACGACGAACCCACAGAAATGTTAAGCGCGGGCTCGAAGGATGTAGACGGGGAGCTGACGGGAGCTAAAATAGAACGCGACAAATCGAACTGGAAACGGAGAAGGAGGAACGAACCCGGGGCTGGCGCTGTCCTTCTCAGAATTTCTGGCGTCTGCCTTCAATCTGGCGTGGAGGCAGAGAGCTAGGGCTGAGGCGGCCGGCGCAGAGAGCTAGGGCAAAGGTGGACCGCGTGGAGAGCCAGCGGGAGGCGGCCAGCAGCGGACGGAGGCGACCGGCGGCGGAGCGGGGTGGGAAGATCACCATGCAGGCGAGGGTTTGGGCCAGACGGAGATCAATCAGGAGCCGCCAGTAGCGGAGGGGGCCGACGACGGAGGCGGCCGACGACGCAGGCAACCGGCGGCAGAGCGGGGTGGGGAGATCGCTGAGCGCAGGCGATGGTTCGGGGGCCAGAGATAGTGGGGAGGGTTCTGCATGTGGAGGGCGAGGGGGGTAGGGTTAATGGGAATATGTCAGCGACCAAATGGGCCAATGACATAATTTTAATTAATTAATTAATTATATAACTAAATATATATATATTTAAATATTATTAGATATATATGACAAAATATATACCATACTTGAATATATCTATAACATACATAAAATAATTATTTACATATATTAGAATATATATTTATATATTTGTTAGTATAAAAGTTACATTTAAATATACGACGGAGAGGGTGTTGTGCATGTGTGTATTAAGTATTTATGATAGTTGTTGACCTAAGTTAGATAAAATATAATACCATATTTAAGTATATATTTTTAAATATCAATAAATAATTATCAACTTTTGGTAATATCTTTTAGATAGATGAAATATATATTGAGCATATTTTAAGTTTAAATTACATACTAATATAAATAAATGTTTTATTTTTATAGTATTTTAATTATTATTAAAATATAAACATGTTTAAAAGTAAATAAAAAATATGCCACATGCAAGTGCATGTGCCGATAGTATTGATTTGGTATCATGATATTACCAACGTCTGACAACATCAAAGATGAACTTTTGAGAGATGGGAAGCAGAGGTGCATCTAGATTGGATAAATAAGCAAACTGCATGAGAAGTGGCGACGTCGCAATGCACATAGAAGGAAAACTTCCTACCACAAGTGGAGAGCTAGGCCGCTTCGTCGGTTCTTATCGCCAAAAAATGGAGCGTCAAATACATGTGGATGTAGTCTGAAAACTGTAGATCAAATAGAAGATGGCATGTACACACAAAAGCACATGGAGAGAGCAATATATATTAATTTTCAATCAATCATATTATACATCAATGAAGATCAGATAGGTAAATCAACTATGCGACAATGTGTTGTACTCAATCATTATATATAAACAAAAATAAATGGCACTCTAATCAGATCAATCACGTATTGATTGACACATTTGATTACACACCCAAAAATCAGTTAAAATCATATCTCCATTATATATGATAGCCAGTGTCCCTCTTCGATCCTCAGTAATCGAACAAGGACGTGTATACATAGGTTAGTGACATAGCAACATCAGACGGTGAGTTAGCAGGTTGCCACGGCAACAGGGGCGAAACGCCTTGTGCTTCTAAAAGTCATCTAAATTGCCACTGATCTACAGGGGGGTGTTGTCAGGGAGGAACTGACTAGGGTAGGAGAGAGCGGACAGAGAGAGGGTGGACCTTTAGATTTCTTCATTTTGTTTAAATATATGTCAACGGCTCAAAAAGCTGTTGACAAAGTATGTTTGTCAATGGATTAATCTGCTGAAAAAAACTAAACATATGTCGACTGCTAACGCCAGCCACTGACATATAGTTGTTACATCAATGGCTAAACGCAACAGTTGACAAAAGTCTAACTTATCTCAGCGGACAACAAGAGCCGCTGACAAAACTTAAACATATGTCAACTGTAACACCCCGAAAATTCTATTTATTAGAAAACTATGAATAATTGGATTGTTAAAAATAACCACTCTCATGAGATGTAATTAACCCCAATCTAGGATTAATTTATATGAGTAAATGTTATTCTAGTAACGTACTTAGAGGTGCACGCTTCGATAGAACGACACAAAAATTTTGTAACAAAAATGAAATCCGAGAACACCATAATTCTTAGAAAAATATGGTGATATCAAATATGTAAATATCCGAAATTTTTGACATGCGGATTTTGAGATTAAGATGACGTGACTATTTTTCGGGTGATTTTTCACCCAATAGAAAATAAATTCTAAAAATCAAACTAAAATCACCATAATTTGTAAAACCTTTCTGTTAGTCTATGGTTGAAATTTCAACATGAATGGACACCATTTAGGTATAAAAATTTAGGGATAAATGGGTCAGTTGAATTATCAACCATTTACGGTAACTATTTTCTTTGGATTTATCTTGCTTACGTATTATGCCTACGTAAGACCCATTCAAACTAATGTATAAGGCCTACACATGTCTGGGTACGTGTAGGAGGGGTGTGAGACCATGGTGAATGTGGCTATTGTATGGATGTATGAAGTCTCATGGAGACACCTGTACAGCCAACATGTCGTTCATACCTGAGAAGCTGAGGATTATAAATCTCTCCTTCAACCCATCGTGGGGATTTTGTACCTCTACTCTTGCTGCTCCTACTTGCACTTGCTCCTATTCCTCCATTTTTGTTGTTTCTGCCATTGCACTTGCTAGCATATTATTGTGGGTGTGCTTTAGCTCTTGTAGTTGTGGAGAAACTACTGCTGTGAGAGCTGCTGCTGGAGCTGTCGCTGCTTGCCGAAGCTGTTGCTACTTCTTCTTTTGAATCACCACTCCTTCAACCGCATCGGCTGAAGCTTCCATTCCTACAGTTTCATTTATTCTTCTTTACCCTGAAACTAGTTCTACGAGGAGGAGAAGAAGAATCTTAAGCTCTTTTTCAAGTCAAGCAGGTTTCTCTCTTCTTTTCTCAGTCCTTATCTCCGACCTTTGCCAATGAGTTCATGATCATATATATATACTTGCCTTTAAATTTGTTAATCCTCTTTTGAACTGTGTATCCATCCTTTGAAATCGTGTTTCAGTATGTGTGTGAGTAGGATTTCCTTTTCGTTTCTCAATCTTTGTCTCCTACTTTTGCTAAAGATTCATGTCCACATATATACTTGGTTTCCAACCTTGTAAGCCATCTTAAGAATTATAAGTTCATCTCTTGTAATCATGTTTTAGTATGCATGTCTGTAGGATTCATTTCCCTCCAATTCAGTTCTATCCTCCCCACATGATAAGAAAATCCTCTTGATAAGCATACAAGATGATATACCTGAAGCTATTCTGTTTTTCTTTCAGTTTTGGTAAACACGTTCTTAATGGGAGAAGAACAACCTTGTTCCACTCTAAAGACTATTTTCTATCTTCTTCTTCCACCCTTGATCTTTGTACCAGTTATAGAGTGTTGCTAGAAGTCACCATATCTTTAGAATAGTGTGATTACTTTCCTTTTAGATGTTTGTACCTCAAACTTTGATTTGGAGCCTTAAATTCCTTGAGTATTAATGTTTATTTTGTGGGGATCTTTCCATATAATCCTTGATATAAGGGCCATACTTTCAGTGCTATGTCATGTTAGCTTCTAGCTAGACAAGTACGGTTTGAAAACCTCATGTTTCATCTTACTTGTTTAGCTTATAAACCACTGTGAGAACTATAATTAGACTCTTCTATTTGATATAAATCATGCCTTGGTTTATAAGTTCTATAATTAGGGTGTTTAGGATGGATTTAAAGTTATTTCTGGAAGGACTGCTGCCATCTGTCGATAGCCAGCCCATAGCTGTCGACAGGCGCAAGTCTTCCAGAACTTCAGATTTCTGGACTGTGTCTAGCTGTCGACAGTCAGCCCCTAGCTGTCGACAGATACCCACAGAACCAGCAAAAACATTGCTCTGTCTACTGCTATGTATCGACATCCCCTTCTTGGCAGTCGACAGCTACAGTCCTAATATGAATTTCAGCACTCTTTCATGTACGAATCCTTGCTAGAAGTTTATCCTAAAAGCCTAGCAAGTTACCCCCTTAATTCCTAGGGTATTTACTATCATTCTACTGTAAAGATTACCCACTTAGGATACCTTACTCACCCTTGAATTATCCTTGAAGTTGTCAACTAAGAATGGTACCCAATTGAGTCCATTCTCATGTATTCGGTAACTAAGTCCATATAACCTGATGTCCTGAGAGTTCAAATGCTTGAACACCTTATGAGATGTGAATAATTTGTGATGACAATTGTGGATCTTCATCTTCTTGGGTTCTTATGTGATTTCAATCTTCTGAAGTTATTGGCTTTGAGTCATAACCCTGTCTCAACCAATTGTCTTTCTTATATTATTGAACTCCGAGCAACTTTGTCACCAAGATATCTGTAATAATTCTCAATCAAAACTACCTTTGGATTTTCAATTTCTGTTATGCTCATGAAAAGAAATTTATGATATGAAGACAGTGCTCTCTTCAAAAGAGGGTTTAGGATCACTTGTGGTAGCACCAGCCACTTGTGATCAGCTTAGGGCGACAGTTTGTAGGTAAATCCAAGTCAATGGACTGACGATGGTGGGTAATAAAAAAATTATACCCCGTTCTTGCGCAATGAACAAGATCCAAGGTGCTACAATCGCCTAGGCACTGAGGATGTATTTACGTCTATTTAGTAACCTCTTGAGAGCAGTGATGCCTGTCAAGTTCGTTTCCAAATCAAGTTATGGTCTGAATTCTAAAAGACAAATATGACTCTTATTCTGTAATTTGTTTGAGCTCTTTATGAAATCAATTTGAGCTATATGCTTATGTTAAGTATGAAATTCATGAGCAAATGTGTTTTGATCCATATATGTTTACTTTCACCTACTGAGTCCTTCCGACTCATGCCTTTATTTTCTCCAACCCTTTCAGATTGAAGGTGAAAGTAACCTCAGCTACAAATGATTCGAAATTCCGCTGCTGAAGAAGAAAGGAAGAAAGAATAGCATAGTTTAATGACTCTTTAGAGATTTTGTTGTACTATTAAAGGTCTAGAAGAGAAAGTTTGGTTTTGTGTAAATATTGGGTGTTGATACTAAGTTACTTTGTTGAGGTGTAAAATGTCCAAAGATGCCTTTGTGGAATAGTTTGCTAGTCTTGGGCACTACACAGATTTATCAGCCCATAAAGAAGTTTGTTAGTGTAACCCCTCTTTCGATCAAGAACTATGTGATATGTATATGTGTGTGTGCGGTCGGAGGAGGGTGTTACAGAGGTGGTATCAGAGCAAATCAGTTGAGGATCCAAATACTATGGAGTTATTGGTCTTCAACATCCTGTAGTGACCTGTGAGGATGGATAGAAAGCCTGAGGTTAAGCTAGATAAGTAAAATTTGGATATAGATTATCTTGTATATAGAATGAATTTATAGAGATTGGTGAATAGGTATTGATCAATTAAAAGATAAGAGGCCAAGACTATGATCAAATCAAATGAAACAATGTAGTTAATTCACATCAAACCATGGTTAACATGGCTATACATTCCTTAGTTTCTAGCTAGACAAGTATGGATTGTAACATCAAGTTTAATCTTGCTTGTTTAGCAATTAGATCAACTGTGGAGATTACAATTAGCAGGTTCTTACATTTGGAATAATTCATGCCTTGATTCATAGGCTTCATGGTTAGAGTCTTTAAAATGAATACAAAGTCACTAATGGGAGAAGAACTGGTGGCTGTCGACAGGCAGCTGATAGCTGTCGATAGGCCCAGTCTTCCAAAACTCCAATTAACTGGAACTGTGGCTATCTGTCGACAGCCAACTTATAGCTGTCGACAAGTAGTATCAGAACCAGCAAACCAAGCACTGTCTGTTGCTATCTGTCGACAGCCACTTCCTAGCTGACTACAGACACCAGTCTGTGATGAACTGATCCTTCTTCAGTCAGAAGTGTCAGCAGGAACCCTGTAAGACGGAAACTCATACCTTATTTACATTCCATATCATTTAAGTAAATGTTAACATTTACTTAAGATATTACATGTAAATAAGAAAGTACCCCTCATGTGAATCCAATAAAAATGTCAAAAAAATTATATTTCTTACCAATAAAAAGTCAACTCTTCCATCGAAGAAGAAAAATGCGATTTTGGCGATTTCATCAAAATAGTGTCTCTCTAATTTCTCACAATTTGGCCTACCTGAAAGTCTCATAATTCAAATAAATCTAGTAGAATGCTAAGAATCCAAGGTCCGGTGAAAAATGATAAACACACATATGACTTCTCCAAGGGAGCCCTCTCCTACTGAAGGAAAAGTCAAACCTGCTCATTCCTTATTTTACATTAATATGAATTTTACATTGATATGTTATTATCTCCAACTCTAAATAAAAATTAGTAAATGAATGGTTCAATTGTTCATATAGATTTCATGACTGTCCTCGTGACGTATTCTTCTGTTGACTTTCCCATTTTCTTGGATTCTAAATTATTATACCACTAAGATGAATCATTTAATCATGAAGGTTAATGTACCAAGTAACTAGGTACACATAATAATAGTTGTATTAATAGTATGAATTAGAAAATCTGAGATTTAAATTACATGATTGACTAACCAAATTTAAATTCGTTTGCTCAGCCCAGCGTGATGGGAGAAGAAACACGTCGGAGAGAGATGTAATGAACAACTTTGCTCAGTCCTTGGAGCGAGTAGTTCCAGTTGGTAATCAAAGGAAAATGAAACTGTATTAAAATTTGAGAAGTACAAATCTCCAAGAAATAGTGAGTATTACAATATCTATACGAAAATGGACGGTTCCCTCTAATAAAAGAGAAACAACTGATAAAAGGATGGTGAAGCGGAATAAGAAGAGCAAAAAAATCAAGAAGACCAATAAACAAGAGAATGTCAAGGCACAACTTAAGGAAGTTTGTGCATATTGTCACAAACTGGGTCATGTCAAAAAAAGACTATTGGCAGAGACTAAGAGCATATGGGAAATGCGAAAGTCTAAAGCACCGAATCTCATAATGTCTTGTGCGCTCTCAAAACAATAAAAAAAGTTCAGGAAGACCTTAAGCCATAAGAAGAATGGACTGAAGTTATTGGAAGTAAATTTTATGTAAAAGTCAATAGAACTAGAATACAGTGAGAAACACTTGAGTTTAGTTGTTACAACATGTCAAAGCTTAGTAAGTTTTGCCAACCCGTGTAATTTGGTAAGATTAAATTATGGAGTTATGTACTAGAAACTTTACGAGATAAATAAAATCTTTGTTGTTTATCATCATATTGACAAAACTTATCATTCTTGTTATACTTTATTACGCTTTTTCAAGAGAATATGTATTTATATAACTCTCTAAGGATTAAGGTTATTCCCTAGTGGGGGAGACTTTAAGTATAATATGCTATTAACAAGGATCTGCTCAATGCATAATACCATATTACCAGAAATAAAGAATATAGTGAAGGTTGCATCTAATTGAACCTATGATCACAACATGGCTCTTTGATAACTAGAAATGTTAATATTCAGATCCCCATCAATTGATAATGTCATAATAACAAATGATATAGAGGGTATATGCATCATATGGCATAGTAAACATGACAAGATTGACGAGACCAATCTGGAATAAATAAGATTTAAAAGGTTGAAAACTTAAATTTTGTGATCCATCCAAAACTAGTCAAAGAGTTTGGAGGACCAAACTCTTTTAGTGGGGGAGAGTTGTAACACCCCAAAAATTATATTTACTAAAAAACTATGAATAATTGGATTGTTAAAAATAACCACTCTCATGAGATGTAATTAACTCTAATTTAGGATTAATTTATATTAGTAAATGTTATTCTAATAACGTACTTCGAGGTGCGAGCTCCGATAGGGTGACACCGAAATTCTGTAACAAAAATGAAATCTAAGAACACCATAATTCTTAGAAAAATGTGGTGATATCAAATATATAAATATCCGGACTTTTTGACACGCGGATTTTGAGATTAAGATGACGTGACTATTTTCCGGGTGATTTTTTACCCAATAGAAAATAAATTCTAAAAATCAAACTAAAATCACCATAATTTGTAAAACCTTCCTGTTAGTCTATGGTTGAAATTTCAAGATGAATGGACACCATTTGGGTGTAAAATTTTAGGGATAAATGGGTCAGTTGAATTATCAACCATTTACGGTAACTATTTTCTTTGGATTTATCTTGCTTACATATTATGCCTACGTAAGACCCATTCAAACTAATGTATAAGGCCTACACATGTCTGGGTACGTGTAGGAGGGGTGTGAGACCATGGTGAACGTGGCTATTGTATGGATGTATGAAGTCTCATGGAGACACCTGTACAGCCAACGTGCCGTTCATACCTGAGAAGCTGAGGATTATAAATCTCTCCTTCAACCCTTCGTGGGGATTTTTCTACCTCTATTCTTGCTGCTCCTACTTGCACTTGCTCCTATTCCTCCCTTTTTGTTGTTTCTGCCATTGCACTGGCTAGCATATTGTTGTGGGTGTGCTTTAGCTCTTGTAGCTGTGGGGAAACTACTGTTATGAGAGCTGCTGCTGGAGCTGTCGCTGCTTGCCGAAGCTGTTGCTGCTTCTTCTTCTTTTGAATCACCACTCCTTAAACCGCATCAGCTGAAGCTTCCATTCCTACAGTTTCATTTGTTCTTCTTAACCCTGAAACTAGTTCTACGAGGAGGAGAAGAAGAATCTTCAGCTCTTTATCAAGTCAACTAGGTTTCTCTCTTCTTTTCTCAGTCCTTATCTCCAACCTTTGCCAAAGAGTTCATGATCATCTATATACTTACCTTTAAATTTGTTGATCCTCTTTTGAATTGTGTATCCATCCTTTGAAATCGTGTTTCAGTACGTGTGTCAGTAGGATTTCCTTTTCGTTTCTCAATCTTTGTCTCCTACTTTTGCTAAAGATTCATGTCCACATATATACTTGGTTTCCAACCTCGTAAGCCATCTTAAGAATTATAAGTTCATCTCTTGTAATCATGTTTTAGTATGTATGTCTGTAGGATTCATTTCCCTCTAATTCAGTTCTGTCCTCCCCACATGATAAGAAAATCCTCTTGATAAGCATACAAGATGATATACCTGAAGCTATTCTGTTTTTCTTTTAGTTTTGGTAAACACGTTCTTAATGGGAGAAGAACAACCTTGTTCCACTCTAAAGACTATTTTCTATCTTCTTCTTCCACCCTTGATCTTTGTATCGGTTATAGAGTGTTGCTAGAAGTTACCATATCTTTAGAATAGTGTGATTACTTTCCATTTAGATGTTTGTACTTCAAACTTTGATTTGGAGCCTTAAATTCCTTGAGTATTAATGTTTATTTTGTCGGGATCTTTCCATCTAATCCTTGATATAAGGGCCATACTTTCAGTGCTATGTCATGATAGCTTCTAGCTAGACAAGTACGGTTTGAAAACCTCATGTTTCATCTTACTTGTTTAGCTTATAAACCACTGTGAGAACTACAATTAGACTCTTCTATTTGATATAAATCATGCCTTGGTTTATAAGTTCTATAATTAGGGTGTTTAGGATGAATTTAAAGTAATTTTCGAAGGACTGCTGCCATCTGTCGATAGCCAGCCCATAGTTGTTGACAGGCGCAAGTCTTCCAGAACATCAGATTTCTGGACTGTGGCTAGTTGTCGACAGCCAGCCCCTAGCTGTCGACAGATACCCACAGAACCAGCAAAAATCTTGCTCTGTCTGCTGCTATCTGTCGACAGCCCCTTCTTGACTGTCGACAGCTACAGTCCTGATCTGAATTTCAGCATTCTTTTATGTACGAATCCTTGCTAAAAGTTTATCCTAAAAGCCTAGCAAGTTACCCCCTTAATTCCTTGGGTATTTACTATCATTTTACTGTGAAGATTACCCACTTGGGATACCTTACTCACCCTTGAATTATCCTTGAAGTTGTCAACTAAGAATGGTACCCAATTGAGTCCATTCTCCTATATTCGGTAACTAAGTCCATATAACCTGATGTCCTGAGAGTTCAAATGCTTGAACACCTTATGAGATGTGAATAATTTGTGATGACAATTGTGGATCTTCATCTTCTTGGATTCTTATGTGATTTCAATCTTCTGAAGTTATTAGTTTTGAGTCATAACCCTGTCTCAACCAATTGTCTTTCTTATATTATTGAACTCCGAGCAACTTTGTCACCAAGATATCTGTATTAATTCTCAATCAAAACTACCTTTGGATTTCCAATTTCTATTATGCTCATGAAAAGAAATTTATGATATGAAGACAGTGCTCTCTTCAAAAGAGGGTTTAGGATCACTTGTGGCAGCATCAGCCACTTGTGATCAGCTGAGAGCGACAGTTTGTAGATAAATCCAAGTCAATGGACTGATGATGGTGGGTAATAAAAAAATTATACCCTGTTCTTGAGCAATGAACAAGATCCAATGTGCTAGAATCGCCTATATAGGCACTGAGGATGTATTTACGTCTATTTAGTAACCTCTTGAGAGCAGTGATGCCTGTCAAATTCGTTTCCAAATCAAGTTATGGTCTGAATTCTGAAAGACAAATATGACTCTTATTCTGTAATTTGTTTGAGCTCTTTATGAAATCAATTTGAGCTATATATTTCTGTTAAGTATGAAATTCATGAGCAAATGTGTTTTGATCCATACATGCTTACTTTCACCTACTGAGTCCTTCCGACTCATGCCTTTGTTTCCTCCAACCCTTTCAGATTGAAGGTGAAAGTAACCTCAGCTACAAATGATTCGAAATTCCGCTGCTGAAGATGAAAGGAAGAAAGAATAGCATAGTTTAATGACTCTTTAGAGATTTTGTTGTACCATTAAAGGTCTAGAAAGTTTGGTTTTGTGTAAATATTGGGTGTTGATACTAAGTTACTTTGTTGAGGTATAAAATGTCCAAAGATGCCTTTGTGGAATAGTTTGCTAGTCTTGGGCACTACACAGATTTGTCAGCCCATAACGAAGTTTGTTAGTGTAATCCCTCTTTCGATCAAGAACTATGTGATATGTATATGTGTGTGTGCGGTCGGAGGAGGGTGTTACACTACTAAAATTAGCCGCTGACATATAGTTGTTACATCAACGGCTACTCGTAGCCGTTGACAAATGTGAGTCTTATGTCAGCGGCCAATCTTAGCCGTTTATATAATGATCATGTGGCAACGGCTTTGTCAACGGCTAATTTATCTGTTCACAAAAGCTTTATATGTCAACAGTTGTTTTTAGCCATTGACAAAACGGCATTATGGCAGCGGATGTTTGTAGCAGCTGACAGATAGTCGTTGACAAGTGCTATTTTTAAGAGGAAATAGGAGATGTTAGCGCATCAGTGACCGATTAACGACCACTATATATCGGTCTCTAATATGTCGCCATTTGCGACTGATTTCGGTCGCTGAATATTAGCGACTGATTTAAGTTCGGTCTCTAATTAGTCGCAGTTATGCGACTGAGAATAGTCGTCGGTATTCGGTCGCTAGCTACGACAGATTAGCGACCGATATTATCGGTCGCTAAATCTGCTTTTTTCTTGTAGTGAATTAGCTCAATCTAGTTATAAATAATTCGGCATTCTAAATTTATAATAATTTCTTTAATTTATTATTATTTATGTTTTCTTTTTAGCCCATTTACACTTTTATGCACTATTACTTAATCCCTTTATGAACTTTAATTTGTTCATTTATCATTTATTCTTTTAAAATTGTAATTTATTTATTTTAAATAAATCCCAAGTGCTAAACACCTACACTAAATCAAATTATACTTTTATTTTTTGCAAATGGATAGTTGCTTTTAACTATCTTTTACTATTTTTCTCACTGATTTTTATGTTCACTATTTTTCTCACTAATTTTTATATTGTACTTTCTAGATGTAAAAGGTTAGTTTTACTTGTCTTAATATTATTTTTATGTTGTGCTAGGACCTTTTTGTCGGTTGTCAAATAATTAGATGAAGATAATATTTACTTTATATTATTTATTTACTAATATAGATGAATTTGAGTTGTAAGATAGTATTCATTTTCCATTGTTTACTAAGGTATATATGTAAGTTTTTTTTTAACTTTCAAGTGTTACATGTCTTTGTTTGTTATTGTTATTATATAAATTTTGATGGTATGTACTTTAATTGTTAAGAAAAAGTCATTTCTAACTTTAATTAGAAGGTCTAAATAGTGAACCAAATTGAACCAAATCAAATGAATGTAGTTTGTTTCAATTAAGTTCATATAGACTTCGATCTAATTCAATTCAATTACAAAGTTAAATCAGCTTGGTTTGCTTAGGGTTGAAAATGGTCTTGAAACGAAGCAAACCGGACCATGTTCAACCTTAGCTTAGACTATGCATCCAAACACAACTCAAACTATCTGAACTCTAGTCTAATGATTCCCTACTTTCAATAGTTAGAGGTTCATTTGTACTACAAAGTGAATCAAAAATATATTTCTTGTGAGAGAGAAATGCTCAGATTGTAAGAAACTAATTCTATTAGCGGAGGGCTCCTAATTAGTATTATTATGCTTTCTTTACTATTTGCTAGCCAATGAATTACCTTCCTACAATCCACTCAACTTTATTGCAAAAAGGGTCTTGAAATAAGTATTTCTCTTTTTATAAGCAAACATATAAACATGGATACTGTGGAGACCTTTTCCTTATTGGGCCGGAACGGATCAGGCCTCACACTTGTGTAAGAGGGGAGACGGTCGCCAGAGGCAGACGAAAGATCTTGCAGTCATCAGAGAGGGTAAGGGGGGCCCGGTGAAGACCAGGGAAAACCCTCCGATGCCTAAGTCAATATGAGGCTTGCAAGGCAGGGGGTTTTTGAGTGTAAGGGTGTGTTCGCGTGAGAGAGAACGTACCAGTGCATGGTTCTGTACCTGTACTCTTATAGGCGTAGGTGATGAGGCAGACATGCGTAACGTTGGTAGATCGTGCCTGGAAAGGAGCCTTGACGGGCGCGCATAACGGGAGGAGTTATGCGCTCAGATGTCCGTTGGGATGCCAGGCAGTTAACGCACCTCTTGATGATGGGGCGCGTGACCTTGGGGTGGTTATAACCGTCGTGAGGACGCGATGGGCTGCTCGGAAGTCTCTGGAGCAGGTTGCCGAGCAGGTGACCTACATAGAGGTCGAACGTGCTGTTCGGTAGCATCTGTAGCTGCCCAGCGCAGCAGAATTAATCCCCCCGTGCGGAAGCAAGCCGCTAAGGAGCTCGGCGGTTCTTCGCTTGGGGTGATTGCCCTGTGGGGTCCTTTTAAACGATCCTTGCGAAGGCGTGGAACCGTACGAGGAGGCCACGTAGAAAGGGAAGGCGTTGATGGGCCCTGATGGGTATGATGGGCTTAGGTGGCAGAAAACAGCCACCACACTTGCCCCCCACGCCCTTAAGTGGCTCAGAAGTCAGAGCGCTTGAGGGAGGCGACCTGCTCGGGTGGCATCTCCGCCATAAATGCGGTATCGCCCTCGGAGATCCAAACAGACCTGTGGCGACGCTGTTACAGAAGGGTTCACCTCGAACGTGAAGCCTTCATGATGACAACGTGGGTCGTGTCAAACCCAGAACCTCATATGCCAGCTCTGAACGGTCACCCGTGGGTCATTCGAGAAGAGACGTGGAGTGGAGGGAAACGCTGTTTCCGGCCCCGCTTCGAATTTCGCGCCTCACCTTCCTTATAAGGAAGGGGAGGAGGTGAGAGCGGGGCCTTCGTCTTCAAAAAATCTTCGGAGTTTGTTGTCTCTAGAGGCACCAGCCAGCCTCTTCTTCGCTCTTCCCTCTGCTCCGTTGCTTCTTCCTCTCAGTCCGTCGTGCAGTCCACCTTCCAGTGATGGCCCAGGAGGGGAAGGAGAACGTCAAAACCAGCAGGACGCCGCCGGTGAAGACGAAAGCGGTGAAGCTCCGGAGTTTCGAAGGTCTTCGAGAGCGCTTCCGTATTGGCGAAGAGTATGACATCGTTTTGATGCATGAAGACGAGTCGTACCTAACCACGAGGCTGGGGTGCTTCGTCCTTTCGCTGGATCTGCTAGAAGCTGGTCTCCGGATGCCGATGCCGGAGATCGCGAAGGAGCTTCTCCGGAGCTGGAAGGTGGCGCCTATTCAACTGACGCCAAACTCCTGGAGGTCCATCTTCATCTTCTACATTATATGCAAGAAGAAAGGCATCGAAGCAACCGCGGAGATCTTCCGAAGCCATTTCAGTTTGGCCTGCTCTCCGCAATCCGGGATGGGGATCGTGTACGTGAAGCACCGTACCAACTAGATGCGGATCAACTTTTCGCCCTGTCTATCCAACAACAAGGGGTGGACAAGGCGTCTTTTCTTCGTGGGGTGGAGAAAGGGAGCGAACGTCCTAAAGTGGGACTTCCCCGTGAGGGTGGTGGAGCCACTGAAGAAGGTAGACATGGCCCCCTTTTTGATACAGGGGGCAGCCGCTGCCTCCCAGTCGCTGAACACGGTCGGGGTCAACCACGCTGAGGGGTACCTAACCGAATACAAGCTTGTGAAGTATAAGCTTAGCCACACCTGGGGTAAGCCTTCTGCTGCTTGTTTCATTTTCCCACATACATGGGTTCTGATTCTTCTTCTGTTTCTTCCAGATGACGAAGAGGTAGCTACTGGTCAGGGCCAGAAGGAGATGGTGAACTACGCTGAAACGATCCCTGTTAGCCTTCACTTGATAAGGCTGGACGAGGATGCTCCCGTGAAGGAGTCCGGGGCGGTGTCTTCAAAGGTGAGGCCGCCTCGGATGGGGCCCACCGAGAAGGCAAAGACCATGACAGGAGGAGGTGCCATGAAAAAGGCATCTGAGAAGGCAGTGATCGCAGAGGCGGCTTCTCTCCCCCAACCGAAGAGGAAAGAGAAGTGCAAGGCGGCCCAGCTGAAGTCGCGTGCCGAAGATCATACCTCCGAAGAGGAGGTGTCCGACGGGCGCCGAGCTCGTAAGAAGAAGAAGGCGGCCAGGGCGGTGCCACGCACTATAGAGGCTGCCGCGGGAGCAGAGGAGGAAGAGGAGGATCTTGAGCCTCTGCTGGCACGGAGAACTCGCCAAGTCGTGAGGACGCCCGAGCGGAGGGCGTCCGTAGCTTCGATTGTGGACCGTTCGGAGGCGGTCACGAAGATGTCCACCGAGCTGGGTCTGATTATGGTCAGCGACGAATCGGACCGCTCCGGAGGGCGGGCGAAGTCGCCGATGCACGAGATCCAAGGAGGCCTGCCCGGTGAAGGCGTCGATCAAGGAAGCGCCGAGCAGGGTGGCGCGTCAGACGAGGGCGCACAGTTCAGTGCCGAGGACGGGGCGGTCGTCGCGGACTCGGGGGGAGGAGTAGGAGAAGTCAATACTCTCACTCCTGCGATGGCAGCGGAGTCCGGTGCTGGCGAGGCAGTTCTTCCGAGGGGGAATGTTCCACAAGGAGGTGGAGAAATCCTGCCCCCCATGCCCCCTACCTCAGTGGTCACTATAGGCTATGTAGTCAGCGAGAGTGCAGCCGAAGTGATTGCTGAGGGCATTAGAGTGCAGCCGAAGTGATTGCTGAGGGCATTGTAGTCGGCGAGAGTGCAGTCCTCTCCGGGGAGGGAGGCACTCAGGCACTTGGAGATGCCGAGGAGGGCCGCGCAACAGCCTTTGCAACATCTGCCACTGAAGCTGGTGGGGAGGTGCGGCCGGCAACGAGGCAGGAGACCGTTGGGGCGGATGGGACGATGGCTTCGTCGAGCGTTGTTGCCATGGCCTCTGGGTCGGGCCAGCAAAAGGACCTCGAAATTGACGTTGCCCCGGTCCCGTCTTCCGCTGCTGCGGCTGGAGGCGAAAGCTCCGGGGACGGCCGTAGGCCTCTGACGGAAGTGCTACAAAGAAAATTTCCTGAGGTGCCTTCGGTGGCAGCGCTAGAGGAGACACTTCGTCGTGTTGAAACGTTGCCAAAGAAGCTGCCTGCTAGCCCCACTGCCTCCTATCTTGATCGACTAGCGAGGTGCCAAGACCTTACCCCCGAGAAGACTCCGGAGATGCCAACAGAAAGATACCATCCAGAGGGCCAGGAGGATGATGGCGCGAGCGACATCGACTTGGAGGCTCTTGTGGATGGGATATCCACATCGTTGGGTGTTCTCAAGGCCCTGGCTGCTCGGGCCCGGAAGCAGAAATATCTCTGTGAAGCGCAGGCGGCTTTCTGCGAGGACCTTACAGCGAGACATAAGGCTCGCGAGGCGGATTTGGAGGAGGAGGTGAAGAACCTCAAAACCGCTCTCCAAGCTTCGGAGCTGAATGTCGCCTTGGTACGGGCCGAGAAGGACGCTCTTGCCAAGGTGGTCTTAGATGCGGGGGTCCGTGCCGTCGCAGATTACAAGGCCGGATCGGACTATAAGGAGGATTTGGAGCAGTACGGGGCCCGCTGCTACAGAGTAGGCCTTAACACTGGGAAGGACTTCGGGGAGCGGCTATCTTGGGTCGAACGTGCCCGAGAAGCTTTCGAGGCCGCTGTTCAGGAGTGCCGGCGTCGCACTAATGATGCCTGTTTGGATGATGTGCGCTTCGCGCAATTCCAATCTGGGCAGATGCCTTCTTTGGATGAAGGTGCTGGCCCTTCTGAACAGGCTCCTTAGTCTTCTCCGCTCCATGCCCTTCTTGTATTGTCCTTTTGTACCCGTGGTCCAAGAGGCCTGCTTGTAAGAAAAATTCAGTAAATGAAGATTTCCCTTTCTATCATTTGACTATGGCGTCTCTTTTTCTAACTCCTCCCTTTCGTCATTGTCCCTGCTCGGATGGAAATCCGCTAGTTTTATAAGCGTTGCATGTACAGCGTAGATCAATGGAAACCGAAAAGGAGGTTCCGATCAGGGGTGTATGCCAAGCGCTTGTGTAACCATAGGGACAGAGAGAAGAGAAGTAGGACGCTGAACAGAGGCTTTTATAAATGATAAGCTTTGAGGTTAGAAACATGCCAAGTCCTGGGTATGGCTTCGCCATTAGGGGTAGTTAGCTTATATGAGCCTTTCCCAAGGACATGGGTGACCTGATAAGGTCCTTCCCATTTGATGGCAAGTTTGCTGACTGCTCTTCGGGGATCCGAAGCCGAACAGTGGCACAGAACCAAATCTCCCACGTTGAACCGCCTTTCCCGAACTCGCGAATTATAATATTATGCGAGTCGCTGCTGATAAGAAACAAGGCGAATGCTGGCGTCGTTTCGTCGTTCGCCAAGCATGTCCAAGTTTTCCCGAAGAGCACGGTTATTAGCGGCTTCATCGAAGTGGGTTGTTCGGATGGTAAGAAGGGCTACTTCCAGAGGCACAACAGCTTCTGAGCCGTAGGCCAAATGGAAGGGTGTTTCCCCTGTAGCTACTCGAGCCGTTGTTCGGTGGCACCACAGGACGTTAGGGAGCTCGTCAATCCATGACCCTCCTGCTGCCTCTACTCTTGTGTAGATCCCGTGCAGCAACGTTCGGTTGGCATTTTCTACCAAGCCGTTTGCCTGGGGATGCGCCACGGAGGTGAAGTGGTTATAGATTCCGAGCTCGGCACATTTCTGTTTGAAGAAGGTGCTGTCGAACTACTTCCCATTGTCGAAAGTGATCACTCTTGGGACGCCAAACCTGCAGAGGAGGTTCGTCCAGACGAACTTCCACGCGGCTTGTTCGGTGATTGTGGCAACAGGTTCAGCTTCGATCCACTTGGTGAAGTAGTCGATGGCTACAAATAGAAACTTCTTCCGACCTTGGGCCTCTGGGAAGGGACCCAAGATGTCAATGCCCCATCTGGCGAAAGGGCGTGGTTCGAACAGGTTATGAAGCTGTTCGGCAGGTTGCTTGATGAGCTGTCTGAACTTTTGGCATTCCGGGCATTTTCTGACGAAGGACATGCAATCCTTCTGAAGAGAAGGCCACCAGAACCCTGCTCGGATAATGATGCGTGCTAGCGTTCTGCCCCCCAAGTGGCTTCCGCACAGCCCCTCATGGACTTCTTCGGTGGCCGCCAGGGCTTCCTCAGCGCTGAGGCACCGTAGAAGAGGTCTTGAAAGGGACCGTCGGTATAATTTTCCTTCTACGAGGGCGAAATGCTGAGAACACATCCTGGTTTTCAGAGCTTCGCTCTGTTCGGGCGGAAGCTCACCTCGAAGTGAGTATGCCAAGAGAGGGTCCATCCAGCTCGGAGTTGATGGGCCTGTCTCTACGGCTGCGACGTCTACTTCTGTGCTCGGCGAGGCGAGCTCTTCGATGAACACGGACCGGGAAGGGGCGATGTCGCGTGAAGATGCCAGTTTGGCAAGTGCATCTGCTCGCGCATTCTGCTCCCGTGGGACGTGTATGACCTCGAAGTATAGGAGACCCTCTTCTTGGCTCTTGACCTGTTGAAGGTATTGGGTCATGCAGGGTTCTCTTGCTCCGAACTGCCCACTCACTTGGTTGGAAACCAATTGGGAGTCACTGAAGACCCTGAGCCGTAGGGCTCCGAGGTGCCTAGCCATGCGGAGACCGGACACCAAAGCTTCGTACTCAGCCACGTTGTTGGAGGCCGGAAAGTGGAATCGGAGGGCGTATTGGAACTCTAATCCCTCCAGGGAGGTGAGGACCAGGCCAGCTCCACTCCCTGTAACGCAAGAGGATCCATCGACGTAGAGTTCCCATGGGGGTTCATCCGCCAGCAGTGGACCCTGCTCGGTAGGGAGAGTACATTCCGCAACGAAGTCTGTCAATGCTTGCGCTTTGATTGCTGTCCTAGGGAGAAAACTGATGTCGAACTCACCAAGCTCTATTGCCCATTTGATAAGCCTGCCGGAAGTCTCCGGCCGCAGAAGAATGGATTTCAGCGGCTGATCGGTTAGAACCGTGACGGAATGGGCCTGAAAATAGGGCCTAAGCTTCCGGGCAGCCGTGACGAGAGCAAGGGCGAGTTTTTCTGCTCGGGGGTACCTCCTTTCAGCTTCTTGGAGGACCCTGCTGATGTAATATACTGGGTGCTGCGCCGCTCCTTCTTCTCTGGTCAAAACCGCGCTGATGGTGTGTTCGGTAACCGAGAGGTATATGAACAGAGGTTCTCCGAGCACAGGCTTTGAGAGAATAGGGGGGGCTGCCAGATACGCCTTCAGCTCGGTGAAGGCGGCCTCACATTCATCAGTCCACCGTACTTGCCCCCCTTGCTTCGAGGCGCTTTTAGGGCCTCGGAGCAACTTGAAGAAGTTAAAACTTCTTTCTGCTGCTCGGGACATGAACCGGTTTAACGCCGCAAGACGCCCTGTCAAACGTTGGACGTCGCGCACCGTCTTCGGACTGCCCATCTCAAGCACGGCTTGGATTTTCTCCGGATTTGCCTCTATTCCTCTGTTTGACATGAGGAAACCGAGGAACTTACCTGATCGAACACCAAACGCGCACTTGGCAGGGTTGAGTTTCATATTGTACTTTCGCAGAGTTGCGAAAGTCTCCTGGAGGTCGGAGATGTGGTCAATGCTTGGAAGCGTCTTGACCAACATGTCATCAACGTAGACCTCCATGTTGCGCCCAATCTGCTGCTCGAACATTTTATTGACCAGTCGTTGGTACGTTGCGCCTGCGTTCTTCAGACCGAAAGGCATTCTGGTAAAACAGTATAAGCCTAGGTCTGTGATGAACGTCGTGGCGTTCTGATCCGGGGGGTGCATACTGATCTGGTGGTAACCAGAGTAGGCGTCCAGGAAGCTGAGAAGTTCGTGGCCGGAAGTAGCGTCCACCAGCTGATCTATGCGCGGCAGGGGGAAATTATCCTTGGGCGTCACTTTGTTGAGATCCTTGTAGTCAACGCACACACGCCATTTACCGTTGGCCTTGCGCACGAGGACCACATTGGAGATCCATCTTGGGTATTGAGCTTCTCGGAGGAGCCCAACAGTTCGGCTTTTGACAACGTGATCCTGAATCACGGTCTGCCGTTCTTGGTTCACAGGTTGCCTCCTCTATTGAACTGGTGGGACCTAGGGGTCTAGTCGGAGGCGATGCACCATTACTTCCGGGGGAATTCCTGGAAGTTCGTCGTCGGACCAGGCGAACACGTCCAAATTGGCCAGCAGAAAGGCCCTGTAGCATTGCTGCTCGGCCTCTGCCAACAAGGCGCCAATGTACAGGATGTGTTCGGGGTCGTCATCTATCAGGACAGGAATTAAATCTTCAGCGGGCGATCCTCGGCTGGTGGAGGGCTGATTGGTTGTAGGCGGTGTTGGATCTGCGAGTGGTTGCTTGTCCCTTAAAGAAAGGACATAGCACTGACGAGACTCGCGCTGACACCTGAGCACTTCGCCGACCCCGCTCGGGGTTGGAAACTTCATCTTCTGATGGAGTGACGAAGGTACTGCTTTGATGCGGCCAATCAGACCTCTGCCGAGGATGGCGTTGTATCCAAGCATGTTGTTGATGACCAAGAAGTCAACCACCTTGGTCACGATCCTTGGAGCTGTCCCTAAAGTGATCGGGAGGCGTACTCTTCCCATGGGCTGCACCGAAACTCCTGAAAAGCTGAACAGGGGCGAGTTTACAGGGGTTAGCTGATCGGTTTTAAAGCCCATGAGAACGAAGCAGTCGTAAGCCAAGACATTGGGGGCACTTCCATTATCCACCAAAATTCGGCACACGTTACAATGATTGATGGTGGCCGAAACGACCAGCGCATCAGTGTGTGGGGTTGTAATCCCTACAAGGTCTTCGTTCGAGAAGGTTATAGCCTCCTCGGGCAGTGCGCGTGCAGGACTGGTGGGATATGGAGTCAACCGGGGTGCTGGTGGCCTATCCACAGCGTGCACTCGCCTTACGTAGTCGCGTCGGCTTCGAGTGCTTTCTTCGCCTACGCCGAGTCCTCCCGCGATCACATTGATCTCCTGCCCGTTGGGCTCATTGTTGATCGGTTGCTCGGGAGTCCGTTCTCGGCGTCTGGGGTGGTCTTCACTCCGACGCACGAACCGTCCAAGGTAGCCGCGCTTTATAAGGTCTTCAATTTTGTCCTTAAGCTGGCGGCACTCAGAGGTGTCGTGGCCGTGGTCGTGGTGAAAGCGACAGTACTTATTTTGATCGCGCCTCCGGGGGTCGGAGCGCATCCTCTGTGGCCACCAAACATATGCTTCATTCCTGATCTCCGCCAGGATCTGTTCGGGTGCCACTGTAAGAGGTGTGTAGTTGGTGAAGGGGCGCGGACGGCGCGGAGAGTCGTCGTTGCATCATCCTTTCTTCCGGTCACGGTCGGAACCGTTGTCGGAAGGCCTCTTCTTGTCTGGCTGCTTCCCCTGCTCTGCTCTGCCTGCTGCTAGGCTCTCCTCGCAAGCCGCATGGCATTGTGCGATGGAGAGCAGCTCGGCAAGAGTGGAGGGCTGCTGGACGCCGAGGGTCCTCTGCAAGAAACCGTCGTGAGTGCCCTGAATAAGGGCACTGGTTACCAGAGGGACATCCAGGCGCGAGATGTGAAGCGCTTCTGTTCGGAACCTTTTTACAAAGTCCCAGAGCGCTTCGCCCTTCTTCTGGCGCACGGCCAGGAGGGAAGCCGCCGTTCGCGGCTGTGACCTCCCACCAAGGAAGTTGTCCCGAAAGGACTTCTTCAGTTGGCGAAATGAGGAGATGGAGCCCGCCGGGAGGGTCTCGAACCAGGCTCTAGCAGTCTCCTTGAGGGTCGCAGGGAAGGCCCTGCACTTGGCCGCGTCTGATGCTCCATGGAACACTATGTGCGACTCAAAGCCATGGATGTGGTCGGCAGGATCGGTGGTGCCGTCGTAGGGTGCGATGGTGGGCAGAGGGAGCTTGGGAGAGACCCGAGCCTCCAGGATCTCCCTACTGAAAGGGGAACGGAAGTCCAGGTCATCATCCGCCAGAGCTTTCCCTTCCGCAAGCTGGACCATCGCGTCCACGCGGCGCTCCAAGTCAACGACACGTCGTAAGCGCCTGGCGAGCTTCTGCTCTGAATTGGCGGAGCCCCCTCTGGAGGACGCGTGGGAGTTGGCTCCCACAACCGATCGCGGTAGGCGGGGGGAGGCAACGGAGTGACGGGGAGAGCGCCCACGGCGCTCCGATGCCCGCTCTTCAGACGGGGCTCTGTGCGACCGGCGCAGCGAGTCCGCCTGCTGATCCTGAGGTGCTGGGAGGACACGAGAGCCCCGACGCGATGACTCCGCCTGCCGCTCTCGCGGCAGGGGAGCCGCCGGGGCTGGTGGTCCAGCCAGTTGAGCCTGCAAGGCAAGGCAGACACCCGTTAATTGCTGCATCTGCCCCCGGAGTTCAGCCATCTCCAAGGCAGTTGCCGGTGCAGCCATCGCTGGTGCAGGGACATCTTGGTTTGTGCCGGCGGGGGCAACGTTGACGTCGACAGGAGTAGACCGACGGGGAGAACTCACTCGAGAGTGGCGAGATCTCGTCGCCCTACTTCCCACGTTCTGGTAAGAGGATCGTCCGCGAGCCATGGCTGTGTCGTTCTCACAGACGGCGCCAAAAATGTGGAGACCTTTTCCTTCTTGGGCCGGAACGGATCAGGCCTCACACTTGTGTAAGAGGGGAGACGGTCGCCGGAGGCAGACGAAAGATCCTGCAGTCACCAGAGAGGGTAAGGGGGCCCGGTGAAGACCGGGGAAAACCCTCTGATGCCTAAGTCAGTATGAGGCTTGCAAGGCAGGGGGTTTTTGAGTGTAAGGGTGTGTTCGCGTGAGAGAGAACGTAGCAGTGCATGGTCCTGTACCTGTACTCTTATAGGCGTAGGTGATGAGGCAGACATGCGTAACGTTGGTAGATCGTGCCTGAAAAGGTGCCTTGACAGGCGCGCATAACGGGAGGAGTTATGCGCTCAGATATCCGTTGGGATGCCAAGCAGTTAACGCGCCTCTTGATGATGGGGCGCGTGACCTGGGGGTGGTTATAACCGTCGTGAGGATGCGATGGGCTGCTCGGAAGTCTCTGGAGGAGGTTGCCGAGCAGGTGACCCACATGGGGGTCGAACGTGCTGTTCGGTAGCATCTGTAGCTGCCCAGCGCAGCAGAATTAATTCCCCCGTGCGGAAGCAAGCCGCTAAGGAGCTCGGCGGTGCTTCGCTTGGGGTGATTGCCCTGTGGGGTCCTTTTAAACGATCCTTGCGAAGGCGTGGAACTGTACGAGGAGGCCACGTAGAAAGGGAAGGCGTTGATGGGTCATGATGGGCTTAGGTGGCAGAAAAAAGCCACCACAGATACATTATAAAAATATATTATTATATTTTTATCATGTCTATTTAGGGGTGTTCATTCCTTAAGTTGAACTGAAAAAATTAACCAAACTGAATCAAACCAAAATTTTCTATTGGATTCAGTTCAAAATGTTAAGACCTAAACCAAACAAGATTAGTTTCAAATAGTTCAGTTTGGTTTCTAAACCGAACTGTGTGAACCAAATCAAATCAGATCAATTTTTAGTAATTTTTCTCACTATTTTTTTCTTCCGATTTTTACTTTCCCATGATTTTTATGTTTATATTTTATGCTCATGAATAGCATCATTTAACTATCTTTCACTATTTTCCCTCACTTATTTATATTTTCATGAATTCTTATATTACACTTTCTAAATATACATGTAAAAAATTAGTTTTATTTGTCTTATTATTTTTTATGTTGTGCTAGGAGTTTTTTGTTAGTTATTGAGTAATTAGATGAAGATAATATTTATATTTTTGTTATTTATTTGCTAATCTAGATGAATTTGAGTTGTAAGATAGTATTTTTTTCCATTATTTACTAAGATATATAAGTTTTAAAAAAACTTTGAAAGATTAAAATAGCTCTGTTTTTTATTGATATTATTATTATATAAATTTTGATAGTACATACTTTAACTATTAAAGCAAAAGGCTCAAATAAACCAACCGAACGAAACTAAACTAATGCAGTTCAATTCAATTCGGTTCATGTGATCGAACTTCGATTTGATTGCTCAATATTCCAAAACTTACTGTGTTTGGTTCGGTTTAGGTTGAAAAGGACCTTGAGGCAGCTGGAGTAGTATCATGTTCAGCTCTACGTCTATTCATCAAGATTGCAATGAACCAATCCAGACGGTCGGACCAAGTTCAAGATCCAGCTAGCTCTGCTGACGTATCAACAGATTAATTCGAAATTTCTTTTCAGTATTTGTTCATCTCAATCTAATTAAACACGTCAAATATATTTTTTTTATCAAATCCTATCAATAAATCATTCATGAGGTTTATAATTAAGATGCAAGTTGCGAAGCAAGAAGGTGGTCCTAATTATGGTAACCCGGAACGAAAGCAGCCCAACATCTGCGACCCGAGTAGTACTTTCGGGTTCCATATTTAAAGCACCCGATCTCCTACCTCACCCTCCCCTCCAATTCCCCTTGGATTCTAACCAGCACCGCACGCACCGGCCCCTCGCCTTGCCCATGGCGTCTCTTGAAGGAAGACGGCTCGCCGAGCTGCTGCAAGAACAGCAGGAACCCTTCCTGCTGGACGTCTACCTTCTCGAGAACGGCCACTCCGGGAGGATCCTATGCTCCAAGGCCACGGCAACGTGCTGGCCCGGGGGCAGTACCGCATGCAGAAGGCTGCGGAGGCTGGCCAGCCACGGCTTCCAAGGGCGGGGAGAGCGAATTCTGGGGTCTTTGCTGGGCGTCTTCTCCCGCAGGAAGCCCCCAAGGAGTTCCAATTGGGGAGGAGGGTCTACCTCGATCATGGGGGCGAAGGCCCGTTCTAACACAGAAGATGGAAGAGAACTGGGCAAGCCAAAGGTAGTAGCTGCTACTTCGCCCTTGCCTGCAGGTTTCTTCTTTTGCAGTAGACTTTTAGCTTCTGATGGATTCAACTAGCAGGTGGACGCAGAGAGAGCCCATGTGTGGGAGTGCACGGAGGAGGCCAAGCAGCTCAGTCCCGTGTCCGTTCTGGAGCTGCAGTCTGACGATGGTTCACCGGCACATGAACACGGTACTCTCTCTCTCTCTCTCTCACACACACACATATATCTCTGATCTCTGCTTGTCCTACTTCTCTGGTCTTGGGAGCAGCTAAAGAAGGACCTTCGACCTCCGGCCTATATGCACAAGTGGGTGCCGTGGGGGTCCTCGGAGGAGGGCTCCATGCATCTTCTTCTTCCCACTACAACATGAAAATCCATGGAAGACGACAGGCTCCACTTGAGGAGGAGAGGAGTACTACTCGTACTCATCAAAGCGAGCAGAGGGAACAGGCGCAGCTCCATGAAAGTTTGGGCTCCCACAGGAGAGAAAAGGCCAGACGTCGTAGGCACCTAAGAAGGCGAGATGCCATAGCAGTAGGCCACCTGGAATCGGATGTCTCAGACTACTCCATGAGATGGAACCAGTTCAACCCCAATGTAATGGAAATTGGCGCCGAGGTAGGAGAAGCCCTCCTCGCTGAACTAGTGGACGATCTTTGTCTCACAAATATGTGAGTATTAAGCTTATAATTAACGTCACTTCCAATGATTGCCAGAGATGCCGATACCTTTCTTCAACTCAGATCGAGGCTAGCTAGCTAGCTGATACCCACCTCTTTTCCTCTCTCTCTCTCTCTCTTTCTTTTCTTTCCCTTTCCAGTGCAATATCTCTATCAGCTTTTGACATGACATCTTAGGGCTTTTTCACTGTGATGAAGCCCAACTATATGTGAGAAAGAAGTAAACAAAAGCATTCCTCCCCTCGCTACTATAACTGTATGCCCAGAGTGTGCTTTGAATGCTACCTCTGCCATAGTAATATCTTATCTCAGATGTGGGGATTTCGGAATTTAAAGCATTTTGTCTCTACATTGTTTGTAATGATGAATGTTCAGGCGAGGAAGGAGAGGGTATAGAAATAGTTCCCCGTACAAATGTGCTCTTATTTGGGTGCGTGTGGGGTTGATGGGTGCAGATGTGGGGCTTGTGCTTGTGTTGCCGTCTCCTCCTCTACCAATCCATGTGCGCATTAATAAGGAGATTGGTATAAGGTAGAATGTCTTGTTTGGTAGCTTATGCATATAAATATGTTTGTCAGATGAGTGCTCAGAGAAAAGGATGTAACATGATGAGTATATATACGGCAAACTTGAGTCCTCTTGTTGCCCTAGAGACATATATGTCAGTTTTGAGAATTTATGTCATCCTAGTGAAAGCACCAAAGGAGGAGCCACACGTGGGAGCTTTGCAAATGCGCATTAGACAGCTTTATGTGATTTGTCCTCTTCTCAGAACCCTGGACCTAGAAGAGGAGTTTGATAGAAGGAAAATATTTAATATATATTTAGGTCGATCAAAGTAAAAAAGTCAAACTAGTTTGAGATTCGACATCCAACTAATCAACCCCTCAACCGATCGACAAGTTAATTCGACTTTGAATTCGATCGGCCGAGTACAAAGTGGATCTCTTGATAGAAAGACTCGTGTGTGGTTCTAAACAAATTATGTATGACCATCCACATACATAGGCATATATGTTAATTCCATCATAGATGGCTCTCGCTATCCAAAAGAGCTCTTCAAATATATACAGATATATATTTTATTTAAACATGCTCGTTCGGTCCCACCAAGATTAGTGGGCAAGAGAAGTTTCACGAATAAGGCATGATTGATGGCAATCTCCAACTTGTTTTCCTCTGATGAACATAAGGAAAGGTTAAGGAAGTGGAGGAGCTTTCCAACTTGAAACAAATTTATTAAGGGTGTATATATAGAAGAGTGCAGGTGACGTCTCTAGCTATCAGGAACAACGTCATCTGGCTCTGGGAATAAGCATATCTACATGGGGTCCATCCTGTACTTTTCATTAATTTCTCATATAATATTCTTATTTTCAATGTTTCATGTAATAATTAGAGAGAGGTTCGATCGTGGCAATGTGTTATAAGTAGATTCCATGCTTTAATTTCTTCATTCATGGATATAATTAATATGAACTCATGTACATGTTATCGAATTTCTTTAATTAATGGTGTTAGAGATAAATATTACTATTTTAAACCCAAATAAAAGTTAATTAGAGATATTGACTCGATGGTCTCTAAATCATTTGTTATTATATTGGAATCGAATTACGCTTTTGAAATTATTCCTATAAATTAACCATACTACGCACTTAATTAATTAATGTTCGATTTGTACCCATCAAAAAAAAATGTTCGATTTGGTTGGACTACAGTAGTTTAGAGTTTTAGACTATCAATATTGTAATTAACCTAGGAGGAATTAACAAAAGGACACTTTGATCACTATATATATATAGTAGTTTTGAGTTTTCGACGACAATAATGGGAAGGGCCGGGAGGACCAAGTCTTCTGTACAAACTGAAATTTTGCAATCGACGCGTATAAACTGATATATATATATATATATAAACAAAATATATGTTTTTTGGCTGTTATTAATAAAGATACCAAATCTGCCTCTGACACTGGCGTTCAAGCCATATAATTCAAATGTATATGCTTGAATGAGCTATGCGTACCAGGCACACCAGCACCAGCTAGGACGTAGGGGTAATGTGCAAGCCATTGTGATGTCGTTTTCTGATGATAAAGAAAGATATATATGTAAAATATTTATTTCTAAACCTATCTACGTACGTACTAGTGGAACAAAAGGACTTTTTATAAAGATTAAAGTTGCAATGTCGTTGTATATCTCAGAGGGGCATATCTATACTACTGGAGAATGATTGACAAGAAATAGCGAGAATGTTTTCACATGATCATGATATATAGAAGGCCAACTTATCCTATCTTCGAAATTTGGGGTATTTTTTAAAAGATAACAGAGTTTAAAAATTAGTTTTCAAGTAGACCCAAAAATAATTGATTGCAAATTTAACAAGGTCGGACCAATCATGCCAACAGCCAAGTGCCACATAGGCGTCCATGTTGACGTGGTAGATTTAGAGAGTCAAATGAACATTTCTCCTTAATAATATTACATGATGTGAGACCTCGAAGACCAAGTCATAAAATTTGATAAATTTAACTTGCAATGTGATTAATAGTCAATTTAATTAAATGAAAAGATTAGTAAGATAATGATCTCACACAACTCGAATCTTTTTTTTTATCACACAACTCGAATCTTGATCTAGTGGTTATAGCTTGATCATAACAACAATTAGTATTAGAACGAGACTGCAAGTTTAATGCTCAAGAGTATCACTAAAAGGATATTGTTAGCATGGTAAATTTAGAGGACCGAATCAAATTGCATCTTCTTTAGAATATTAAAAAAAAAATGTGGGCCACACTAGCACAAATGCCCGAATGCCGCCTGTTGCTAGAGTGGCAATTTTAACTAGTCCAACTCTGCTAGAATTGTAATTAAATTTTTGGATCTGTTATTCTTAGAAATTAATTTTTAAACTCTATTATTTAAAAAAAATGAAATATGATGGTCTGACCTTTGATCAGTTGCCTCTCTCACTCTCAAATTATATTGGTTCAAGCTAGTTATATGTAACCTTTCACCCTTATCAACTAAGCCAATTCAGATATTCTTATTCTCTCTCAGCTGGTTCATGTCTAGAGCTGCTCGTTAGTGCCCACAGGTGATGGACCCTAATTAGCTACTGGACAACCTAAGGATAACGGATATATATGTCCCTCTGAAATCTAGTCAAAGTTTATAGATTATCATCTACGCAAGGTGGGTGGATTTTAAATATTGGCTATAGGGACAAGGAAGTTCTTGCTCTGTAGGCCCTACTTGCCAATATCTATAAGGCAGAAACATGGCATGTTTAAGCAATCATCCCTTGCAAAGAGGAAACTCTATATGGGGGAAGGCGGATGTGGGCCTACTGATCATGGCCCATTTAATGGTATGAAGTTAGTAAGGTGTCCTTGTCCGAGATCCCTTGGACTGGATGAGAGAACTATCAGAAGGAGCAGTCCTCCTGCATGCGCGGTTTGGAGCAATTGGTGGATGACAATTGATAACATGATATATGAAAACATGCATCTCTAGTATTTGTATCAGAGACGATAGCATCAATTATTGAAGAGAGTTCTCCTATCGGATGCGACTGATGCAGCTGTCATCTCATTGTCCTTAATAATTAAACAAAAGGAAAGAATTTTTGGGGTACATATATACATACATATAAAGGAAACTAGTTGAAAACCCGTGCGATGCACGGTAGTTATTTATAAAATATTAAGATAAATAAAAAATATTATTTATAAAATATATAATTTTTATTAAAAAAAATTGTTAAACTAAACATAAAAAGTTTGTTCTTAAAACAAAGGAAGGTGGACTGCACGAAGGTAGGTTTAAAATTGAATTTTTTCTAAAAAGTTATGGTCTACTCAGTTTAGCAAGATTTTTTAGATGGTGAGTATCTTACCTTGTTTAGAAAGATTTCTTCGTTAATTTAGGTGACAATTAATATTGGAGACTTGTTTTACGGGAGGTGTGTTAAAGTTGATAGATTTATTATTTTATATTAGTTGCTATATGTTAAGATTTGTTTACCCGAATTTTACTTAACCATATTTAGTTGCGATATAGATAGATTTAGTGGAGAGGTTTAGACAGGAAAACTCTGCTTCTGGTGCTGCCACGTGGCTGCTCCAGAACTGAGTTTTATTAGAATAGTATAGAACTAGTTCTATGCCCATGCGATGCACGAAAATAGTTTAGGTAGAAATATATTTAATATAACATCACAATATTCATACTATCAAATGTAAAAAAAATTCAACACATAATAAATCCACATCACATATTGGTCTATGTCATGAGACATTTATTTTCAAATAATATTTTTAGTCAATATTCATAGATCTCAACTTTAATCTTCTTCTTTTTCAATTTTAATTTTCTTCTTCTTATTGGATTGTAGTAGCATCTACAGATATAATATATATATAATAATAATTAATAGATCTCTACTGGTGCAATGTATGGAAATATTTTAGATATAAATAAAATTTTAGATTTATATAAATTTATGTTCTAACATAATTATAAATGGCAAGCCCCTTAATAGTTGCGACATATGGCTTATTAGCATTTAGAAAATTCAATATAATCAGAGACTCTTTTTCCCAAGGTTGATACAATAGTATGAGAAAATAGGAATATACAATAAAGACTTTCTATTTGTGTAAAAATAATAACTCATAGATAGGGTAGGAATATTATTTGAAAAAATATGCAACTATATTATGTACTTTTATTCGTGACACTGGGAATAGGTATATACATCTAAATCTTGGAATCTTTTATTCATGACACTGGAAATAGGTGGCATAAAACTGCAAGTTTTTTTAAAAACGAAGCTGTAAGTTTTAGCAAGATTTAAATGTGAGAGTCTAAATATTAGAATCTTATATTCGTGTCACTCTGAGATATTTTTAACAATTATATTTCTATTTAATACCGATGGCATATACATCTAAAACTTGCAATTTTTTATATATGTTCTTTAGGATGGCATATTCTTGTGATTTAGTAGCGCTACAGTGAGTAGCGCTACAGTAATTTTGCAAATGCTACAATAACATGCATAAAAAATAATAATAGTTTTTATTATTTTTTATATTAAAAAATAAATAATAAAATATAATATTATGCAATCAATTTTTAAAAAATAAATTTAAAAAACATAAAAATGAAAAGAAATTGAATATACTATTACTCACTGTAGCATAATACAGTGAACAACGTTTTTTCATATTTTAACAACTGTGTTTGTAAATTTTTTGGCAAGCTAAAAATCAGTGTTTGGCAAGATAATTTTTTGGCAAGATTTAGTATGTCGATTTAATAAGATTTTTTGAAGGTTTTAGGTAGGAGACTTACCTTCTTAATAGCAATGTTAAAGGAGGAGCTGTTGGTTAGATAGGGTAGGAATATTATTTGAAAACAAATGCAACTATATTATGTACTTTTATTCGTGACACTGGGAATAGGTATATACATCTAAATCTTGGAATCTTTTATTCGTGACACTGGGAATAGGTGGCATAAAATTGTAAGTTTTTTTAAAAACTAAGCTGTAAGTTTTAGCAAGATTTAAATGTGAGAGTCTAAATATTGGAATCTTATATTCGTGTCACTCTGGGATATTTTTAACAATTATTTTTCTATTTAATACCGATGGCATATACATCTAAAACTTTGCAATTTTTTATATATGTTCTTTAGGATGACATATTCTTGTGATTTAGTAGCGCTACAGTGAGTAGCGCTACAGTAATTTTGCAAATGCTACAGTAACATGCATAAAAAATAACAATAGTTTTTGTTATTTTTTTATATTAAAAAATATAAAATAAAAAAATCTAATATTATACTATCAATTTTTTAAAAACAAATTAAAAAAAACATAAAAATGAAAAGAAATTGAATATACTATTACTTACTGTAGCATAATACAGTGAACATCGTTTTTTCATATTTTAACAATTGTGTTTGCAAAATTTTTGGCAAGCTAAAAATCGGTGTTTGGCAAGATAATTTTTTGGCAAGATTTAATATGTCGATTTAATAATATTTTTTTGACAGTTTTTGGTAGGAGACTTACCTTCTTAATAGCTATGTTAAAGGAGGAGATGTATTTGTGAATTTTTAAAAAAATATGAATATTCTGGTGCTGCCACGTGGCAGCACCAAAACTCCATATCTCAATTTGAGTGGGAAACAAAACAATTTTAGTGCTGCCACGTGTACGTCTAAAACTGAGTTTTATAATAATAGTATAGATAGTATAGATATAGATTAGCCGCAGAGTTGTGTTTAATTTCATCATTATTGCATGAAATCCCAAGTCTTGTAGTGACTTGCTCGTTGGGTCTGCCAATTACTAAGTGTTGATGCTGCATGCCCTACTCACAAATCAAGTGACAAATTGAAGCACACGTGGGAAGAATTAATCCATATACACGTATTCATATGTAGGCTAACAACAATTGGCGCCGAACGATTGGTGGTGGAAATGATGTTGGCATATAATTAATGAATGGGTTAGGAAGATGATCGAGAATATATATATATGCACGGTGAAATCTGGAGAGAATGTTGGAAGATGGTGTTTAGGGGTACTCAAAAGTGAAAAATAAATTCATATAACTCATCAGCTAAATGCTTACAGATGTATGAATAATGTTACAGACGATTAATTAAGTCTTAAATATTAGAAGGCAGTCATAAAATGGGTAATGGCTGTAAGAAAATAAATGTTGGAAGAGAGGAGGCTCCTATATATATATCATCTTGCGCTCCAAGTGCGTCCATCTCTCTGAAACATCCGGCGTCCATCACTTGTAGCTGGTCATAATTGGTGGGTAGAAGATACTCCTTAATTTTTAGTCATATATATCTCCCTCTTGACCACTATATATGGACGGATTCCATCTTCCATAATTGGACGTGGAGAAATGTTTTGGTGCATTAAAGTTGATAGATATTATATTATTTATTGAGTTGCCATATATTAGTAGTTTCTTACTCGGATTCTTCTTAAACGTATTTAACAGTTTTATTTTTTAAATATTTAGGGGAATGTTTAGACATCTATATTTCTATTTTTATATCAATAAAATTTAGGCGGGAATTAGAGTGTCCTGGTGTTGCCACGTGGCAGCACCAAGACTGAGTTTTATATATATATAGTATAGAGTAGTATAGATTAAGGTCACACACTACAAGACAAACAATATTTGTCAGCGGCTATGAGTCGTTGACAAAAATGATAAATTCGTTGACAAAAGCATATGTCAACGGCCACAGCCCGTAGACAAAGTCGTCGACATTTTGGTCGTCGACATATCATACGTCAACAAGAAATTTGGCCGCTGACAAAAAAAATTTACGTCAGCGGCTTAGGCCCGCTGACAAAAAAATTTACGTCAACGACGCGTGTTTGCTGACAAAAAAAATTTATGTCAAATTTATGTCAGTGGCTATATGAGCCGGTGACAAAAACAATTTATGTCAGCGGCTTAAGCAAAGCCACTGAAATAAATTTGTTTGTCAGCGGCCTGTAGCCGCTGACAAATAATAATTACTTTTTGTCAGCAGATTTCAGCCGCTGACAAATGTTTATATAATTTTTTTTATATAAATTCTTTTAAAAATTTTATTTTCTATTTATACAAAAAAATATAAATACACACATAACAAGAAAACAAGCATACTAAATTCACATCAATTCATATAAGATCAAAAGGCACACTTCGATAGTTCTACACTAGAATGTAGAATGATTCTAGTCCAAAGTGAAGAAGAGATGGTGCTTGAAGGCAAACATTCTCTGAATAAAGCCTGCTTCCCCATAATATTGCATTTTTACAATTCTTCTTGATGCTCCAACAAATTGCAGGCTAGGCCACTGAGGTTACTGAAAATGTCCCAGATGTGCTGGATGTCAGGGTTCTATAATGAAACAAATTATTCACACTCTGGACAATACTACACAAGTCCATGCATCATCAAAGTGTACACTACTTCTCCATGACCGCCACATGAATTCCCTGACTTTCAACAGGGCTTTAATTTTAAAGCTGGATAGAAGAGCTTAAAAGAACTGAAAAGTAGTTAAAATTAGAAAACATACAAATAGAAAGAACCCTATACTCCAAGCCAAAATGATCAGAAAAATTGTGCACAACAGAATGACATGAAATCTGTCCTGTTGAAGCATTCTCCTGTTTTTAGATTTTTATTCTACAGGTGTTTATCATCGCTTTCCTAAGAATGCCATATTACTATCATGTCAACTGTTATTGTTCATGAAAATTTGTGGTGCAATAAACATTAATCTATGAAGAAAGGGAAGTAATACAATGAGGGCCATTTGATTCATGTTAAACTATCCATGGGTTTTAACCATGGTCTGTTAACCAAAAATTTAACCAATTTTAGTTTGACATCTTACCCACGTTCTCCACTAACCAGGGTAGGTTTACCCACGTTTTCTTTTTAGTCAACTCAAAGTTTGACTTAATTTATCTTTTTTTTGTAATTACAAAATAGATAATTTTTAGATATATATAATTTAAATAATATTTACAATTTAATGATATTTTTTATAAATATTTGAAAAATAAAAAAAAATAAAAAAACTGTCCCATGGGGGTAACTCTGCCCCACCTATTGAGCAGGGGCAGAGTTACCCATGGGTAACTGCAATTATTGCGGTTACCCTTGGTTATTTCTACCCTTCCCTGTCAAACCGAAATTGGAGTTTAACCAGGGTACCCTGGTTTAACCAGGGGTACCCCCTGCCAAATTGGCCCTGATTGTCGAGAAATACTCACTAATGATAGGAACTGCTGCTCAAGGAGTTCAGAAGGCGATTCAAGGTTGCTTCCCAAGTGGGGCACTGGTAACTCACCTTCAGGGACTTTTAAATATGAGAACACAACATGCTTAACCATGTGTAGTGCCGGAGATGAGAACACAACATGCTTAATCTCTTCAGCACACACAGGTGCACATAATAACTCTGAGTCTTGCTGGCAAAGTCGGTACTTAGGTTCCACCGAGAAATGCACATCTAGGACTTGTTGATTAAGCAAAGATGAATAGAAATTGATAGCATAATCTTTTACCTCATCAGCCGACTCCAAAACTTGCCCATCCGAGGAGATGCATCTTCTAATTGTATTAGAAGATCTCCTTGCTTTCATGGCAGCGTAGACGAACTTTGTATTACTATCACCAAGTGACAACCATGATTGTCTGGACTTGTGACTTGCATAGCTTTCTTCATTCTCCAAAGCTCGTAAGTATCGCTCTCTAGATATCTTCTCCTTGGATATAAGAGGTTCCGAAGTTGGAAACTTCTGAAGCAGCTTCTGAATAGAGAATAACTCTGTTTGAGCTTTGTTGACTGAATGGGTCACATCACCAAAGACTTCTAGATTCCATTTCTTAAGTGCCAATTTGACCGCTTTGAGTTTGGTGCAAAGCACAAACAGAGGTGATCCCTGCACTTCTATAGCCCAAGCTTGTTCTACCACTGGTAAAAAGTGTGGATGAGAAATCCACATATTAAAAAATCTGAAAGGTTTTTTCCCCAGCCGAAGATCTTTATAAGCATTAATTGTAATCAAGCAGTGATCAGAGAATAGTTCAGCCCCAAATTCAGCTAAGATTTAACCAAGCATCATTTATTAGGCACCGATCCAATTTCGCCATAATTCGCCTTGCTCCTGAGGAACAATTACTCCAAGAAAACTGCCCACCTACCGATTGCATATCCAGCAACTCAGAGTAAGATATTGCATCATTGAATGCATTTAACACATGTTCTGGAACCTGACGCCCACCAGATTTCTCACTATGAAATCTAATGTTGTTAAAGTCACCAGCCACCATCCAAGGCGCCTTATGAACATGATCAGCCAAGAGTTTTAAGTCCTGCCAAAGCGTGATGCGCTGAGATAGAAAGTTAGAAGCATAGATAGCTGTGGTATGAAAGTTCTGACCAGACTTCAATTCAGTGACATGTGCATGGATGAATTGATCAGTGTGCTTAAAAACTTGAAGAGAAATCTGACGTGGGTCCCAAAGTACCCATATACGGCCATAAATAGAAGGAAAATCATTAGTAACAAAGCCGGCTATAACTCGGTAAGGCAATATTACATCCACATGTAAATGCTGACATCATAAAAGGTAGGTGATTTAGGATATGAAGAAGGCATGGACGTACACACTTACCTTGAAGGCCTGCATATCAGAGAGCAGCTGAGAACATCAAACATTCAAAACCATATCCATTTTATAGTTATGTTGTTAAGACAACAAAAGGCAAAAATTCTGAGACATATCTACCAGCAATGAGACATTCATTACCTTAATGATTAAGAAAGAAAAATAGAATTTTATGATGATGAAAATTTGTCTTCCATTCTCAAGCAGCACTTATTGTGAAACAACTTGGACATATGTGCATCATATAGGCTTGAGCATATTGATGTATTGTAATATTTTCTCAGTACATCTAGATGTATGGAGGGATCTATTGTTATCTATTGATTAGATGTATTGTCATTGGGACCACTCTTACTGCATCATTACCTTCTCCAAGTCAATGTAATTCAATCTTTGTTCAATCTATAACTCGTACTCCTTTTTTTCAAGAATCTAATGTATGAAATGAGCACAGTTTAGAACAAATTGCGGTACTAAACAGTACTACATGACAGTTTTACATCTGAAATTTGAATAAGTTTCCTCTGCATGTACTGTAGTGACTTGGAAGAAGGTTTAATGTTTTATATTTATAAAAATATGTGAAATCACAAGGTTTTAAAGTAGGTGAAGCCAATTGATCATATAAGGCATTATTTTGTGAAGCACAAAGCAGCATTTAATGAAGCAGAAGCAGAGACTAGAGAGTACACTCGCTCATTGTTGTTATGGTACCATCCTGTATCATGAGACTGCATAGCACTTTGCTAGAACAATATGATGGTACCTGCATATGGACATGAAACATCCTAAAACCTAGAGAAAAAATGTGAAATTCTTCTATCCCCAGTAGGAGCGATCATTAGCAAAAGATATCCTACTTTGTCATTTGCCGCAAGCTATTGCCTCTCAGATCATATGCTCCAGATCTTTATTATTTGTCAGTGTGTTAATGATTTAATGTAGCCATATAGACCCCCATTAAACATAACAGAAAACTAGTTGTTCGAGAAAAGTGGTACAATCAGAGAAGCAGAGAAATTTCCTAGAGCATACCCCAAATTGTTAGATCATTGTAAGACAAGACGACGCATCTGAGATGTTGGGAGCTTAGAATGTATGCAGGAATTTCTCCAGTTAAATTGAGGCATGAGAGGTGAAGTTATTGAATTTTCTTTCATATTACCAAGTTATACATCTAGGCACACAATAGTTGAGGGTGTTCCTTAGCGTCTCCCGCACCCTCCTCAGCCTGGCGTCGGTGTCTTGGAGCTCCAGCAATGCTTGCTGCTCCCAGGGTGCCCCCTCGAAGGTGCTGCCCACGAAGAAGGAGAACGGCGTCGGGAACAGGTTCGAGATCCTAATCAACCGGTTCAACCGGTTTGAGATCTCGATCACCGGTTCGAGATCCTGATCACGTCCATGTACCGCTCCACCTCTATCGCCAGCACCTCCAGGTCCTCCACCTCCTCCTTGGGTACCCCGAGCGCGGCGGTCGATCCTCGAGCCAGGACACCTCCGCGACCAGGTAGGGCTTGGTCTGAGTCAGCCGGGTGATGCGGACGCTCCTGGCCTTTGCAGATGAGGAAAAAGCGGTCGTCGAGAGGCGCTCGTGCTTGACGACCTCCCCCACACAGCCGACGCCAGCAACGGAGCCTGCATCGGAGAAGACGACGCCGAAGCGGAGGTCTGTCTCGAGGAGAGTGTGCATCATGATGCGGTAGCGGAACTCGAAGATCTGCAGCGGGAGAATGGCCCCGGGGAAGAGCACCAGCGGCAGCGGGAACAGAGGTAGCTCCACGACGTCCGACACCGGCGTCAGGTACGAGGACGAGGCACCACCATCGTAGCAGAAGGACGTCGATGCCGGCCCCTTGGCTGTCCAGCCAAGCTCCGCCGCCGTCTCCGCCATGCAGCACACCCCCTCACGGAGATCTCCCAGAGTCCAGGCCACCGCCTCCTTCTCAAGCTTTGACTGAGGGAGAAAGGAGGGGGCAGGTGGAAAGAGTAGAGAGGGGAGAGCAAGGAGGCTAGTCAACGGCTGGTAAAACCGCTGACAAAGAACTATATGTAACTGTTATTCAAATTGGCGGAAAATTTCTACTATTTTTATCAACATATGTCAACGGCGAGACAAAGCCGTTGACATATGTATTTTATGTTAAAGATTCCAATATTAAATTTATGTTTGACAACTTTACCGATTATTTACATATGTTAAATTTATGTCAACGGCTACAGAAAAGCCGTTGACATATGCTACATATGTCAACCATTTTATGGAACCGTTGACATATATTAATCATATGTCAACGGCTACCTACAGCCGTCGACATATATATTATATATCAACGATTGTCAGTAGCCGCTGACATAAAGTCGTTGACATATGTAACTTTTCTTGTAGTGACAATTGTGTATGAGCCAAAAAGATCTAGGAAGATGTTACATTGTTCGGAACAAAGGTTAAATATATGAATGGGCAAACGGGACCGTACAGGTTGTCTTCAGATACGATCGATGCAAATCAGAGCGCACCACACCAGTTCTTTCCAATTTGATTGATGCAGTTCACATTTAAATTTAATAATAAAAATTGATAAAAGCAAGAAAAATTATGATATCGAATCGATTGTGTTTATTTGTAGTCTCAAACATGGCAGGAACTGGGCGTACCAGAACCAACCATACTTTGGAAGCTACAAATATTTTGAGGAAAAGAGTTGGGGTGGGAGAGCCTTTGCATGTTGAACAAAAGGTGTTTGCTGAAATAATTGCTTCGGCCTTCCCTCTCTTATGATTGGAACTTCTGATATGCAAAAAGGCTAGAAACTACTTCCCTTTTTATAGGATGATGCAACACATGTGAAAAGATCATGGGTGTATAAACATAAAAATCCCTACTCGTAGTTTTCAGAAGGAGACAGTACTAGAAGCAAATGATTTGCCAAATGGTGATTATAGATCTTAAACTCTTGAAGAAACCAATAGAGGTAGCCATGTTCTTTGTCACGCTACCATGATGTACTGAACTTGTGCTGTTGAGTGTTGTTAATTGATGGCAGTTGGAATGAGAAAAACCGCTAATGTGGTTGTCTCTTGCGCAAGAAGAATTCTTGGAGTATTGTCTCTGGAAGAGACCAACGCAGTAAGGACTTTTTTTCCTCTCCCATGCGCATGAGAGCAGAGCACTCTCTCTAGGAAAGGAACCTACGCAAGACTCTCCCTCTCTCTCTCTCTCTCTCTCTCTCTCTCTCTCTCTCTCTCTCTCTCTCTCACTCACTTTTGTGTAAGACTTCTCACACGGGACATCACCACCGGATCCCGAAAGCATTTGGAGTGATGAAATTACGAAGAAGACTCTTGTAGCCTTCTTCTCGATCCTACGAGATTCCGCAACGTACGAGGTAAACACCCCGATCACTACAAGAAAAAACGACATTTCCGACAGACATTTCAATCCCCAACCCAATCCTAGAATCCAAATCGGATTTCGTCAGTTCGCACACGTCAATTTCACCCACCCGGTCGTGTCAGAGTGAACAACACGCCGATCAGATCCCTATTTGGGATTTTGGACCCCTAGGTTGTGTGTTTTGATCCTTTAGACTCGGGTTTTTTTAGATCCGTCATTTTAACGCCCAACCCAATCCGGGAATCCAAATCGGATTCCGTCAGTTCCCACACGTCAATTTAACCCACCCGGTCGTGTCAGAGTGAACGGCACGCCGATCAGATCCCTATTTGGGATTTTGGACCCCCAGGTTGTGTGTTTTGATCATTTAGACTCCGGTTTTTTTAGATCCGTCATTTCAACGCCCAACCCAATCCGAGAATCCAAATCGGATTCTGTCAGTTCGCACAAGTCAATTTAACCCACCCGATCGTGTTGGAGCGAACGGCATGCCGATCAGATCCCTATTTGGGATTTTGGACCCCCGGGTTGCGTGTTTTGATCATTTAGACTCGAGTTTTTTTAGATCCGTCATTTCAACGCCCAACCCATTCCGAGAATCCAAATCGGATTCTGTCAGTTCGCATACGTCAATTTAACCCACCCGGTCGTGTTGGAGTGAACGACACGCCGATCAGATCCCTATTTGGGATTTTGGACCCCCGGGTTGCGTGTTTTGATCATTTAGACTCGGGTTTTTTTAGATCCGTCATTTCAACGCACAACCGAATCCGGAAATCCAAATCGGATTCCGTCAGTTCGCACACGTCAATTTAACCCACCCGGTCGTGTCGGAGTGAACGGCACTCCGATCAGATCCCTATTTGGAATTTTGGACCCCCGGGTTGTGTGTTTTGATCCTTTAGACTTGGGTTTTTTTAGATCCGTCATTTCAACGCCCAACCCAATCCGGGAATCCAAATCGGATTCCATCAGTTCGCACACGTCAATTTAACCCACCCGGTCGTGTCAGAGCAAACGACATCCCGATCATATCCCTATTTGAGATTTTGGACCCCCGGGTTGTGTGTTTTGATCTTTTAGACTTTGGTTTTTTTAGATCCGTCATTTCAACGCCCAACCCAATTCGGGAATCCAAATCGGATTCCGTCAGTTCGCACACGTCAATTTAATCCACCTGGTCGTGTCGGAGCAAACGACACGCCGATCAGATCCCTATTTGAGATTTTGGACCCCCCGGGTTGCGTGTTTTCATCATTTAGACTCGGGTTTTTTTAGATCCATCATTTCAACGCCCAACCCAATCCGGGAATCCAAATAGGATTCCGTCAGTTCGCACACATCAATTTAACCCACCCAGTCGTATCGGAGTGAACGACACGCCGATCAGATCCCTATTTGGGATTTTGGACCCCCGGGTTGTGTGTTTTGATCCTTTAGACTTGGGTTTTTTTAGATCCGTCATTTCAACGCCCAACCCAATCCGAGAATCCAAATCGGATTCCGTCAGTTAGCACACGTCAATTTAACCCACCCGGTCGTATCGGAGTGAACGACACGCCGTTCAGATCCCTATTTGGGATTTTGGACCCCCGGGTTGTGTGTTTTGATCCTTTAGACTCAGGTTTTTTTAGATCCGTCATTTTAACGCCCAACCCAATCCGGGAATCCAAATCGGATTCCGTCAGTTCGCATACGTCAATTTAACCCACCCGGTCATGTCGTAGTGAACGGAACGCCGATCAGATCCCTATTTGGAATTTTGGACCCCCGGGTTGTGTGTTTTGATCCTTTAGACTTGGGTTTTTTTAGATCCGTCATTTCAACGCCAAACCCAATCCGGGAATCCAAATCAAATTCTGTCAGTTCGCACACGTCAATTTAACCAACCCAGTCATATCGGAGCAAACGACACGCCGATCAGATCCCTATTTGGGATTTTGTACCCCCGGGTTGTGTGTTTTGATTCTTTAGAATCGGGTTTTTTTAGATCCGTCATCTCAACGCCCAACTCAATCCGGGAATCTAAATCGGATTCCGTCACTTCACACACATCAATTTAACCCACTCGGTCGTGTCGGAGCGAACAGCACGCCGATCAGATCCCTATTTGGGATTTTGGACCCCCGGGTTGCGCGTTTTGATCATTTAGACTCGGGTTTTTTTAGATCTGTCATTTCAACGCCCAACCCAATCCGGGAATCCAAATCAGATTCCGTCAGTTCGCACACGTCAATTTAACCCACCCGGTCGTATCGGAGTGAACGACACACCTATCAGATTCCTATTTGGGATTTTGGACCCCCGGGTTGTGTGTTTTGATCCTTTAGACTTGGGTTTTTTTAGATCCATCATTTCAACACCCAACCCAATCCGAGAGTCCAAATCGGATTCCGTCAGTTCGCACACGTCAATTTCACCCACCCGGTCGTATCAGAGTGAACGACACGCCGATCAGATCCCTATTTGGGATTTTGGACCCCCGGGTTGTGTGTTTTGATCCTTTAGACTCGAGTTTTTTTACATCCATCATTTTAACGCTCAACCCAATCCGGGAATCCAAATCGGATTCCGTCAGTTCGCACACGTCAATTTAACCCACCCGGTCATGTCGGAGTGAACGGCACGCCGATCAAATCCCTATTTAAGATTTTGGACCTCCGGGTTGTGTGTTTTGATCCTTTAGACTTGGGTTTTTTTAGATCCGTCATTTCAACGCCCAACCCACTCCGGGAATCCAAATCGAATTCCGTTAATTCGCACACGTCAATCTAACCCACCCAGTGGTATCGAAGCAAACGACAAGCCGATTAGATCCCTATTTGGGATTTTGGACCCCCGGGTTGTGTGTTTTGATCCTTTAGACTCAGGTTTTTTTATATCCGTCATTTCAACGCCCAACCCAATCTAGGAATCTAAATCGAATTCCGTCACTTTGCACACATCAATTTAACCCACTCGGTCGTGTCAGAGCGAACGACATGCCGATCAGATCCCTATTTGGGATTTTGGACCCCCGGGTTGCGTGTTTTGATCATTTAGACTCGGGTTTTTTTAGATCCGTCATTTGAACGCCCAACCCAATCCGGGAATCCAATTCGGATTCCGTCAGTTCGCACACGTCAATTTAACCCACACGGTCGTATCGGAGTGAACAACAGTCCGATCAGAACCCTATTTGGGATTTTGGACCCCCGGGTTGTGTGTTTTGATCCTTTAGACTTGGGTTTTTTTAGATCCGTCATTTCAACGCCCAACCCAATCCGAGAATCCAAATCGGATTCCGTCAGTTCGCACACGTCAATTTAACCCACCCGGTCGTGTCGGAGTGAACGACACACCGATCAGATCCCTATTTGGGATTTTGGACCCCCGGGTTGTGTGTTTTGATCCTTTAGACTTGGGTGTTTTTAGATCCGTCATTTCAAAGCCCAACCCAATCCGGGAATCCAAATCGGATTCCGTCAGTTCGCACACATCAATTTAACCCACTCGGTCGTATCGGAGCGAACGACACGCCGATCAGATCCCTATTTGGGATTTTGGACCCCCAGGTTATGTGTTTTGATCCTTTAGACTCGGGTTTTTTTAGATCCGTCATTTCAACGCCCAACCCAATCCGGAAATCCAAATCGGATTCCGTCAGTTCGCACACGTCAATTTAACCCACCCGGTCATGTCGGAGTGAACGACATTCCGATCAGATCCCTATTTCGGATTTTCGACCGCCCGGGTTGCGTGTTTTGATCATTTAGAGTCGGGTTTTTTTAGATCCGTCATTTCAACACCCAACCCAATACGGGAATCCAAATCGGATTCCGTCAGTTCGCACACGTCAATTTAACCCACCCGGTCGTGTCGGAGTGAACGGCACACCGATCAGATCCCTATTTGGGATTTTGGACCCTCGGGTTGTGTGTTTTAATCTTGTAGACTATGGTTTTTTTTTAGATCCGTCATTTGAACACCCTTTACACTTCTGTTAGGTTAATTAATTTAGATTTCTTTTTTTTCCTTTTGACATTCTTTAGTGGTTTCATTTCATTCAAACTATATGAAATTAATAGTAATACTGACCTGAGGGGCTAGCTGTGAGGGGCGTACTCCCTGCATGGCTGAGATCAACTGCTCAACCATAACGCCAAAGTGCGTCCATAGCTCTTCCCGTAGCTCTTCCCGAATGAGGGTTCTAATCTCCTCTACACCACTGCCGGGCGGCGCAGCAGATGAACTCACGTATGCCGGAGGAGCGACCGAACTCGCATATGAGGACAACACTGGAGTAGTATCCAGGCTGTCCCCAAAGCCATACTCTCGACCCTTCCTCAGCCCTCCCGCTGCGTCGACCCAAGCCTCCGGATCCAAGTCTGGCTGGGGAGTGCCCTCTCCATAGCGATCCGCCATCGTCTTGTCATAGGTCTCCTGCAGAAAAAATTAAAACTAAATTATTGAAAACAAATTATTTTAATATCTTAATTGAATTCAAATTTATAGCTTGACTTACAACAATCGTGCGAGCACTCTTGCTGACATAGTCATTTGTCCCCTTCCGCTTATGAGTCCGATCAAATAACTCGCGAAAAGTAGGGGCACGCTCAAGCTCGTGATGCTTACAATTCAACAAAATTAGTTAGTTTCACAATAATAATCAATGTATTAAGCAATTGAACAATAATATGCTTACCAATTTTTGGCTGTGGGCCGCATAAGATACAGACCCACTAGTATGCACATTCTTCTCCGGATGAGTTGATCTGTTGCGTTTTGTCGCCTGTGACCGCTCCTGCCATGGTCCAGTAGCCCAACACTCACAAAGGGACTCCCAATAGTCCCTCCTCAGCCAAACAGGGTCGTAATCCAGCCAAGCCATTGGATCCCAGTTGCATGTTGTCTTCATTGCCTTGTCCCGGGCCTCCCACATCGACTTTCTTAAATTAGTCTGGGCAGTAGACTCCCAGACGACTCGAGCTCGAGGGAGATCCTCGAGTCTCGTAAACGCGTACCTCTGCTGTAAAGAAATAAAATTACTCAACTTTCTGCACTAACAGATATAGTAATTAAATAAATGACTTCAAATCAGTAAAAATTAATAATACCGTGAACATGTCAAATAATAAATTTCGGACGGGCACCGGGAACTCTCTCCATGCATCCACTGGTCCTGGAATATGTGCGTGGACCAGTGTCGTAATATAGCGGGAAGCAGAACCGGGATCTATCTTCCCCCTGCAATTGCACATTAATTTTGTACATGAAATGTATAACATAAATAACAAATACAGTAAGTTTGAAGTGATCAAGTTTACCCTGAAATCCAACATGGCTGCCGTCCAGGTAGCTGAGGCCCCTCCTCATCCGCTGCTGGATGCTGGCTCTCCACCTCTGGTGTAAACAATTACATACACTATTGTTGTATAAATTGGAAGAAAAGAAACATACTAATCTATGGAAACATACATGTACCTGGTGGTGAGGAAGAAGGGAAAGGTGGCGCTACTCGGGTGGTCGATGGGGAGGCGGTCCCTGCAAAATTATATACACATTAGAAAATATGAATTTAAATTGAACAATAATATATAGAGTTTTGTGTTTACATATACATATACCTGTAGCCGGGACGACCGGCATGGACGGGGAGGCAGTCCCTGCAAAATTGTATGTACGTTAAATATTGTGAATTTAATATGAATATGTATATATAGAGTTTTGTGTGTACATATGAATATACCTATCGTCGGGACGACCGGCGTGGACGGGGAGGCAGTCCCTGCAAAATTGTATGTACGTTAGATCTCGTGAATTTAACAGAACACTGACCCAATATCCTTATTTTGTTCCTTATAGAAATATTGTTATGATCACAGGAATACTACGAGATATAAGAAGTCATCAATCATCAAAATATCATGCAGATAAATTGAAAATTATTCAAGAAAATATGTAAGAAAAGGGAGGATGTTACACATAGGGTCACATAAGATATTGAGCCTCTTTATAGGGGCTTTTCTACCAAGAGAAAATAAGAATAAAAACAATGAATTGATGCATACCTAAAGAGTGTTGCAGCCAAATCTCATATAAATCTTATATATGCCCGTGGGCAATTGAACATGACAAAGATTTGCATATAAATGACAATATGTAAGAAAAAAAAAAGAAAATGTAAAATAGAATAAGCATTGATTCATAAAAATATGTAATAAATACTACTCATATTTAAAAAAAGGGCAAATTATTTAAGAGTCCATTTTTGACTTATTTGTTAGTCCCTAACAGAGCTGTAACTCATTACAGTATGTGTTATCACATGTTTCGGTGTACGTTAAACTCTGTTACAGTAAGGACCTCCCTATTACGGTAAGGAACTTCTAATTAATTTGTCCTAAAAAAATTATATATTTCTATTGCCAATTAAATCTATATCGAGAGTGAGAGAGATGAGGAAGAGACCATTGGTAGGAATCTATATATGACCCAAAATTTGCCTAGTCTGAGATTCAGACATGTTGAGCTTGTCTTGATAAGATATGAATCGAATCGTATCTGTACGATACAATTCGATCTAAATAATATAATTATAAAAAATAAATAAATAAAGATAAAAAAATTAGATCGTCAAACTCTTGATATAGTACAATACTATCGAGATGCAATGATTTTTTTTTTGACAGATCAAGTCGCAATGACATGACAAACTTTTCTATGACCATGAAATGATTGGGTGACCGTGGAGGCATGAAAAAATGGAGATGCATGCGATGAAGCACAGTCCACAATTTTATAGACATTATTTTTTCTAATCTAAGCACATCTGGTTAGTAGATTGGATTTGGTGTCGCGGGTTATGTTTGAATTCTCTTAAATGTCTGCGGAATTTCTCGCCCCATGTTAGTCCGTGTCCATTTTTTCTGCGTGTAAATGCAGTGGTTCAATATTGTGATAAACATTAATGTCAAGTAATTTTGTAATAAAATTTATCTAGATGGTAAGAAAATAGTTTTAATGGTTGAATAATTTTGACAAGTTTTTATCTCTTCCCTAATATTCCATATCAATCGTAGCCAAAGATTAATTATGCTATAAGTTGTTTTGAAACGTCGTTGACGACGTGACTGTTGTGTTGACTTTGGTAATCGGTCGTGGAGGTAGAAAGTTTAGATCTAGTCTTCACCATCGCTTGAAACTTGAAGTACTTGAGATGGGGACTGGGCTTGCGTGCACATCAAGCTCAGTACTCGGTTGGATATGCTTTTGATTCACGTTATTTGACTAAGTTTGGAATTCAACATGAGAGTAGTGGGGTCAAGGTAACACATCTTTGCTTCCTTGTTGATTGGGGTGGAAACTATTCTCCATATGGGGCCTGTGATTTAAATCGTCATGAGACTTTAATTGACAAGGCGCCAAGGCACCTTAGTATTCTTTAGTGTCCTAGATTGCCCCTAAGGGTTGTTGTCTTAGTGCTTGCCTAGTCGCCCAATCTTGTGCCTTCCTCTTGTATAAAATTCATGTACTAAAGAAATATAATGAATCAATGCAATAAAATGTTACCATAATATGCAGTATGAAAACACCAAAAATATGACAAATATAGATGGTTCCTGAATATGTCTGTTTTTTTTTTTACATTAAAAGATTGGAATTTTCCTATTGGCTATGACAATGTTTGCATTGCAATGATTGAGCACAATATTAGACTTGTAGAGTCTGAGCCGTCAATTTTTCAATGTGTAGGTATGCACAAGTGGATCGATTTGTGCAATTAACATCTCCCCTTACCCTTGCAAGGGTTTAGGGGCTGAATAATGTATCCGGATTTGTTGGATTTAAGTTGACCCAAGGGGTCGAAGTTGGTCAAGGTACTTACCTTGCTCGTCTAAGTGCCACCTTAGAGTGCCATTTTGGACTGTGGTAAGGACCTGCACTGAGCTGTTGTCGAGCGGCTTCTTGTCCAGCGGACTTCTAGACAACTATACTCATGAAGTGGGACGAAGGTGGGGACGGTGGGCCGGGGAGGGGGACAGTGACGGAGGGGGGGGCACGGGACGGAGGGGGGAGGGGGGACGGAGGTAGGGGGAGGAGACATACCGGCAGGGCGGCGAGCCGGAGGCGGCGGCGATCCCGGAGGCGGCCGGAGGCGGTGGCAACATGGCTCGATCGGGGCGACTCGGAGCGACGGGGGGCTCACGACGGCGGCAGACGTCGCGCGCTGACCAAACAGAGAGAGAGATTTTGAGAGAGAGAGAGAGAGAGAGAGAGAGAGAGAGAGAGAGAGAGCGGCGCCCCACGCAGAAGTCCATAGCGCTAATTAGATTCGGTGACTGATGACTGCAAGAGATTACGTTGTAGCACTGTGCGCTTCTCCCTTGTCGCGCCCGGTCGACGTTCACGGGCATGGTGGAGGCACTTCACGCGAACGAGATGGAGGCACGGTTCACGCTCCTACAAGCGATGCGAACGACTGCCATGCAGACCATGCAGACCTTGCGGACCCCGGCCTCGCGGGAGGCATGCACTGCGGCCACGCTGGGGACGGCCACGTCACCAGCGTGCACAGCGGCCCACGTGGCCATGCAGCCCTCGTCGTTCGCGGCCATGCAGGCCGCGCGGCCCGCGTACACGTGGGCGGGGGTGCCATCCCCGGCCAGGTGGGCTAGCGCGGAGGCGAGGATGTGGGCGGGCGCCGCATCGCCCGCGGCCATGCGATGCGCCGCGACCGTGAGCACGCGGGCGGGCGCCTCACCCACGACCACGCAGGTTAGCGCGGAGGCCGCGCACACTGTGGCCATGTCCACGGCGGTGGCCCTGCACACCGCGCACGCAGGCGCGGAGGCATCCGTGGCCCAGTGGCGTGCAGAGAGGTCCGCGGCCCAGGCGAGCGCGGAGGCGACCGTGGCCCAGGCGCACGTGCAGGTGTGCGTGGTGGTGGTCCCATGCACGAAGACGTGGCGCTGCGCGGACATGTTGGCTTGGCTGAGTGCATGGGTACTGGTCCACCCATGCCCAGGCGCACTTTTCTCGTGGAACAGGCCCGCATGAGAGCGTCGGCCTATCGGCGACGTGATCTCGACCGTCTTGCAAGGCGTCCCACTAATGTGGTGTTGCCGAGCGGACCTCGTGGTCGAGCCCGATATACTCAGCCGCATTATTGGATGTGGACCGGCAGGGAATGGTGACCCAGTATCTCGTCGCCACCATAATGAATATTTGGCGGTACAACGAGTACGACGTCACATACGACATGTTCCCCGGCGCGTGCCATGACTCCAACCCGCCTCCAGACGATAGCTTTAGCTATTATGATGTTATCGCAATTTTAGACATGATTTTATTATTTCTTCAGATCATTATGAGTTTCATAATTATAAGATTGTCTTATTTAAGTCCATGCAATAAATTGTATTAGTTAGTTTGATCATATAATAAGTTTATTCATGCACTTTATATTCAAGCAATCTATGTATGATCCGATCATTTAATATCATGTGTTGAATCCTTTATTAAAAGAGAGTTTTTTGAAAAATGCATGATTAATTGTTGTTTGAACATGCATGATTAGTTGTTCAAAATTATTAGAATATTTTTGGACATGATTAGTTGTTGTTAATCATTTATTTGAATATTCATGTTTAGTATATACATGCTTATTAATTGAGAGATGTGAGTTCCTCTCCCTTTAATTATTTGATCGAAATTACTATAATAATATTGAATATTCTTATATAAATGAGAGATGACTGTAGTACTCTAAGTCTACTTTCGATCTTATTATATGGAGAATATTTAATGTTATAGTGTAGATTTTTGGATCAAATAGACTGACGTGTAGAATTGTCAACTTAGCCTTCCCATTATTATCTTAATGTAGTGATTCATCGATGGCCTCCAAGAATGTTATTGTTGACTTAACGAAAGGGGATAAATTAGATGGCACTAACTATGACATTTGACATCGAAAAATCTAATATCTCTTGAATGAGCAAGAGTTACTTGATCACATTACTACGTCCATGACCCCGCCCGAAGAAGGCAACACTGCTCAACACCGCAGAGATCAAGAGGCTTACAAGTCATGGTTCAACAAAGATCGAAGCACACGCTTTACGCTGTTAAGCAGCATGTAGGATGATCTGATTGGCGATTTTGATAAGTGTAAGACTGCCAAGGAGATGTGGGATTAGTTAAAGATTACTTTTAGAGGAACCTCTACCATGGGGTTAAGGGCTCTTGTTTTGAAATTTGAGACCCTCCAAAAGGATCCCCGTCAGAACATGATTGAGCATCTAAGGATGATGTCAAGCATGATCCGCGACTTGAAGTATGTAGGTCACGATCTCACCGATGAGCAGAAGGTGCAGGCTGTAATAAGATCTTTGCCAGACTCTTGGACTCACATGAAACAAATCCTCACTCACAATGAGAGTATTAAGAATTTTTCTGACATCTCTCGCCATGTGGAGTTAGAGGTTGAGCGCGAGAAAGTTATGCGCGCTACTGCCCTTATCGCCCAGGGAGGCAGACAACAGGGCAAGAAGGGTCCAAAGAAGAACTTCAAGAGGAAGAGGAAAAATGTTGCATCCACTTCAAAAGCAGGGCAAACACCGAAGCGCCAAAGAGGCAAGCGCAGTGGAAAAAGAGATAAGTCGAAAGTCAAATGCTATAATTGTGGACAACTGGGACATTTCGCTCGTGAATGCACTAAGCCGAAAAAGGTATTCCAATTTCTTTGCTCTCCAACTATGCATGTTTGTTCGCATATTCTAGATGCTCGAACAAATCCTAAATGGATAGTGGATTCAGGAGTGACCAAGCACATAACAAGGGATCGAGCAAGATTCGTAGATTATCGCCGAATCTCAATGGGATCGTAAAGAGTATATATAGGAAATGGTTCGAGCGAGGAAGCCCTTGGAGTTGGTGTGTATCAACTCAAGTTAAAGACTGAACGAGTCTTAACTCTCCATGAAGTGCTATATGCGCCTAGAGTTCAGCATAATCTACTATCAGTCTCATCATTATTAGCATTAGGCTTCTCTTTTTCTTTTGCTAGAAACCAAGTTGACATTTGTTTGAACAATGTTATATATGTTCATGCTTTATTCATGGATGGTTTGTTTAAATTAGATTTGGATTATCATAATTTTCTTGTGTCTTATGTGGTAAATACTGATAATAACCTTGATTCGAAAGTTTGGCATGCTCGGATGGGACACATAGGACAAGATAGAATGACAAGGTTAGCTCGAGAAGGATTACTAGGCTCACTCGCTAAAGTCAATCTTCCTGTGTGTGAATCATGTTTAGCCGGTAAGTCATGTCGCAAGCCTTTCGGAAAGGCAAAGAGAGCCACTGAACTCTTACAATTGATCCACTCTGACATTTGCGGACCCATGAGTGTGAAGACCCGCCAAGGGGCTTCCTATTTCCTCACATTTATAGATGATTATTCACGATATGGATATGTCTATTTGATCGCTCACCACTATGAAGCGTTAGATTGCTTCAAACACTTCTTGGCAGAGGTTGAGAATCAATTAGGCAAAACCATAAAAGTTCTTCGGACAGATCGAGGACGTGAATATCATTCAGATGAGTTTCGAACTTTATGTGAAGAAAAATGAATAGGCAGACATTTAACTATTTCATATACACCGCAACAAAATGGTGTTGCTGAGAAACGGAATAAAACACTGTTAGATATGGTTAGGTCGATGATGGCGTATGCCAACCTTCCAATATCTTTTTTTTTTGGGGGGGGGGGGGGGTGCTATAATGACTGTGGCCTACATCCTTAACCGCATACCTTCACAGTCAGTTCCTTCCACCCCTTATGAGTTATGGCGTGGTGAAAAACCAAATTTAGATAATCTACGCCGATGGGGTTCAGCGGGATATGTCCATGACACTTCTCACAAGTTTGGAAAACTTGGCCCTAAAGCTAGAAAGTTTATCTTTATAAGATATCCTGAAGGCTCTAAGGGTTATGTCATGTACGGACAACATCCGAATGGAGGAATGACAGAAAAAGACGTCCAAGATGTTGTTTTCTTAGAATCAGAATTTCCTAGAATCGGCGACACTGGAAAGAGTCTTGATCTCCATGAGTTGGATGACCCTAATGATGTTCTACCATCTTCCAGCAAAGGGGGGGAATTAGTTACTAACCAAGATGTAACGTCGCTTATTTTCGGATCCTTTTTGGATCGTGTGTGTGTTGGTTGTGATGGCTGTTGTAAGGCCAGTGTGGTGTAGACGCGTGGTATGTGTAGGTGTGGCGCAGGTTAGGTCCCGAAATGAAATAGGACCTGCTGCAGTTGAGTAGGAGTTGGCGGCCAGGGGTGGTCGTTGACTGGTTGGCGTCCAGGTTAGTGGACGTTGACTGCTTGAACTTGGCGGCAGTAGATGTGGACGCTGAGGGTGGCGGTTGCTGTTGGCGGCATAGGGGTTGACGCCAACCTGAGAATTCTGCAAGTTATAGGGTCACCCGAGAGCATGTTTCCCACCTGCCTCTCTCTTCCCCTTGCCCTAGCTTCACATCCCAGTGTTTCTAGAGGTTCCAACAGGTTCTGAAGGATGCTTGGAGGACCGTGGAACGTGTGGCGGTGATGAATCGCGCGAGGAAACGCCGTGGCGTAGTGTAATTCCCGTGGGAGCTCGCGGGGGGTTCGGTGTGAACCAGGAGATTGCGGGAGGTTTGAGCGTGTTCTGAGGTAGGGGTCGAGCCCTGTTAGCTTGATAAAAACATTAAAACACGACTTAACCACTTGAATCAGTATTTTTAATGTATTTTCAGATTAAGTTGCACCATGAAGGGATAATGGGTGGTTTGAGTAATTTAATGTACGAAGCATGTTGTGTTGGGTTGTTTTGGGTTCATGCATGTTTAAAGAATCGTTTCAGTACATTTTCTTGTAGTTTTAACGTTGGAAAACCTGTAGAGCTGGATTAGGGTTTCTGCAGGGTTTAAGGCTGGAGAACTTGGCGTCAAGATCGCTTGTCGCCAAGCTCATCAGCTGAGATATAAACGGCTAGATCGCTTGCCGTCTACTTCCTATAAGCGGCAGTCGATGCTGCCGCCAACTTGTGCATGTACTCATGCAGTGTGGTTTACGTAGCCTTTCTGGTTATGAGTATTGTGTGTTTGTGTGTGCATGGCGATGACCGGTGTGAGTCAGTGCACTTGTTATGCACTTGGAGCATACTGCTCATGTAATGGGCATGTTTTACGTGAATGATGTGTGATGTACGTAATTGTTTTACGCAGTATGTGTGCTGTGTTGGCACCCGTGGTACTCTTGGTGTGTGTTGTCCATGTGTTGGACATGTGGTTCACGTAGTAGACGTGTGGTACACCAACCAGGGTATAATATACACGTGTTGTTTACGTGGTTTGAGTGTGTGTGTACTACACACTTTGTTGTAATGTAATTCTTATGATTTGTCATAGTAACTGGGCAGTGAGGTTCCTGTGTGAGCCTAGCCATGACTTTGTGGTGTTTGGGCAGTGAAGGTCCATACCGACCTAGCCCTGGTCCGTTGTTGTCTTTTGAATAATATTATATTGATTTATGAAGTAAGTGGTGTGTGTTGCCTTGGTGGTCATGAGATGACCAATGATAGGCAAGTTTGTGGTTCAGGTATGTGTTGGTGTGGGATAGCTTTGGGGTCATATGGTGACCGATGATAAGCTAATCCTAACACTTGTATATTGTGAATTGTAAGTAAAGGTTATATGTGTAAGTACCGTGGATTGTGCTAGCTGAGTGTGGTGGTCGGTGCCTATTCCGGAATGTCTCTCTAGTCGGGTACCCCAGGTTCTTTTTGAGCCAGGCACGTGTGTTTGTTGTGCTCGGGGTTTTGTCCCGGTACTGGTGTTGTACCGTCGAGGTCTGTGTCGTCTTCCTGGACACCCTCACTCCTGAGTTTGAGTTGTACGTCCGGCTGAGGGAAAGACGGCAGTGGGACAGCGACTTCCCAGAGTTTGTTCTTTAGTCGCTTGTAGCGCGCTCGTAGTATGGGGTACGGACACCAGTAGACGTCACTGGTCCCCAGCTAGTCCTGTTTTCCAGTGCCTCACTTTAGAGTGCTCCGGCCAGAGACTCTAGAGGTGCTAGGCATGGGCCTGCAGTTGTGTGTCTGCAGGTGTGGTGTTGGTTGGTCTCCACAGTTGTTTGACTTCTTCCTTGTGGAGCGGCAGTTGGACCTTTCGTCCGTGACTGCGAGGCTGAGAGGTTGTTCTTGTGTTGTGTTGTCCAGGTTGGATACTTGCCTGATCAGCCAATAGTCCGTTCTCGTGTGGTGGCGTCGTTCCCCTCCGACTCGTGCTTTGCTACTTGTCGTGAGTTGTGGTTTATGACTCGTGGTCGAGGTTTGACTCGTTTGAGGTGTGCCCTGGTGTTGGCACAGTTGTGACTGAGTTGTGGTTTGTGTGACTTGTCGGTTGAGGTTTTACCTGTAATGTTGTGCCTAAATGATAATATAATATAATTGTGGTTCAGTGTGGTGTTTACCACCTTCCTGTACCCTTTGTTCGGGTGTTTGTGTTGTGGTACCTCAGAATAGCAGGTACCTATTCCCTTCGTGGGTTACTTTGTAGTTTTGTGGTGATACATTGTGTACCAACCTTTTCAGGCTCTCGTATGTTGTGGAGGTCTTGTGGTTTGACTTGCCACTTGTTGTAATCTAACTGTTTTAAGTAGATCTTGGTTTATATTTTATTGTGGATTAGTTTGTGATTATTAATTATGTTACCTTTGTGGGTATTTTGCCGATGAGGCTTGTGGCCTAGGCGAATTGTGGTTTAGTAGAGCTATGCTCCGTGGAGGCTGTGTGAGACCTTCCACTTGTTGAGTATTACTCTTCTTGGGTATGATTCCAATTAACTTTATTGTGTTATGGGTTGGCTTCTTGGTAGCCAGTTCTGTTACCTTGTATGTAGTATCCGATGTAGTGTGGTTTGGAGTATAAAGGACCAGCTCTTTGTTAGCAGTCCTGTTATTCAAGTGCTTGAGGTTTGCCTGCGAAGCTTGCAGCTTAGGCAGTGACCTGCCTGTGTGGCTTATAGCTTAGGCAACTAGTTGTTGTAGCAGTGTGCCAGTGAGACTGGGGTTTAGGCACTTTAGTAGTTGGACTGACTAATGGTATTATGTTAGTCCTGTAGTCTTACTTTCCTTCTGAGGACTTTGTGTTTATAATCATGATTATGTTTAATTGTTATTTATTATCATGATGTGAGCATGAAATGGTTTGGCTATTGGTGTTGCCTGTGAGACCCGTTGGGGTTGAGGTGTTTGTGGTTACCGTGTTGTTTTGGGTAGCCCCTACTGAGCCAGTGACTTGTTGAGGCTCACTCCCCTATAGTTCTTTTCAGGGATTTCCGAGTGTTTGGCTTGCAGCAGCGTTGCGTCAGACTTGTACCACCAGCAGTAGTTTAGTAATTAGTGTTGTGTGAGCTTGTGCTCCCTCGGGGTATGCCCCAGGTAGTTGTACTCTTTTAATTGGACATGTATTAATGTAATGGGACAGTTGTACAAATTTGTGAATAGATATGAGAACATGTACTTTCTTGTGTTTTATATTCTTGTGGTTTGTCTTTTATACTCTTACTGGACACGTGTGAGAGATATCCCTTGCGAGACTTCGGTCCGTTCGCGGGAAGCAGATCTGGATATGGAGCCTTATTGGGCATAAATACCCCGGTCCGTCACAGTTGGTATCAGAGCAATGTCCAGTTAGAATATAAAAAGACATTGAAAGTACAATGTCCCAATACATGGATTAATGTCCACTGCTGGTAGTAAGTCTGAGGTTTTGTGTGATATGAAGTAGTTTTTACGTGAGCTTTTGGCACGTATACCGTGTGTTTCTGTTTGTTAGATTGGCAGTTGTGAGCAGTTGTTGTGCCACAACGTGGATAGTGGCATAAGTTGTGTGGTAGCATCCTGGCACTAGTACAGTTAAAGCAGTTAAAGTATAGTATTTTAAAAGTTTTCAGTTGCAGAGATTAGAATGGAAATGTAAAGTAATGCCTTGAGAAGGATACACCTATCATATGTTAGTAAAGTACAGAGTTAGCAGAGACAAGCATAGAGTATTTCTGTGATAGATCAGTTTGGTTGTTAAAGATTTGCAGTTAAAGAAATTGAAGAGATTAATAAGTTTGAATATGGAATTCAGTAAATAAGTTATAATGAGATAGAAAGTTGGTAGAGACAGGTGCATGGTAGCAAGGTGATAAGGATCAGGTCAGTGTGTGTGATAAGTTGCAGTTGAGAATTTCAGCAAATATATTGTGGCATTAGAGATTTGAGTCAGAGGATATTAAGAAACAGTGTGGATGAGAATGTGATTAGTATTATGAAGAGTTTGATATGATCAAGAAAGACAGGTCAGCTTTAAAAGAGGTATCAGTACATAAAAGAGCAGTGATTTATGGCAGATAGATTAAGTATGCCTGAGATCAGAAATTTGAGAAAAATATTGTTATGAAATATGATGATAGCAGGAAGTGTGATATGAAGATTTGTATAAATAAGTATAGAAATGATCAGTTGAATAAAGAAAGAGAGAAAAGAAGAATTAATGTGCGATAAGATTTTCTGAAAATTTCACAAGAGGAATATTTAGTTGATGATTGGCAGTTTAGATAAAGAAAAGATATGGATTAAGGAAATGAAGAATTTCGCAAATGATAAAGTGAATAAGATCAGATGAGTCAGGAAATGTCAGTTAAAGTTTGCATATTGATGCAAAGAAATGATTTAATTGAGCAGAAATGAATTGTTATTAAGATATTTCAGGGTTTAAATGCTGGAGCAGATTGATTAAGAATATTTGAAAAGTTTATGCCCCAGAATTATGGGAATTAGCCAGAGAATGTCAGTAAAGCAGGAAAGATATATGAAAAGCGCAATATGTCAATAGTGGTTTGGCAGATCAGAAATTACAGTAATTTCTTCAGCATGAATTAATTGAATGGGATGATTTGAGAAGCAGTTGAAGCCAGAAGAAAGCAATTGAAAGAAATACTGTGAACAGAAATTGTGGAATATTTTGCAAAAGTGTTCAGTGTGATCAGAGTAGCGCAGCGAAAGCGAAAGCAAATAAAAATTTAATATTCAGAGATTGTTCAAGTTTACTTGGATAAGGAGAAAATGTAAAGTTTTGCGCAGCGAAATAAAGGAACAGAGTTTATTATGGTCTTTGATCAGAGATTGACTTAAAGTGGTATGAGCAGAATAATATGAAAGGGCAGGAAATTCAAAGATGATGATTGGTTTTCTTTGAAGAGGTGTCAGTTGTGAATGTAAATGCAGATGAGGCAGGATAATAGTTGGCAGTGATAAATAGAAAAAGGAAATGGCACCAGAAAGTTTAATAATTTGGAAAGATTATGGCATGAAAAAATATTACAGTGTAAGATATTTGAGAAGTTAAAGCGGTCTCGAAAGAAATATTGCAAACACAGCCCAGAAATTGTGGAAGCAGGTTCAGTCCAAGGAGATAAAGCACCATTGGCAAGGAAGAATCGCCTACGGTTGAAAGCTAAAGAAAAGGCAATGGAATCGACAGAACAAAGTAATTGTGAGATGAATTGAAAGACTGAAGCAGAGAAAGAGTATCCTACTTGTTCTGTGTTCGGCTTTATTTGTTTTTAAGTGATAAACCGGTTTGTTGTGATTTGTTTTATATGTCGAGGACGACATTTCTTTTTAGGTGATAATAATGTAACGTCACTTATTTTCGGATCCTTTTTGGATCGTGTGTGTGTTGGTTGTGATGGCTGTTGTAAGGCCAGTGTGGTGTAGACGCGTGGTGTGTGTAGGTGTGGCGCAGGTTAGGTCCCGAAATGAAATAGGACCTGCTGCAGTTGAGTAGGAGTTGGCGGCCAGGGGTGGTCGTTGACTGGTTGGCGTCCAGGTTAGTGGACGTTGACTGCTTGAACTTGGCGGCAGTAGATGTGGACACTGAGGGTGGCAGTTGCTGTTGGCGGCATAGGGGTTGACGCCAACCTGAGAATTCTGCAGGTTATAGGGTCACCCGAGAGCAGGTTTCCCACCTGCCTCTCTCTTCCCCTTGCCCTAGCTTCACATCCCAGTGTTTCTAGAGCTTCCAACAGGTTCTGAAGGATGCTTGGAGGACCGTGGAACGTGTGGCGGTGACAAATCGCGCGAGGAAACGCCGTGGCGTGGTGCAATTCCCGTGGGAGCTCACGGGGGGTTCGGTGTGAACCAGGAGATTGCGGGAGGTTTGAGCGTGTTCTGAGGTAGGGGTCGAGCCCTGTTAGCTTGATAGAAACATTAAAACACGACTTAACCACTTGAATCAGTATTTTTAATGTATTTTCGGATTAAGTTGCACCATGAAGGGATAATGGGTGGTTTGAGTAATTTAATGTACGAAGCATGCTGTGTTGGGTTGTTTTGGGTTCATGCATGTTTAAAGAATCGTTTCTGTACATTTTCTTATAATTTTAACGGTTGGAAAACCTGTAGAGCCGGATTAGGGTTTCTGCAGGGTTTAAGGATGGAGAACTTGGCGTCAAGATCGCTTGTCGCCAAGCTCATCAGCTGAGATATAAACGGCTAGATCGCTTGCCGTCTACTTTCTATAAGCGGCAGTCGATGTTGCCGCCAACTTGTGCATGTACTCATGCAGTGTGGTTTACGTAGCCTTTCTGGTTATGAGTATTGTGTGTTTGTGTGTGCATGGCGATGACCGGTGTGAGCCAGTGCACTTGTTATGCACTTGGAGCATACTACTCATGTAATGGGCATGTTTTACGTGAATGATGTGTGATGTACGTAATTGTTTTACGCAGTATGTGTGGTGTGTTGGCACCCGTGGTACTCTTGGTGTGTGTTGTCCATGTTTTGGACATGTGGTTCACGTGGTAGACGTGTGGTACACCAACCAGGGTATAATATACACGTGTTGTTTACGTGGTTTGAGTGTGTGTGTACTACACACTTTGTTGTAATGTAATTCTTATGATTTGTCGTAGTAACTGGGCAGTGAGGTTCCTGTGTGAGCCTAGCCATGACTTTGTGGTGTTTGGGCAGTGAAGGTCCATACCGACCTAGCCCTAGTCCGTTGTTGTCTTTTGAATAATATTATATTGATTTATGAAGTAAGTGGTGTGTGTTGCCTCGGTGGTCATGAGATGACCAATGATAGGCAAGTTTGTGGTTCAGGTATGTGTTGGTCTGGGATAGCTTTGGGGTCATATGGTGACCGATGATAAGCTAATCCTAACACTTGTATATTGTGAATTATAAGTAAAGGTTATATGTGTAAGTACCGTGGTTTGTGCTAGCCGAGTGTGGTGGTCCGGCGCCTATTACGGAATGCCTCTCTAGTCGGGTACCCCAGGTTCTTTTTGAGCCAGGCACGTGTGTTTGTTGTGCTCGGGGTTTTGTCCCGGTACTGGTGTTGTACCGTCGAGGTCTGTGTCATCTTCCTGGACACCCTCACTCCTGAGTTTGAGTTGTACGTCCGGCTGAGGGAAAGACGGCAGTAGGACAGCGACTTCCCAGAGTTTGTTCTTTAGTCGCTTGTAGCGCGCTCGTAGTTGGGGGTACGGACACCAGTAGACGTCACTGGTCCCCAGCTAGTCCTGTTTTCCAGTGCCTCACTTTAGAGTGCTCCGGCCAGAGACTCTAGAGGTGCCAGGCATGGGCCTGTAGTTGTGTGTCTGCAGGTGTGGTGTTGGTTGGTCTCCACAGTTGTTTGACTTCTTCCTTGTGGAGTGGCAGTTGGACCTTTCGTCCGTGACTGCGAGGCTGAGAGGTTGTTCTTGTGTTGTGTTGTCCAGGTTGGATACTGGCCTGATCAGCCAGTAGTCCGTTCCCGTGTGGTGGCGTCGTTCCCTTCCGACTCGTGCTTTGCTACTTGTCGTGAGTTTGTGGTTTATGACTTGTGGTCGAGGTTTGACTCGTTTGAGGTGTGCCCTGGTGTTGGCACAGTTGTGACTGAGTTGTGGTTTGTGTGACTTGCCGGTTGAGGTTTTACCTGTAATGTTGTGCCTAAATGATAATATAATATAATTGTGGTTCAGTGTGGTGTTTACCACCTTCCTGTACCCTTTGTTCGGGTGTTTGTGTTGTGGTACCTCAGAATAGCAGGTACCTATTCCCTTCGTGGGTTACTTTGTAGTTTTGTGGTGATACATTGTGTACCAACCTTTTCAGGCTCTCGTGTGTTGTGGAGGTCTTGTGGTTTGAGTTGCCACTTGTTGTAATCTAACTATTTTAAGTAGATCTTGGTTTATATTTTATTGTGGATTAGTTTGTGATTATTAATTATGTTACCTTTGTGGGTATTTTACCGATGAGGCTTGTGGCCTAGGCGAATTGTGGTTTAGTAGAGCTATGCTCCGTGGAGGCTGTGTGAGACCTTCCATTTGTTGAGTTTTACTCTTCTTGGGTATGATTCCAATTATAACTTTATTGTGTTATGGGTTGGCTTCGTGGTAGCCAGTTCTGTTACCTTGTATGTAGTATCCGATGTAGTGTGGTTTGGAGTATAAAGGACCAGCTCTTTGTTAGCAGTCCTGTTATTCAAGTGCTTGAGGTTTGCCTGCGAAGCTTGCAGCTTAGGCAGTGACCTGCCTGTGTGGCTTATAGCTTAGGCAACTAGTTGTTGTAGCAGTGTGCCAGTGAGACTGGGGTTTAGGCACTTTAGTAGTTGGACTGACTAATGGTATTATGTTAGTCCTGTAGTCTTACTTTCCTTCTGATGACTTTGTGTTTATAATCATGATTATGTTTAATTGTTATTTATTATCATGATGTGAGCATGAAATGGTTTGACTATTGGTGTTGCCAGTGAGACCCGTTGGGGTTGAGGTGTTTATGGTTACGGTGTTGTTTTAGGTAGCCCCTACTGAGCCAGTGACTTGTTGAGGCTCACTCCCCTATAGTTCTTTTCAGGGATTTCCGAGTGTTTGGCTTGCAGCAGCGTTGCGTCAGACTTGTACCACCAGCAATAGTTTAGTAATTAGTGTTGTGTGAGCTTGTGCTACCTCGGGGTATGCCCTAGGTAGTTGTACTCTTTTAATTGGACATGTATTAATGTAATGGGACAGTTGTACAAATTTGTGAACAGATATGAGCACATGTACTTTCTTGTGTTTTATATTCTTGTGGTTTGTCTTTTATACTCTTACTGGACACGTGTTAGAGATATCCCTTGCGAGACTTCGGTCCGTTAGCGGGAGGCGGATCTGGATATGGAGCCTTATTGGGCATAAATACCCCGGTCCGTCACACAGGAAGCTGCCGGAGATAGTAGAGATGATCATCATGATAGTGGGAGCTTTGTGCCCAGTGGGAGCACACCTATAGAAGAACAAGACGATCAGATAAGCCGTCGCAAATGTGGACACATGCCTCGTCATCGATTTGAGATTGAAGAGGAAGCTCTTGTGTGCCAGCTTGCTGATGATGATGAGCCTACTTATGTTAAAGAAGTATTAACTTTATCTGCTAGTAAAGAGTGGAAGGAAGCAATGCAAGATGAGATGGACTCTATGAGTAAGAATCAGGTTTGGGAACTTGTCGACCTCCCTCCAGGGCGTAAGGCTATTGGAAATAAATGGATTTTCAAAGTCAAACGCAAGGCGGATGGATCAATCGACAAATATAAAGCACAACTTGTGGCAAAGGGATATGCTCAAAAGGAGGGTATAAATTTCGATGAGACATTCTCCCTAGTGGTGAGATTCACATCGGTTCGCCTTATTCTAGCCATTGTTGCACATTTAGACTTAAGAACTTTTTCAGATGGACGTTAAAACAACATTTCTCAATGGAGAACTAGACGAAGAAATTTATATGGTTCAACCAGAAGGTTTTGAGGCAAAGGGACAAGAGCGCAAAGTTTGCCGTCTCAAACGTTCCATTTATGGCCTCAAACAATCGTCTAGACAGTGGTATTTTAGATTTCATAAATCTATTATCTTATTTGGTTTTGAGATGATTGAAGAAGACCATTGTGTGTATGTTAAACGTACGATGGAAAAGATTCTTATTTTGTTGTTATATGTTGATGACATTTTATTGGCTGGAAATGACATGGAATCTATCGAAGCCACTCGAAAATGGTTGTCTTCTATCTTTGAGATAAAAGACATGGGTGAAGCAAATTATGTGCTAGGAATAAAAATCACGAGAGATCGCTCGAATAAACTTCTGTGTTTGTCACAGGAGACTTATATAAATAAGATTCTTGAGAGATTCCGGATGCATTATTCCAAATCCATCGATACTCCAATTGATAAGAGTTGTGTTTTAAGTATCAGTCAATGTCCACAAACTGATAAGGAAAAGAATGAAATGTCTAAAGTGTCATATGTTGCTGCAATTGGGAGCCTAATGTACGCCATGTTATGTACACGGCCAAACATTAGCTTTGCGTTGGGTCTTGTTAGTCGTTATCAGAGTAATCCCAATCTCGTTCACTGGAAAGCAGTTAAGAGAATTTTTCGATATCTCTGTGGTACTTCGGACCTTGTCTTATGTTACAAAGGATGTGACTTAAGATTTAGAAGTTTCAGCGATGCTAATTGGGCCAGTGATAAAGATGAGCGCAAATCCAGCTCATGCTATGTGTTTATGTTAGGTGGAGGGGCCATTTCTTGGTGTAGCAAGAAACAAACGTGCATCGCTTTATCCACCATGGAATCAGAATATGTGGCTTGTTCTGCTGCATGTCAAGAGACTGTTTGGTTGCAGAGTTTCCTACAGCGATTGGCCATGACACAATTGTCAAAGGAGGCAGTGGTGCTGTATGTTGATAGCACATCGGCCTTGGCCTATGCTAAGGACCCTAAATACTATGGACGAACCAAACACATTGACATTCGTTATCACTACATTCGGGATTTAGTTGCAAAGGAGTTGGTGGTTCTCTGACACATTTCAACAGGTCATATGTTGGCCAATCCACTAACTAAACAAATCCTGAGGGAGGCATTTGTAGCCCATATTAGAAATATGGGATTGTGTAAATTGTAATTTGCACAATTATTCATTGACAATTAATGTTTATTATGTTTTCCTTCCTTATGTGTGTCTATAGTTGGAATACTTTACACATCAAGAACAGTGTCACTAGGCTGTGAATGGACCCCCTCACACGGGTCATTCGCCTTGGCGCTAAGAAAGTGAGCAAGATGAGACAATTTATATATATGGCGCTATGAGAGCGAGCAAGATATTATCTTTTTATTATCGCCTTAAACTGGATTAAGATGAGGTCCCTCTGGATCGATTACAGGATATGAGAATCAAATCCGTGAAGCCTTCATTAAGCCGGTTGCGAGTTTTATGATAAGACGTTGTGAGACTCGGGTTAGCCACAGTGGGACTGGCTAGACTAAGAACCATATGGTGTTTTTATTATGTTATATGTGATATGCCCATAATGATGGAAGAACACCACAGCATGTGTCTCATACCACATGTGCATAAGACGACCGTTGAAGAGAATGATGAATGAGATCTTTGTTTCATCATTGTGTGAGCTCTTAGATCATAATTTATTGATCCATCTATACCCTTAGGACTTGAGATCTATGTCATGAAAAAGGAAGCTTGATGTCGCTACTTTAGCATGCTCCTTATGGCTATGGCTGATACAGTCCAACGGGACATGACTAGGAAAGCGGTCAAGACTAATTAAATTGACATGAGAACTCAAGAAAGACATCTAAATATTGCACCATGTTTTGTGGCTCATACCTCGAGGGACTATGTCGACTTAGTGGCGATAAAGTCGCGAGCACAAAAACATTCGAGTTTTGACGTCGCTAGTTTTTAAGAGATCTAGGATGTCAAAGCTGGTGAATATTGAAGATATCTAGGGTACTACAGGATTTCTTTAGAGTATTGTGATCTGTTAGTTTTGGTGATAACTTAATAGATCACTACTCATTTGTTGTGCCGACTCTCATAAGGTCGCTCACTCCATTCGCCGTATGTAAGATTGAGAAGCAAGTGTCGAGAGATGAATTGCCCTTAGTGAGCAACTGACATTTTATTGTGCCCTCTATGGGCAAGTGGGAGATGTTAATTGATGGCAGTTGGGTGCCCACCGTGGGCATCCAAAGGTTGCCAAGGCAACCTTTGGATTGAGAAAAACCGCTAATGTGGTTGTCCCTTGCGCAAGAAGAATTCTTGGAGTATTGTCCCTGGAAGAGACCAACGCAGTAAGGACTCTTCTTCCTCTCCCATGCGTATGAGAGCAGAGCACTCTCTCTCTAGGAAAGGAACCTGTGCAAGACTCTCTCTCTCTCTCTCTCTCTCACTCTCACTCTTGTGTAAGACGTCTCACACGGGACCACCACCGGATCCCGAAGGCGTTTGGAGCGAGAAAACTACAAAGAAAACTCTTGTAGCCTTCTTCTCGATCCTACGAGATTCCGCAACGCACGAGGTAAACACCTCGATCAAGGACCAACAAGTGTGAAGTAGTTAATGGATAATTAAGAACTCTATTATGTGATTTCACACAGTTATTCTGTCACTGGTCAAGACTTTAATCTCTCATCGTATTCAAGGTTAGATAAATCGGCCAACTAGGTGTACCAATTTTTTGTTTAGTATAGTACGAATTAGAGGATATCGCACTGGTACATTCTTATTTACTTCAGTTCACTTTTAAATTTAATAATAGAAAATTAAAAAAATAAAATCATGAATACCAAATTGATCTTGTCAAAGAACTGGACTCTCCCAAGTATATTATAATATAGGTGTACCGTAATAATATAGTGCAGTATGCCCGATCGTGATCCTATTTTCCTTATAATGGGAGAGTAGAAATTCTTCGAAAAAAACGTTTAGTGTCTATTACAAATACAAACACTTAAAGCCATGTTTGTTATCATGATAGATCGGGGATAGTCAAAATTTTGAGGATATCTCTACTCTATTTTCGATCTGATATCCCTATTCTATCCTCCGTCTATCCTAATACCAAACAATGCTCTTAATAGATGTGCCTGCCCTATCTTTATAATAAAATAGATCCTGCAACATATAGCACCAAGTAACACGACTTTTCATGGTCCCCTCGCCCTCCCGGTTCCTACTTGAAGAGGCATCATTACATGACTCTATTTCTCATGAACTATATATATAACATTCACTACAAGAAATAGGACATATGTCAGCGGCTTAAAGCCATTGACAAAAGATAGAAAATCATTGACATAGATGTATATCAGCGGCCTTAATTTTAATCCGTTGATAAAATTATTGACAAATTGGTCATCGACTAATGTTTGTCAGCGGCCGTCATTAACCATTGACAAATACTTCATATGTTAGCGATTAACGTCTGATGACATATATTGGATATATCAATGGATCGCAGTCGTTGACACATAGTACATATGTCAGCGACTTCTTGTTGTTGATATAGGAAGAATATGTCAGCGGCTTACTTCAACCGCTGATAAAGATTTTTTTTTAAGAAAAAAAAAAAAACATTGTCGCCCCCCGTCGCCTCCTCCGGCGCCCTTGCAACCCCCCTCCCTCGATCCCGGCATTGCCCCCCACCTCTGCCCTCCCCCTCCTACCTCCCCCCCCCCCCCCCCCCCCCCCCCCCCCCCCCCCCCCCCCCCCCCCTCGTCGCCTCCTCCGGCGCCCCTACAACCCCCCTCCCCCGTTGACAAATGTTAATAAGGGTGAGAAATATCCCACCATTTTTTCATCAATATATTTCAACGACTAATAGAGGCCATTGACATATATCCGTTGACATATGATGAATATATGCCAACGGCTATAGTAAGCTGTTGACATAAGCAGTTTATGTCAACGGCTGTAGTAAGCCGTTGACATAAGCAAGATTTATGTCAACGACTCACCGTAGTCGTTGACATATGTTCATCATATGTCAACGGCCCTAATAGCCGTTGACATATATTACACTTATGTCAACGGACTAAAGTAGCCGTTGACATGTGCTCGTCATATATCAACGGCCTCTATTAGTCGTTGACATATATTGATGTCAAAAAGTCGTTGACAAATCCCACTTCTCTTATAGTGATTGTAAAGAGGCCATGCATGCTTTGCATGTTCCCACAGTCCTCACTGTATTAATTAGTTAGATTTGCATGTCTTCACCATTACATTAGCTAGCTAGTATGAATGATCATGTTGCCAAAGTATTAGCCAGTATTCATGAGGAGATGATGCCCGTTTGACACTTTTTGCCTTTGTTATTGATGCCGGAGATTTGTTCATAACAGGCTAGCTACCATGGGGATGCATGATCACCATATGATGATATTGCAGCCGATGTTCGTCAAATAGATGGATGGCTACACTTGAGGGTATGTGGCTCAGCCACATTAATATATACCTTCTCAGAGAGGCCTAGGTTTAAGTCTGACCTTGTAATATAATAGTTAAAAAAAATGTGTTATCGTGCATGGTTGTTTTTTATTGAAATTAGAATATAATATGTTACCTTAAGTTTTATTAAAAAAATATTTAATATATTCACATTTAATTTAATTGAGTATCTTCAGTTATGTTTCTAACTCTCTTATAGAGTCTTGTCGATTTGGTGATGACCAATTGTTGGGCATTTTAGAATCGGCAATAATGAACTTGAGATCCGACAAACAAAGTTTTAAGTAAGATCACTATTCCTAATAATATGACCATTTAAGTCACATTATTTTCAGCATAAAATATTGATAAGAAAGGAAAAGTTTGTCTAAGACTTAAAATGACAATATTCCTTTGATAATCATTGTAAACACAATAAATATCATAAAGTCACAAAATAAAGTGAATAGTTCCACATGTATTAAAATTGAAAATAATGAGTGCTATGAGAATCTCAAAGTGAGCTTTATTTGTCTTATTTGTATATATAATCATCTCACAAAATAAGTCTTCTTTATCTTTTATTTTCTTCTTTATCTTCTTCTTGTTTATCATCATCTAATTCTTCACATTGTTGAATTTTCATTTCTGATTTCTCCACGGGACACATATATAATTGAAACATTCAAATTTGTCAATCTTATTTGTCACTTTAATTGTCAAGAGATAATGATTGTTGATATAATTTTCTATTGTAGATATATAGTCTAAAATATATGTCCTACAAAGATTTAAAAAGAGGTTAGATAATTACTTTGAAGATAGCAACTAAAATCTCATACATTTTGTTGATGCAAAATAATTACAATACAAAAAACATTAACTAACACATATATAATTTTTTTTAAATCATAAAATAAAATGGCGGTGCAATATATTATGGAAAAGAATCACAAAAATTCAAAAAATAAGCATTTTCTTCTTGAAAACATTTATTGAAAGGTTTAGTCATATATTCCTATTAATTACATGTGTATAATGGTATATGATTAGTTTAAATCAACAAATATTTAAAAGTCTGAAAGATGCATTTAAGTTGAGTTCTAATCAGATCCTCTCCATCTGCATAAAACAAAAATAGAAAATAGAAAAACATATTGGCCACAAAGTCATATATATACACACAAATTTATGTATATGTTGTCATGGATTGACTTTTCAAAGTACCAAATAAATGGTTTCATAAGGTTTTCCTAAAAAATATTTTCTTCGGGGGGTTTTACAAGAAATCTAAATACAGTACAATATACACATGCAAGAGCAGTTCATAGTAGGAAGTGAAAAGGATAATTCAAGGAGGATTGTCTCCATAATTTTTTTAAATCAGTTAAATTATACTGTTTCCCAATCTGTTGAGAGAGAGATTTATTTGTACAGCAAATGTTGAAAATTTAATGTTGGGCTCCGTCATACCTATAAGACGCATACCTCTTTGTTGGAGAATCATATGTGTAAGATTTGCAGGTGAAATATAGATGTTGTAATTAGTATATTCCCCTCATCAAGGTTTTTTTTCTTTGAATATATAGAACCTAATGAACCTTCCATTCAAGAATCGCACTGTAATGAGTCTAATGACAGTCTTTAAAAGGACACTTGCCAAGCATTTGTTGATTTTTGCTAACAACTTCATTCTTTAATAACAATTTTTATCGAAATATGTTTTCAAAAATAGTAGAGCTCACCCTTAAATTGTATTGTTCAATTATTAATGACCAAAGCTCATTAATTAAATTTCTGTATCGCAGTTGAAGGCATAACATTATTTGTTCACATTTAATGTAGATAGAGCTATATTTTAAGCCAATTTGGCATGAGTGAAAGTATATATGTGGGTACTTAATTTGACTTTTAACATAGTAGATATGAGAATGAAACATTGTCCATATATTTCGATGGACTTGCATAGCAGTTAACCGGATTGGCTCCTCTGTGCATAAATATGTGGGAAAGTATTTAAGAAGTATTACAGTGACTAATTTCTAGTTAGGTATGTTAACAGTGGATTGCGAGCAAGTCTTAAATAGAAAATAACAATCATACAAAACCAACAAAACAGGTTGAACACTATTTTATAGACGGGCAGATTAATAACACTATTTAAACAGTAAATAACATATTATTAACATCAATGACATGTTTAAGCACTATTTTAAGATTCAGTTCTAAAGCAACTGTAATCCCACCTATTTTGTTGATGCAAAATAACTACAAGCTACAAAGCATTAACTAACACTTATATTATTTTACAAAAAAATCATAAAACAGAATGGCGTAGTATCAATTTTAATTATAAATGGCCATTTACTTTTCTATATTAGTGATATTGTTGTTTTTTTTTTGTCTTTGCTGAATTTATCTAAATGTGATACCATAATTAGGTAAAAACCAAAGTGATCAGTCAGCTTCATAAATCTTGTTTTAGATTGGATAAATGTTCTCAAACATGTTTCTATCCTCTTCTTTATTGTGAACATTTACCCAATTTAAAGGCTATATTTGATATTTGGATAGGAAATTTTCTCAAAATTTTAGAGATATCCTCACTCTATCCTTAGTCTATGTAAAAACCAAACATAGCAAAAGGATTAGGGAGATAGTTCTCTTAGAAAACTTGTTATGTTGCCTAGATTGTCCGACCAAATTATGAACTCATGGATTAACCTTACAATTGGTCCTTAGAGTGAGCAATGTTCATTGTGCTCTGTTCCAGCGCAAAGAGGACAATATTCTCTTAATTAAGAAAAATACTCATAAAATTCTATACACACCTTGGTATATTTGAAAAGAAAAAAAAAGGACTACACATAGCAGAGTCCATTTGACATGGGTAGTACTTGACAGAAGGTAATGAGTCCCAATAACTAACAGCCTAAACATCCAAATCAACAACAAGATCATATAAATGAGAAATACTTGTTGCACTATTATAAGAGCAACACAATATATTGATCAATACGAAGCTTTTAAAAATGCTATAATTACACTTCTGAAAAATACAGTAGGTCATATGAATGCATGGTAACATGGAAGTACTGGAACTTTTAATGGTAATTGGGTCTCACTCCCTTATGATTTCACATTTTTTATGGAGAACTTAACAAAATTAGTTGGAACTCAAGATGAAGCACCCAATTAACTTAAATTTGAGACTTAAATAGCCATTTTATGATCTATATTATTATTTTTACACCATCTGTACTGATAACTCCCGAATATATGGCCAAGGATTGAGAAGTTGTACATGTTATTATTTTTTTATAGTTGACTATGTGGTTGTATTAGAAAAACTATATACAAGGACATGTACAATGAAAAGAGTCCATGTAAGTCATGGGCAAAAGCATAAACATGAACATGCTAAAAGCAATAACAAGTTACCTAACTATAGGTGGCACTGTCATGTAGCGTGTAATGTTGGATTGATGTAGAATCTCTGAAGGGTGTTGAGTTCTCTGATGAGAGACTTGGGCCGAGTGACCATGCGACTTTGAATAAGTATAGGCAGTGGCGGAGTCAGGGGGGTCAAGGGGGGACAATTGCCTCCTCTAATTATTATTATTTTTGCATAAATTTTTCTCTTATTAATTTTTTTGCATAAAATTTCTCCTTATGATGGGCATGTGAAGATTTTTTTTTAACTTTATTAATTATCTCCCTTGGGTTGAATACCCATGAACAATTATCTTACTAATTGCCCTCTCTTCTAAATATTTTAGCTCTGCCACTGAATATAGGGAGCATTAAGTAGAGAAGTCGTATTATTCCTCTTCATCGGATTAAATCTCTATGACTTACGTATAATTTCCACATGAACAAATCTTACCAACCTGCCAAATTATTCCTTGGTCAAAATCCACATCTTATCAACTACATCATTTTATAATTTTAAATTTCCCGTCGTAAAAGAAAAAAAGGTGAACTTAGTCGCCGCACGAACTTTGGGTATATGGCATGTCCTCCTGGTTGTCTGTCCTTTTGAACTCTTGGCCCTGTGCTGGGAGTCCGCGATGGTTCCTCAAGGCCCATTAACTTATTGGATCGACGAGTACGGTTCCCGGCCCAAATCTGGTGAACTTGGATGAAAAATACTTATTACAAAAATTCGCTGCATGTCCTCCTTCGCTACGTGATTTTAAATAAATATTGATGAATAATAAATTTTATTTTAAATAAACTTTTTTAGTTATAAAATTTGGGAAAGCAATAATAGCCTTCCCAAAGACCTGTCACTTAACAATTCACAAATGAAAAATATTTTTTACCCGAAACAATTAAATAGCAAAATATTGTTGAAATAAATTATTCAGATTGATTAGACGTCGGATCTCATAAGATGTGAGGCCCTACCAATAACAGGCGATGGTTATTCCAACTCAAATTTTTTAACCAAGTGAACATTTCTCTTCAGAAATTTATAATTTTATCTCATACACAATTGAATTGATCAGATGTCGGACGTGACGTCTTACTAATAACAAGCCACGGTTATTCCAACTCAAAGTTTTTAATCTAGTGAGCATTTCTCTTCACAAATTTATAATTTTATTCTGTACAAAAAATGTTTATATTGATTAATAAGACGTAGCGTCCTACTACTAATAACAGGCGACGGTTATTCCAACTCAAATTTTTTAACCGAGTGAGCATTTCTCTTCACAAATTTATAGTTTTATCCCGTACAAAATATCTTTGGCAAGGCAAACGACAGTAGTAGCTTCATCACTGGCTTGTCCGAAGTTGAGGGCAATCTGGGAGATTCCACTGTGATGACCTGCGAACTGTGCTCTGTGACGCTTCCTTCTCACAGCTCTAGGGTTAGGGTTACTCCCTATAAATGTACACTACAGACGATCCCCCATTCACCGCCGCTCCTGCGCGCCACACGGTCGCCCATCGCCTTCTCTCTCCTTCCCGGTAAGATCTGTCTACCCGAAAGTTCTCCCTGTCTTCTCATGCTTCTCTTCTCCCTTTTCGACCCTTCCACTCTGTGATTGTGGCAAACGTTGGGGGGCGTGCAGGGATCTGATTCCCCCACGCCGTCGGTTTCCTCAGATGCGACTGGCCGTGTTCTCCGCCCCCCCCCCCTACCCCACATCGACGCCCATAGGCGTTACTAACATGGGACTCCCCGCAGCGTCAGGGTCAGGCGCACCTCCTCATCCCAGAGACTGGTTTCTAATCTAGGATCTTTGATGCAAGCGTTTGGGGTATTGGAGTTGGAATCTGCGTTGCGATCAAAATTCTCGCTTTCTGTTTCAAATTTGGTTTCGATGGTTTCTTCAATTCCGACCGGCTCTTTCTTGGGGTTTCGAGGGTGTCGTGGTTAAAGATATGATCATTATTCCTCGTTCTCACTCTGGTAATGGCTCTATTTCCATAGATCATGAGCACCAAGAGTCCTTCCGCCCAAAAACAAAAAAAACAAAAACAAAAACACCAAGAATCCAACTTTTTCCTTGTAAAAAGAACTGTCCTTGTTTCCCCGGATCTGCTTTCTCTGTGATTGGCGTGCATTTAACATTCTTCTTCTCATGAACTCTCATCAACTTTGACCACTTGCTCTATAATTATAAAGTAGCCTCTTATTATAGTGTCAACGCATTACATGTTCCCGGATAAGATTATTGTTCTTTCTTCTTCCTTTCTACCGGAGGAGTTCATGTGGTTTTTTCTGATTGTGGGGGGGTTGGAATACTTGTTAAAAATCTCCAGACCACCGGTTCTTCACATGGGTTGGTCGTTTCCGCCCCCCTGAACATTGAGGTCCGAGGCCTATTGAAGCCCTGATAAGAAGAACTAAGCAATATCAGGGTCATACCCGCCTCTACAGTCTCAGATTCAGCATTGCTTGTAACATGTTCGATGCTTGGTTTCTTTCGGTGTGGATTACGTGACAAGCTTAATTTTGTTCTCAGATCTTCCTTTCGTTTCCTCTTTTTCTCGATGGGAAGAAAACTGAGCATTAATGTGTCCTTTGGACGGGGCTCAGTTAGGTAATCTTTTCAGATGGGTCGATCCGAAGCTTGTCCATTTTTTATCTTTTACGGCATTTCTCAGCGTTTTACAGCACACAAATGAAATTTGCGTACGATTAAAAAGAAAAAGAAAAAAAATATTAAGCCATCTCTTCTCATATATTTTGGGCCCTACACCGAAAGTGATGAAGTTCTTCTATTGGGTGTTTATTTGGTGTCATCATATGGGTGGAATATAATTGACAAGTCAAACAGCTTGTACTCTTCAAATTATGATATCATTATCTCCACAAAATGAAGAAAGAGACATGTAACTGGATAATAAGGAAGTTTGAATCTTATAAAAGCTTAGATCACATGGAAGACTAGTAATTAAGTGGTTACTTGCAGGTCTTGAAAACTTCATAGGCCAAAATGGGATTCCATCTGGTGCTCACTTCAGAATCCGATCTATGAAATTGTAGGCAAAAGCTTTGAGCCAGTAACAACTCCAAACTATAAATTTACAGATTGAATCGAGTTTATGGATCAAATTGCAGATTAATTTGATCAACTAGCAAGTCCTCATGATCTTCTATTGTTACTCTAGGATATGCACAATTTGAGCAACTTGCTTCTTTGGATTTGTCTTAACGGGGTTGGGCTCCATGGGCCAAGATTCTCTTCCCTTCATAACAGGGGCCCAATGGGCCGCCACTACTAGTAAACGGGGTGGTCGCTTAAAAATGAACCATGGGCTCATAAATTGGGCCTGCCCAAAATCTGAAGGCCAAGGCAATCAGATGTCTATCTTGGGATGCTGCATCAGCCAAACTTGAGCAGGTAAGATCTACTGCACACCCTTTCTTTCTGATAACTTTCAATCCCATGGGTCTATGTCCTTTGCGCAGCCAATCCCCCATAACTTGTGAGTAGAATGACCCATCTCCACAACATCATTCAATGGAGTCTAGATCTCACCCATAGCATGATGTCTTAAGTTGGAACCTCTTCTTATGTGGCTAAGAGGAGAGATTTAACGCTTGGAAATATGATCCAAAAGGTAGTACCGCATGATTTATCTTTAAAAAAATGATGTCCTAACAAATTAGATGTGTGCTCAAGTGATGGCTTTAGCTCGGACTGGACTCATTTGACTCAGCATGCGAAGTAGATTCACAAATTACAATTGCGCTGGAACAGGAAGTTTGAGGTAATCTGTCCAAAAATAAATAACCATTATAGATGGCTAATTTTTAAAAGAGATTTAAAATCTTTATCCTTTTACATATTTTTATATTAATTGCATGTTAGTCTTTTAGTCTACGATTGGACATATCGGGTCGGACTAATTTTTGTTGGTACAGTATGAATCGGAGTGTATCAATTTGATCCAATTTGTGTTTAATTTTAATAATAATAAATTTAAATTTATTATTACAACAACTAGACGAGACCTGACAGTGATTCCCAGAGAGCCCTTTAAGCCTTCTTCCACATTAGAGAGTGACCCCACCTCCGAGTGTCCACATGCATCCACCAATAGAACACGGCATGAGCAAATTGACCACATACTATACGAGCATGTATTTACTTCACAAAGCGGTGACTATTAGCGCTATTTGGTTCGTTGGTGAGCGATCAGCTGCCCTTCGAGGACACATGGGTTACACGTGAGGAGTTGCAGCAGATCGACTCAGACTTGTTGGAGCGACATCAGAGCATCCAGGACCCCTACTTGACAGGGTTGAGTTCTTCCTAGGCGGGGAGACTTGGTGAGGACATCCGAGCACGAATTTGGTTCGACCCGATCTGTGTCTATCATCGAGGAAGGTGCCCGGCTACGACTTCGGCATCCATTTGGCTAGAGGATGAGTTGTTGCTTTGTTGATGTATTTTCTTTTATTTAGTAGCTCATTTGGGGGTTATTTGGCCCATTAGGGGCGCAATGGAGTTCTATGTATTTTTTGTTGTGATTTTACCTTTTTTGGTCCCATGGGTACTTTGGTCCTTATCTTTTGTTAAAAGGTACCCTAGGGTTTTCTTTTCCCTCCCCTATTTATATGCTTGTTCACCCTTGTGGGAGAGGTAGTGAAAAAGTAAAAAAAGTAAATTTTGAATTTGTGAGCTCCGCCGCCAAGATAGCACGTTTGCCCTTCTCCTTCCTTCTCGAGTGCAACACCCTAGGCATGAGGCCTGTCTCTGATAGATTTTCGATGGATTTCCGACGAAAAGTTTTCGTAAAAAATTTCACCTTTTCTTGTTATGTCACCAACTACTACAAGATTATTGAAAACAAAACGGAAGCACAATAAAGACATAAGCATTACAACAACATGAAAGGATTGTTTCATTACGTTTATCTAGGATACTCACCTCTTAATTTCTCAGGCCATAGATATTACTACCTCAGGTAGTGTGTGGTCACCCACATTCAAGAGGGATTTGATTAATTAGGGTTACAAACGAAATCTAAAATTTTGATAGTTTGACTTATTTCGATTAAAATTATCAATTTTGGAATTGAAAAATGATACTGATAGTATATCAAAATCGATATCAGATATTCTGATAACTATCAGAATCGAAATTGAAAAATAATCAGAATTGGAATCAGCATCATTTTGATAAACTATCCATAAACTCAAAAGACAAAGTCATGGTAAACACTTTAGCTTATCAGAATTTTGGTTTTGATAACATAATCAGAATGGAATCAGAATTAACTATTTTGATTTTATCAGAATCGAAATCAGAACTATATTTTAGTTATCGAAATCGAAATTAGAAACTATGTTTTCAGTTCCAAACTCGACTCGTTTGTAGCCCTAAATGTGATGCATTTGAAGATTACTCAACTATAGAGTATTCTTTCCAATCTTTCTTCCATTGTTCTATCAGACTTTAAGGACCAATGGATAGGGAGATGGGAGAAAGTTGGCTACTTCTCAATCACATCCACATTTCGTATTATTTCAGATGGTGGTATTTGGGATGGATTACATGTTCAAGTGTAGAAGCATAATAGTTAGAGCTATCAATCGGTCTCAATGGGTCGGGTCGGGGCCGAACTTAGGTGAGCTTGGCTTAGGCTGGAGTCATCAATATGAAAGTCAAGTCCGAGCTATGTCGGGCTGAGTTGGGTCGGACTGAGTTGGGTCGGGTCCGATAATTTTACAAAAACATAAAGCTCGGATAAGACTTGGCTCGACCCAAATACTAAAATAAAAATTAAATTAATAAAAATAATATATTTAAGATAGTGTGATGGCTCATTTTACATACTACTCTATGGATAATTTAAGTTAAGAGAAATAAACGAATTTTCTCAAAAGTTGTTCGGGATGCTAAATCTCTTTTTGATGAAATTTGTTGCATAGTTATGAAATGTGTATCAATTATTTGAAATGTAGATCAGGTCAACTCTTCATTTTTTGCCTTGATGGAGGTACACATGCTTAGTCCATCTAGGATTGAATGGCAATATCTAGGTAGGCAAGATTTTTTTTTTTTTTTTTTTTTGGTTTGGGGGGGGGGGTGGGTTGATAACCTATATTTGTACATTCTTTCTTTTCTTTAATCTATTGGTGGTACCATCTACTTTTCAAAAAAAAAAATACATGAAAGGAATGCTAAAAACAAAAGGGAAACACAACTAATGCATCACCAAACACAATGTCATTTGCAAATTAAAAATGGAAATAGAGAATAAAAAAAAAGTAAAATAAGCATGTAAATAGGGATATCACCTTAGGATTGTAGACCAACACTTTCGCGTGGAAGTCCTAGTTGCGGTCGAGGGACCACCGGATGGGGAGTCCGGTAGAAGGCTAAAGAAAATAGTGTTGGAGATCAAAGAAAAAATTGAGAGGATGGCTGGAGCACTGTCGTAAATAGGCATAGGAACACTTCCTACATGGAACAGGGAGCCTCAAATATTAAACATGCCAAAGAACACAAAACCATGTATCTAGGACTATCGAGGGAGAACGTCAAGGGTAAATTTGATAACTAGATAAGCTATTTGCAAGGCGGATATTCGTTAATAAGATAATCTCTGATAGCCGCCTTTTGTTTTGGTACAATATTTAGAGATATGTTAATTTTATGTCACATCGATCATTTTATGTCATATCATATAACGTCCCGACGCGGAATATCGGAGCGATATTACAGTTTTTAAATAGTACAAAGCGAAAGATAAATGTCAAACCATTGCACAATTGGAATAATACCACATAAAATCTAACTGCATTAATAATTCATCAAATAACTATTACATCTATTGATCAGAGCCAAAACTAGGGCCCAGAGTATTTTATTCAAATCCAAAATATTACATAATGGCTAACTCCTGGCTGACTCATAACTATACCAACTAACTACTAAGCAGTGATTGCTGGAATGGGTCACTCCTGAGCGTCCTCCTTAGTTCCTTCCTCGTGAGTGTGGTCATCTCTATCAGACTCACCTGGACACATGAAATAATAACGCAAGATGAGAGAATAACGCCCAGTAGGACTTAATATCTCATGAGAACAAGCATGTTTTAAATGATTAATGTCTTAAAAGGGCAGGGTAACTAGAGAGAATAGTCATGCAAGTATAGTAACAATGGCAAGAGAATACTAGCACTTGTACAGGGAAATAGCACAACAAGAACGATAAATGGAATGGCCATGTAACGATAATAACATGTAACGATAGTACTTGTATAGCACTTGAATAGATTGCACTTGTATTGATAGCACTTTGATTGTCATAGATTAATCTTGATAGTATAATAGCACTGAGTGCATTCCGTACACACCCTTGATCGTTTTAACTCCCATGGGCACTGGTACTTTTCGGGCACTCTCCCCGGGACCAGATCGGGCCCTATTGCACTGGCATAAATCATTTTCTTATCTTAGACAATTACACAAATGGCCAAGAGAGTACCAAGAATAGATGAGAGTAATAGACGAACAGATGAGAGTAACGAGATAGTAGACGAGATAGGGGTATATTCGTAAAACAACGTTAAACATTGATAGTAACAGTTGCACAGCACTAGTCGGTTACCGACAGTCTAGTAGAAGTCACCACCGCCCACTAGTCGTGCTATGAACACAGGCCAGATGGTCCGGCGTGATCACAAGGTAAGAAGGATACACACTAAGGCTGTTTGGATCGTACTGATCCCTAGGGTGTAACGGGTGTTAAGGGTACAACTAGCTCGTCGGCTAAGGACGTGTGCCAAAGCCAAGAAGACTTATGGAGGTCTTGACAAGGAGTCCCTAGCCCAGTCGGGAGTATTCTCGGTGGAGAGGTGGTCCATGCCAAGAGAGTGTTTAGAAACTAGGATCCGTCGTGCGTCGAGTGCTCGAAGGCCGAGGGAAACGATCACGGTATTCAAATCACACGATTAACTCGAAGACAAATGTAAATAATTAAATAGGGGATTTTAGTAATTAATTTCACTTAATTACCAAATACATTATTGAGTAGTTTAATAAGGTTTAATGGAAAACATCAATGTTAGGTGTGTGCAAGTGTAAGAAATCAAGAGAGCATGTAAGGTTGTGCTCATGGCTTTTAAATTAATGAATTTCATGTATTGACAAATAATCAGTCGTTAATAGTCATGACAGTGTTTAATTAGGGTTAAACAGGGTTTAAATACCACATATAGTAGGGGTATAAGTGTAAATTTAAGTTCTGGCCGCAACACTGAGGTCGCGACGTAGGTGGCTGTCGCGTTCAGGTCGCGACGCCAAGCCCGGTCACGTTTTGTTGAACCGGCCAATAGGGTCAACCTAGCCAGGTCGCGACATGTCGACCCGTCGCGTTCAGAACGCGACGGACCCCCGTGTCGCAACCCTCTCTGAGATCACGACGGGTCGGGCCGTCGCGACTCCAGAAGGTGACCCGAGCCCAGAAAAGGAGTTTTGCCCCTTTTCCAGGTGGGTTCCATCCCTCCACACATGACACAGTCCACTTCAAAACTCAATATAAAATCACATAAAGTTCCAAAAATTACGAAATCAGTTTTAAACAAAATTAGACATGGAAATCTATCACTGGGCATGATTAATTAGAAAACAAACACGTAGAGGACATGTTTTTATTAGGTTACTTTTCGGTGACCTAAACATGCACGGTCTTTGAATAAATGAATTAATTGGTAGTGGTCACATGATGAAAATTGGGGCAAGTAGGGGCGTTTGAAAGGTAAGAGCATGTAGTATTTATGAGAATATTTACTGGACATGGGAATGAGTGCATGCAAGGATTGAAATCCAACTTTAGGGCTCGAGCACATGATGATGTTCAGGATTCAAGCATTTAATTCGCCCTCATGAAAAACGAAATAGAGCGAAACTAGAGGGCTTTCAAAGAGGATCATGCGAGCTACTTAGGGTTAAAATTTTATGTTTTATGCATGAGAGATTGCCTACCTTTTCTTATGAATAATAGATCCTAGGGTTGATGACGAAAAGAAGATGAAAACCCCACTTGTTCCAGCCTTCTCCTCCAAGCTCCTTCGTCCACAGCTCTCCTCCACGACCTCCAAAGCTCCAGTAATTGTTCTATGGGTTGATAGGGCCGATTTGGGGGTGTTTTGTTTGGTTTAAGAGTCCTTACCTATTCTAAACTCCTCCCTTCTAATAAATCTGAATTTTTCTTATTTATCTCTCTCTCTCTCTTTGCATTTATCTCCTACTTTGGATGGCGGAGAGGTTAATTTCGTGGGTAAATGGTTAGGGTAAGGGTAAGACTTTTTTTAGGATAGATTTGGGTCATTAAATAATTATTTTAACCATTTACCTATTTACCACTAATTTTACTCCGAATTTAGCTTAATTACCTCACATCCCATGATGGGCTCTTCGCCTTTGGGCCTAATAATCCTTGTTAGGACCAATAGTACAACCCATTTCTAATTTAGCTTAATGGGCTTTGATTTAATTCTCTTTTATTTCAATTATTCTCTCTTTAATCTAATTTAATTTCATTTATCACATTTATTAATTAAATTTTTTTATTTTATTTGGGATTTAAAATTCAAGGTTGCTACATTCTCCCCCTCTTAAAAAGAATTTGGTCCCCAAATTCAGATGATCATAAGGGGAAGAGAGACTTACTGAATAATTCTAGATAATTCTGGCGCATGGCGACTTCGGGTTCCCACGTGGCTTCTTCGACTTCATGATTTCTCCAGTCCAGAGTATCTTGACCACGGGTATAGCTCGATTCCGAAGTTGTTGCATCTTCTTGTCCAATATTTTCACCGGATTCTCTTCATAGGTCATATCTTTATTCAAAATGATATCATCATAGCTGATTACGTGTGACGGGTCATACACGTACTTCCTTAGCATTGATACATGAAAGACATTGTGTACTGTAGAAAACTGAAGAGGTAGTGCCAAACGATACGCCACCTCGCCAGCTCTATCCAATATCTCAAATGGACCTATGAATCTTGGTCTTAACTTGCCTTTCATCCCAAACCTTTGAAATCCTCGGGTCGGGGATACCTTCAGCATCACATGATCTCTGACTTGAAATTCTAAGTCCCTCATTCTTTTATCAGCATAGCTCTTCTGTCTAGACTGAGCTATCTTAATCCTGTCTCGGATAATCTGTATATCCATGCTTGTATTTTGCACCATGTCTGGTCCCAACCATTGCTGCTCACCTACCTCATTCCAACACACTGACGATCTGCAACTCCTGCCGTACAGTGCTTCAAATGATGTCATCTTAATGCTGGCCTGATAACTATTGTTGTAGGCGAATTCTATTAGTGACAACTATTCATTCTAATACCCCTCAAAGTCTATGGTGCAAGCTCGCAGCATGTCTTCCACTATCTGATTAGTTCTTTCCGTCTGCCCATCCGTCTGTGGGTGAAATGTTGTGCTGAAATTGAGCTTGGTGCCTAAGGCTGTCTGAAGTCCCTTCCAGAATCTAGAAGTGAATCTAGGATCACGATCCGAGACAATGGACACGGGGACTCCATGTAATCTTACTATCTCCTTTACATACAGTGCTGCTAATACATCAACACTCCAGGTACTTTTAATGGCAAGGAAGTGTGCGAACTTAGTCAAACGGTCCACAATGACCCATATGGCATCAAGTCCACCACAAGTTCGGGGTAAACCCATGATGAAATCCATTCCGATGCTTTCCCATTTCCATTCTGGTATGTTCAGGGGTCTAAGTACACCCGCAGGACGATGGTGTTCTACTTTCACCTGCTGACAAGTGAGGCAGTGCGTGGCATGCTCAGCCACCTTACGCTTCATGTTGGGCCACCAAAATGACCTTTTCATGTCTTGGTACATCTTGGTTGCGCCTGAGTGAATTGTATACTTAGTCTTGTGGGCTTCATCCATCAACTTCCTCTTTAACTCTTCATTGTCAGGCACACAAGTCCTGGTTTGGAATAATAATCGCCCATCTTCAGTAACAGAGAAATCAGGCTTATCTGCTATAGTCTCTCTGACTCGGATCAAGAATGGGTCGTTATCCTGCTGTTGCCTGATCTTGGCAAAAATGTCAGGTTGAGCTCTAAGGTTAGCAACTAACATCTTATCACTTCTCCGCTTAATATTTAGATCTAGACTGGTGAACTGTTCTAATAATTGCATCTCACCCATGACTAAACAAGATAAGGATACTACTGGCTTCCTACTAAGTGCATCATCTACTGCATTACCCTTGCCTGGGTGGTATTGGATGTTGAAATCGAAATCATTCAGATACTCCAACCATCTTCTTTGTCGCATATTGAGCTCTTTCTGAGAAAACAGATACTTTAAACTCTTGTGGTTGGAGTAGACAATGAACTGCTCCCCATAGAGATAATGCCTCCATATTTTGAGTGCAAATACCACAGTAGCCAATTCTAAGTCATGGATAGGATAATTGACTTCATGAGGCTTCAATTGTCTTGATGAATATGCTATCACTTTCTCATTCTGCATTAACATACAGCCTAGACCGATTCCAGATGCATCAGTGTAGACTGAGAATCCTTCACCCTCGTCTAGTAATGCGAGGACTGGTGCAGATGTCAAGAGTTGCTTCAGGGTCTGAAAGCTTTTCTCGCACTTCTTGTTCCAGATATAGGGGTTTTCTTTTCGCGTAAGGCGAAGAAGAGGTACAGCTATCTTGGAGAAGTCTTTTATGAACCGTCTGTAATAGCCAGCCAGTCCAAGAAAACTTCTTATCTCAGTGACATTAGTCGGTCTCTCCCAGTTGAGTACAACTTCTACCTTGGAAGGATCGACAGTGATACCATCCTTTGATATGATATGGCCTAGAAATGACACCTCTTCGAGCTAGAATTCACACTTGCTCAATTTGGCGTAGAGCTTGTTGTCCCGTAAGATTTGCAGAGCGATCCTCAGATGCTCCTCATGCTCTTCCTTGGTCTTGGAGTATATAAGAATATCATTAATAAACACCATGACGAACTTGTCGAGGTATGGCCGATAGATGCTGTTCATTAGTTGCATGAAAGCTGCAGGAGCATTGGTTAGTCCAAAAGGTATGACTACGAATTCATAATGACCGTACCTGCTTCTGAAAGTTGTCTTGTAGATATCCGCATCTTTAATTCTTATCTGATGATATCTGATCAAATAAATCATCAACACGAGGCGGAGGATACTTGTTCTTGATAGTGAGATGATTTAGTTGCCTGTAGTCGATACATAATCTTAATGATCTGTCCTTCTTCTTGACGAACAATACTGGTGCTCCTCACGGAGAAGTACTTGGCCTGATAAATCCCTTTTCTAATAGTTCCATCAATTGTTCTTTCAATTCCTTTAATTCGGCAGGAGACATTCTATATGGTTGACGTGACACCGGTGTAGCTCCAAGTATTAAATCAATTGAGAAATTTACATCTCTTTCAGGTGAAATGCCTGGCAGCTCATCGGGAAATACGTCGGGGTATTTTTGTACTATATGGATGTCTGATATCTTAGTTGCTTTCTTTTCAAATATAATGGCGGCAAGAAATGCCACACAGCCTTTTCTTATCATGTTTTGCGCCTTAATAGCAGAGACGAGAGACAAGTGCCTCTTGTTTCTACATCCCGTGAAGGTCAATTTAGGGAATTCACTAAAGAAAATCTTCCCTCTTCTACAATCTACGATAGCCCCATACGTGGACAGCCAATCGACTCCCAGAATAACATCGTACCCCTCCATGGGCATACAGATCAAGTCGGCTCTCAGATTGAGATCACCAATCTCAACATCCGCTAACGGAAAGTATTTGTTTAATTGAGCTTTCTCCCCCAAAGGGGTAGTGACAAGCAATTCAAATTCCATGGATGCAGGTTTTTCATTTAATGTATCAGCAAATGCTTGTGATATAAGTGAATGTGTAGCACCAGTGTCAAACAAAACAAATGCTGATTGAGAAAAGACTGGTAGAGTACCTTCGACGACTCCACCCTCCTCGATGGTCTCAACTTCTTGCAAGGCCTGCAGTCGGTCGGGCTTTTTCTATCCCATCGGACATTTCTCATTTTCTTTCAGCAGTGGGCAATCGGGAATACGGTGCTCACGTGTCATGCCCCGCCAATATAGCAGCGGAATAAATCGGGGAGGCATGAACAACATGTATGGTAACGTAAATTGCGCATACATTCGCAAATATCAGAGCAACTAATGAACAAGAATTGCAATAAACTCTTTATTTTATTGATAATTCTTCTAAACTAATACAACCACTAATTCAGAGCCAAAACACAGGGCTCATTAGCATCATTACATTTGAAAATGATAACTAAGCAACTAACTAAACTAACTCTAGGGTACTGGGAATAATCCACCACTATGACTCCAGGTCGCTCATCACTCCAGTTCAAACCCGTTGATGTGTGTAAGGTCATCACCTGACTTACCTGAAACCACAATAACAAATAACGAAGGGTGAGCGATAACGCTCAGTAGGACTTAATATCTCGTGTAAACAAGCATACTTAAAGTGATTAATGTCTTGTAAAGCAGGTTAACTAGAGAGAACGATCATGTATAGTCAAGAGAGTAAAAGTACAAGATAACAAGTGAACGATAATACATTTCTCAAGAGTATTGCAGAACTAGGATGGTAGAGAATTGACCATATAACGAGATAACGTGTAACAAGATAACGTGTAACGAGATAGCGTGTACGGTTGCACAACGGTGCACTAGTAGAATACGACAGTAGTCACTTCTAGGACAATAGCCGTTCAATAACAGTCGGTGCTAGGACAGTAATAGCACAGTATATCTGAACTCCTCAGACTAATAGTATAACAATCAGATGTCTAGTCAATATAGTATAGTCAGAACCAGTGCAATACAGAACACTGTCAATAGCCTTTGCAGGTATTTTCGGTTGGCTCTCTGCCCCCAGGACTAGATTGGAGCCCCTCGGACACTCTCTGTGCCCTGCACAGTATGCATTCGAGTCAGTAGGGTCACCGGACCCATATTATGGCGCTAGACAGTCATGTATAGTACAAGCAATAGGAGCCACAACAGCTCAAGAGTCTCAAGTGAGTACTAGATGAATAGACAAGATAGTAGAGTGAACGTGAATAGATGAGAGTACAAGGATAGTAGATGAGATAGGGGTATAATCATAAAACAACGATAAACCACGATAGTAACAGTTGCACAGCACCAGGTCGGGTACCGGCAATCAGGTAGAAGTCACATCCGCCCAGTAGCCGTGCTATGAACACTGGCTAGATGATCCAGCGTGACCCCAAGATAAGAGAGACACTAAGGCTGGTTGGATCGTACTGATTCTTAGGGTGTAACGAGTTTTAAAGGTACAACCAGCTCGTCAGCAATGGACGTGCGCCAAAGCCAAGAAGACTTACGGAGGCTTTAACAAGGAGTCCCTAGCTCAGTCGAGAGTATTCCCGATGGAGAGGTGGTCCAAGTCAAGAGAAAATGTGTAACGAAACGTTGTCCGTCTTGCTTTGAGTGCTCGAAGGCAGAGGGACGCGATAACGGTGTACAAATCACGCGAATAAAATGATGACAAGTGTCATTTAAATAATAGGGAAATTAGGTAATTAATTTCACTTAATTACCAGATACATGATTGAGTAATTTAATAGGGTCAAATGACAAACACTAATGTTATGTGTGTGTAAGTGTAAAGAAAATCATGAGAATATGATAAATCGTGCAAATGACTTTTAATTACTAAGAATTATTTAATTAAAGACAATTAATATCTTCAGGTAAAGGATAGTCTTAATAGTGTATGATTTAGCTTAAATAAGGGTTAAATGATAAATAGAACAGGAGTATAAACACAATTATCAGGTTTTGGCTGAAATCTAGAAATCGCGGCGGGGGAGCCCGTCGCGATTCAGGTCGCGACGGGGCGGCCGGGCGCGTCAGGTGAACCGGCCGGTCTGGCCCGGTTCGGGGTGGAAATCATGGCGGCTTAGGCCGCCGCGTTCTTAACACGACGTGACAGTGGGGCGCGACCCGGCTGATATCGCGGCGGGTCGCGCCGTCGCGATATCAGAATGGTCCGACCCTTTTTTCCCTTTTTCTAGGGTAGATCATGTTTGATACAGGGTACTTGTAAATTCAATATAAATTTGTACGATGATCCAAAAATTACGAAACAAGTTTTAAACGAAAGTAGACACATAGATCTATCAACATGCATAATTAATTCGAAAATAGACAAGATTTAGGCATGCTTTGATCAGGTTACATTTCAGTGACCTAAACATGCGCAGTCAGGGTTCAACGAATTAATTAGATATGGATACATAATGAAAATTAGGGAAACCAGAGGCGTTTGAAAGCTATATGATGTAGTATTTATGAGAATTTTCGCATGGCATGGGGTCAAGCATACACGAGGTTTAAAAGTAAATATGAAGGGTCGGGTACATAGATAAGACAGAGATTCAAAGAATTAATTCTCCTTCACAGGAGATCAAAATAGAGCGAAACTAAAGGACTTTTGCAAGGGATCATGAGGTCTACTTAGGATAATTTCTACTCGAATTTAGCTTGAGAGATTGCCTACCTTTTCTTACTGGTAATAAAATCCAAGGGTTGAAGACGAGGTAGAAGATGAAATCTCCTAGCTCCAAGCTCCTTCCTTCTTGCTCCTCTCGTCCTCAGCTCCTCTCTTTGTCCTCCAAAGTCCCAGCAATCGAAATGAGACTTGGTTGGGACGAATTAGAGGTGTATATGGTTGATTAAGAGTCCATCCTTTCTAAAACTCCTCTTTCTCTTCAAACTCTTAATTTCTCTAGTTATCTCCTTATTTCCTAGCATTATCTCACCTAATAGGATAGGGGAGAGGTCCAATTTCGTGGGTAATGATTTAGGATAGGGTTAGGAGTCTTTTTAGGATATTTATAACCCTTTTTAGTATTTATCTTACCCTTATTTAATTTATTTATTAATTATCTCCGAATTTCCACATTTATCTCCCCCTATTCTAGCATTTATCCACTAATTGGCTTGGCGAGAGATCTAATTTTGTGGGTAATAAGTTAGGGTAAGTCTAGGACTCTTTTTAGGGATTTATATATGTCATTTATTATTTATCTTAACTCTTTTTCTAATTATTACTATATTTAATCTGAATTTCACTTAATTAACTCTCATCTCATGATGGGCTCTTCTTATTTGGGCCCAACAATCCATGTTAGGTCCATTAACAAAACATTACTAATTTGACTTAATGGGTATTGATTTAATTCAATTATTCACCCTTTATCCTTATGTAAATCTATTTATCACACTTATTTAATTACTTTTGTATATTTTATTCACTTCAACATTATTTATGCCAATATTTCTAATCTTCATCATTTGAGCTCTTGCTCTTGGCCCAATTAACTCAAATGAGCCAAATTGTACAACCCATGTTCTTACTTTACTTATTGGATTTTTAATTATCCTTTTATTAGAGAATATATTCATGGGTCAAGATTGTTTATTGCTCTAAATATCATAATAGACTATCATCCCATATTATTTAAAGTCTACCCACATATTTATTTTAATTTATAATCCACCTTAGCTCATAAAATAATAGATTCTCTGACTTATTCCTTAATTATGTTAATAAGTCGCATAAATTATTAAACTAAGCCCAAATGATTTTTCTATACCCAAATTTCATGATGGGTCATTAGAGAACATTATTTAAGGTATAACTATTATTTTTACGAAATTTTTATAGGGGTTTATACGTATGCAATAATGATACATACCTTTTTAACTACATGAATTTATTAATAGATAAATTTCAATTTATCTATAATTTTAATTAATAAATTTTTCGGGATACTACATTATGACTCCCACAACGGAGGTATGCGCCTGCCTTCCTCCAGCACTCTTCTACCGTGTGACCTAGCTTGTCACAGTGCTTGCATCTTGGTTTGTTAGGGGCAGTGGGGGCGAAGAATTTGGGCTTCCGTTCCTGGCTTGGCCCATCAGTGATGCTTAACGCCCTTTTCTTGCCATTAGTGGGCTTGCTTGGTGCTCCGGATGTTTGCTCCTTCTTTACCATCCTACCCTTGATGTGATCAGTGAGATCGGTCGCATCCTCCAGCATTTGTGCTTTCTTGACCATCTCCGGATAAGTCTGGATGTCCATAGGTGCAAGTTGAGTAATGTATGCGGGCCTGAGCCCATTAAGAAAGTGCTTTGCCTTCATTCTTTCTGTGCCAACAAGATGATTGGCATGGCGCACCAATCGGGAGAACTGAGCTTCATACTTAGCAATAGTGAGATTCTCTGCTTGAGTGCAGCAAATTCTGAGGCTTTCCTCTCTTGTACCCTTTCAAAAAAATACTTGGAGTTGAAGTGTTCCTTGAATTCCTCCCAAGTAAGTTGTGCATCTGCCCGTGTAGCTTCGACGGACTCCCACCATGCACGGGCATCCCGCTCAAGCTAGAAAGCGGCTAGCAATAGTTTACCTCCATCCGCGCATTGCATGATGCGGAAAATACGCTCTATCTCTTTAAGCCAATTCTCTGCCTCATCAGGATCAGTGGTCCCACTGAATCGGGGCATATTCAGATTGTGAAAATTCCGGTATAGCTCTCTAGCTCTTCGATTATTATTATTATTAGCTCCAGCAGCCTGTAGCAACGCCTGAGTAAGCTGTTGAATGGTGTGTTGCATATCACGGAGTTGTGCACGCTCCGCTGCCATTGCTGGTGTTTAAGTTCCTTCAAAAGAAAATTCTTAATGTAAGTCATTGAGGTTGCACTTAGTTTGTGCGTGTGTGAGTTTATTTCACCTTATTACCCTTGGTTCAACCCATCTCACATAGGTATGGAATTAGACTCTTAAGTCAAGGCAGGTCAAACCTAGGTCATCATATGCTTAAGAATAACCTAGGCTCTGATACCACAAAATTGTAACACCCCGACGCGGAATATCGGAGCGATATTATAGTTATTAAATAGTACAGAGCGAAAGATAAATGTCAAACCATTGCACAATTGGAATAATACCACATAAAATCCAACTTCATTAATAATTCATTAAATAACTATTACATCCATTGATCAGAGCCAAAACTAGGGCCCAAAGTACTTTATTCAAATCCAAATTATTACATAATGGCTAACTACTGACTGACTCATAACTATACCAACTAACTACTAAGCAGTGATTGCTGGAATGGGTCACTCCTGAGCGTCCTCCTCAGTCCCTTCCTCGTGAGTGTGGTCATCTCCATCAGACTCACCTGGACACATGAAATAATAACGCAAGATGAGCGAATAACGCCCAGTAGGACTTAATATCTCATGAGAACAAACATGTTTTAAATGATTAATGTCTTAAAAGGGCAGGGTAACTAGAGAGAATAGTCATGCAAGTATAGTAACGATGGCAAGAGAATACTAGCACTTGTATAGGGAAATAGCACAACAAGAACGATAAATGGAATGATCGTGTAACGATAATAACATATAACGATAGCACTTGTATAGCACTTGAATAGATTGCACTTGTATTGATAGCACTTTGATTATCATATATTAATCTTGATAGTATAATAGCACTGAGTGCATGCCGTACACACCCTTGATCATTTTAACTCCCATGGGCACTGACACTTTTCGGGCGCTCTCCCCAGGACCAGATCGGGCCCTATTGCGCTGGCATAAATCATTTTCTTATGTTAGACAATCACACAAATGGCCAAGAGAGTACCAAGAATAGATGAGAGTAATAGACGAATAGATGAGAGTATAGAGTGAAAGTGAATAGATGAGAGTAATAGACGAATAGATGAGAGTATAGAGTGAAAGTGAACAGATGAGAATAACGAGATAGTAGATGAGATAGGGGTATATTCGTAAAACAACATTAAACATCGATAGTAAAAGTTGCACAGCACTAGGTCGGGTACCGGCAGTCTGGTAGAAGTCACCACTGCCCACTAGCCGTGCTATGAACACAGGCCAGATGGTTCGACGTGATCACAAGGTAAGAAGGATACACACTAAGGCTGGTTGGATCGTACTGATCCCTAGGGTGTAACAGGTGTTAAGGGTACAACTAGCTCGTCGGCTAAGGACGTGCGCCAAAGCCAAGAAGACTTATAGAAGCCTTGACAAGGAGTCCCTAGCCCAGTCGGGAGTATTCCCGGTGGAGAGGTGGTCCATGCCAAGAGAGTGTGTATAAACTAGGATTCGTCGTGCCTCAAGTGCTCGAACGCCGAAGAAAACGATCACGGTATTCAAATCACGCGATTAACTCGAAGACAAGTGTAAATAATTAAATAGGGGATTTTAGTAATTAATTTCACTTGATTACCAGATACATTATTGAGTAGTTTAATAAGGTTTAATGGCAAACATGAATGTTAGGTGTGTGCAAGTGTAAGAAATCAAGAGAGCATGTAAGGTTGTGCTCATGGCTTTTAAATTAATGAATTTCATGTATTGACAAATAATCAGTCGTTAATAGTCATGACAGTGTTTAATTAGGGTTAAACAGGATTTAAATACCACATATAGCAGGGGTATAAGTGTAAATTTAAGTTCTGGCCGCAACACTGAGGTCGCGACGTAGGTGGCTGTCGCGTTCAGATCGCGACGCCAGGCCCGATCACGTTTTGCTGAACCGGCCAGTAGGGTCAACCCAGCCAGGTCACGACATGTCGACCCGTCGCGTTCAGAACGCGATGGACCCTCGTGTCGCAACCCTCTCTGAGATCAAGACGGGTCGGGCCATCGCGACTCCAGAAGGTGGCCCGAGCCCAGAAAAGGAGTTTTGCCCCTTTTCCAGGTGGGTTCCATCCCTCCATACATGACACAATCCACTTCAAAAATCGATATAAAATCACAGAAAGTTCCAAAAATCACGAAATTAGTTTTAAACAAAACTAGACATGGAGATCTATCACTGGGCATGATTAATTAGAAAAAAAACACGTAGAGGACATACTTTTATTAGGTTACTTTTCGGTGACCTAAACATGCATAGTCTTGAATAAACGAATTAATTGATAGTGGCCACATGATGAAAATTAGGGCAAGTAGGGGCGTTTGAAAGGTAAGAGCATGTAGTATTTATGAGAATATTTATAGGACATGGGAACAAGTACATGCAAGGATTGAAAGCCAACTTTAGGGTTCGGGCACATGATGATGTTCAGAATTCAAGCATTTAATTTGCCCTCATGGAAGAACGAAATAGAGCGAAACTAGAGGGCTTTCAAAGAGTATCATGTGGGCTACTTAGGGTTAAAATTTTATGTTTTGTGCTTGAGAGATTGCCTACCTTTTCTCGTGAATAATAAATCCTAGGGTTGATGATGAAAAGAAGATGATAACCCCACTTGTTCCAGCCTTCTTGTGACGGCCCTGGATATTTATGCCCATTAAGGCTCTATATCTAAATCCGCTTCCCGCGAACGGACCGAAGTCTCGCAAGGGATATCTCACACAAGTGTCCAGTAGGAATATAAAAGACGACTACACAATATAAGACACAAGAAAGTACATGTGCTCATACCTACATATAACAATTTACAACTGTCCCATTACATTATTACATGTCCAATTAAAAAGTACAACTACCTGAGGCATACCCCGAGGGAGCACAAGCTCACACAACACTACTAACTACAACTCAACTGCTGGTGGTACAAGTCTGACACAACGTCGTTGCAAGCCAAACACACGTCAAGCCCTGAAAAGAACTGTAGGGAAGTGAGCCTGAACAAGTCATAGGCTCAGTAGGGGCTACCCAAAAACAACAACAAACTACGAACACCTCAACCTCGGAGAGTCTCATTGGCAACGCCAATAGCCAAACCATTTCATGCTCACAATAATTGTATTTAAACTACAATTAAATATAAACACCTTAATCAAACATAACTTTGGAAGGTAAGAAGAGGCTATAGGACTAGTTCCACACCACTAATAGTAACGCCTAGGCCTCAAGACTCACAGGCAAACTACTGCCTAGGCTATAAGCTTCACAGGCGAGTCTCAAATACGTGGGTAACAGGACTGCTAACCAAAAGCTGGCCCTTTATACCCAAATCACAATATGTCGGAAGCCACACACAGAATGGCAGGGCTGGCTACAACAACCAATCCTTCACACACGAGAACCATGTATGAAAGCTTACCCGAGGAAGGGTAAAGCACATTGAGTGGAAGGTCACACCACACGGCCTCCCATGAGACACAGTTCCACGTCAACACCAGAAAAGACTGGTATATGACGTACCACCACAAACCATTATCCATACAGGGTACAGGTACCTACTACCACAAGGTACCAGCACGGAAACCACAAGTAAACCAGTGTCGTAACAGGGCACACCATAACGAGCTAAACCACATTTATTGAGTCAACACTCACCAACCATAACCAAAACTGTGCCACCACTCGGGCACACCACAAGCCACAACCGCAGTCACAACTGTGCCAACACCAGGGCACACCTCGAACGAGTCAAACCTCGACTACGAGTCACAAACTCACTGTCACGTCCCGTCATTTAATATAACTATAAATGCCGGAACGTGAGCGAACGAGGAATCAAGAGTATAACTTAAACTAGTTGAGTAGAAAATTTCTTTATCTGTCACGTCCTAGCAAAATTTCATTTACTGAACATGACCGATATAAAACACGAGAAATTTACATAAACATAAACACATGTTTAGCGGAAGCTTATTACATAACATTCCTCATTTCAGTCTAAATGAGGAATAAACAAAAGAAAACTGTAGTATTATTACATTCCAACTACTCAAAAAGAAATAAAAGTTGATGACTCGTAGGATGATGGACGGTCCCCTCGGCACACACATCCCTCCCTTAACCTTCATTTTCAATTGGACAACCTGAAATGTGGCGGAACGCCTTACTTAAGCCCATTAAACCGATAACAAGCTTAATAAGGATCCGCCTCCCGCGAACGGGCCGAAGCCTCGCAAGGGAAACCAAACCACAGTCCGTGTAGATACAAAGGAACACACCATTTATAAATATATTCCACAAGTTTACATAGCCAAATTTCTACAAAACTGAAAAGAAAGTTCAAGAGCCTGGGGCATACCCCGAGGTACAACTGAAACAAGTAAACTAACTAGCTACACTACACTGCTGGAGCTGCAACTACACAGCTGGAGGTACCGACCCTGCACTGCTACGACGCAGCTCAGAACTGGACGACGGTCGAGAAACGTCCTCCTCGCTCCCACCTGTGAGGGTAGGGGTGAGCCTCGCTAGTCACTGGCTCAGTAGGGAACTCCCACAACACCGAGCAAACCAAAACCACAGGTATGAAAGCAGTAAACAGTACCAACAATTTATAGAACAACTAAGCAAGTAAGTGAAGCTGTAAAAGTACTCACCGTCTGCCGACTACGAGTAACAACTTAAATAAATAAACGGCAAACCAGTACATGTGTACAAGCTAGAGTAGAGACAGCCAACACGAGCCACGTAAACTGGTTCGCGACACCAGAAACTGACTCGGACAACTAACACAGGTAAAAAACCCTCCAGTCTCGCAGCCACGAACGAAAGGTCCAGCTGCCGCTCCACGTAAAAAGACAAACAACTGTGGAGACCAACTAAACACCACCACCTGCGGACCACACGGTCACAGGCCCATGCCTGGCACCTCTAGAGATCCTGGCCCGGACTCTCTAGAGTGAGGCACTGGAGAAAGGACTAGCTGGGGTCCAGTACGTCTACTGGTGTCCGTACCCCCAACTACGAGCGCGCTACAAGTGACTAAAAACAAACTCACGTGTCACTGTCCCACTGTCGTCTTTCCCTCAGCCGGACGTGCTACTCAAACACAAGAGTGAGGGTGTCCAGGTCAGACGACACAGACCTCGACGGTACAACACAAGTACCGGGACAAAGCCCCGAGCTAACAGCCTGGCTCACACAGAACCTGGGGCACCCAACTGGAGAGGTAACCACGGTAGGCGTCTACTACTTGCCACGTACACAGAACCACGTGCTCGTCACACACAAACCACGTGAAACCACAAGTAACCTCAGTCCACTACACGTGAACGCAACTGACTCGCGTAAACAACACGCGGTCACTGAAGTAAACAGCTAACTGCATATCGTGTATGCTAAACACGAGAACCATGCGCACTCAGTGCACTTCGTATGATACCACGCATGCATTATCGATAAAACATCATAAATAGTCTTTCCTGTTCATAAACAGTAGGCGGCACATCGATTGCCGCTTACAAGGAGTCAACGGCAAGGTTCCTGGCCGTTAATCTCCTAGCTGCAGATCTTGGCGGCAGTCGAAGTTGACGCCAAGTTCTCCAGCTATAAACCCTGCAGAAACCCTAATCTGGTCCTGTGGGTTTTCCCACTGCTCTAACTACTGAAAACATGCAAATGCATACTCTCTAGCATAACAGAACCCCATACAACCCGTTAAAACATGATTCATGCAGTAAACTACTCAAACCACCCATTATCCCGCATGGTGCAACTTTACTCACACATGGATTATCATGCTGGTTCAAGTGATTATGATCTGTTTTAATGTTTCTATGAAGCTACCAGGGTTCGTCCCCTACCTCAGAACGCGTTAGAATCTCCTGCAATCCCCCGGTTCACACCGAGCCCTCCGCGAGCTCCGAGGCGAATTGCACCACGCCGCGACGTTTCCTCGCGCAATTCGGCGACGCCACACGTCCTACGATCGTCCAACCACTCCTCGGAACCTATTGGAGGCTTCAAAACCACTAGGGCGCGAAGCTGGGGCAAGAGGGAATGAGAGTGAGCTGAGAAAGCTACCCTCGGGTGAGCATATAACCTGCTGGACTGACAGGTTAGCGTCAACCCATTGTCGCCAATAGCAACCGCCAGACTAAACGACCACATCTACTGCCGCCTAGTTCAAGAAGTCAACGTCCATGCATCTGGACGCCAACAGTCAACGGCCACCCCTTGGCCGCCAACTCAGACAGAACAGCAGCAGATTCTATTCTATTTCCAGACCATCCTGCGCTGCACCTGGACAAACCACACATCCACACCATACGTTTCACACAACCGGCTCACACTGGCCTCTCAACGGCCGCCACAACCAACACACACACAATCCGCATGGATCCGAAAAACACGCGACGTTACATGAAAAGATAAGAAGAATGAGCTAACTAGCCCAGTAGAATTCAATTCCTTGAAATAGAAAGGATTCACATGTATACTATCAAGAATAGGAACATGTCTACGGTAAACACTGAGTGGTCAAGACAATGAACACTAAGTCAAACCAATAACACATGTAGAACAAAGCAGTATAGAACATGATCAATAACTCAGGAAGATACTTAAATTCAGTATCAGTCAGGTATTCACACACATATGTATGAGATGATGACTAATCAGGCAGGAAATGATGTATGCCAACATCCAGTAGTCCTCATTGTCCCCGCGCGGCCACTGACAAATTCGGGTGCTCCTCCCGAGACTGAACCAGCCCCTTGCACAGGCATAATTCTCAAATGAGTCCAAAGACTCACAACTTGTCATCATAACATACTCACTCAGGTAATGGCTCAAGGGTACACATGTACTCAACATGTCTTACACAACAAGAATTTGAGGTTACTTTCATTGATTTCACAATGGATATCTTAACACAAATCAAAGGTAGTTGAAAGTTCAAGTTCAGAAATGTACAGTAGGTACAAGAATCAAATTAGTTTAAGATGTCCAAGAATAATCTAAAGATTGACATAAATGATATTTAAATGGTTCATCAAAGTGGTATAATAGTTTAGAATCCAAGAAAATGGAAAAGTCAACGGAAGAATACATCACAAGGATAGTCATGAAATCTATATGATCGATGAAACCATTCATTTATTGATTCTCCTCTAGAGTTGGAGATAATAACATGTCAAGGTGAAAGCCATATTGATGTAAATTAAGGGATGAACATGTTTGACTTTTCTTTCAGTAGGAGAGGGCTCCCTTGGAGAAGTCATAAATGTGTTATCATTTTTCACCGGACCTTGGATTTTTATCATTCTACTAGGTTTACTTGAATTATGAGATTTTTAAGTAGGCTAAATTGTGAGAGATTAGAAAGACGCTATTTTGATGGAATCGCCAAAATCACATTTTTCTTCTTCGGAGGGAGAGTTACTTTTTATTGGTATGAGATATGATTTTTTTTGATATTTTTATTGGATTCAAATGGGGGGTACTTCCTTATTTACATGTAATATCTTAAGTAAATGTTATATCAAATTATAACATTTACTTAAATGATATGGAATGTAAATAAGGTATGAGTTTGCAGTCTTACGGGGGTTCTGCTGACACTTCAGGAAGGAAACAGTCCTGACAGAACATACATAAATCTGGCTAACTCCATGGTATGGTAGTCGAATGTATAATTCGACTGTGGCAGTCGAAGTGTGGCATTCGTCTGTAGCAGTCGAAATCATGTATAATCTGTAAGTCGAATCACATGTAAACTATGAGTCGAATTATATGTAAACTATGAGTCGAATTACATGTAAACTGTGAGTCGAATTACATGTAAACTGTGAGTCGAATTACATGTAAACTCACAGTCTGGTACTTAGAAACTTTTTAGCATGGATGATCATATATGTGTACAAGGATGGCACTCTAGGATTGTAAGGATGATTCAACATGTTAAGTTAGAGAAAAATAATAATATGACTCTTGAAATGCTTGTAGCAGGATTTCCAAAACACCTGTAGTCATGATTCGAATCAAAACAAGAATTAATAAGAGAAGGAAAAGAAGTTGAATCCTAAATAGGAGGTTTCATAGTAAGTCAAGTGAGTAAGATTGAGAGAGAAAGGAAAAGAATTCTACCTTACTGATTAGAGTAGGTTTCCCTCACACAGAACTTCCCAGAAATAGGGAAAAGAAGAGAAAGCTTGCAGCAGTTGGAGAGATCTGATCTATATCAACCGAAGCGAGAGCAACACAGCAAGTAGTTCCAACCCCAAGATCTGCAGCCCTTTTTGCTCAGAAGTAGCAGCAGGAAACACTAGAAGAAGAGCCGAAGAAGGGTGCTAGATAGGAAGAAAATCCAGTAGAAGCTCCCTTGGAAAAGTTAGTATGCTGCGTATAGGGAGATTTATCACCCAAAGCTTCAGGTGCAAGGCACGCAGGTTTACAGGTGTTGGGTAAAAACCCCCAATTAATCACCACAGACCTGGTCCAAGCATCGCCCTACGATTAGCACATGGGTAAAAACGTGTAAGAGATCTAACCCACCATGACGTAGGCTTACGTTGCCCATGATACGTAAGCATACAAGAATTTCTAGAAAATCCTTCCCGTAATTAGTCCATAAATCAGCTGGTCCAAATATCCTTTTGTAAACCCATTCAAATGATGTCCAATTGTATTGAAATTCAACCATAAGCTAATGCAATGGTTTTACAATTATGGTGATTTTATTTAATTTTTAGAATTTATTTTACACATGGTGAAAATTTGCCCGAAAAATAGTCGGCAACTTATCCTCGAAGTCCGCATGTCAATAAATCCAGATATTTAAGTTTATATTATCTCCACATTTTTCTGAGAATTATGTGTTCTCAGATTTATTTTTGTTTTATCATTTTCCGGTGTCGCCATGTCGGAGTGCGCACCTCGGCGTACGACACTGGGGTAACGTACGTCATCCTTAATTAAACCCAGATCCTAATTATTTCAATTTATGGAAAAAAATAATATATATAATAATCACATTATTCATATTTTCCTAACACTTTAAATTTTTGGGGTGTTACACTCACGAACCACAGCAGTGGCAAAGCACGAGTCGGAAAGGAACGACGCACCATACGGAACGGACTACTGCTGATCAGGCCGGTATCTAACCGGACAACACAACACAAGAACAACCTCTCAATCTCGCCGTCACGGACGAAAGGCCAACTGCCGCTCCACGAGAACAAGTCAAACACAACTGTGGAGACCAACCAACACCACACCGCAGACACACAGCTGCAGGTCCATGCCTGACACCTCTAGGGTCTCTGACCGGAGCACCCTAAAGTGAGGCACCGGAAAACAGGACTAGCTGGGGACCAGTGTCGACTATGGTGTCCGTACCCCCAACTACGAGCGCGCTACAAGCGATGCACACCACAAACACAAGCCGCTGCCTACTGTCGTCTTTCCTCAGCCGGACGTACAACTCAAACACAGAAGTGAGGGTGTCCAGGAAGACGAACACAGACCCCTCGACGGTACCTCATTGTACGGGACAAAACCCCAAGCACAACAAACACACTTGCCGGCTCACAAAGACCTGGGGTAACCGACTAGAGAGGCATTCCGGAATAGGCGCCGGACCACCACACTCGGCTAGCAAAATCACGATACTTACATGTTCCATATTTATTACAAACCACGGTACATGTGAGGAATAGCTTGTTCTGGTCACACGTGATTCACAAGCTAACCCACACCAAACATATAAACCATATTAATAATAATACCACGGCCTGTCACCGGTCACCTTGTGACAGTGGAGGTCACACTAAACACTGACCACGATAATCACATATAGTTATACTTACAATTTACTAAGCATTTATCCAGAATAATTTACAGAAGATCCTAGAGGATCGAGGCTAGGTTTAGACGTGAACCTCATCGCCACAATACCACGAACTAACCACAATAATTAATATATAATGAACACAATAACGTACGATGTGCCATGCACACACAAATCACAGGTACGACATTCAAACCACATAGACACCACATGTTTAATACACCAGCCAGGTGCACCACACGTCATTCATGTAAACAACATGTCCAACACATAGACAGTACGCTCCAAGAGTGCTACAGGTGCCAACGCACCACACATACTACGTAAACACCAAACCGATTACGTACATAACACATTAACCACATAAAACATGCCCACCTCGTGAGCAACACACTTCGTGAGCGTAACAAGTGCATTGGCTCCATCTGTCATTGCCATGCACAACAAATGCAAATAATCATTTAACCATAACACTAAAAACATACATGTCCAAACCTCTCAGCTGAGGTCGCGACAAGGGGCTAGGTCGCCTTCAGAACGCGACGCCGCGACCTGTCGCAATGGGAAACCCTATCGCGACGGATCGGCCTGTCGTGACTTTGTCGCGACGGCAAGGTCTGTCTCCTTCACAGGTGCAAACCCTAATCCGGGAGGAACTCTACGGATTACCACTCCATACCATTCAAACCACGATTAATTCACGTTTTACATGCTTTAATGGATACCCTAGCATGGTATCTACTATTCAAAGCAATAAACGAACTAACAAGCAATCCCCAGCATGAATCAAGGTAGAACACCCTACCTTCGCGAAGAACGCGAAAACCGGAGATCCCTCGGCGTTTCCCCCACTCCACACGACGTCCTCACATCGAGAACATGCCCCACGCGTCTCCAGAACCTCGAATCGCCAAGAAACCTCGCAGCATCTCCCCCCTGGTCGAGCAGAGCCTGTGGAAGCTCTGTTCGGCCAGGTTCTTAAAAACAGCATAACGGTTAAGAACGCGACGTAGCCTACGTCGCGCCTAAACGCGATGTGGGAGGTCGTCGCCTTCCTCCCCTGTCGCGTTCAGAACGTGACCACCAGGGCTGTCGCGTTCAGAACGCGACGCATACCCCTGTCGCGTTCACAGGTAGAAAACTGTGAGCACTTTGGGCCCAACCTGGCGGCCCACCAAGCCTCACAACGCGCGTAAACACCTGAAACACGTACTAATGGGCCACACATTGGCCACCAAACCTACTAAACACGGATCCACAATGATCCGAAAAACGCACGACGTTACATTACTGTCACCAAAAAAGAAATGTCGTCCTCGACATACAAAGCAAATCACAACAAACGGATTATCATAAAAAGAAACAAAAACCATATACAGACAAGAAAGGACACTCTTCTCTGCATCAGCCTTTCAATTCATCTGTCCATTCCATCCTTGCTTTGCTCTTCCTTTTCTTCAATTCATTTCACAATTACTTGTTCTGTTGATTCCATTACCTTTCCTTACCTTTCAATTGTAGGCGATTCTACTTGCCAATGGCGCTTTTATCTCCTTGGATGAACCTACTTTCACACTTTCTGGGCTGTGTTTGCAACATTTCTTTTGGGCCATTTCTTTTTGCTCAAATCCTTTCATTTTATTCACTACTTTGGATGTTCTTTCATGTTAAACCTTGCTAAATTCTCGAGTTTCTTAATGCCATTCCATTACTCACTTATCATTGATAGCCATTATTTGCTTTATTGGATTCATATACTTAACTGTCTGACCTGTAAGTTGCGGTCCAACTACGCTCCGCTGCGCCACTCTGATTATATAAACATTTGAAAAATATTTATAAATTCTGCTTCCATTACTATTCACAATTGCTACGCACTTTCACCATTATTCTGATTCCAGTTAATTTCAATAAGATTGCTTTACTTGCTCAATCAATATGGAAAACAATATCAAAATTTCCAAACTGCTTTCTTTAATACTTCAATTCTAATTGTGCCAGACCTTTAAAAATATGATTTCTACCATACCATTACATTACTAACATACTTTATTTTTCACATTCCTTTTTGACTCAGTTTACATCCTCTAGCTGACTAACACATTATTTCCATCATTCTCAAAACATCTGCTTTCATCTTTGTGACGTTGCATTTTATTCAAGAAAATTACGCTGCTTAGCTGACTTTACGCACATTAACTTATTTCAATCGGATCAGATGGCACCTTAAATCGTTCACTGTTTATCTGATTGCACTCTTTTCTTTCTATACCTGACGATTTCAATTTCCATTCAGCCATGCTCAAATTGCACATTATTCCTTAACTGTCCTGCCTTTTATTCTTATATCAAATTTTAAAACATCGCCTCGAGAAAACACTTCTGCTTAAACTAATCCACTTTCTGTATACTGCCATGCAAACTCTTACTAATCACTTCCTCAGTCCTTTAGTTACATCTATTCCATAATCTATCATACTCTTTCTTTTCCAAATTAATAATCTGCCAAATGTGCCCCCCCCTTTTTTTGCCATGTATCCTTCTCAATTATGTTGCCCAGTTGACGAGCCCAGAGGGGGGGGGGGGTGAATGGGACTTTAAAAATAATCTAGAAGATATATGTAACTAAAAACATTCACAAAATGTTCTTCGAAGTAGGTTAGTGATGTTAGTTTAAATATCAAACACACAAAGAAGACAATCACACAACACAAGGATTATCCTGGTCGGACCCTCCTTCCTTAGGAGTCCTACGTCCAGTCCCTGAGCAACAACTCAGGATTTCACTAACTAGGGTATAGTCCCCCTAAGGACGCTACAACACCCAGCTCAGCTGGTCTTCCTTCACACTCGAAGGGAACAACACCCTGGATACCACACCAGGTCTTCCTTCACAACCGAATGGAACAAACACTGGATACCCACACAAGGTCTTCCTTCACAAACGAAGGGAACAACACCCTGGATACCACCAGGTCTTCCTTCACAACCGAAGGGAACAAAACCTGGATACCACCAGGTCTTCCTTCACAACCGAAGGGGAACAACACGAAGAGAATGAATGAAATTCAAGCCCTAGATCAGCTTTTGACAAGCAGGATCTGAAGCAACTAGAACTGAGAGCAAAGATCTAAACAAGGCACACTTAGAACTACACGGGCTCTCTCAAGATTTTCACAAACTAGTGGAGAGCTAAGAGCAAAAACTAAGTGAATGAAGTTCTGGCTTGGACTTCTTCAGAAGAATGAATGCTTGAATACGCGATCTCTGTCATTCTTCTGTTCTTCTGACTTGAATTTATATCTTCAATTTGAAATCGGAGTTGAAGTGTCTGTGTCTCTCTTTTGAGTAGTCGTTAGACTGAATGACATCTGAGTCTTGGAAGCTTCCAGTCAACATCTTTTGATCACTGAGCTGCAAAGAGATGAGATTTTCAGAAATATCCGTTGGCTTCTATTTTGTTTAACGTTGTACCATGAAGCTAGTTCAGAGGTCTGCACAAATGTCAATCTCAAATAGCAGACAGCTAAGCTGTCTCTGATGTCAGTCAACGTCAGTAGCAATAGACATGAAAATAGTAATGCAAAATAGCTTAAGTCTAAAAGTCGTAATCAGAGTAGGCACGATAAAGGATGATATGGTCTGCATGCATGCAGAGATACATTCAGATCTCATAAATGCAAAAGCGTTAGAGAGATGTCTATGTGGACTTTGACTAGTCAACGCTTTTAAGATGAATAAGATATCAAGATACGAAATCGATGGCTATATAACTTATGAAATCGTTATGAATACTAACAAGTCATTATAGAGAGCAAATCGTTACAACAAACAAGTCGTTGCGAGTTTTAAAGAAATCGTTATGGTAACTTATGAAGTCGTTACAACAAGCAAGTCGTTGCGAGTTCTAAAGAAATCGTTGCGATAACTTATAGAGTCGTTATGACAGGCAAGTCATTACGAGTTCTAAAGAAATCGTTACGGTAACTTATAGAGTCGTTGTGACGAGCAAGTCGTTACGGGCTCTAAAGAAATCGTTACGGTAACTTATAGAGTCGTTGTGACGAGTAAGTCGTTACGAGCTCTAAAGAAATCGTTACGGTAACTTATAGAGTCGTTATGACAGGCAAGTTGTTACGAGCTCTACAGAAATCGTTACGGTAATTATAGAGTCGTTGTGACAAGCAAGTCGTTACGAGCTCTAAAGAAATCGTTACGGTAACTATAGAGTCGTTGTGACATCGACTTGTTTGAAACAACATGACTTTCGTCTTATAAGAAAATCGTTGCGATCATTATAGAATCGTTACGGCATCGATTGTTTGAAAACAACATGACTTTTCAGTCTTATAAGGAAATCGTTGCGATCACTTATTGAATCGTTACGGCATCGATTTGTTTGAAACAACATGACTTTTCAGCCAGAAAGGAAAATCGTTATGATAATTCTATTGAAATTGATATGCTATAAAGAAAATCGTTATGGCCTTCAATAGAAGTCGAATGGACTTAGAGAAATATCATGTTGAAAGATTAAAGCTCCAGAGAAGTAATGCTACTTTATTGGCTTGTTTGACCTTGGTATTTTTCATGTACTTAAGACTTATGAAATATTCATTAGATATAATGGATAAACTCTTGTTTGGTTTTGTTAATCTCAATATATATATATATATGTAATTAATTAAAATTACATGGGGACAGACTGGTCATCAATCTCCCCCTTTTTGGTGATGATAAAACTGAACAATAAGCATGGATGAAAAATATCTGAAATTAGTCTGAAGATGCTAATTTTCTTTCTTAAAAAAAATTATTGTATTTCAGACATGCTAATTACCAAAAAAAAAATGTATTTCAGACATGCTAATTTATCCCCTTTTTGTCATGAGCAAAAGACAATCTTCGAAAAGAAAGAGAGCGAAAGGAGTATACAAAGAAGGTCATTTCATTAACTTTGGAGGTACTGGTAAATAGAAGGCAGGAGACAGAAGAGAGGCAAAATGGGAGATGGTTTCCCATGCCTATGCTTCTTGCTCTTCAAAAAGAGTTTTGAAGACTCCAAAGGATACAGAGTAGGATGGTCCCATGATGGAAGCCATCATTTTGAGATGAAGATTTAGGTGCTGATAGAGAAGATCAGCATATACATTCTGTCCATGTTCATCTGAGAAATTGACGAGTCCCAAAGTTGGCACAGTGAGGAATTGTCCATGGTGACAGGATAATGGTTGTGGTTATCTCTGAGAGCTTTGTGCATAGCCACATATACTTTGTATCTTTCCTCCCAGACCTTGAAGGGGTCATCAACAAGATGAATGGAGTTAATATCTAGGAAAGTAGCTGGAGAAATGGCGGTTTGCTTCTCTGGCCTGAGGTTCATGATTTCAAACAGCTGCTGAGCTAACAGGGGTAGAACTTGGACCAGTCAGAAGATGTCAGCCTTTCACATTCAGACAGACTAGGGGCTTAGAGAACTTCCGCACTTACATGCCCCTGGTGATATTCCCTAAACAGGATCTAGGAAAAGCAACCAGCAGCCTTCTGTACTTATCCTTTATTTGTCCATAAAGGGAGAGTTAAGTTTGGCTCTTTCAGGTATGATAGTGATGAAAGAGGGAGGAGTGAGGAGTAGGATGAAGAAAAGAGTGGGAAGTAGTAGGGAGGTCATCAACTGGTCCAAGGGAGGGACCAGAGGAGGAGGAGGATGCTCCAGGAGGATGCTGGAGGGGCCTCATGTATAGGAGAAGGAGAATGATGGAAGTAGAGGAGGCAGGAGATGAGGTGGACTAAAATGGTGTAGGAGAAGAAATGGTCTAGATTGAGGCTTCTTGATGTTTGAGCAGGAGGTGCTGTAGGAGCTGAGGGTGGAGTTGGAGGAATAGGTGTGTGAGAGGGAGAAGAGGGAGCTGGGGGCTTGGGTGCCAAGACTCTTCTGCCTCTATCTACACAGACTCACTCTCAATAGCACTGATGGCCTGACCTTGGCAGAGGGCCCTAGAGGCCCTTCAACCTGATCAGCTGGTCCTGTTGGCCCTTCCTTTTCTGGTGCTACTTGCTGCTTCTGGTGCTGCCCTGATGCCCAGACATTTTCTCCAGGCTCCTGAGCTTCTGGAGGAGGAGGAGGAGGAGGAGCTTGAACTCCAACTGCCTTGATAATATCCGAGAGCATGCCTTTAGTGCTATCATCTCTTTATTAAACCATTTCTAGCATTTCTGATGTCCTAACTCTTTGTTGGTGAAGCTAGCTCAGAAAATATAGAATTACATCTGACTGGATGACAGTCATCCCCATATATTTTTAAATTAATTACATGCTTATTTTGGTGATAAACAAAACCTGTCAAAAGTTTCTAACCTTGTTTATTTAGCCTTAAGCACAAAGAAAGTCAGCATTTGTGGGTAAGTACTTACAAAATCATTCTCAGAAGAGCCATAACGATTCCTTCATTAGCTGTAACGATTTCTCTCAAGTTCAACGATTTACTTGAAAGATTGAATAACCTTGCTGTGTCAAACAAGTCGATGTTTATAACGACTCTGTAAGTTATCGTAACGACTCCTTCAGAAGTTATAACGACTTGTCATTATAACGACTCTGTAAGTTATCGAAACGACTCCTTCAGAAGTTATAACGACTTGCTCATTATAACGACTCTGTAAGTTATCGTAACGACTCCTTCAGAAGTTATAACGACTGCTCATTATAACGACTCTGTAAGTTATCGTAACGACTCCTTCAGAAGTTATAATGACTTGCTCATTATAACGACTCTATAAGTCATCGTAACGATTTCTTAGAGAGTTATAACGACTTTCTGTCATACGATTCTGTAAGTCATCATAACGATTTCTTTAGAGAGTTATAACGACTTGCTCGTCATAACGATTCTGTAAGTCATCATAACGATTCTTTAGAGAGTATACGACTTGCTCGTCATAACGATTCTGTAAGTCATCGTAACGATTTCTTTAGAGTTATAACGACTTGCTCGTCATAACGATTCTGTAAGTCATCGTAACGATTTCTTTAGAGAGTTATAACGACTTGCTCGTCATAACGATTCTGTAAGTCATCATAACGATTTCTTAGAGAAGTTATAACGACTTGCTCGTCATAACGATTCTGTAAGTCATCGTAACGATTTCTTTAGAAAGCTACAACGACTTGCATCTCATAACGATTTGATAAGTGTTTCATATCGATCTCAGAATCAGAACGACTGCCATGTTTCATAACGATTTCTTATATCATCTGTTATAGAACGACTTGGTTGTGGTAACGATTTCATAAGTTATCATAACGACTTCTTTGAGTCTACAGCAACTTGATCATAACGATTCTATCAGACTTTCATAACGATTGCATAAGTCATGTTTCTATTAATTAATTGTTTATCTTGATTTAAGATACGTTGAATAGTCAAAGTGCATCACGTCTGTTTGACTGCCATGCATTTAATAAAGACTGAACGTATCTCTGCATGGATACAGAACATATCTTCCATTCTTGTGTATTCTCTGCATGCATCTTTTAGACCGATAAACTGTCACTACCATATTTGTGTCTATCTGCTCTGACGTTGATTGACATCTGGAGATAGTATAGCTGTCTACCATTAAGCTCAACCTTGCAGAACCTTGGGGCATACTATTACCAGATGGACACAGAAAGAACTACAAGCCAACTCAGAAGATCTCATCACTTTGCGTGCTCAAAGAACAAAAGACTGTCGACAGGAAGCTTCCACAATCCTTCAGTCTAACGTACACCAAAGCCGTGAGACAACGGTCATCTCTTCTTCTCTTCAAATTGGAGATACAAATACAAGACAAAGTTCTAAAGACATCAACATGAAGAGAACAAAGAAAGGGAAGAGAGAGGATTATTGAGATTCAAGAGAGTCCAGAACTCTGTAGCTTTCAAGTCTTCAAAAAAATCTCTAGAGCCAGAAATTCATTCCTTTGATCTTGGCTCTTAGCTCCTAGCTGTGAGAAGAAAAATCAAGGAAGAGCTAGATTAGTTCTGAGAGAGTGCACGTGTGTAGATCTTCGTCTCTCAGTGCTTGTAGCTTCAGATTGAGTTTTGTAAAAGCTTGATCTAGGGGCTAGTCATTTCTTTCAAGATTTTCTTGTGTTGTTCCCTTCAGAGTGAAGGAAGACCTGGTGGTTTCCAGGGTGGTATTTTCCTTCAGAGAGAAGGAAGACCTGGTGGTACCAGGGTGTTGTGTTCCCTTCAGGAGTGAGGAAGACCAGCTGAGCTGGTCGTTGTTTTTGTCCATAGGGGGACTGTACCCTAGTTAGTGAAATCCTGAGGGTTGCTCAGGGACTGGACGTAGGGCTCCTAAGGAGAGGAGATCCGAACCAGGATAAATTGTGTGTGTTGTGTGATTGTCTTCATGTGTGATTGTTGTTTTACTAACCATTACTAATCTCTTTCAAGAACTCTTTATGTTTGTTTGAGTTCAGGTTTTTATCAGATAAATCTTATTTAAAGACCCATTCACCCCCCCCTCTGGGTTAGCCAACCGGGCAACAAGTGGTATCAGAGCGAGTCTCTTCGACAAAGAACAAGATCCAACGATCTGAAGAGTAAAGATCCATGGCAGCCCAAGGTCACTTCGAAGGTCAGTCTGTCAACGACCTCCTTTGTTCGACGGTGAAGATTATACGTTTGGAAGACCAGGATGGAATACTTTCTACAAGGCCACGACTATCAAATCTGGTCGATAGTGGAAGAAGGTGATCTGGTCGTCACAAATGAAAAAGCACAATGGACAGATGAAGATAGAAAGAAAATCTCCTTGAACTGTAAAGCCAAGAGCATTCTATGTTGTGCTCTAAGCAAGAAGGAGTTCAACAGAGTCTCAGCATGCAAATCCTCCATGGAAATGTGGGAAAAGCTAAGGATTACGTATGAAGGTACAGACAAAGTAAGGAGACAAGAATCGACATTTTGTCACTCAGTATGAAAGATTTCAAATGCAATCAGGTGAGTCTATTACCCAAATGTTTAGTCGATTTACTGACATCACTAATGGTCTAGCCAGTCTAGGAAAGTCATATGAGATTGCAGGATGGTAAGGAAGATTCTCAGATCCTTGCCATCTTCATGGACGCCAAAGGTCACAGCTATCGAAGAAGCTAATGACCTTAAGAGAATGTCATAGAAAAATCATCGGGTCTCTCATGGCCCATGAAATAAACATGGAAAGATTAGGAGAATCCTCCAGTAGAAAGAAGCAGTCCAATGCGCTTAAAGCTAATGGGGACTCATCTGAAGAATCCTTGGATAACAGTGAAGATAGCAAAGATAGTGATGATGAAGAAGCCATGCTGTCAAGAAGATTGCAGAGAATCTTGGCCAAAAAGAAGAAGTTCAGTCTGGTAGGAGGTATTTCAAGAAAAACAAAGATCTCAAGAGACCAGACGGAAAAGATCAGAAGAGGAATGAGCCACTTTGCTATGAATGCAAGAAGCCTGGACATATCAAGGCAGACTGTCCAATGCTAAAGAAAAATGATCACAAGAAGAAGGACAGCTCCAAGAAGTTCAGAAGATACAAAAAGAAAGCCATGGCAGCTGCATGGGAAAACAGCAGCGACTCAGACAGTGAGTCAAGCTCCAGCAGTGAAGAAGAAGAAGCCAACCTGGCTCTTATGGCAAATACCGGGGATAAGGTAACTTCTGATTCCTCTTTTGATTCCTGTAATGACTCAGATTCCGATAATTTGGAAAGTGCTTTAATGAACTCTACGATAAGTACAAGAAGTGTCTAAACTACTTAAGCTAAGCAAGAAAAATATCACCTGTCTCGAAAATACCAACTCAGATTTAAAATCTGAAAATGAAGAACTAGAAAAACAAATAATGGAGCTTAAGAGAAGAAATGAACTATTATGTGAAAACTTAAAAGACAAGAACAAACAAATCATTGACCTAGAAAAACAGGAAAGCTCAGATGATTTAAGAAAAACGGTAAATGAATTAAATGAAGAAAACAATACACTAGCAAGCACCTTAGAAAAGTTTACAAATGGAAAGAATTCCTTATTATTAAAAGGTGCTAGAAGATCTGGTAAGACAAACGGGGTTAGGATACATACCTCCAATTAATGAAGAAGAAATAATCTATCCTGAAAAATATCCAACTCCTAAATTCACTCCAGAACAAGATGTAGCATATAAAGCGAATTTTAAGTACATAGAAAGAGTAACAATAACATCATGTTGTAGTCACTGTAATAAGCTAGGACATTTAAAATCCACCTGTCCAACAAGACATAAGAAGTGGATAATAAAAAGTAAAAGTAATGATACTGACCCATCAGGACCCAAAAGAACTTGGGTACCTAAATCTTGATGTCTTTTTTCAGGTTAATCCTCGAGCATCCAATGGTATTTGGATAGTGGGTGCTCAAGGCACATGACAGGAAACCTGAAGCTTTTCTCCCATCTCCAAGATGAAGAAGGAACAGTCACTTATGGAGATAATGGAAAAGGAACTGTAGTTGCAGTGGATCAGTAAATAGCAAAGGAAAAACAGTCATAGAAGATGTGCTGTTAGTCAAAGGTTTAAAGCACAACCTCATAAGTATTAGTCAGCTGTGTGATAGAGGACATCAAATCAAATTTCAAGAGTCAAAATGCAGCATACTAAAGGATGGTGCAGTCATCTTTGAAGCAAATAGAGAGAAGAATCTGTACGTGCTCTACCTTGAAGAACTCAAAGAGCAAAATGTGTGTCTGGCAGCCAGCAAAGACAAATCAACTGATCTGTGGCACAGAAGGCTAGGCCACTGCAGCTTGGATGGCTTGAGCAAGCTCAGAAAGAGGAATCTTGTGGAAGGTCTACCGAAAATCAATGGTAAATTAGAAAGTGTCTGCAGACCTTGTGCTAAGGGAAAGCACACAAAGAGTCCTTCAAGTCAAAGACGGTGGTGACCACCTCAAAACCTTAGAGCTCTACATATGGATCTATTTGGGCCAATGAGAACTACCAGTCTTGGAGGAAAGAATTTCGGATTTGTTATAGTAGATGACTACTCAAGATTCACATGGGTATCATTCTTAGAACACAAAAAATGATACTTTTGATATTTTTGTAGCTTCAGCAAGAAAGTCCAGAAGATCAGAAGTTCAGTATAGTATCCATTCGATCTGATCATGGTGGTGAGTTCCAAAATGAAAAGTTTGCTAGATTCTGTGATGATCAAGGAATTCAGCACAATTTCTCAGCACCAAGGACACCACAGCAAAATGGTATAGAGAACGGAGAACCGAACTCTCTTGGATATGGCAAGAACCATGCTTTGTGAATATGAGTTACCAAGATATTTCTGGGCAGAAGCAGTCAACACAGCCAGCTACATTGTCAACAGAGTCATGATCAGGCCAATCCTGAAGAAGACTGCATAGAGCTGTTAAAGGGAAGAAGCCAAAGATCAGCCATTTCAGAACCTTTGGATGTCCTTGCTTATCACAACAACGGAAAAGGGATATTGGTAAGTTGGATGCCAAATCAGATGAAGGCATCTTCATGGGGTACCTCTAAACCCAAAGGCTATAGAGTGTTTAATAAACGTACCTTATTGATTGAACAGTCTGTACACATTATTTTTGATGAAACTAACCTCCTTGAGAAAGGAAGTAGAAAGTGATAATGATGATGCAGATGAACTGTCCAATAAACTGAAAGACACATCACTTGAAGACAAGGATGATCCGCCTCTGGAAGAAATGCAACAAGAAGAAATTTCTCATGAAACTCTTCCAAAGGAATGGGAGATACAAGAAAGATCACCCACCTGAAAACATCATTGGTGATCCATCGGTAGGGGTAAGAACAAGAGGTAATTGATTCCTTGTGATTACCTTGCTTTTGTATCTCAATTAGAGCCTAAGACAGTCAATGAAGCCTTAACTGATGAATCTTGGATAATAGCAATGCAAGATGAATTAAATCAATTCAAGAGAAACCAAGTATGGTCACTTGTTCCTAGACCATCAGACCATCCTGTGATCGGCACTAAATGGTGTTCAGAAACAAATTGGATGAATCTGGTGTAATTCTAAGAAACAAGGCCAGACTGGTGGCTCAAGGCTATTGTCAAGAGGAAGGCATAGATTTTGATGAAACCTATGCACCAGTGGCTAGACTTGAGGCCATTAGAATTTTACTTGCTTATGCTTCTGCATTAGATCTAAAGTTATTTCAAATGGATGTTAAATCTGCCTTTCTAAATGGTTTTATAAAAGAAGAAGTTTATGTGGAACAACCGCCGGGTTTTGATGATACAGACTTTCCGAATCATGTTTTTAAATTGCATAAGCTTTATATGGTTTAAAACAAGCACCTAGAGCCTGGTATGAAAGACTTAGTTCTTTTCTCCTAAAACATGGTTTCAGTAGAGGTCAAGTAGATAGCACTCTTTTTATAAAAACAAAAGTCAAAAATATACTATTGGTTCAAATTTATGTGGATGACATCATCTTTGGATCTACTGATGAATCTTGTGCAAGTATTTTGAAAAGCTAATGCAGGGAGAATTTGAGATGAGTATGATGGGAGAGCTTAACTACTTCCTTGGACTTCAAATCAAACAAGGAAAGGAAGGAACTATCTGTCAAGCAAAGTACACCAGAGAACTGCTAAAGAAATTTGGATTTGAAAACACCAAGCCACTGTCAACACCAATGGGTACATCAACTAGGATGGACAGTGACAAGGATGGTAAGAAGGTAGATCAAAAGATCTACAGAGGTATGATAGGTTCATTACTTTATCTACCACAAGTAGACCTGATATATTATTTAGTGTATGCATGTGTGCTAGATATCAAGCGACCCTAGAGATCACATTTAATTTCTGTTAAAAGAATTTTCAGATACTTAGCCAGGACTCATGATCTAGGACTATGGTATCCAAACTCCTGTGATGTAAAATTAGTAGGATATTCTGATGCTGATTATGCTGGATGCAAGGTAGATAGAAAAAGCACCAGTGGATGCTGTCAATTTCTTGCAGGATGTTAATCTCATGGTCCTCAAGGAAACAAAATTCAGTAGCACTATCTACAGCTGAAGCCGAGTACGTAGCTGCTGGAAGTTGCTGTACACAACTCTTATGGATAAAGCAACAGCTTGAGGATTTTGGACTCAAAGTCAAGAAAATTCCACTGCTATGTGACAACACCAGCGCTATCAACCTCACAAAAATCCAATTCAGCACTCCAGGACCAAACATATTGAGGTCAGATACCATTTATTCGTGATCATGTAGCAAATGGCAATATTGAAATATCGTTTATTGATACAAACAATCAGCTAGCAGATATTTTCACAAAGGCTTACCTGAAGAGAGATTTACATCTCTTAGAAGGGAGTTAGGCATGTGTATTTGTGAAAAGATCTTCATTTAAAGCTGGTATAAAAATTCTCAGAATTTAAGAAGGTTCTCTCTCTCCTTTTGTGGCAAAATCATTCGAAAGTCTCAGTTTAAGCGTTCCGTCCGATAAGTCATAGTCCTTCAAAGCGGTCAACCTCGCTTGTCGTTTTCTGACGCCTCACCTTTTTGGAGCATTTAATTCTTTAAATCGATGCGTTAACGATTCTCTTCCTCATTCACCTTTTCCCCTCTTTCGTCCCGACGCATGAGCCGATGCCCTAGCGACTCTTGCCTCTATCCTCTGCAAATTTGAAGCTTCCATCTCCTTCCCGCGAAATCGTTTGAGGGTTTCTTCTCATCACCCTTCTCTTCAACCCTTCAAACCTTCTCCTACCTGAATCCATGGCCGCACCAGCTATTGCGGCAGTGTGGGTGGCTACAAGCCGAATATCTCACCCAGGCAGGAGGAGCGTTTCACCTTTGTGAAGACGAAGCTTGTGGTCACAAGGAAGTAGATATTAAGATCTGCAGAAGAATGGAATGAACAGCATCGTTGAGAAGATCAATAGATGAAATGGAAAGGGCTTACCACTTGCTCAGAGGTAAGTTATCCGGACCTGGTAAAGGCGTTCTTTGTGTGCTTAAGAACGGAAGAAGATGGGGCCCTCGTTTCTTCAGTCAAGGGCACCCTAATCAGAATCGACCAGGAATTGCTTAGGATGCTATTTGGAGTAAGCACATCCGGTTTCAGTGGAATTCATTCAGTAGAAACCCAAGAAAGGGTTGGGGATTGTTGGGCCAGGGTTCAAGATGAGGGATGGCAAGCTAGATATCAATCAGTTAAGTGCCTTCAACCGCCTCCTTCACTTCATTGTTTGTCAGATTTTGGTTCCCCGAAGTGCAACCTTCTCCTCTTGCACTAAGGCTGACTCCGACCTGATGTACTGGGCCATTAAAAATGAGGAAATCAATATGGCCGCAGTGATGATAGAGAGAATGAAATTGCCAGGGAGCAGATTTGGGACACTAAAAGCAAGTTGAATGTGTTCCCTGCCCTATGCCCATTTACTCACCAGAATCTTCAGACACTTCGGTGTAGATGTCTCAGGGGCAGTTGTGGAGAAGATGGGCCAAACTATCAGGTCCAGAAATTTAAAGAAGAGTGGGTTTTCAGTAGTCAATGGGGTCTGGTTCAAGGCCTCAGTTGCAGAAGGTGAAGGACTCATTGGTGAGCCTTCAGTTGCTCAATCCCAGTTGGAGGCAGATTCTGTGAAGCCCGAATTGCCACTGGAATCAGGTTCTGTTCCAGTCCTTGTAGAAAAGAGCAGGAAGGGCCATCTATGGCCAGAAATCAATCAGAGGCAGCAACAGCAGTGAGGGCAGAAGAAGACAGGCCAGCAGCAGCAGATCCAGTTGTGCTTCATGCTGAAAGGAGAATGAGGACATTCTCCCAGAAGACATCTTGCCTGTTATGGGGAGTCTGTGGTATCAGGCCACATCTTTGAAGAAGGTCCAGTGGAAGAAGAGCAGCAAAATCCTCAAGATGATTCTATGGAAATGGATGCTCCCTGTCAGGGGGAGACTGGTGCAGTTGCAGAAGATGCTCCACTTGAGGGGGAGCAATCCCAAGAGAAACTAGATAATGCACCTCCAGCCACCAGAGATCAGGAGGAAGAACAGAGAGATTCTGAAAATTTGGATGCCAGAGAAGGGGAGACAGCTAGTTCATCAAGTTCTGATGAGGATAATGATCCACCTCCTCCAGCTACAAAGGCAAAGAGAAGATATAGCTCCTGAAGTACCCCTTTTAGCTGATGCACCATTTGAAAGACAGGTCAAGCAAAAGATTGTCATCAATTTAAAACCTGTGATTGAGAGGTTGGATGTTCAGGGTGAGCTGCTTGTTCACTTCAGTCTGATGTGAATTCCATCTTTCTAAGCCAAGCTTCAGCCGCAAGGAATTGGTTCAGATTCGCTCTGCCATGACATGGTTCCATCAGGAAATGGGGACCATGAAGAATATGCTATCTGACATCCTTCAGGCTGTTGGAGCTCAAGCTCCTGCTCCTCCAGCAGCTCAAGAGCCTCACTCAAGTGTACCTGAGCCCTCCGGGCAGTCAGCAGCAGCAGCAGTAGAAGCCCCAGCATCAGGGCCAGCTGAAGAGTCAGGGCCATCAGGCCAGCTGCAGAGTCAGGGCCATCAGGCCAGCTGAAGATTGGGGCCATCAGGGCCAGTTGTAATGGAATCAGGGCCACCAGGGCCGGCAGTGTTGGATCCCTTGCCCTCCTGCCTGAAGAAGTGGTTTCAGATCTTCCACCCATTGCTCCCACTTCTACCAACTCCCATTCCTCCTCCTCCACCCACTAACTCCACAGCTCCACCTGCTCCACCTCCCTTCAAAAGGCCTAGATCCAGGCCCATTTCCTCTCCCACACCTTTTCCTCCTCATCCTATCACATCCTCTCCTGTCTTCTACTTCTCATCTTTCTTCTGCTCAAGAATTTGAGGCCCCTCCAGCATCCTCAGCTGGAGCCTCCTCCTCTTCTGGTACATCTTCATTTCCAGAAGTAGGATCTCTCAATTCTGATGCCTTCTCAACCCCCCTGCTCCTCCCTCCTTTATCACTATTATTCCTAAGAATGTCCAAATCGACTCTCCCTTTCTTGATAAAATTAAGGATGATGAGTTTGAAGAGGTTATCCTTAGGTCTGTGCTAAAGGTAGGCGAACACCTTTCCAAGACAGACTCTTCCAGTACTGTCTCCAAGAAACGGAAGCTTTCTTCCTCCACCTCTCCTCTTTACCCTCCCTTGTGGTTCTCTCTTACAGTAACCCACAAGCATACCTCACTCTACAAAGAATATCTCAAAAGGTTGTCTTTGCCACTCTTCACAATCTTCCTTTTCTTAACCTCTCTGACCATTTAGATGTCATTCTTCCCTATACTCCTCTGTCTAAAGCCGACAAATCCAAAATCTTCTCCTCAGCCCACTCCAAAACTGAGGAGCAATGGGCTCTAAATCTCATAAGATTTGTACAATCGCTTTCTTCAGGCTAAGGCAGCAAGGTTTCCTCCCAGGGATCACTCTTTGACCCTTTCTGAGTGGTTCCAGTTTCACCACCAGAACACCTGGGCCCCTGCTATTCAGAAGCTCATCAAACTAGTCAGGCATTTCCAAATGTTCAACAACTACAGGTATCTCAATAGATTGCCTGAAGTTCAGCTTAGCCAGTTCAAGAGAGCCATCAAGGTCCTTACCCACTCTGAGCAGTCTGAGGAAATCAGAGTAGATTTTGCAACTCTTCATTTACCTGAAGAGATTTTCCTGCCTCAGATTCATTTCTTGATCATGGAATCTTCGATTGGCTCAATCATTTTTGAGCGTTTTGCAAGAGTCATGGGCAGAATCAAGATTCAGAAAGGCCTTCAAGTTGGTTTTCCTAGATTTCTCTTCCGGGAATATCATCGAGGGTTTGTCAAATCTGATGTTCTTGCCCCTCTCCTCTCAGAATGTGAAAGGCTGAATGCCTCCGATTGGTCCAAGCTTTACTCCCTGTCAGCACAACAGCTTACTCATCTGAATGCTGCTCAGGCCAGGGAAGGAAAAGCTCCTGTCTCTCCTGCCACCTTCTTGGATATGAACTCAATCCATCTGGTCCTTGATCCCTACAAAGTTTGGGCTGAAAGGTACAAGGTGTTTTTAGCTCTTCGCCAGGAACTCAAGGAGAAACAGATATTCTACCCTGTCACCATGGATCAATTCTTGCCTGTGCAAGTTTTGGTAAAACACTCATCATCTGCTCCTCCATGGATCCAGATGAGTATGACCTGTTTCTTACCAAGCAGCGCAGCATCTATCTATCCAAGATGGCTCCAACCATGGGACCAACCTTCTCCATTGAGAGTGGTGCCTTTAGGCAATTCTTCAAGCGTCAGGAAGAGCAGCCTGGGAAGTTATTTCTCATTATGCCTCCCTTCTCTCTCCTACTTTTTATTTGCCTGTACCTCCTCAACCTTCATGAATGGATTGTGCTCTTTCTCCTCATTGTCTCTTCTTCTTTGTCTCTTTCCTATTGCTTTTTGCTTAATGACAAAAAGGGGAGAATGTTTAACCTACATGTGTCTGACACATTCTTGAATCATGATTGAAGTACTTTAATTCCTCTTTACTGTTAAGTTCTACTCAAATGATGATCATAGTTTTGTCATCACCAAAAGGGGGAGATTGATGAACAGTCCATCCCCATATATTTTAAATTAATTACATGCTTATTTTGGTGATAAACAAAACCTGTCAAAAGTTTTCTAACCTTGTTTTATTTAGCCTTAAGCACAAAGAAAGTCAAGCATTTGTGGTAAGTACTTACATACATCATTTCTCAGAAGAGCCATAACGATTCCTTCATTACCTGTAACGATTTCCTCTCAAGTTCAACGATTTACTTGAAAGATTGAATAACCTTGCTGTGTCAAACAGTCGATGTTATAACGACTCTGCAAGTTATCGTAACGACTCCTTCAGAAGTTATAACGACTTGCTCATTATAACGACTCTGTAAGTTATCGTAACGACTCCTTCAGAAGTTATAACGACTTGCTCATTATAACGACTCTGTAAGTTATCGTAACGACTCCTTCAGAAGTTATAACGACTTGCTCATTATAACGACTCTGTAAGTTATCGTAACGACTCCTTCAGAAGTTATAACGACTTGCTCATTATAACGACTCTATAAGTCATCGTAACGATTTCTTTAGAGAGTTATAACGACTTGCTCGTCATAACGATTCTGTAAGTCATCATAACGATTTCTTTAGAGAGTTATAACGACTTGCTCGTCATAACGATTCTGTAAGTCATCATAACGATTTCTTTAGAGAGCTATAACGACTTGCTCGTCATAACGATTCTGTAAGTCATCGTAACGATTTCTTTAGAGAGTTATAACGACTTGCTCGTCATAACGATTCTGTAAGTCATCATAACGATTTCTTTAGAGAGTTATAACGACTTGCTCGTCATAACGATTCTGTAAGTCATCATAATGATTTCTTTAGAGAGCTATAACGACTTGCTCGTCATAACGATTCTGTAAGTCATCGTAACGATTTCTTTAGAAAGCTACAACGACTTGCATCTCATAACGATTTGATAAGTGTTTCATATCGATTTCTTCAGAATCAGAACGACTTGCCATGTTTCATAACGATTTCTTATATCATCTATTATAGAACGACTTGGTTGTGGTAACAATTTCATAAGTTATCATAACGACTTCTTATGAGTCTACAGCAACTTGATCATAACGATTCTATCAGACTATCATAACGATTGCATAAGTCATGTTTCTATTAATTAATTGTTTATCTTGATTTAAGATACGTTGAATAGTCAAAGTTGCATCACGTCTGTTTGACTGCCCTGCATTTAATAAAGACTGAACGTATCTCTGCATGGATACAGAACATATCTTCCATTCTTGTGTATTCACTGCATGCATCTTTTAGACCGATAAACTGTTACTACTATATTTGTGTCTATCTGCTCTGACGTTGACTGACATCTGGAGATAGTATAGCTGTCTACCATTAGAGCTCAACCTTGCAGAACCTTGAGGGCATACTATCCTACCAGACTGGACACAGAAAGGACTACAAGCCAACTCAGAAGATCTCATCACTTTGCGTGCTCCAAAGAACAAAAGACTGTTGACAGGAAGCTTCCACAAATCCTTCAGTCTAACGTACACCAAAGCCGTGAGACAACGGTCATCTCTTCGTCCTCTTTCAAATTGGAGATACAAATACAAGACAAAGTTCTAAAGACATCAACATGAAGAGAACCAAAAAAAAGGGAGAGAGAGGATTATTGAGATTCAAGAAAGTCCAGAACTCTGTAGCTTTCAAGTCTTCAAAAAAATCTCTAGAGCCAGAAATTCATTCCTTTTGATCTTGGCTCTTAGCTCCTTGTGCTGTGAGAAGAAAAATCAAGGAAGAGATAGATTAGTTCTGAGAGAGTGCACGTTGTGTAGATCTTCGTCTCTCAGTGCTTGTAGCTTCAGATTGAGTTTTGTAAAAGCTTGATCTAGGGGCTAGTCATTTCTTTCAAGATTTTCTTGTGTTGCTTCCCTTCAGAGAGAAGGAAGACCTGGTGGTTTCCGGGGTGGTATTTTTCCCTTCAGAGAGAAGGAAGACCTGGTGGTACCAGGGTGTTGTGTTCCCTTCAGGAGTGAAGGAAGACCAGCTGAGCTGGGTGGTTGTTTTTGTCTATAGGGGGACTGTACCCTAGTTAGTGAAATCTTGAGGGTTGCTCAGGGACTGGACGTAGGGCTCCCAAGTAGAGGAGATCCGAACCAGGATAAATCTGTGTGTTGTGTGATTGTCTTCATTGTGCGATTGTTGTTTTTACTAACCATTACTAATCTCTTTCAAGAACTCTTTATGTTTGTTTGAGTTCAGGTTTTTATCGGATAAATCTTATTTAAAGACCCATTCACCCCCCCCCCCTCTGGGTTAGCCAACTGGGCAACAGACTGGAGAGTACATAATAGCTCACCTTGAACATTCAGCCTTTCAATCACTGGCTTCAAATTTATGACAATTTTTTGCTTGACCTGCCTCTCAAAAGGTGTATCATCCAGGAGAGGAACTTCAGAGGCAACTTCTTTTCATGTCTTCTTGCCTTCTTTTGCTGGAGGAGGTTGATCATCATCTGAGCTCGAAGAGCTTGCAATCTCTCCTTCTCTGTCATCCAAATTTTGAGAATCTCTATGCCTTTCCTCCTAACCATCAACAACTGAAGTTGTTTCTGCTGAACCTTCTTTTGATAGCTCCCCCTCAATAGGAGCATCTTCTTTATTTGATACTTGCTCCCCCTGAATGGGAGCATCTTCCATTACAGAGTCACCCTGAGCAGCTGGGTGCTCTACCTCTACTTGGACATCTTCCATTGGTTCATCAATGTGGCCTGATGCCACAACCTCTTCTGCAACTCTGCCACTGGTTTCTGGAGCACTAGAGGTGAAAGGAATTGAATCAATAATGTCTGAAAGAATAGATGCAACCACAGTTGAGGGTAGTGGGTCCTCAACTGAAATAATATCCTCTGGGAGAATATCCTCAATTCTCCTCTCTGCAAAATTTTCAGCTAATTCTTCTGGAAATTCTGAAGTTGGTGCTGATATTCTTTCTTCTTCCACTCTAATTTCAGACTGAACTTCTGCTAAAGAGGGGCCAGATGATTCTGCTGCTCCAACTGCTGGAGTTGAAACTGACTCTACTGGCAATTCTAGAATCATATCCGCTGATCCCATCTCCTGATGAACAACTGAGGTGTCGTCGATGATGGCTTCGCCTTCAGCAACAGAAGCCTTGAACCAGACACCTTTTTCCACAGAGAAGCCACTCTTCTTTAGGTTCCTGGACCTGATTGCTTGGCCCATTTTCTCTACAACTGCCCCAGAGAGATCAACACCAAAGTGCTTGAAGATCTTGGTAAGTAGATGGGCATACAGCAGCGACACATTTAACTTACTCTTGGTGTCCCAAATCTGATCTCTGGCAAATTTCATTCTTTCCATCATCACTGCGGCCATATTTATCTCCTTATTCTGAATGGCCCAGTACATCATGTCTGAGTCGGCCTTTGTGCAAGAGGAGAATGTTGCACTTCTGGGAACTAAGATTTGACAGAAAATAAAGTGAAGGAGGCGGTTGAAAGCAGATAGTTGATTTATATCAAGCTTGTCGTCCCTTAGCTTGAAGCCTGGTCCTACAATTCCCAAACCTTTCACTTGGGCGTCCACAGTGTGAACCCCACTAAATCCGGAAGTCTTCACATCAAACAACATTTTCAACAACTCAGGATCTATTCTAATCAAGGTTCCCTTCACTGAAGAGACTAGGGACCCATCCTCCTCTGATCTCATACAAACAAAGAATGCTTTTACCAGGTCCGGATAACTAACCTCCGAAAAGGTGGTGACTCCCGTCCACTGCATCTGATTGATCAAGTCTGCCACGCTGCTCATTCCATTTTTCCTTAGATTAGCAACATCGACTTCTTTATTGCCACAGAGCTTCGTCTTCACAAAGGTAAACCTCTCCTACTGCTCAGGAGTGAGAAACTCGGCGCTGTAGCCTCCCAAACTGCCGGCGATGACTGGTGCGGCCATGGATTCAGGTGGGAAAGTCTCTGGAGGGATGAAACGGAAGGAGAAGAGAAGGAATCCTCAAGAAATTTTGCGGGAAAGAGGAGGAAAGGTTCAAATTTGCAGAGGGTTGAGATATGAGTTGTTAGGGCATCGGCTCATGCGACATGATGAAAAAGGGGAAAAGGTAGACGATGAGATACGAATCGTTCTGACGTTGATTTTATAAATAAATTAATGCGATGTGGAAAGTGAGGCACCAAAAGGGCGGCAGAAGAAGACAAAAGAGTTTGACTATTCAAACCGACTTCAATGAGAGAGCGGTTACAAAGGATAATTTAAATTTCTTTTGCTTAACGCCATGGAGGGAAAAATTACTTAATTCTGAAATTTAATGTGCCAGTTGTAAGCAAACTTTTATCACAAATTGCACATGCCTAATTCCCTTCTAAGAGATGTGAATCTCTCTTCAGGTAAGGCTTTTGTGAAAATGTCTGCTAATTGGCCATTTGTATCAATGAAGGATATTTCAATATTTCCATTTGCAACATGATCACGAATAAAATGATATCTAACCTCAATATGTTTGGTCCTTGAGTGCTGAACTGGATTCTTGGTGAGATTAATGGCACTGGTGTTGTCACACAGCAGTGGGATGGATTTGATGTTTAGTCCGAAATCTTCAAGTTGTTGCTTTATCCATAAGAGTTGTGTACAACAATTTGCAGCAGCTACGTACTCAGCTTCAGCAGTAGATAGTGCTACTGAATTTTGTTTCTTTGAAGACCAAGATATTAAACATCCTGCAAGAAATTGACAACCACCACTGGTGCTTTTTCTATCTAATTTGCATCCAGCATAGTCAGCATCAGAGTAACATACTAAGTCAATTTCACAATGTTTTGGATACCATAGACCTAAGTCATGAGATCTTGCTAAATATCTAAATATTCTTTTTACAGAAATTAAATGTGATTCTTTAGGATCTGCTTGATATATAACACACATGCATACACTAAATAAATATCAGGTCTACTAGCTGTTAAATAAAGGAGTGAACCTATCATACCTCTGTAGATCTTTTGATCTACTTTCTTACCATCTTTGTCACTGTCCATTCTTGTTGATGTACTCATTGGTGTTGATAGTGGCTTGGTATTTTCGAATCTAAATTTCTTCAAGAGTTCTTTTGTGTACTTTGCTTGACAGATGTGAGTCCCTTCCTTTCCTTGTTTGATTTGTAGTCCAAGGAAGTAATTAAGTTCTCCCATCATGCTCATTTCAATTCTCCCTGCATCAACTTTTCAAAGTACTTGCAAAGAGATTCATCAGTAGACCCAAAGATAATATCATCTACATAAATTTGGACTAATAGAATGTGTTTGACCTTTGACTTTATGAAAAGAGTACTATCTACTTGACCTCTACTGAAACCATGGTTTAAAAGAAAAGAACTAAGCCTTTCATACCAGGCTCTAGGTGCTTACTTTAAACCATATAATGTCTTGTGAAGTTTGAAAACATGATTAGGAAATTTTGTGTCATCAAAACCCGGGGGTTGTTCCACATAAACTTCCTATTTTATAAAACCATTTAAAATGCAGATTTAACATCCATTTGAAATAGTGTTAAATTCAAAGCAGATGCATATGCAAGTAATATTCTGATGGCCTCAAGTCTAGCTACAGGTGCATAGGTTTCATCGAAATCTATGTCTTCCTCTTGAGAATAGCCTTGAGCTACCAATCTGGTCTTGTTTCTTAAGATTGCACCAGTTTCATCCAGTTTATTTTTGAACACCCATTTGGTCCCAATGACTGGATAGTCTGATGGTCTAGGAACAAGTGACCATACTTGGTTTCTCTTGAATTGATTTAATTTATCTTGCATGGCTACTATCCAAGATTCATCAGAAAGAGCTTCATTGACTGTCCTAGGCTCTATTTGAGAAACAAAAGCTAGGTAATCACAAGGAATAACATTACCTCTTGTTCTTACCCCTATGGATGGATCACCAATAATATTCTCAAGTGGGTGATCTTTCTTATATCTCCACTCCTTTGGAAGATTTTCATGAGTAACTTCTTCTTGTTACAATTCTTCCAGAGGTGGATCATCATTGTCCTCAATTGATGTATCTTTTAGTTTCTTGGACAGTTCATCTGCATCATCATTGTCACTATCTACTTCCTTTCTCAAGGAAAGGTTAGTTTCATCAAAAATAATATGTACAGACTGTTCAATCAATAAAGTACGTTTGTTAAATACTCTATAGCCTTTGGGTTTAGAGGTGTACCCCATAAAGATGCCTTCATCTGATTTGGCATCCAACTTACCAATGTCCCTTTTTCCATTGTTGTGAATGAAGCAAGGACATCCAAAAGTCCTGAAGTGGCTGATCTTCGGCTTCTTCCCTTTGAACAGTTCATATGCAGTCTTCTTCAGGATTGGCCTGATCATCACTCGGTTGACAATGTAGCTTGCTGTGTTGACTGCTTCAGCCCAAAAATATCTTGGCAGATCATATTCTGAGAGCATAGTTCTTGCCATATCTAATAGGGTTCTGTTCTTCCTCTCAGTAATACCATTTTGCTGTGGTGTTGAGAAATTATGCTCAATTCCCTGATCATCACAGAATCTAGCAACCTTTTCATTCTGAAATTCACCACCATGATCTGATCGAATAGACACATTGCTGAACTTCTGATCTTTCTGAACTTTCTTACTGAAGCTGACGAAGTTTTCAAAGGTGTCATCTTTATGCTCTAAGAATGATACCCATGTGAATCTTGAGTAGTCATCACTATGACAAATCAAAATTCTTTCCTCCAAGACTGGTAGTCCTCATTGGCCCAAATAGATCCATATGAAGGAGTTCTAAGGGTTTTGAGGTGGTCACCACCGTCTTTGACTTGAAGGAGCCTTGGTGTGCTTTCCCTTAGCACAAGGTTCACATACACCATCCAATTTTGTACTAACCTTAGGTAGACCTTCCACAAGATTCTTCTTCAGCAGTTTTCTCATGCCATCTATGCTGCAATGTCCTAGCCGTCTGTGCCATAATTCAGTAGATTTATCTTTATTTGCTGCCAGACAAACATTTTGAACCTTGAGTTCTTCAAGATAGAGCACATACAGATTCTTTTCTCTATTAGCTTCAAAGGTGACTGCTCCATCCTTTAGTATGCTGCACTTCGACTCTTGAAACTTGATCTGATGGCCTCTGTCACACAGCTGGCTGATGCTAATGAGATTGTGCTTCAATCCCTTGACTAATAACACGTCTTCTATGATTGTTTTTCATTTGTTATTCACAGAGCCACTGCCTATCACGGTTCCTTTCCCATTATCTCCATAAGTGACTGTTCCTTCTTCAGCTTGGAGATGAGAGAATAACTTCTGGTTTCCTGACATGTGCCTTGAGCACCCGCTATCCAAATACCATTTGGATGTTCGAGAGATGTCCTGAAAAAACATCAAGTTTTAGGTACCCAAATTCTTTTGGGTCCTGATGGGTTAGTATCATTTATTTTCCCTTTTATTATCCATTTTTTATGTCTTATTGGGCATGTCGTTATGATATGTCCTAACTTGTTGCAGTGACTACAGCAGAATAATTTGGTTACTTTTTCTATATATCTGAAATCAGCTTTGTATGTTGTATCTTATTCAGGTACAAATTTTGGTGTTGGATATGTTTTAGGATAAATTACGGTTTCTTCATTATCTGGGGGTGTATATCCTAATCCATTTTTCTTCTTACCTGATCTTCTAGCACCTTTTAATATGAGGGAGTTTTTACCATTGGTGAATTTTTCTAATGTGTTAGATAACTGTATATTTCTTCTGTTAGTTTTGATTTTAGTTTTCAGTTCATCTGAACCTACTTGTTTCTATAATTTAGTTATTTGTTCTTTCTTAGCTTTTAGGTCTTCACATAACAGTTCATTTCTTCTTTTAAGTTCAGTTTTTGACTTTCTAATTGTTCATTTTCTGATTTTAGATCTGAGTTTGTATTTTCTATACAGACTATGTTTTTCTTGTTACTTTTAATAATTTGGTTACTTCTTTATATTTTTCATATATTTCATTGAAGGCCTCTTCTAAACTATCAGAATCTGAATCATTGCATGAATCAAAAGAGAGTCAGAAGTTACCTTATCTTCAGTATTTGCCATGAAGGCCAAGTTGGCTTTTTCTTCATCCTGCAGGAACTTGACTCACTGTCTGATTCGCTACTGTTTTCCCATGCTGCTGCCATCGCCTTCTTCTTGTACTTTCTGAACTTATTGAAACTGTCCTTCTTCCTGAACTCCGGCTTCTTTAATTTTGGACACTCAGTTTTAATGTGTCCTGGCTTCTTACATTCATAGCATATGGGTTCTCCTTTCTTCATTTCTTTTCCATCTGGCTTCTTGAATTCCTTGTTCCTTTTGAAGTGCCTTCTACCAGATTGGAATTTCTTCTTCTTAGCCAGAATTTGATGTAATTTTCTAGATAGCATTGCTTCCTCATTCTCACTATCTGCATCACTTTCACTTTCAGCTGAACTTGCTTCTAGTGAATCTTCTTCAGCTTTTAAGGCGTTGGAGTGCTTCTTTCTACTAGAGGACTCTCCTAGCCTTTCCATGTTGATCTCATGGGCCATGAGGGACCCAATGAGCTTTTCTACAGACATTCTGTCACGTCCTAATAATTAACTATTTATCGGAAGTGACAGAATATAACACGCACACATACATACACGAAAAGACACGATATCCATTCATAAAATAACCTCATAAGTGTCTTATTACAAAAGTTTCCTCATTTAGATCTCATGAGGAACAAGTCAACTGAAACTTATTACATCACATTTACTATGCTACACTATAGAAAAACATCGTAATTAGCTCCTTGTAGGTTGGTATTTCACTCAGCACACTATTCCCCTTAAACATTCGTTCCATCTGGATTACCTGAAAAATAGAATTCTGTGAGCTAACTAGCTCAGTAGGATTCAAGTCTATAATCAAGGAGATCAAGATACAAGGTAGTGACAAGAAGTTATACATGTAATCATGCTTTTGCAAACTAAACTGAGATTGCTATCTGACACTAGATAGCAAAGTTATGGAACAATGAACTCAAGATTCAAGGATTCATAGTAACATTCACGAATTGTATTAAACTCATATGAACACACAATAACATGAAATGATGACCAATCAAACACTTAATGATGCTATGCCAAACATCCACTAATCCTTTATCGTTCCGCGCGGCCACTTAAACGAATTTGGTGCTCCTCCCAGGACTAGACTAGCCCTTATTTGCCAAGCATAAACTCTTAGATTGAGTCCAAGACTCACAATTTGTCATCACCATACTCTTACCTTTGTAATGAATCAAGGGAAGTACAAAGGTTTTACTCAAAGTCACTCAGGTTTGCACAGAGAATCAAAGGACTTGATTCCGTCACTGATTCAGAAATTAACAATTTCACGAGGATAATTTTGTTCGGAACTTGTTAGAAATAACTCAAAGTGACAAGAAGGTTAACTTGACTGGTTAAATGGTTGTTTTGGTAGTAAAATACATAATCTAAGGTATACTAACAAGTAGAACAAAAGAGTATGATTTCATGAAAGAACGGGGTCAAAACAAGGCTAGAAACAAGGTTGGTCATGATCTGTCGACAGGCCTTGGTCTGCTGTCGACAGGGGCTGCACTGCAGAGCTGGGTTTTCAGCTCTGTGTGTATCTGTCGACAGCCAGCATGGATCTGTCGACAGATGCACTCAGGCTGAAAGTTCTGGGTTCTGGCAAGGGGTTCCTGTCGACAGGCAGACCTTCGTCTGTCGACAGAGGCTATGTAAATGGTCTGAAAGCTATTCCGTTTGACCTCCAAAGGTTCTATAAGTTACTCTAATGATCCTAACATGAATAAGACTCTAAACAAGTGTGATTTCAGATATAGAACTCATGAAAACATGATCTGAAAACTGAAGATCATGGACTTAATTTACAAGGGTGTTCTAGCTAAAAGTGAACTCAAAGAGGATAATTGGGAGTACTACTTCTTAGAACTCTTTTCTCCTCATCTATCTATGTGAGTCTTATATGAATTGAACCAACTAATGAGTCTTTTCATACCTCAACACATTAAGTTAGCTAAAAGTAGAAAATCATTGAGGTTCTATCTAATCTACACAATAGAAGCAACACTCTAATTTGTGTGAATGGTTTGAAGATAACAAGATGTAGATACTTATGACTTGTGATCAGCTAAAACATGATGACATGTTGATTTCCTATCATGAACATGATTTCTAAACTTGGTAACAATAGGATCAATATCAAGTTTCCAGATTTCACAAATGTCTGGATTTTCACATTGGACTTAGATTTCTTCATGCCACTACCCAGAGAATCCAAGGGAGGTGGTAGAAGAAATTGGAAAGATCAAGAGGAGAATCCTACCTTATTGAAGTGAAATGAGATCCTTAATCAAAATCCTCAGAAATAAAAGAAAGGCATTGCACACTTGCACGTAGAATAAACTCCACAGCAATCCTTCTGAGGGAATGAAACCAGAATTGTCGTGGAAGCCCTTCCAAGAAGGTTGGCACTCAACTCAACAGGCTAACAGGGAGTATCCTCTGCTGCAACACACATACACCTGCTAGAGTGGAGAAAGGTGTATACGAAGGTTGTGGGAGGGTTTTTATAGGCCCAGCCGATTCTTCATGCAACAACACATGGGCCCTTGAGGTGTCATGGTGAAAACCAAGTTGGTTTTCACCCCTACACGTAGCCATGCAACATTTCTCAGTTTACACGTTAGTACAAAACGTGTTCACTGTGCAGATAAATGTGCTGGCCTCCTTGATCCCTTACACGTGTGTATGGTAAAAAATCCCACAAAATTTCTTCCGTAATCCTCCATAAATCGACTGGCCACTTGTTCCATAATAAACATATCTAAACCATATCGGAATGCCATGAAATTTTAACATAGACTAATATGGTGATTTTACTAATTGTGGTGATTTTTAATTAATTTTTAGATTTTATTTTATAGTAGGTGAAAAATCACCCGAAAAATAGTCGCGTCGACTGTACCTTGAATCTGTACGTCGAAAAATTCATATAATTGCATATTAAATTTCTTCACATTTTTTCTGGAAATTATGATGTTCTCAGATTTTTTTTTCGACGTCGTTTTCCTTCCGGTTCACCCTGTGGAGGCACGCATTTCGAGGGCGACACTGGGATAAATTCATTACCCCTAATTATGTCTATCATCTAATTATCATATTTTAATAATAACCCTAAGGTATTTTAACTCAATACTTCTATTTTCTCATTAATTAAATTTTCTGGGGCGTTACACATTCTCTTCAGGTCATTAGCTTCTTCTATTGTTGTGACCTTTGGGGCCATGAGGACGGTAAGGATCTAAGTATCTTCCTCACATGAATCCCATCTCATAGGTTTTCCCCAGACTAGCTAGTCCATTTGTGATGTCAGTGAACCGGCTGAACATTTGAGTTATGGACTCACCTGATTGCATCTGAAATATTTTCATATTGAGTGACAAGAATGTCGATTCTTGTTTACTTTACTTTGTCTGTGCCTCATAAGTAATCCTGAGGTTTTCCCACATTTCTATTGAGGATTTGCAGGCTGAGACTCTGTTGAACTCCTTCTTACTTAGAGCACAGCATAAGATGCTCTTTGCTTTGCAATTCAAGGAAATCTTCCTTCCGTCATCATCTGTCCATTGAGCTTTCTCATTGTGACTAACAGATCACCTTCTTCTACTATGGACCAAATTTGATAGTCGTGCCCTGTAGAAAGTATCCATTCTGGTCTTCCATAAGGATAATCTTCACCATCGAAGAGAGGGGGTCGGTTGACAGACTGACCTTCAAAGTGAAGAGATGCAGAATTCCCTAAATGGTAATCTAGAAGGGGGGTTGAATAGATTACGGACAATTTAAAAGCTTAACGCCCTCTTTTTGCAATAGCACAGACAATTAAAGTGTTGGCAAAAATCAAACTATGTGTGGATGTGTGTGAGTGATTGGTAGATGAATAAGCAAGTACTCAAACATGTATAAAAGTGTCGTGCCTACCAAACATCTAATGTAAATTCGTGCAAACCACGAGACACGTAGATTTTACGTGGTTCGGAGTACACAACTCGTGTATCCTACATCCACGGGCCATACACACACGCAGAATCACCTACTTATGAGCTAGTTCACGAACTACAACTCACACACGTGTTTATCTGATGTGAACCCACGATCAGATTAACACACACACACATGTATCAAGCACAACAACCGCTTGAGAAAACACACATACACATAAGTATGGAATAGAAAGAACAGGGAAGGGTTTGAGAGTTGAAGAACAAATCCAATAAGCAAAACTCCTCTGAACGTCTCCTGGAGTCCAAGCCTCGACTTTGAGATCAGATGTTGATGTAGATGCTTGAATCCAAGACGTTCGGACTTCACCTTCCGCTGCAAGAGTCTTCCGTTCTTGGTTCTGGGTTGTAGGTTGAAGTAGAGCAGCAGAACAAGGCTTCTTGTAAGAACTCTTTAGGGTTTTTTCTTGGAGGCTGCTTGTGTACGAGATTTGTTGCAAAAGGTTGCTTATATATGAGTGTTAACATATGGAGAGTCGTACTCCATAGAACCACTAAGTTTGGCAACTTGCAAAACTTCCCGTAATATGATTTCAGTCCGTCTGTCGACAGGTATTGCATCTGCTGTTGACAGGAGAAGACAGCTTGTGAAGAACCAGAAGGCTGAAGGCTCTGACTGTGTACATCTGTCGACAGGTGCTCTGTTGCTGTCGACAGGCACAGGCCTTCCTAAGCTTTTGATCTTCGGACTGGTTGCATCTGTCGACAGGGTCACTCCTGCTGTCGACAGGCAATGCCTTGGCAGAACTGGCTGCTCTCTGACTGTTTGTATCTGTCGACAGGTCCTTGCTTGCTGTCGACAGGTACCTTGTCTTTTGACTTTTTCTTGAACTTTCAAGCTTGTTTTTGGCACATGTCTTGCATGGTATATCTCCTACAAAAGTAAACATGATTAGTGAGATATTATGAACATAAAATCAAGTATTGTACCAAGTTGTTATGACAAGTTATTGTTTGAAGATCTCATTCATTTAAAACTCAATTCACATTGTTTATCACTTGTTTGCATTGTACATCATTGCACATCAATGTTCATCATCAAAAACATGTGTCATGTGTATTGATTAATTAGAATGTGAGAACCCAACATTCTCCCCCTTTTTGATGATGACAAAATTAATCAATTAATGCATAATTGAGTTTTTCTCCCCCTTTTGACAACATCCAAAAGCACACCATAGACACAAGTAAAATGCACAGAGCAAAGATTTTCATTGATTTTCATGAGTGCATACACATGACATTGGGTGCTAATGAAAGGAAATAAGAAATAAAGGGAAAGTCATGGCATAATGACCATAGAAAGCAAAAATACATTAAACATGACATGAATAAATTGAAACTTAGACTACAGGACTAGACTCAATCCTAGACAACTAAGCTTTCTAAGCATCTTCATCAGTGGGCTGTGAAGGAGCCGGTTGATCAGCATGACACTCAGGAGCAACGTGGTCCAGGCGTGAATCTAGAACTGCAATGCTAGATTCCATATTATCCAATCTTGCATTGAGGCTTTGAAAACCAGTGGTCATCTGAAGTTGCAACTGAGCTAGCAATTGACGGATGGACGGCTCAGTAGCACCAACAGTGACATCTCTCGGAGCATCAAACGACTCAGTGTGGGAGTCATCTTCATCTTCAGCGTCTTCCTCAGCTTCATCTTGATCTTCATTGACTCTTCAACACCAACACCAATTTCTTCAGCTACAGCTGCTCCCTTGCCCTTGAGATCTCTTGACACTATCCCATCACTATCTTGTAGCCCATCCTCTGAGCTGCGATGAGGTCATAGGAGCTACGGGAAGAAAGATCCGTCATCTCCTCCTGTGGGATGTGGATGCCAAGAAAGAGGAATAGAGATGTGAGTTGGTATGCATAGGGCATTGATCTCTTTGAACTTCGAACACACTGGCGAAAGATAGAGATCATGAGGAGTGGAAGGTTGATGAGATCAGTGTGGATGAATTGGTGAAGCAGAGACTTGTGAAGGGAGGTCACAAGTTCACGGCTTCCATCCTTTGGAACATTAGTGTGGTGAAGATGTGGTGGATTAGGCGATGAAGTGGAGGGAAAGAGTTGGCATTCAAATGCATACGACTGGTGGGGTCGTAGGGCTGCCAAACAACTAGAGTGTGGAACTCCTCGGGAGTTGGATGAAAGGTTTTGATGTCAACTCCTATATTGGGAATTTGAAGGGCAGTGGATAAAAGGTTTGGAGTTACAAAGAAGGGAGTGCCTTTGACTTTGGTGATGAGCTTGTCATCTTTGGACAAGCGAAGATGGTATAGAAGTCCGTCACAGTGGTGGGGGAGAGTACCGCTTGTGATCGTAACAAAAGGGTGCCCAACCCTGGACATCAAAAAGAGGCAGAAGGCCTGGAAACATGTCCTGCAAAGAGATGAAGTCGACGTAGCGGGGTGCGCGACTTTGGTGAAGATGCCATGGACGTTGAGGAGTTGGAGATTTGGCGGATCACGAGCTCCGACAAGCGATCCTCTCGGTGCTTCGTACGACGCTCAGAGGTCGCCCTGGAGCCCTGGCCTTGTTCGGGAGATCTTGCACGATGACGAGATGCAATCTTCTTCGCGTTGGAGCCATGAGATGTTGATCCTGATGTAGGAGGGAGAGGGGAGGAAGAAGAGACACGAGACAGAGAGAATCCGCAAGGGAGACGGGATCTCTGTCTGCGCCTTGGAAAGGGAGGGTTTTTTGGGTGGAAGGAGGAGAAGGGTTTTTGGAAGGAGGTAGAAGGGAGAAAGGGGTGTGGGATCCTTTTTAAAGAGTTTAGAAAGGATTTGAAAGGTTGGTCCCACAAGAACCCGGTTTAAACCCTTGCCTTTTGGGCTTCCCGTTGGATCTGGCCGCTTGCTGTCGACAGGGTCTTGGTGCCTGTCGACAGGTACATTCAGAAAAAGGCCAGTTTGATTTTTTGATGATTTTGTGAACAGAATCTCTGAGCAATGTCTTCCAGGTGTTAGGTGAAGGTGTATAAGAGGTGAATCATGTATGTTAACCTACCATATACAAGGATATAATACCATAACAATTTCCTCAATGGTTTTAACATAATACCCAAGGAATTTAGGTTAAAGCATTAAGAAAACACTCATTGAAATAAAGAACATTGCACACTCACCCTTCGTTGTATAAATACAATGTAAGACAACACAATCCCCATTTTGTGGATAGGCAAATGATGCATGAAATGATATCTATATGTCAAGACAATCACAAGACCAATGACCTTGGAAATTATGACTCAGTGGAGGCTACACACTATTTCCCTTTTTGTATGAAATTTAGAAAAACAATGGGAGGAAATGGTACTTAAGAAGACGTCACACCTTTTGACGTGAGGATAGACATTACACGTGCCCATACCCCCAGTTAATTAGTGGAAGTTTCTATCATACCGTTGTACAGAGATGATGAGTTGGCCTTTTGGACGCAAGGGCAGACATTTGTGATGCCCATCACCCCGGTTACTCAGCATAACCCAACATTGCTCTATATTCATCCCAATGTAAAGTTGATTTTCATTATCTATATTTTTTGTTTTCCTTGTGAAGGATTTTTCAGAAATAGGTAGCTTTTCTCCAAGTATTGTTTTAAAAGCCAATATCAAGTAGGTGATATGATTACCTATCAATATTAGACATGCACTTTCATGACCAAAAGGCTTATCAAGTAAATTGAGACTATGTTTGCCCACAAAGAATTAATGTAGAGGAGTGAGGTTGATATCATTATAGTTATGAAATGTTTCCTAAATGATAGAACCTAAATCCAAACATGAATAGTATGTGAAAATCATAGTAGAATAAAGAATAGCTTAAATATCATTTGTATATAGTGTGGTCAAACATGCATTAAAACCTTATAGACACCTTAAATGTTAATCATGAAAATGCTCACTGAATGGGTGAAGAAATAAGCATGAAGTTCAAATTCAGGGTATCTGTCGACAGGGAGAAAAGGCCTGTCGACAGGAGACACAGATAGAAGTTGTAGATTTCGGGGAGGCAAAAAACTGTGTGCATCTGTCGACAGGCCTGCTGTCGACAGATGTCGACAGATGGACACAGACAGAAGAATGAGAGTTCTGTCTGGGCTGAGCTGTCGACAGGGCCCTTGTAGCCTGTCGACAGGGACATGTTCAAAGCAGTTTTAAGGGTAGAATGAAGGTCTGAAATGACTAATGGTTGTGAGGGAGTTGAGATGGACAAAGGTTGAACAATTTCCTTCACATTTGCATTCATCTAACCCTAACTTGCTCCCCCATAATGTGTGCCATTTGATACAAAAGGACTCAAGTTCATGAAGACATATTTGCACACAAAGACCAAGCAATGAAGAACATCAAGCATGTAGAAAGACAAACCAACAAATGTTTTCAGAATTTTAAAGAGAGTTTTGAATAGAAAATTATAAAGAAACTAATTCCAAATGTAGAGTACATGTCCCTTTTATGTCACATGACTATGGATACTTGGCGGAGAATATTTCTCACGCATAATGAGAGTTTCCAAACAAGCATGACTTGTTCTTCCACACATCACCATTTGATATACCTCACAGTTAGTGGACACAAGGGACATATGCTTAACATTTGAGTTAAGTTTCATTGCAATTTGCACACCCCAACTCTCTTCGCAATGTGGCGAATCTATCTTCAGCTAGAGGTTTGGTAAAGATATCAGCCAAATTTCTCTGTGGGTATGAAACTGATTTCCAATGATCTATTGGCTACTTCATCTCTCAAGAAATGATGACGAATTTCTATGTGTTTCGTCCTGGAATGTTGAATGGGATTCTTTGATAGATTGATTGCACTAGTGTTGTCACACAGGATAGGTGTGCATCCAATATCGATGTTATAGTCACACAACTGACTTTTTATCCACAACACTTGTGTTGCACAACTCCCTGCAACAACATATTCTGCCTCTACAGTAGAGAGTGCAACCGAGTGTTGCTTCTTGGATGCCCACGAAACCATGCAACCACCAAGCATTTGGCAATAGCCACTAGTGCTTTTCCTGTCAATTTTACAACCAGCGTAGTCTGCATCAGAATAAGAAATCAATTCAAAACTACTACCAGCTGGATACCAAAGACCCAAGGCATGCGTACCTGAGAGATATCTGAAGATTCTCTTGACCGCAATTAAATGGCTTTCCTTTGGACTAGATTGGTATCTAGTACAAAGGCAAACACTGAATTGTATGTCCGGTCTACTTGCAGTAAGATAAAGGAGTGAGCCAATCATACCTCGAAATTGTTTGGCGTCTACCGGTTTACCTTTCTCATCACATTCTAGCTTAATGCTTGTGCTCATTGGTGTTGAAGCGGGCTTGGCTTGTTTGAACTGAAACCTTTGAGTAGTTCTTTTACATATTTCTCTTGGTTTATAAAGAATCCATCTTCAAGCTGCTTGACCTGCAAACCAAGAAAAAATTGAAGCTCCCCCATTAAGCTCATCTCAAACTCACTGTACATGTTGTGAAAATTCTTCACACAGTGTGGGATTAGTGGAACCAAAGATAATATCGTCCACATAAACTTGAACAATAATTATGTGATTGCGAACTTTCTTTGTAAAGAGAGTTTGGTCCACCTTACCTCTTGAGTAGTTTTTGCTTACCAGATAGGTACTCAGCCTGTCGTACCAAGCTCGGGGTGCCTGTTTCAAACCATAGAGAGCTTTGTGTAATTTAAATACATGGTTTGATTATCATGGTCCTCAAAGCCAGGTGGTTGAGAGACATGGACTTCCTCTTTTATGTAGCCATTCAAGAAAGCAGTTTTGACATCCATTTGAGATAATTTGAACTTGTTTGAACATGCTATGCTAACAAGATCCTAACTGCTTCTAGTCTAACTACAGGTGCAAATGATTCTTCAAAGTCTATACCAAATTCCTGATTGTATCCCTTTGCTACTAGTCTAGTCTTGTTTCTAACCACCTTACCCTCTTCATTTAGTTTATTCCTAAATACCCATCTTGTTCCTATGACAGAATTTCAGGGGTTCTAGGGACTAAACTCCAGACATTATTTCTTTGAAACTGCCCAAGCTCCTCATGCATGGCATCAATCCAAGAATTTTCTTTTAGTGCTTCTTCAACAGTTTTGGGTTCCACTTGAGATACAAAGGCTAAATGACCCTGTTCAACTATTTGATTTACCTGAGACCTAGTTTGAACGGAATCATTTATGTTACCTATGACATTCTCAAGTGGATGAGCTTTAGAGTACCTCACATTAGTGATTGTTGAAGGCCCGGGTTGATCTTGCAATTGAGGAGGATTTTCTGGAGGAGGGGTGGCTGGAGGACTTTCATCTTGAGGTTGTTCTTCTTGTTGTGGATCTTCAGCAGGACTTCATCATGATTTCTGATCAAACAACCGTCATCTTCATCATCGTACCTGCGAAGAAATCCACTCTTTCCTTTTGAAACTACTTGAGTTTTTCCTTTTTCTTTTCTTTGAAGTTCCTCAAGTGTTGTTCCTTCCATGTCATCAAACATGTAGGAATTTACAATGTTAGGCTTGAGTTGGGATTCATCAAAAATGACATGTGGAGTTTCTTCCATAGTTCTAGTTTTCAGATTGAACACCCTATATGCTCTAGAATGTTCAGAGTATCCAAGAAAAATATCTTGATCGCTTTTGGTTCAAACTTGTCCAAGTCATTTTTATCATTGTTATGTATAAACACCTTTGAACCAAAAACTTTAAAGTACCCCATGGTGGGTTTCTTACCTTTCAGAAGTTCGTAAGGAGTTTTCTTGAATACAGGTCTTACCATGGCTCGGTTAAGGATGTAGCAAGATGTATTTACCACTTCTGCCCAAAAGGTTCGTGCTAATTGATTTTTGACTAGAAGCGTACGAGCCATCTCCACCAAGGTTCTATTCTTCCTTTCCACAACTCCATTTTGCTCGGGAGTTCTCGGGGAGGAAAACAGGTGGTCTATACCTTGGTTCCTGAAAAAGTCGGAGAAAGAATGATTGTTAAATTCTCCCCCGTGATCAGTGCAGATGGAGCATATTTTGTTGACATTCCCATGCTCATTTTGTTGAAGAATTCTTCAAAAACATTTAATGCTTCATTCTTGTGAGCCAGGATTTTACCCAAGTGAACCTAGAGAAGTCATCCACAATGACAAAACCATAACGCTTGCCATTGAGACTGAGTGTTCTCGTAGGTCCAAATAGGTCCATGTGCAAGAGTTCATAGGCTTTGGAAGTACTTACCGGTGCCTTTGATTTGAAGGATTTTCGGGTTTTTTTTCCCTGTGCACATGCATCACAAAAATTTTCATTCTTGTTAAAGGAGATTTCAAGAAGACCACTTACCAACTTAAGCCTCATGATCTTGTGCAATACATTGTAACTAGCATGACCGAGCCTACGATGCCACAATGTAAGCTCGTCCTGTGTTTGCTACAAGACACAAATTGTTATTTTCTGGATCATCTAAGTCAACCATGTAGATGTTATTCATTCTTTTTCCAGAAAATTTTAGGCTTCATGTTTCCTTATCAAGAATTTGACATGAATTGGATTCAAAGACAATTTTATGACCTTTATCACACAATTGACTTATGCTAAGCAAATTGTGATGAAGGCCATCAACTAGTAGCACATTGTCTATAGAGTTAGAGGCAAACTTACCAACTTTACCTGAGCCGATGATCTGGCATTTGTTGTTACCTCCAAAGATCACTTGACCTCCGTCTTTTTCCACGAGCAAACTAAATTTAGCTTTGTCGCCCGTCATATGCCTCGAGCAGCCACTGTCCAGGTACCATTTGTTTCGATTGTGGGCTGCTAGGCATTCCTGCACATGTGGATCAGACGAGAGGTTTTGGTACCCAAATTACTTTGGGTCCCATTGTATCATTCATGACAAATAACAAATGCTTAGGAATCCAAACTTGTTTGATTTTCATTTGATTTTGGTTATTCCAGCATTATTTTTCAGTGTGCCCAACCTTTTTACATATGTTGCATGAAGGTGGTTTTTGAACAACATTGTGCTTTACCTTTGTGGGAGCATGCATTGGCATTTTTCCTTTTTGTTGCCTTGTAAGTTTAGCTTTAGGAGTTTGCTGTTTGTCCTGTTTTGAGCTTGTTGCAAATTCCTTAGATTGGCCAGGAGCAAACTTGACCATTTTAGATTCTTGTTTCTTTCCCTTGGAAGGATTTTTCCTGTTCTTTGAAGGGGTTCGTTTACTTAAACTTGGGCTGGTATCAATGAAGTTTGTTAATAGATTTTTGCCAATTTCCTTTGGCTTTACTTTTTGAAACCCAATCCCATGTCTAGCAACATAAACATTTGAACCTAAAATAACATCCAGATTTTGCTTACTTTTGACAAAACTAGATAAATCTTTTGACTTACCTTTTAAGTCATTTTCAGCTTTTTCCAATTTCTCCTTTAGCTTTTCATGCTCACTATTAAGGCTTTCAAGAGAGTTCATTAAATCATCTCTTTCCTTTTGAACTTCTTGAAATTTAAGTTTCATGCTGTCCAATTCATCACTGTGTGTTTGTTCATCAAGTTTCATCATTTCAATTACCTTATTCAAGGATTCAATTTCATCATGGTTGTTTGACTCATGAACAAGGGAATTGAATTTTTTCTTAAGTACTTTATTTTCAGACTTGAATTCACAGTATTTTTCAAATAGAACAGTGTAAGTTTCTTCCCATTGAATAATAGAGTATGTTTCAAAGGAGGAATTTACCTCATTCGAGTCATCACTTCTCGCCATGAGACAGTGGATTTCATCATCTCCGGAGGTAGCTTGATTGTTCTGGTCGTCATCCTCATCACTCCAAGTGGCCACCATTGCCTTGGCCTTCTTGAAGGTGAATTTGTCCTTCTTAAGCTTCTTCTTGAGCTCGGGGCATTCTCCTCTCATATGCCCTTGTTTCTTGCACTCATAGCAAACAACTTCAGACTTTTTGTTAGAATCGAACTTGTTAGAAAAGTCTTTCTTTTGGAAAGGTTTAGAGTTACATGTACCTCTTCTCTTGAACTTCAGAAATTTCTTGAATTGTCTAGTGAGCATAGCCATTTCATCATTGTCACTCTCACTAGACGATTCACTGACTTCACTTTCCTGAATCAATTCCTTTTTGGAAACTGAAGAAGTCCTCCTGGAAGCCTTCAAGGCAAGTGGCTTCCTAGGATTTTCTTCAGTTTCTTTTCTTTTAACATTCAACTCATAAGTCATCAAGGAGCCAATTAATTCATCCACTTTCATTTTTGAGAGGTCTTTGGAATCTTCAATGACAGTGGCTTTGGTGTTCCAAGAGGATGGAAGAGACCGGAGTATCTTCCTCACCAAGTCACTCTCCGAGTATTCCTTTTTGAGACCTTTCAATCCATTTATGATTATCATGAATCTAGCAAACATGTTTGAAATGGTTTCATCATGATTCATTTTGAACATTTCATATTCTGAAACCAGCATGCTTACCTTTGATTCTCTTACCTCGGGCGTACCTTCATAGATGAGCTCAAGCTTGTCCCACACCTCCTTAGCTGAGGTGCATGTGGAGACTCTTGAGTACTCCTTCGGATGGACCGCACACTGCATCATATTGAGGGCACTCCAGTTGAGTGTCCCCTTGGCGATCTGGTCCTTGGTCCAGGTGTCCTCGTCCTGAGGCAGTTCGTATGCTCCCTTTTTGACTATTTTCCATAGTTCGAAATTTTGTGCGCGGAGAAAAACCTGCATCCGATTTTTCCAATATGGATAGTCAGTGCCATCAAAGAAGTGTGGCCTGGTCACTGAGTGTCCCTCGGCCATATACCCCTTGTTAGATTCCATTTGACCGTGAATCTCCTGATCGTAGGATCAACCAGATAAAGCAGTAAATCGGAGAAACTCGGCTCTGATACCAATTGAAGAGATGCGGAATTCCCTAAATGGTAATCTAGAAGGGGGGTTGAATAGATTACGGACAATTTAAAAGCTTAACGCCCTCTTTTTGCAATAGCACAGACAATTAAAGTGTTGGCAAAAATCAGACTATGTGTGGATGTGTGTGAGTGATTGGTAGATGAATAAGCAAGTACTCAAACGTGTATAAAAGTGTCATGCCTACCAAACATCTAACGTAAATTCGTGCAAACCACGAGACACAGATTTTACGTGGTTCGGAGTACACAACTCGTGTATCCTACATCCACGGGCCACACACACACGCAGAATCACCTGCTTATGAGCTAGTTCACGAACTACAACTCACACACGTGTTTATCTGATGTGAACCCACGATCAGATTAACACACACACACATGTATCAAGCACAACAACCGCTTGAGACACCACACACACACACAAGTATGGAATAGAAAGAACAGGGAAGGGTTTAAGAGTTGAAGAACAAATCCAATAAGCAAACTCTTCCTCTGAACATCCTCCTGGAGTCCAAGCCTCGACTTTGAGATCAGATGTTGATGTAGATGCTTGAATCCAAGACGTTCGGACTTCACCTTCCGCTGCAAGAGTCTTTCGTTCTTGGTTCTGGGTGGTAGGTTGAAGCAGAGCAGCAGAGCAGCAGAACAAGGCTTCTTGTAAGAACTCTTTAGGGTTTTTTCTTGAAGGCCGCTTGTGTACGAGATTTGTTGTAAAAGGTTGCTTATATATGAGTGTTAACATATGGAAAGTCGTACTCTATAGAACCACTAAGTTTGGCAACTTGCAAAACTTCCCGTAATATGATTTCAGTCCGTCTGTCGACAGGTATTGCATCTGCTGTCGACAGGTGAAGACAGCTTGTGAAGAACCAGAAGGCTGAAGGCTCTGACTGTGTGCATCTGTCGACAGGTGCTCTGTTGCTGTCGACAGGCGCAGGCCTTCCTGAGCTTTTGATCTTCGGACTGGTTGCATCTATCGACAGGGTCACTCCTGCTGTCGACAGGTAATGCCTTGGCAGAACTGGCTGCTCTCTGACTGTTTGTATCTGTCGACAGGTCCTTGCTTGCTGTCGACAGGTACCTTGTCTTTTGACTTTTTCTTGAACTTTCAAGCTTGTTTTTGGCACATGTCTTGCATGGTATATCTCCTACAAAAGTAAACATGATTAGTGAGATATTATGAACATAAAATCAAGTATTGTACCAAGTTGTTATGACAAGTTATTGTTTGAAGATCTCATTCATTTAAAACTCAATTCACATTGTTATCACTTGTTTGCATTGTACATCATTGCACATCAATGTTCATCATCAAAAACATGTTGTCATGTTGTATTGATTAATTAGAATGTGAGAACCCAACACAAAGTTACCTTGGGCTGCCATGGATCTTTACTCTTTAGATCGTTGGATCCTTTCTTTGTCGAAAAGACTCGCTTTGATACCACTTGTTGCCCAGTTGACGAGCCCAGAGGGGGGGTGAATGGGACTTTAAAAATTAATCTAGAAGATACCTTTAAAAAAAACATTCACAAAACGTTCTTCGAAGTAGGTTAGTGACTGTTAGTTTAAATATCAAACACACAAAGAAGACAATCACACAACATAAGGATTATCCTGGTTCGGACCTCCTTTCCTTAGGAGTCCTACGTCCAGTCCCTAAGCAACAACTCAGGATTTCACTAACTAGGGTACAGTCCCCCTAAGGATGCTACAATACCCAGCTTAGCTGGTCTTCCTTCACACCCGAAGGGAACAACACCCTGGATACCACATCAGGTCTTCCTTCACAACCGAAGGGAACAACACCCTGGATACCACACCAGGTCTTCCTTCACAACCGAAGGGAACAACACCCTGGATACCACCAGGTCTTCCTTCACAACCGAAGGGAACAACACTCTGGATACCACCAGGTCTTCCTTCACAACCAAAGGGAACAACACGAAAGAATGAATGAAATTCAAGCCCCTAGATCAAGCTTTTGACAAGCAAGGATCTGAAGCAACTAGAACTGAGAGCAAAGATCTAAACAAGGCACACTCTCAGAACTACACGGGCTCTCTCAAGATTTTCACAAACTAGTGGAGAGCTAAGAGCAAAAACTAAGTGGAATGAAGTTCTTGGCTCTGGACTTTCTTCATAAGAATTTGAATGCTTGAATATGCGATCTCTGTCATTCTTCTGTTCTTCTGACTTGAATTTATATCTTCAATTTGAAATCTGGACGTTGAAGTGTCCATTGTCTCTCTTTTGAGTAGTCGTTAGACTGAATGACATCTGGAGTCTTGGAAGCTTCCAGTCAACAGTCTTTTGATCACTTAAGCATGCAAAGAGATGAGATCTTCTGAAATATTCGTTGGCTTCTATTTTGTTTAACGTTGTACCATGAATCTAGTTCAGAGGTCTGCACAAATGTCAATCTCAAATAGCAGACAGCTAAGCTGTCTCTGATGTCAGTCAACGTCAGTAGCAATAGACATGAAAATAGTAATGCAAAATAGCTTAAGTCTAAAAGTCATAATCAGAGTAGGCACGATAAAGGATGATATGGTCTGCATGCATGCATAGATACGTTCAGATCTCATAAATGCAAAAGCGTCAGAGAGATGTCTATGTGGACTTTGACTAGTCAACGCTTTTAAGATGAATAAGATATCAAGATATGAAATCGATGGCTATATGACTTATGAAATCATTATGAATACTAACAAGTCATTATAGAGAGCAAATTGTTACAACAAACAAGTCGTTGCGAGTTTTAAAGAAATCGTTATGGTAACTTATGAAGTCGTTACAACAAGCAAGTCGTTGCGAGTTCTAAAGAAATCGTTGCGATAACTTATAGAGTCGTTATGACAGGCAAGTCGTAACTTATAGAGTCGTTGTGACGAGCAAGTCGTTACGGGCTCTAAAGAAATCGTTACAAACTTATAGAGTCATTATGACAAGCAAGTCATTACGGGCTCTAAAGAAATCGTTACGGTAACTATAGAGTCGTTATGACAGGCAAATCGTTACGAGCTCTAAAGAATCGTTACGGTAACTATAGAGTCGTGTGACGAGCAAGTCGTTACGAGTTCTAAAGAAATCGTTACGGTAACTTATAGAGTCGTTGTGACATCGACTTGTTTAAACAATAGACTTTTTAGTCTTATAAGGAAATCGTTGCGATCACTTATAGAATCATTACGGCATCGTTGTTTGAAACAACATGACTTTCAGTCTTATAAGGAAATCGTTGCGATCACTTATAGAACGTTACGACATCGATTGTTGAAACAACATGACTTTTCAGCCAGAAGGAAATCGTTATGATAATTCTATTGAAATCGATAGTTAAAGAAACGTTATGGCTTCAATAGAAGTCGATATGGACTTAGAGAAATATCTGTTGAAAAGATTAAGCTTCAGAGAAGATGCTACTTTATTGGCTTGTTGACCTTGGTATTTTTCCTGTACTTAAGACTTATGAAATATTCATTAGATATAATGAAAACTCTGGGTTTGTTAATCATCAATATATATATATATGTAATTAATTAAAATTACATGGGGACAGACTAGTCATCAAATTATTCTATTACTTAGCTATTTTCCTGTACTGTACCATTCACACAATAGTTCATACAAACACTTTTCATTGCGACTGCCAAAGCTATAATTAAAGTCAATCTCTTAAATATCGTAACTAGCTCTGCCTGATTTCTTTATACCACTTAGCTTAATATGCTCAATGGCTTCTAGCTAATCATTCTTTTCATTCTGAACCATAACTCTATCTTACTCTGAAATTCTAATCTTAACTTCAATCTTTTTCAAACATAAACTTTACCTTCTCTGCTCAAACTATAATCAATTGCTAATCAACAATAACCTTATTTGTAACACTGTATTCCTTAACGAACCAATCTATGCAACAATTCTCATAAACTATTACTTGCCAAACTAATATCTTTCGATGGTTGTCAGAAAAGTCCACTATGCATGATCTTCTTTTACTCTTCTTTGTTTAACGGACCACCTCTGCTCAAACCTCTGATTATCAAAACACCCTTATCCTCATCGGACGATCATAATTCTTTGCTCTTCTATTTACCCACACTTTATTGAAGTCAACTTGTCTCTCATTAATCATCTCAACTTACCAGAGCATTAATCACATTATTACTCAAGCTACTTCTCAATTCTTACTAACACAAATCTCAAACAATACCTCTGCCAAGGCCCTCATCTGCAACTTATCACACACACACTATTCCTTACTAGTAACATTCTGCTGATCTATTGCAGTAGTACACCCTATATCTGTCTCTGATAACTCTGTACTTTACTAACATATATCAGGCATATCCCTCTCAGGGCACTACTTTACCTTTCTCCTTTAATCTCTGCAATTGAAAACCTTTAAACACTATACTTTAACTGCACTCTGGCACACTGGTGCAACCACACAACCAATACTACTATCCACGCTGTGGCTCAACAACTGCTCACAACTGCCAATTTAACAAACAGAAACACACGGTTTACGTGCCAAAGACTCACGTAAAAATTACTTTATATCACACAAAACCACAAACTCACTACCAGCATTGGACATTAATCCATGTATTGGGACATTGTAATCTTCAATGTCTTTTCATATTCTAACTGGACATTGCTCTGATACCAACTATGATGGCCCTGGATATTTATGCCCATTAAGGCTCTATATCCAGATCCGCCTCCCGCGAACGGACCGAAGTCTCGCAAGAGATATCTCACACAAGTGTCCAGTAGGAATATAAAAGACCACTACACAATATAAGACACAAGAAACTACATGTGCTCATACCTGCATATAACAATTTACAACTGTCCCATTACATTATTACATGTCCAATTAAAAAGTACAACTACATAGGGCATACCCCGAGAGAGCACAAGCTCACACAACACTACTAACTACAACTCAACTGCTGGTGGTACAAGTCTGACACAATGCCGTTGCAAGCCAAACACACGGCAAGCCCTGAAAAGAACTGTAGGGAAGTGAGCCTCAACAAGTCACAGACTCAGTAGGGGCTACCCAAAAACAACAACAAACTACGGTCACCTCAACCCCAGAGGGTCTCATTGGCAACGTCAATAGCCAAACCATTTCATGCTCACAACAATTGTATTTAAACTACAATTAAATATAAACACCTTAATCAAACATAACTTTGGAAGGTAAGAAGAGGCTATAGGACTAGTTCCACACCACTAGTCCGCTCAACAATAGTAACGCCTAGGCCTCAAGCCTCACAGGCAAACTACTGCCTAGGCTATAAGCTTCACATGCGAGTCTCAAGTATGTGGGTAACAAGACTGCTAACCAAAAGCTGGCCCTTTATACCCAAATCACAATATGTCGGAAGCCACACACAGAATGGCAGGGCTTGCTACAACGGCCAATCCTTCACACACGAGAACCATGTACGGAAGCTTACCCGAGGAAGGGTAAAGCACATTGAGTGGAAGGTCACACCACACGGCCTCCACGAGACACAGTTCCACGTCAACACCAGAAAAGACTGGTATATGACGTACCACCACAAACCATTATCCATACAGGGTACAGGTACCTACTACCGCAAGGTACCAGCATGGAAACCACAAGTAAACCAGTGCCGTAACAGGGCACACCATAACGAGCTAAACCACATTTAGTGAGTCAACACTCACCAACCATAACCAAAACTGTGCCACCACTCGGGCACACCACAAGCCACAACCGCAGTCACAACTATGCCAACACCAGGGCACACCTCGAACGAGTCAAACCTCGACTACGAGTCACAAACTCACGAACCACAGCCAAAGCACGAGTCGGAAAGGAACGACGCCACCATACGGGAACGAACTACTGGCTGATCAGGCCAGTATCCAACCCGGACAACACAACAAAAGAACAACCTCTCAGTCTCGCAGTCACGGACAAAAGGTCCAACTGCCGCTCCACGAGAACAAGTCAAACAACTGTGGAGACCAACCAACACCACACCTGCAGACACACAGCTGCAGGTCCATGCCTGGCACCTCTAGGGTCTCTGGCCAGAGCACCCTAAAGTGAGGCACTGAAAAACAGGACTAGCTGGGGACCAGTGTCGACTACTGGTGTCCGTACCCCCAACTACGAGCGCGCTACAAGCGACTGCACACCCACAAACACAAGCTACTGCCCTACTGTCGTCTTTCCCTCAGCCGAACGTACAACTCAAACATAGGAGTGAGGGTGTCCAGGAAGACGACACATACCTCGACGGTACCTCACTGTACCGGGACAAACCCCAAGCACAACAAACACACGTGCCTGGCTCACAAAGAACCTAGGTACCCGACTAGACAGACATTCCGGAATAGGCGCCGGACCACCACACTCAGCTAGTACAAATCACGATACTTACATGTTCCATCTTTATTACAAACCACGATACATATGTGAGGAATAGCGTGTTCTGGTCACATATGACTCACAAGCTAACCCACACCATAACACATATAAACCATATTAATAATAATACCACGGCCTGTCACCGGTCACCTTGTGACAATGGAGGTCACACTAAACACTGACCACGATAATCACATAATAATTATACTTACACTTTACTAATCATTTATCTAGAATAATTTACAAAAGATCCTAGAGGATCGAGGCTAGGTTCAGACGTGAACCTCATCGCCACAATACCACGAACTAACCACAATAATTAATATATAATGAACACAATAATGTACGATGTGCCATGCACACACAAATCACAGGTACGACATTCAAACCACGTAGACACCACGTGTTTAATACACCAGCCAGGTGCACCACACGTCATTCACGTAAACAACATGTCCAACACATGGACAGTACGCTCCAAGAGTGCTACAGGTGCCAACGCACCACACATACTACGTAAACACCAAACTGATTACGTACATAACACGCTAACCACATAAAACATGCCCACCTCGTGAGCAACACGCTTCGTGAGCGTAATAAGTGCACTGGCTCCATCTGTCATTGCCATGCACAACAAATACAAATAATCGTTTAACCATAACACTAAAAACATACATGTCCAGACCTCTCAGCTGAGGTCGCGACAAGGGGCCAGGTCGCCTTCAGAATGCGACGCCCCGACCTGTCGCAATGGGAAACCCTATCGCGACGGATCGGCCTGTCGCGACTTTGTCGCGACGGCAAGGTCTGTCGCCTTCACAGGCGCAAACCCTAATCCGGGAGGAACTCCACGGATTACCACTCCATACCATTCAAACCACGATTAATTCACATTTTACATGCTTTAATGGATACCCTGACATGGTATCTACTGTTTCCAAAGCAATAAACGAACTAACAAGCAATCCACAACATGAATCAAGGTAGAACACCCTACCTTCGCAAAGAACGCGAAAACCGGAGATCCCTCGGCGTTTCCCCCGCTCCACACGACGTCCTCGCGGCGAGAACACGCCCTACGCGCCTCCAGAACCTCGAATCGCCAAGAAACCTCGCAGCAGCTTCCCCCTGGTCGAGCAGAGCTTGTGGAAGCTCTGTTCGGCCGGGGTTCTTAAAAATAGCATAACAGTTAAGAACGCGACGTAGCCCTACGTCGCGACCTAAATGCGACGTGGGAGGTCGTCGCCTTCCTACACCTGACGTCAGCAGACCACTCAACGCACAACACTTGGCGCGCATGCAGACGTCGACGCTCAACGACGGCAACAGGAACGCGACCACCAGGGCTGTCACGTTCATAACGCGACACATACCCCTGTCGCATTCACAGGCAGAAAACCTGTGAGCACTTTGGGCCCAACCTGGCGGCCCACCAAGCCTCACAACGCGTGCAAACACCTGAAACACGTACTAATGGGCCACACATTGGCCACCAAACCTACTAAACACGGATCCACAATGATCCGAAAAATGGCGACGTTACACTTCTCCTCCAAGCTCCTTTGTCCACAGCTCTCCTCCACGACCTCCAAAGCTCCAGCAATCGTTCTATGGGTTGATGGGCCGATTTGGGGGTGTTTTGTTTGGTTTAAGAGTCCTTACCCATTCTAAACTCCTCCATTCTAATAAATCTGAATTTTCTTTATTTATCTCCTTCTCTCTTTGCATTTATCTCCTACTTTGGATGGAGGAGAGGTTAATTTCGTGGGTAAATGATTAGGGTAAGGTTAGGACTCTTTTTAGGATAGATTTGGGTCATTAAATAATTGTTTTAACCCTTTACCTATTTACCACTAATTTTTACTCCGAATTTAGCTTAATTATCTCCCATCTCATGATGGACTCTTCACCTTTGGGCCCAACAATCCATGTTATGACTATTAGTACAACCCATAGCTAATTAACTTAATGGACTTTGATTTAATTCTCTTTTATTTCAATTATTCTCTCTTTATTCTAATTTAATTTTGTTTATCACATTTATTAATTAATTTTTTTTTATTTTATTTGAGATTTAAAAATCAAGATTGCTACATATCAAGATCATTAATAAGATCATTCTATATCACATCAGGGTCATTAATAAAGTTTATTTCTACTTGAGATGTTTTGAGTTCTTTATAAGTTCAAATAATTTTATCAACTCAAAAATAAAAATTAGATTTTTCAGAATTTATCACCAATAAGTACTGATAAATGTTTGATAAACTATCCAGTTTATCAAAGCGACAAAACAATTATCAAGACTGATAAATCTCTTTTATCAAAAATTATTAAGACTTATTTAGTTATTAAACCTGTTCTAAATCTCACCTCTAAAGATATGTTGTATTACTTGAGGATGTGCGTCATATTGCTGTAAAACAGGCTTCCAAAAAGGGAAATAGTGTTAGATCTGTTAGAAGAGAAAGACTTTGTGCACTTTCAAAAGTGCACAAAGTGCAATCCACATGGGCAACTAACTCATGTGGCACCATTCACATGGGTTGGTAGCCCATGTGACACCCCAAAAAGTGATGCCACATGAGTTAGTTACCCATGTAGATTACATTTTGTGCACTTTTTCTCCTGCTAAAATTTTGAAAAACTTTAGTTTCAAAACTGGTTAGGCCACCGTCTCTGTGGTCATGGGTCCTTTTTTCTAGGCAATGATTGAAATTGGTGGAGCGAAAATATTTTATCTATATGAGAGAGAGAGAGAGTTAGCTCTCCTAATTTCACCATTTACTTGTTTGACCTGAGCCTTAATTCACAGATTATACGTTTATGGCCTTTTGTACATACTGTTGATTAATATAATTTTAATCTTTACTTACCAAAATAAAAATGTGTTGGATTAATCCGGAATAACTCGAGTTTAGTCTCGGCCCAATCTATTTTGTCCTCAGTTAACTCTTTTTTTTTTCTTCTTTTTCCCTAATGTTTTTTTTTAAATAAATTAATTTTATCCTAATCTTTTTTCCAAAGAGATCCATAAATAAAGATTTGGTCGAATCTAGAGTCGAGAGTTAAACGGTCCATCCCTTGCACTGCTTTCTTTTGGCGGCGAGGGGCCAATCCCATATCCAACATAAAAATCTGTGACAACGGACCACTTCCACCGCCTCTAGTCTTCTCAGTTCTCACCTGGCTGCGCCGCGGGCACAATGCTGCTGCTGAGCCAAGCCCCCAACGGTGCCCTCTCCGCCCGGCGCTGCGCTCCGGCGGCGCCGCCCGCCATCTCCCCCTTCCCAAACCCCAGACCTCCCCTCTTCTCCAAGCCCCGACCCGCTCTGCCCTCCCGCAGCCGCCCGGCCAGGAACCTCCGCCTCACCCTCGCGTCGTCCAGCCCCGTCGAGGGCGCCGCAGAGCCGGGCCCCTCTTCTTCATCTTCGTCGTCGTCGTCCTCCCCGGTCACCGTCTCCCCTCCCCCTCCTCGGCCCCCATTCTCTGGCGGCGACGAGAAGACCGTGTTTGTGGGGCAGCAGGGGGTCCCGTTGGAGGGGGTGATACGGTTCGACAAGCCGGGGCAGCCCTCGCGCTTGGAGTCGTGGGGGTGAGTTTGGTCTCCGCCTGCTCTTAAATTCTTTTTGGTTCTGGTAAAGGCGAGAATTTGAATCGTCTATGGGGTTTTTCTCTGTGGGGCGTGGGGGTGCAGGCGGGTGGCGCTGCTGGCAGGCGGGGATGTGCTATTCCTGCTCGTGTTCGCTGCCGTTGGAAGGTTCAGCCACGGGCTCCCAGTCCTTGATGTGGCAACGCTCCGTACCGCCGACCCGTTTGTTGCTGGTAGGTTTGTAAATTCCTCGAAGGATGTTTTTTTTTTTTCTCCTGCTCATTTACTTGTTTTACTCTAGAACTAAAAGATATGAGTTTTGGTAGGATGGTTTCTGGGTGCCTACTTTCTTGGAGGCTATGGAGATGATGGGAAAGGATTTAATGGTACATCGGCTGGGGTTCTTGCTGCAGCCAAGTCTTGGGCAGTGGGGATACCAGTAAGTGCCCTTAACATGAATAGAACATTTTGCAGTTTCCTTTGCTATGCATGTAACAATGCAGCTCGTTGATTTACTGTTAATGTGTCCCTAGTGTTTTGCCTAATCGGTAATGTGATCCTGGTGCACATTGCCTTGGGGCAATATGGACAATGGAAATAATTGATTGTTGAAAGGAGTTCCCCACTTTGACGGATAGATGTGCAGGTGATTGTCAAGAACATGAACGCCTGCGGTGGATGACTAATGTATGAAAATTCAATCCTGCTTTCCCCAACCTACTAAGCCTTATATTGATGCAACTACATGGGGTGCTACTGGCCTTATTTTTCTTCTATAGGATATATAGAGGTAGGAAACCCAGGTGGTATTCATAATAGATTGGTACAACTTGAGGGCCTAGTATGAGTTATGGCCTTAATATAATAATAGGACTTTTCATGTACCCATCAACTAGCCGGTAACTATGCATTTGAAGATTTGAATGTGTGGCCAGACAGATTTACCACTTCCACAAAAATTACTGAGCAAATATGATTTGGCCTCTGACTTAATAGTTAATAGATGCTACATGTGGTAATTATGTACAGAGGTACTTATGGTATATAAGAAGAATCAATATGAACATAACTTGACATTCTGAGAAGCTTAAAGCTAAGTGATGGGTCATCTAAGTCCCAAGTATGATATCCTTTCAGATATTCAATATGCTAACCAGTTACTTGGAAGGGAAAGGACCTATTGTAGATTTTCACCTGGCTCTATAATGGTCAGGATACAGTCATGCCCACTACTTTCCCCAAAAGTTAGTTACCTGGTCCGATTTTGAATGAGACTGTGTGTCCAAGGATGAAAGTATATGACTGTATGAATATTTTTATGAGACTGGACAAAGCATGTGTCATAAGATGGAACAATATATTAAATGCATCTTAAGAACTTCGCATAGTGAGGCTAGTCATTTTGTATAACCTTTACCATGCTGGTTTGAGGAAGAACATTTAAGTCAACTGATAATGGTCACATTGCATTCACCATAAAAGACAACTAAAAGGTATATATATGTCAAGGACCCAACAACCGATAATAGTATATACATTTTGTTTAACTAAAAGGTACATTTAAGTCAAATAAAATTATAAAGAATTGAATTGAAATAATTTCCAGAGGCCATTTTACATGTTGCACATATAAGAGGTTATGAGAAACATGCTTATTCTTGTAAAGGGAGAATCACATTAATCCAAGGAAAAGTTGTTGTAAGTTGGTGATATCTGTTCTTGACTAAAAAGTTTCTTTTTCAGGATTAAAGACAGCTTGCAGTTTATCTTTCCTATACTCTGGTCATTTGTGCTTCTAATTATGTAATCATTTCACTGTTTTTTATTTGGACTTATAGGATGCCTTGTGTATATTTCTGTCCTATCACCCAACAACCTTTTTCTGGGAATCTATAAAATAGCAGCATTCCCCTTCTTGCTAGCCAGCAATCGCCAGATTCCTTTTTGCAGAATAGATGTCAGGTTGACAAGTGACTAAACAAAGCTTTGTTCAGATCTTTGAGATTGTGTTTAATCATTTGTGGTTTTCCATGAATGATCTTTTTCCTTTCATTACTGTTCAAAGGAGAAACATGTACGTGGGATAAATCTGCAGAAACAACTGAGATCTTCAATTAGACATTATTTGGAAACCTTTTTTTAACCATGTAGTTTTTTTTCTTTTCTTGAGGCCTTGCCTGAAGAAAATATCAGTGACTTATGTGATACTTCATATGGTTTAGTAAATCCATTGCTTGAAGGGCTGCCAACCTCCCTTCTGCTTTATGAGGCCTTACCACATTTCTGATCGGGCATACTTGATATAAATATTTGTGAACTATGTCACAGGCCATGGTGACCCAGTTTTGGTACTTGTGAGCTGTGTGGAAACAGACTGAATCTGTTCTTTGTTGCAGATAGGATTGGGCATCAGGTCCCTTGCATCAGGTCATATCCCACCAACTACTTTCATGTTGATAACTATGGGGACAACAGGATTTTTGCTTATTGGATGGCGAGCTCTACTGTACACTCTTCTGCCTAACCAACAAAGCAAGAAGAATGATGTATTCAGGCGAGGCAATCCATTTGAACTTTTTGAGGTCAGTGAACTATACAAAGTGCTGTGAGTTGAAAATTTCCTGTGCATTAAGATTATAACCTCATACTGGCTTTTTTCTAATTTTGTCGAGTAATATGGATTAAAGGAATAAACATGAAGTTGATGAAGCAATCTCCAATTATGTACAAGTGTCAGGCTAGAGTGTCTACGAACCAAATTCTCCATTAAATAATCAAAAAGATCTGTGCGGCTATCATTGATCTCTCTCATTCAGTTGAAAGTGGTCTTCCATTGATCTCTGTAGCAGTCCATGAGCTTATAGACTGACATAACTGCTAGCAGAAATGTATCCAACTCTACATCTACATTTACCTTTCAAAAAGGAAGAAACTTCCAGTTGCACTGATCATGCAGTTTAGTCAGTGCTCTGGGTTGATGATTCTATTGATAATGCATGTCTTTGTCATCTGTGAGGTTGCAGGTTTGGTTGCACCCGCAAAGGCTGCTGTGTAGCTGGGTTGTGGCAGACCTGTTCCTCTGTCAGGAAGTGGGTTATTCGTTAGCATATTTCTGTTGGGAGATAGGGGCACAACCTTTCCCATATGCTTGAACTGAACTGGGAGCAGGGATGGGTTTCCCCCTGGATATCAAATTAAGGAAAAGGAACTTCTGACCTCTAGAAAGTAAATTTGTGTATCACTTCTTGGCGTCTGTCAGTTGGTAAATCTAATACATTGTGGCGCGAATATCTGGAAATCTGAAAAATTCCAGTTGGATCAGCAAAAATCATTTCTTGAAGAGAGATGAAAGAACATAAAGGGAAATTCTCATATGTGACTGATAATCCTTATCCTTTCAATTTTTTCAGTCCTTTTGAATAAACAAAGCCCACTTTCATCAACAAAATTGCCATGGTCTTGTAATATGAAGGAATCTTCTTGGATTGGATGAACCGTCATCTTAGTTGGAGAGTGGATCCTACAAATAGTACATTTCAACAACCAGACTTGGGTTCAGAATATCACAAGTTAATTTGGAGAACAGACATCGTGCAAAACCCTAAATAGAGAGTTGACAATTGTGCATCCCAGTTAAATCTCATGAAATCACAAGAATCATAGTCGCCTGCCTGCATACTGGGGCACCATGTTGGTATCTTTTCCCGTTGATCATTATGCTGATTGATAACATTATCCATCATAGGCAAGCTTGAGTCTTTCAAAAGAAAGCAGGAGCCCCATACGTGCAAAGAAAGTTTATGAGGATGTTCAACAAAAAAGAGGAAGCTATTGCAAATGAATCTCACATGGATTAGCTTCTTACATGTTGCATAAAGTTGTGTATGTCTGCTGCTTGATCAGATTTTGGGACGCATTGGTTCACTAGCTTGAAAGGATGACATGTTTTAACCTTCCAAGGAAAAAGAAGATCATCATGCTTCGTATTGTGCTGATATGCAATCTATTTCTCCTCTTTTTTGCCATCTTGTTTTCCTTGCGCACTTTAAATTCCTTTCCGCAAGTCTCCTTTTTAAGATGCTTCTTCTAGACAAGTCATTTTGCTTCTTTCATGATGCATGACTTTTCCTTTGGCAATGTCTGGAGAAATACTGAACTGAAGTTCTATTGTCCTCTTGCTCAGCATAGTCTAAGCTCCCCAATTATGTCCTAAAGAAACAATAGAAATCTAGAAAAAAAATGATAAGTTTCTGTGTTGGTGTTCCCCTGGAAGCTAACATGCACTGTTTCTGTCGAAGTGAGAATCTTCATCTGTTGTCGACCTATATGCAGTTCTATCAATTTCAGAACAAAATACAACATTCTAGCTGACATGTTAGCCTCAAAAAAGAAAGCTTTTCATTGCATTTTCTTACATATATATATTTTCTCCTTGCAGCTGTTAACATCACTAGTACGAAGATGGTGATAATAGCTACAAAGTCTACATTTCTCCTGTCTTCTTGCCTGTTTCCCTTGGACAATCTGTTGAGTATGAGCTTCCTTTTCCCCACTCACTAGTCTTTCATCCTGTAATATATTCCTTTTGTCATCTTAGCACCCATATGTATCTTTCTTGGTTAACCCTGTAAAGTGTGAACACTAAAATTACATTTCAAAAGTAGTTAGGGAGAAGCTGTGGTTTCATCTTTCTACAGAAGCTCGTATGGATGTGATTTGTTTGATCAATTCGAAATCCTAAAGAATTATCTGTTATGTCGTTTTGCTTTTAGAGAGAGAAAAAAAAGGAATAGGACATTTATAGAGTTTGCGACAAATGAAACAGTTGGATTTTGATGCTTTGAGATGAACCGCGGTAGACCATCCACAGCTTTAGATTCTGATGAAGATGTTAATGGCTACTGTACTCTCACTGCATGCTTCCTACATCCACTCTCTTTCTTTTTTATATTGACTTGGGGTTGGGAGAATTCTTAAACAGCCAGATGCGGCTGACAGTGATGAATTAGGTTTTTTGCATATATTCCTATCTTAAAATGAAAATTATGTTAAAATCTATCGCAAATTAACATTTGTATTTATACTTCTCTTATGTGAATTAATCTCACCTATGCCCTTTTGGCAAGCTTCTGTCAAAATATCCATAGAATATGTCTTCTTTTTATATTTCTGTTTAATGCAAAAAATGATAGAAAATGGCACACATGATGAGTAATTCACAGAAGCACGGTATAAATGTTTAGGCAAACACTTCACAAGTGGGGGGGGGGGGGTGCTGCCATCATGGCAACGAGGTCCACACCTAGTTTGTGAGAGCGAGTAGCTTGAACGAGTAATTTTCGACCGAGTATTAAGTATTTTTCAAATGTTTAATGTGAACCTAGAATATACTTTTGCATAATTTTAATTTAAGAGGATCATATATGTAAAAAAAAAACCGTAATAAATTTGATAAGCGCTAAAAGAAGAAACTGGTTTCCTCCTCTTCTGAAAGAAAATTTCAGTGAGAATCTAGTAGATTCCTTGCTCCCATCTCATTCCCAATACTTCTACCATGACCTCGCCTTGGAAAACCCTAAATAGAGTTAGCTTCCTCTTTTCTTTTTTCCCCTTAATTTTGTGGGAAGATGGACATGAAGATTACATTTAATGATGGCCTAGCGACGAGTTTTAACTTCATGATCACATATCCACAGGCTTTAGCCTATGAGTTGTTGTTATTATTATTATTATTATTTGGAGGGGGGGGGGGGGTGGAGAGAACCTTACCCTATGAACAGTGGCTTAAATTGCTGTAAAACAGTGAAATCCTTGGATCGTGAAATCACTGATGCCTTTGTTTCATCACCGTGTCTAAGGAACACGGATCGGTTCTGTCCGATTCACCTCTAATTTTATCCAACTCGAAATGAATCGAGTCCCTCAAGTGAACTGAACCAGATCGAATCAGTTTGGTTCGGTTCAAATTAAAAATAGATAAAAAGATAGATTTTAAAGGTATTGCAAGAGTCGACCGCACCTAAGCCCACTGCGCCATAAGCAGTCTTATGATATTATATATTCTTATGATATTATATATTATTGTCGATGGGCGACGGTCTTCTCCAAAGATTTGGGGGGGGGGGGGGGGGTAACTAAAATATGAGCTGCTTTGGGAATTGAAATGTAGACATCTCTTAATATAATGATCTCTCGCCCTTTGATCCTGGTGTCACTCCCGGCTTGTGTAGTGAAAGTGAAGTGAAGTAACATTCCTCACAAATCTTCTCAAATGTCTACCTCTGCAAACGGAATTATAGACCATCCAAAAAAATCAAGATTTGCATTTGGAGGTTGTTTGGTGTCCTGTAATGTTACCGTAAAACATTGCAGAAACCACCGTTAACCAACGTATAATAGCTAGGATGCCATACGGTTTTTATGGTAATTTCATTGCATTCAAAGTCTTGCAAAATTTTCAATCTCAAAATCAGTTAGACTGATATGACAACCTTTCTAGTCAGCTTCAATTCTCAGCCTAAAACTACTGTGAATCTAGGTCCGTGACTTTGAAGTAAGCGGTCATAAAATCAAATACTTTATTTTCATGATTTAAAAATAAAATGGGATCCTCTCAGCCCCGCGCAGGAGAGGGCTTGGTCAGCACAATGGGGTGGGATGGATTTTTTTCAATTTTTTCCCTATGTAAAACACAAAAAATATTACATAAGATGAGTTAAAATGAAAAAAACCCACCCCACCCCATTTTACTGACCGAGCCCCCTCTTGCGGGAGGCCGAGAAGACCCAATTTCTTTAAAAATTGGCATTTTAAAATCGATATTTTACTTTTGTTTTACTTCATGCACACAACCCTTAAGAAAGACCGAACAAGAGGAATACTTGGTACCTACCCTAAACAGGTGGGCATTGCCGTTGTAACACCATGGTGGCACCATTGCAGCAGCCAACAATGACTGACAGTACTATCGGTGATCAACGGCGGTGTGTCTGGCTAATCGAGTAAAAATTTGACGTGGGCTATTTGACATCCGATTTGATTGGTTGGACATTGAACCCCACCAATCACTACAAAAAATCTTAGCTCTGCCTACAAAAGTTGCTTACGATTCAGTATATTCGTAAGGTATCCGTATGGATAGACATATCTATACTTACGGACTATACATGTCGTAAGTACATCAGACAAAGTTTGTTCTTAAACTTTTAAGATATGCCTACCCCTATGGCGTAATATCGTAAGCACATAACTATTTCATTTAGCTACGGAGTTTTATTGGGCGGCCATTCAACTTTGGAAGTCCCGCGCCCCGATTGAAGGGAGAAAAAACCCCTCCTTCGACCCCTGGCCTCCACTCTCCTCCTTCGACCTCTCCACTCTCCTTGCCTCCTGCCGGCGAAAGGGCAACAACGGCGAAAGGGAAAAGGGGCAGCAGCGGCGATAGGGCAAGAACGGCGAAAGGGCAAGTAGTGGCGTCTCCTGCCGAACTTGCGGAGAAGGCGGTAGCAGGAGGCGGTAGCAGGCAGGCTGTGCGGCGGAACTTGCGGAGAAGGCGCCGTCAGCAGTTTAGGGCAAGCAATGGCGGCGAACTTGCAGGCGGCGAACTTGCGGCGACAGCAGGGGAACTCCGGCCACCCATTCCTCCTTCCCCTATTCCTCCGCGTGTCCTCCACGCCGCCGGGCATCTCCTGCCGACCCCATTACCTTCTTCCTCCTCCGCTTCGTAGCGGGTGTTTGGCCTCTCCGACTGCTCATCCCCCATCGCCCGTTTTCTTACGAACGCTATGCTGCTGCATGTGGTTTGTTTTTTGCAAAGTTGTGGGTTGATTGATCGCCAAAGGTGAGTCCATCGCTGCGAAGGTGAGTACTCTTTTCCGTTTTCTTAGCTTCTTTGTCTCCCTCGTGGTTGGGTTAGGTTGAATGTGTTTGCCGCATCATCAAAAGGGTCAAGATTTCAGATAGACAAATGCTTATTGCATGACCCCTCGGCCTGATTTCGGCCCTTTCATTGGCCATCCTCCTGCAGTACACAAGGGATCGATCTTTTCTACATGGGGTTGAGTTTAGGGACTTTTTAAGACTAGTCAGAAGAATTGCCTGTGTGCCATCTTGGGTACTCCAAATCCCCTTGTTTATGCGCCAGTTTCTGGAACAATCTTCCTTTTTTTTCTTCTGATGTTGTGAAATTGGGTGCTTGTTTAATAGAAAAATGGTTTCTTCCCCGGTTCTTAGGAGTCTGGTCAATTTTTAATAGTATCTCTGCTTGTGTCATCCCATTTTTTATGCAACATTCCACTGTGATCCCCAATAGTTTATTAAGCTTCATGATGGGAGATCAGCAGCTTAAAAAGGTCTCCATCTGTTTGCTTCTGCATGCTAACAAAACTCATGAGCCTTGCAATCACTTACTGTTCCGCCGCATTCTTCGTCAAAGAGGCCTCCTTTATATTAGCCGATTATCTTTAGTTTCTTAAAAGAAAAACCCATCTGTTTTCCGTATCCGGTGTAGATTGTCTCATGTTGTTTCTTTTCTTTCTTATAAATCTCTGTACATTGAAATGCCACTTTTCCAGTTAACATTGCGCTAGACATTCCGATTCCTGGCAGGGTAAGTAGTATAATACTCCTAGCGTTGAGCCAAAGTAAAGTAAAACACACACACACACACACACACACACACATATATATATATATATATATATATATATATATATATATATATATATATATATATATATATATATATATACACTTGCATAAATAGCCACTGTCCTCGTAAAACTAGCATGAAAACTAGCATTAAATCAGTTCATACCAACCAACTTTTTATTAAGTATGCTTTTTTATTGGCCCAAAAAGGAATATTATAGACTGTGTAAGCCCTCACCTCCTAGCAACTTGTCTTTGATTAATTGCAATGGCCCTCCTTTAATGGTGATCTAGGAGTAAGAATGGAGAACTTTTCTCTCTGTGGTAAGAATGGAGAACATCTTTGCCATTTCAATGATTCTCATTGTATGTTTTGCGCTCTAGCACTCCTTTTTTATTGTCCTATTAATCTTAGTGTCATGTGCTAATTATATCAAAACAATAACAGTGATATATCATACCGTAGTTGAGTCATGCCTTGGGACACTCAATTTCAACTTTTTGGCATGTTTTTGCCATGTACTCTACATTGTCCTATTGTAAGACAATTCATTGGACATCTTGCAACATTTCTAGTATGAAGAATATAATGTAAATGAATTTTTTTTTGTAGTTAGACGTTATGGATTGGAGTTGGATGGATAAATTGAAGAATACAAGGAATATATGGATGGAGTTGACACATACATTCAATTTGCTTCTTCTCACTTTGCTCCATCAACAAAGATTAAGTGTCCTTGTTTGAAGTGTGTATGCCTCTTGAAACATGAAAAGGAAATAGTAAGACAACATTTGTTTCAATATGGAGTAATTAAAGACAAACAATTTTGGAAGTTCCACGGGAGTAGTTCTTCTTCCAGTCACATGCTTACAGAAAAGGAGAATATGGTGAATTTCAACAGTTGTTAGCAGATGTGGAACGGCCTTTGTACCCTGGTTGCAAGACATTCAACAAGCTTTCATTTATAGTCAGATTGTTCAACATAAAATGCAGAGGCAAAATGAGCAACAAATCATTTGACATGCTTCTGAAGCTGTTGAAAGAGGCTCTTCTAGAAGGTGATGTGTTGCCAGCTACTTACTATGAATTGAAAAAAATCATTGGTAAAGTGGGATATGACTATCACAAAATTGATGCATGTCCTAATGATTGTATTTTGTACCGGAAAGAGTATGAGTCTTATGATCATTGTCCTTAATGTGGAGAATGTAGATGGATGAAAGGAACTGAAAGAAGTGGTCATAATAAGAAGATTAAGGTTGCAAAGAAAGTTCTTCGGCATTTTCCATTGATTCCAAGACTGCAGAGATTATACACTTGCAGTAAATCATCTGCAACCATGTGTTGGCATAGTGATGAACGCCAAGAAGATGGCATTCTAAGGCACCCAGCTGATTCCCCTTGTTGGAAAGCGTTAGATGCGATTGATGCTTTTGGTTTAGAACCTCGTAATGTGCGCCCAGGCTTGGCAAGTGATGGTTTCAACCCCTTTGGGATAATGAGTACGAGTCATAATACATGGCCTGTGTTGTTGACACCATACAGCTTACCTCCATGGTTGTGTATGAAGCCACAAAGTATTTTTTTGTCGTTGCTCATTCTGGGTCATAAATGTCCGGGAAATGATATTGATGTCTACCTTCAGCCACTTATTGAAGAATTACAAATTCTTTGGCACGGAGTTGAAACATTCGATGCTTATAAGGGTGAAATATTTTATATGCGTGCTGCACTACTTTGAACAATTAACGATTTTCCTGCATATGGTTATCTGTCTGGTTGGAGCACTAAAGGTCGATTAGCTTGCCCTACATGTAATGAAGATACATCATCATTATGGTTAAAAGGTAGTAAAAAATTCTGTTACACTAATCATCGTCGATGGTTAGGTGTGGGTCATAAGTTTCGTTCTATGAAACGAAGGTTTGATGGAAAAGAAGAAATGAGAGGCAGACCAAGTGTGTAATCTGAGGTTGATATACTTAGGCAGTTGCATCCACGTAAATTTACTTTTGGGAAAGTTCCCAAATTTAAAGTGGGGGTGAGAAGAAAACGAAAGGAAGCTGCAACTTCATCATCCACTTTTGAGTGTCATACCAATTGGAAGAAGAAAAGCATTTTTTTTGACTTACCATATTGGAAGTCTTTACTATTAAGACATAATCTTGATGTCATGCATATCGAGAAGAATGTTTGTGATAGTATTATTGGAACTTTGTTAGATGTTGATGCTAAAACAAAAGATGGTTTGAAAGCTCGACATGATCTCCAACATTTGGGTATAAGGGCCACTCTTCAACCTCAAACTCTGGATTCTAACAGATTGCTATTGCCACCTACCATGTTCACTTTGAGCAAGATGGAGAAGGATACGATTTGCAATGTTTTGAAAAGTGTGAAAGTTCCAGATGGCTATGCATCAAACATATCAAGGCATGTAAATCTCAATGATCCTAAGAAAATTTGGGGTTTAAAAAGTCATGATTGTCATGTCCTCATGCAACAATTGCTTCCAGTAGCAATGAGGGGAGTGACACAAAAGGAGCTGAGATCTGCAATTAATGATGTATGCAATTTTTTTTGTCTAATATGTTCGAAGACTTCATCGTCAAGTGATTTCTATAAGCTTAGACAAGAAATTGCAAACATATTGTGTCGATTAGAGATGATCTTCCTGCCAAGCTTTTTTGATATAATGGTACATCTTCTCATCCACTTACCTGACGAAGCAAGGCTTGCTGGCCCAGTTCAGTACAGATGGATGTACCCCATTGAAGGTTTGTGTTAATCTTATACTTGTGCCTGACAATTGTACACTACTGCTATTAATACTTGAATTTTTTTTGAATCTCCACTAGGTATTTGGTGAAACTTAAGCCCTATGTACGGAATAGGGCACGTCCAGAGGGGTCAATGGCAGAAGGGTATATAGCAGAGGAGACTCTTATCTTTTCTTCGAGATATCTAGATGATGATGTTGAGACATGGCTTAACCAACCTTTAAGAAATGAAGATGAAGGGGCTGAAGAAATGACACAAAAAGGATGGGATATTTTTTCAAGAAATGGTCGATGTTTAGGTGGTGGAACCGTTTGTCATCTTAAGAATGACGAGTTGAACCAAGCTCATCTCTATGTACTATTTAATTGTGAGGACATATCTCCTTACATAAGATAAGTCAAATGAAACACCCTTAAAGTATTGTTTCTCCAAGAGAAGATCGTTAATGTATTGTCCACAATTTGTATGTAGTATGCATCTTGAAGAAATTAGGAAAACAAGACCACGAGCAAGTGAAATGGAAATTGAGCGATGTCATACATTACAGTTTCCAGATTGGTTTAAGTGTAAAGTAAGTAAACATATATAACATTTTATTTAGTGCACATCACATGTGTTTTACTGATAACCGACATGTAACCCTTTTTTTTTAGGTCAAATCTTTAGAAGACAATGACAGGAATGGGTTACATGCAAACACAATTGTGCTGAAAGATCGACCATTGAATGTGGGGAAGAAGTTTAACATATGTTTAGTAAATGGGTTCCGTTTTCAGACTCAGCATATTGAGCTTCATAGGAAGACACAGAATAGTGGGGTTGTTATATCTGCAAAAACTTCAAGTTTTTCCAGTGTTAAAGACAAGGCTCCTATTCGAGATGAGGTGACATATTACGGTGTTCTTCAAGAAATATTAGAGTTGAACTATTACGATCAAAGAAAGGTATTACTTTTCAAGTGTGACTGGGTTGATACTCAGCGAGGAGTAATGACAGATGAAGGTTTCACATTGGTCAACCTACACTATAAATTACGTACAAGTGAACCATATGTTTTGGCCTCTCAAGTGGAACAAGTATGGTATGTGGAGGATCCCAAAATGGAAGGATGGTCTGTTGTGAGGAAAACAAAGCTGAGAAATTACTTTGACATGCAAAATGAAGAAGTTACTGAAAATGATGCAAAAGATGTAAAGATTGATGATGATGTTGTTTTTTTTTTTATGACATAAACATCACATGGAAGAGAGACGACATTGATGGTGTAGAAATCCCAATCTGATGACATATGTTATTGAGCCTTCCCAAACACATACATGCCTTCCCTTTTTTGGTCAATATTCATTGTCTTTAGCCTTACAGGCTATGCTGATAGCACATTTCTTTTCCTTTTCTGATGGTGGGATGGGATTTACAAGTGGGTTGCAGGTTGGTGGTTCTACATGTTCTTTTGTATGAGGATTATATTTTAATCCCTTAAATCTTTCTGTTATTTAGCAGAGAATACCTGCACAATCTAGACACTTATTGCTTCTGTCATCTGGAGTACAGTCAGGTGTACAAGGCAAGGGAAAGAGAAACAGGAAATACTTTACATTTGCTGAGGAGTAATCCTATATTATATTATATATATATATTATGTATGGATGATGGTCCAGTCTCCACATTCTGATATGTTCTTTTCCTCCAATCACTCTTCTATTTCTACAGGCTTACCTAGACGTCGAGTAACATATTAAAGACTCCAACACTACCAGGGTCTGAAAACTTCAGGCCGGCTCTTCATCATATTTGATTTGGAAGGAGAAATTAACTTCAGGCCGGCTCTTCATCATATTTGATTTAATCAATTTTTGAATAACTATTTATATGTTCAATCTTAAGCATTTCTCATGAACATATATATATATATATATATATATACATATTAAAGGGATAATCTACATCTGGGTCCATCACAGAGAGGTACAGTAGTTAAATACTTGTGATCCATAGCTTGTCTCATTTGGAAACCGTGTTGATCGATTTGGTTGCTGTTGCAGGCTGCAATTTTCATGTCCTATATATATGCTGACATGCATGGCTATTTATCTTCATATTGTCTTTGTTTTTCTTAGTATATAAGAAAAGGACTTTGTTATATTACTTGTGTTTTACCCTCTCATTCGTCAAATTCTTAATATTGCAGTTTACAAGTTGCCAAGGAAGTGAGACGACATTAAAATGTAAGCCTAATGGTTAAGTGTTATTTTTCTAACTGAATATGTTAAGTGTTTTTTTTTTTTTTGCTTGATGTTAACATGTTATTTGCAATTTGAAGGGGCCGACGGAAGAGATTTGCGGTGGTAGATTCCAAAGAAGATAGAGAAGACTCGCCAAAAAAGAAAACAGGGCATCATGCGACACTGACGCAAAAAAGGCAAAAAAAAAAACAATGAAAGAAGTGTATGATGGGGAGCCAGAGATGCTGGACACCCTAATATTTCAAGAACATGTGGAGTGAGTATTTGTGTGTTGTAAGTTTTCTTTAATATTTTTCCAAGGCTAGCATGAGTCACCAATATAGGGATTCTGTTGTGTTTTAATTACTTTTGAACTTGCAGGTATTTGTGGGGGGTGATTCCATCAACGCTTTTAGAGCGTTTTGAGATATTCGATAGTTTATGGTTTAACTTTTGTAGATTGACTTCTGATGGTGTGAATAGAATTAAATCAATTGTACAGAAGAATTCTTTGCTGGAGAAGTCATACTCTCTACTTCCAATTTGCATATGGTATGCCTAAACCTTTTTATGTATTAAGTATCCATCACTAATTCAGCAACAAATTATGATTGTTTAATTTTTTGTTAATTTGTAGGAATCATTGGTAGGTTGTTGTCATATGTAAGCAAGAGGATAATGACATGCCGTTCCTTATGCTCCTTGACTCCCTTCACATGGGGGAACACACTAGGATCGAAAATGAGTTGAAAAAGTAATATCTTCTAGTTTTTCTAACTGAATTTTTGAAACATATATATGTATATAAAGTATGTTTGGTATGATGGTGTAGTTTTTTAAAGATTGCATACGAAGGAAAGGGATGACAGCACTGGCCGATGAGATGAAAGTAATTGATCTACACGTGCCGAAGGTAATCTTTTAAATTTGAGGTGTTTGAATTGCATATGTAAACGGAATAAAAGTATCATTAATATCTTTCATGTTGTAGGTGCCCCAACAAAAGGGGAGCACAGAATGTGGATTTATGGTTCTTTATTTCATATTCTTTCATACTTGCTGCTCCTACATCCTTTGGCAGAAATGACTACCCATCTTTTGTAAGTTGAATAATGTTAATAGTTCTTTTGTCAAACTATATATGTACTTCTGTTCATTGGTTGAATATCTTCTTTTTGCAGCTGACAGCTGATTGGTTCTCAAGAGAAGAGTATGAAAAATTTAGAGAGGACCTGCAAGGGAAAATAATTCACATAGATGCTCAGTCTGCCTCCACATCTAAGAAGGTTAAGAGAGGCCCAACATTGTTAAGATCTGTACATGGATTGCAAAGTAATGAACGCATACCAGTGAATGTTAATCAGTTGGGGCAGCCACTAGGAGAGGGGGGGGGGCAGCTACTAAAATAATTTTTGGGGACTGTAGCAAGGATGGGGGATAAACTGCCGATCGATTGCATTTCTTGGAGGGTAATGCCATCGTCTAACAAGGACATATTTGGGATTATATCCAGGTGATGTAACCATGTGTTTGTTTAATTCTCTATTCCACTTGATTACATCTAACTATTTTTTTAAAAATATAGAGAAAATTTGATGTTCCCATCAGCTTGCGAGATTTTGTAATGAAGGATCTAGATCAGAAATGGAGGTCTTGGAAGTATGACTTGAGGACAAAGTTCTTCACGCCATATCAAAAAGCGCAACAACACTTTGCATGTTCAGACAGAAGAGTGGTTGAAGATCAATGGAAAAAACTTGTTCAAATATGGTCTTCGGAGGAATTCAAGGTAATTGGAATTGGATTACAATTAGTCTAAATATAGTGATACAAAATAATTATTCTAATAGTTATCATTTTGATTTATAGAAACGCAGTGAAACAAACAAGCAAAATAACCAAACACACATTTTTTCACTGCGCTGGTAGTAAAAGTTTTGCTGACATATACCACGATGAGGTAACATATATATTGTCTTATATGCATCTCAGTTGATCAATTCAAAATAATTATGTTTATTTCTAAGTTATCTTCTGTACAATGTTGTAGTTTCTAAAAACTGGGGCCACTCTTGATCGTGGGGACTTATTCATAAGGACCCATATGAAGAAAGCTGGCGGTCCAGTTAATGACGAGAGTGCTGCAATGATTGTATAATGAATTAGCTTTATTAATTGTTTAATGTTTAACATTATTCTCATTATGCATGGAAGCTCTTTGTTGACAAATTCATATTTTTTCATTCAAATTGTAGGATAAAATTCGAGACATTAAGCTGACGCAGCAATCAACTACATCAAGCTCAATTGCAAGCGTGGGGGACGCTTATGAGCAAGTTATGGGACGGGACAAAACTGGAAGAATCTGTGGCATAGGCATGGGCCCTACCCCAAAGAGCTTGTGGGGTTCAAGAAGTGAACAAAAGCTGCGACAGGACAATGAAAGCCTAAAAGAAAAAATTGAAGCTCTCGAAGAAAGAATGAAAAAAATTGAGTCTCGTGGCAATAATGAGGTAATTAGTTTCTGTTGACATACTTCATTATTAACATTGCTTAATGTTGACAATCTACATTTACTTGTGCAGAGTTCTGCAAGTGTTTGTCATGCTCAAAAGAAAAAGGTAAATGAAATCTAACCGTGTTAATATGTTGGAATGCATGTATATCTGACATCCATATTCAAAATTTTTAACATGATTCATTGGCGGGGAGGAGGGTGAGGATCCTAAACTTCTCTGGAGAAGTAGTTGCCAGCGGCATTCTTATCTCTGATGATAATGATAATGTGGTCATGGGGAAGAAGTTAGGTGGTGAGTACTATGAGGTTTCTATACTCATAGCCCATGACCCGACTGCATCTTTGTTTATCAAAGATGCAGATAGAAAAAATATGAACGATGCTGTTGGGAGTCACATAATATGGTTCAGAGAATATGTAAGTTTATTTACATTTATCTCATTCTTATTTATATGTTGTTAATTGTCAACTCTGATGTTAATTACATTTTTACATGTAACAGGTTGAGCTTGAGGATGATTGATCTTCACCTCCACCCTCTTTGGTAAGTTGCATCTGAGATTTTACTGTCTTTCACCCATTCTAGGTTGGGTGAAAGACAGTGTTATGTGTGGTTACATAAACTTGTAGATTTCTGCTTCTCCATTTTGAGCTGGAACTCTATGTAGACAGTGTTATGTTTGGTTACAAAACTTGTAAGTTTTTTTTATCACAAAGATCAACCATTATTAACATAGGTTTTATGTGAGAGTTTTTCAGTCACCTGAGGCAACTGATACTTTGGGTTTTATGGTATAGTCAAGCTCAAATGGTATACCCACTGGCTTACAGTTAAAGTAGGGATTGGAAAGTAGATATTGAAGAAAATTAGTAAGTACAAATGTATTGAAGGCCATGATTCTACACGAATATGAGCCTTTCCACTTTGTAAAACAAAATCAACAAGATAAAAAACATCATAATCACTAAAATCATTTTAATCCTATAATTCTACTTCCTTATGCAATTATCCACCCTAAGACACAGTTCCAAAAAAAGAGTACTTAGAGGGAACATGAGCTCATGAAGTATCATTAATTCTTCATGCTACTTTTAAAACTTCATACTACCAAGTCCTATGTTGATCAATGCCAAATGCACAATTATGAACTTGATCCTGAAAAGAAATTAAACACTAGCACAGGACTAACATGTCAAAGATTGGCCGGAGTGAATACAATCAAATACACATGTGGAAACAAAAGTGCTGGCTGAGATCCAGTATGTCCCTGCATATGTCACTTTCCTCATGAACAGCAGTAGCTGGAGGAAGTCCTCTTTATCCTGAAACCGCAGCAGTAGTGCTTTGCATCCATCACACTGATCATGAAGTCCAGTTTGAAGTGAACCGCTGGGTGAGGTGGGATCTGATCTCATCAGTGGAAGAACACGAGCTAGAGAGGTCCGGGCTCAGTTTTGGGTGGGCTTTTCTTCTTTTTCCTTTAGCATGAGCTTGGCAGATGATGAAACAGAGTGACGGAAGAGGAGATCATACTTTGATCTTGTGTAGTGTTAGCCATAGGTGGCTATGTTACCATGTGACAATTGTGACATCTAGCATACCAGAGGAGATCATATTTCCTGCATTACTGTTTGTTAAGCATATTGTTTCTTTTGTTCTGGTTTTCCTCACACAGTACTTATTGAACACCTATTGTTGCTTTTGCAGGAAATATGTCCGCTGAAACCTGTCTTCCTCCAAGGACAAAGCAAACTTGTAACGTCGCGTGCCTTTCGGACCAAGCGATCATGTGTGTGTTGGTTGTGCGGCCGTTGTGAGGCCATGTGAGTTGGTTGTGTGGATGTGTGGTGTAATGTGTGGATTGAGCAAGTGAAGTGCATGGTTGGTCCTGAATGACAGGACCTGCTGCTGTTCAGTTGGAGTTGGCGGCCAGGGGTGGCCGTTGACCGTTTGGCGTCCAGGTAAGTGGACGTTGACTGTATGAACTTGGCGGCATTGGATGTGGACGCTGATTGTCTTTGCTGTTGGCGGCATAGGGTTTGACGCCAACCTGAAATGTGCAGGTTATAGGCTCACCGAGGCACAGGTTTTTCTTACCTGTTCTCTTCCCCCTTGCCCCAGCTTCGCGTCCCGGTGTTTCTAAAGCTTTCAACAGGTACCGAAGAGTGGTTGGACGATCGTAGAATGCGTGGCATTGCTGAATTGCGCGAGGAAACGTCGCGGCGTGGTGCAATTCTCGTGGGAGCTTGCGGAGGGTTCGGTGTGAACCGGGAAATTGCGGAGGTTCTAGCGTGTTCTGAGGTAGGGGACGAACACCCGTTTAACTCCGTAGAAACATTAAAACACATCGTAACCACCTGAATTAGCATGATAATGCATTTTTGGATAAAGTTGCACCATACGGGGAAAATGGGTGGTTTGAGTAATTTAGCAAGTAAAGCATGTAGAATGGTTTTTCGGGTTCTGGCATGTTAAAAGAACTGCTTTATATGTTTTTCTGTAGATAGAATGGTTGGAAAACCCGTAGAGCAGGATTAGGGTTTCTGCAGGGTTTAAGGCCGGAGAACTTGGCGTCAAGATCGCTTGTCGCCAAGCTCCTCAGCTAAGATATTAACGGCCAGAACCCTTGCCGTTGACTTATTGTAAGCGGCAGTCGATGTTGCCGCCTACTAGTTATAAGCAGAAATGATTAATTACGGTATTTATCGATAATGCATGTGTGTTGACACATGAGGTGCACTGAGTGTACATGGTTCTCGTATTTAGCATACAAGGTATGCAATTAGCTACTTACTTTAGTGACTGCGCGATGTTTACGCGAGTCAATGGGTTCATGTGTAGTGAACCGTTGTTACTTGTGGTTTACGTGAGGTTTCACGTGGCTTGTGTGTGACGTGCACGTGGTTCTGTGTACGTGGCGAGTAGTACGACGCCTACCGTGGTTACCTCTCCAGTTGGGTGCCCCAGGTTCTTTGTGAGCCAGGATGTTAGCTCGGGGCTTTGTCCCGGTACTTGTGTTGTACCGTCGAGGTCTGTGTCGTTTGACCTGGACACCCTCACTCCTGTGTTTGAGTTGTACGTCCGGCTGAGGGAAAGACGACAGTGGGACAGTGACACTTGTGTTTGTCTTTAGTCACTTGTAGCGCGCTCGTAGTTGGGGGTACGGACACCAGTAGACGTACTGGACCCCAGCTAGTCCTTTTCTAGTGCCTCACTCTAGAGAGTTTCGGGCCAGGATCTCTAGAGGTGTCTGGCATGGGCCTGTGACCGTGTGGTCCGCAGGTGGTGGTGTTTAGTTAGTCTCCACAGTTGCTTGACTTTTCACGTGGAGCGGCAGCTGGACCTTTCGTCTGTGGCTGCGAGACTGAGAGGTAGACCTGTGTTAGCTTGTCCCAGTTAGTTACTGGTGTCGCGAACCAGTTCACGTGGCTCGTGTTTGGCAGTCTCTACTTTAGCTTGTACACCTGTACTGGTTTGCCGTTTAATTATTACTGTTGTTTCTCGTAGTCGGCAGACGGTGAGTACTTTTACAGCTTTAATATCCTGCTTAGCTGTTCTATAAATTGTTGTTATTGTTTACTGCTTCGTACCTGTGGTTTTCGTTAGCTCGGTTTGGGGGAGTTCCCTACTGAGCCAGTGACTAGAGAGGCTCACCCCTACCCCCACAGGTGAGAGCGAGGAGGACGTCTCACGACCGTCGTCCAGCTCAGAGCCGCGTCGTAGCGGTGCAGGGTCAGTACCTCCAGCGGTGTAGTTTCAGCTGTGTAGTACTCCAGCAGTGTAGTTAGGCTAGTTGTTTACTTTCTTCAGTTGTACCTCGGGGTATGCCCCAGGCTCTTGTACTTCTTTTCAGTTTTGTGGAAATTTGGCTATGTAAACTTGTGAATTATATATAAAATGTGGTGTGTTCCTTTGTGTTTACACGGGCTGTGGTTTGGTATCCCTTGCGAGGCTTTGGCCCGTTCGCGGGAGGCGAACTCGGATCAAGTACGTTATCGGTTTAACGGGCTTGGTCGAGGCGTTCCGTCACAAAACTCTTCACAAATCTCCTCTCACCACATGTGAACAATTTCATCTACTAACAATTAACTTGCTCTTCTGAACAGACTTTAGCACTAGCATGTGAATGTGAAGAATGATGTTTTATGTCATCTTTTATTAACATTATTGTTTGTTAACTTTAATGTGTTTTATATTATTAAGGTGTTGTGCATTGTGAATGAGTGGGTGTGAATGTGTGTGGATGTAAATGTGGATGTGTATGTGTGGAACTAATATGGATGTGGATGTGTGTGTGGAACTAAAGGTGGATGTGTATGTGTGGAACTAAATGTGGATGTGTGTGGAACTAAAGGTGGATGTGTATGTGTGGAACTAATGTGGATGTGTGTGTGGAACTAAAGGTGGATGTGTATGTGTGGAACTAAATGTGGATGTGTGTGTGGAACTAAAGTAGCATGTGTATGTTGATTGATCCAAATGTGAATGTGTGGATTAATTGTGGATGTGTACATGTGATCCAATTGTTTGTGAATGTAGGTGAATGTGGATCCATTTAAATATAATGTTATTTTTTTTTTTCTGAAACAACATACTTATGGTCTATGTGGCCGTAGGTAAACATATTTACTTATGGTCTATTTAGCCGTAGGGAAACATACTTGCTTATGGTGTACGTGGCCGTAGGTAAACATACTTGGTTATGGTGTACGTGGCCGTAGGGACAAATGCTTACGGTTCAAACTGCCGTAGGGATATTCAGCGTCACTGAGTCTATCCTTACAAAAAATATGACTACGGTTAACATCGCCGTAGCCAAAAGTAGATTTCCTTATGGTGTTACTTACGGCTACCAACACCGTCACTATAGCTTTATACTTACGGAGTTTAAAACACCGTAGCCTTAGGCCTTTGCCGTTGGTCTTCTGCCGACGAAACCCAACCGTAGAGTAACACCATAAGCAAAGACTATGCTTACGGTTTTTTGTTATCTACCTACGGGTTTGGACGTAAGCAAAGCCTGGTTTTCCTGTAGTGAATCAAATCGGATGTTGAATAATTTATCACAACATTTTTACTTGATTGACTAAGTACAAAGTTTTTCTCTTCCGTGCAAGAATAAACTCATGAACGCACTTGTTGTACTCCACTGTAGTGGGCGCTACACCACTATTCTATTTCCGATGATGGGCCTCACGTTGCCGAAGCCTACGATCCATCTTCTTATGCATGCCTTACCAGAGGTAAGGATCCAGTTCCGATCACTGCAAACGACGGTGCACAAAGGCCAACTGGCCTTAATGGGATGTTCTTGCAACTGTTGGTGTGTAGCAACTCTAAAATTTTATAAATAAATTTAAATTAGAATAAAAGAAGAATAAATTAGAAGAAAATGGGAATAACTAAACCCATTAAGTCAAAATAAGAGTTGGGTTTACACTAATGGTCCATGAATAGATTAATGGGCCCAAAAGCTAAGAGCCCATTGTTAGATGGGAGATAATTAAGTGTAAATTCGTACCTTAATTATTAATAAATAAAAAGGGTTAAGATAATCATTTTTTTAATTCATAATTATCTTAAAAAGAGTCATAGGCTTATCATAATCTCTTAGCCACGAAATTGGAGTTCTCCCAAGCCTATTACATGGATAAAGACTAGAAAATGGAATAATTATGAAAAATTTAGAGTTGGATGAGAAGGGAGAGTTTTAAGTAACTTGGAGTCTTAAAACACACAAATACTCCTCCATTTCGTACCAACCCAACCCTAGACATCTTCTGAAGCTTGGAGGACGAGGAAGACAAGGCTTTGAACGTGGAGAAAAAGGAGGAGAAGGCTAAGGAACGAAAAGGTTCTCCAAAGTTCTTCATCTCCTAACCCTAGGATTTCTAAGCGTGAAAAGGTAGGCAATCTCTCAAGTAAAAATTAATTAACTTCGACCCTAGGTAGACCATGTGCAACGCCCCGACGCGGATCGGAGCGGAAATTATAGTTATTAAATAGTACAGAGCAAGATAAATAAATAACAAACCATTGCCGGAATGGAATAACATCAAATAAACTTTATTTCCATTGATAATCCACCAGTCATCATTACAATACTAATAACTTATCAAATTTCAAGAACTAACTATTACACCAACGTATCAGAGCCAAAACTAGGGCCCAGAGTACTTTATTCAAAATCAAACTATTACATAATGACTAATTGACTCACTAACTCATAACTATACTAACAGACTACTACTAGATAGCACTGGTTGCTGAACAATGGTCACTCCTGAGCCTCCTCATCAGTCCCATCCTCGTGAGTGTGGTCATGATCCGACTCACCTGAAACACATTAAATAAATACGCAGGATGAGCGATTAACGCCCAGTAGGACTTAATATCTCATGAACACAAACATGCTTAAAATAGTTAATGTTTTAATGGCAGGCTAACTAGAGAGTAAAGTCATGTAGAGCATGTCACGATAACAAGAGAACAATAGCAACTGGCACAGGAAAAATAGTATAACGAGAACGATAATAGAATGGCCATGTAATGTTATAACATATAAATTGCACAACAGTGCACTAGTAACGATCACGCTTGCACTTGTAGAGATAGTACTTTGATTGTCATAGATTAATCTAGATAGTAAACTGGCACTGGATGCATGCCGTAAGACATCCTTAATCATTTTAACTCCCATGGGCACTGACACTTTTCGGGCGCTCCTCCCAGGACCTGATCGGGCCCTATTGCGCTGGCATTAGTCATTTCTTTATCTTAGACAATCACAGGAATGGCCAATAGAGTACCAAGAAATAGATGAGAGTCGTAGACGAGATAGACGAGAGTGTAGAGAGAACGTGAACAGATGAGAGAATATAGATAGTAGATAAGATAGGGACATTTTCGTAAAACAACGTAAACACACGATAGTAATGGTTGCACGGCACACCATAGCGGGCCGGCAGTCTGGCAGAAGACACATCCGCCCACTTAGCCGTGTCATGAACATGGGTTAGGTGGTCTGGCGTAATCCCAAGACGAGAAGGAAACACTAAGGCCATGGATCGTACTGATCCCTAAGGTGTATCGGGCTTTAGGGTACAACCAGCTCGTTGACTAAGGACGTGCGCCAAAGCCAAGAAGACTTACGGAGGCCTTAACAAGGGGTCTCTGGGCCAGTCAAGAGTATTCCCGATGGAGAGGTGGTCCAAGTCAAGAGAAAATGTGTAAAAAACGGGTCCGTCGTACCTCGAGTGCTCAAAGTCGAGGGAAAACGATAACGATGTACAAACTCACGAATAAAACGAAGACAATTGTATTTAAATAAGGTAATTTAGTCATTTATTTCGCTAATTTACCAGATACATTATCGCATAAATTATTAGGGTCAAGTGGCAAATAATAATGTTATGTGTGTGTAAGTGTAAGAGAATTTGATGACAGGTATGATCGTGCTCATAGCTTTTAAGTGAATTGAATTCATGTAATAGTACCCATTATTGTCTAACAGGTCGAGTTTATTTATAGCAGTGGTTAATCATGAATAAACAGGGTTAAGTAGTCATAAGGAGTAAAGGTAAATGTGTAAACTCAAGTTCTGGTCGCTCTGTTCCTGTCGCGACGTAGGGTTCTGTCATGATCAGGTCGCGACAAAGCGTACCGACGCGATCTTGTTCCAGGTTGTGACGCACGGGCAGGCTGCGACAAGCTGAACCAGGTACATGGGTGAACTGGCAGCCAGGTCGCGACGTGTCGATCTGCCGCATTCATAACACATTGTATCACAGTGTCGCGACCCTCTGAGATCGCGGCGTATCGCGCCGTCGCGATCTCAGGAGGTGGCCCGAGCCCTGAAAAGGGGTTTTTCCCAATTTCCAGGTGGTCTACCAAGCTACACCGGTCTAGAGATTGATTTAATTTGCCATAGATACAAGACAAAAATTAGGGAAAATAGGGGCATTTAAAAGGTAGCATCAAGTAGTATTTATGAGATTTAATTCAGAACATGGGATCGAGTATATGCAGAGATTTAAAGCAAACAAGTGGGTTCAGATGCATGAATCAGATAGAGTTTGCAACATTTAATTCGCTCTCATGGATGAACGAGAATGAGCGAAACAAGAGGGCTTTTACAGAGGGTCATGAAGACTTCATATGGAAATTTTTACACGATTTAAGCCTGCGAGATTGCCTACTTTTTGGTTTTGACAAGAAAAGCTAGGGTTCGATGACGAAAAAGAAAGAGGAAAATTCCTTGCTCCAGTCTTCTCCACCGAGCTCCCACGTCCAAAACGCCTTCCCTTCGTCTCCAGAGCTCCAGCCACGGTTTGGGGTTTGGGTAGGGACGAGATTAGGGTGTTATGTCTTGCTAATAGAGTCCTTTCTTCCTTAAGACTCCTTCCTTTCCTAAAACTCCGAATTTCCTCCTTTATCTTCCACTTTCTCTTATTTATCCACCTAATAAGGCTGGGAACAGATCTAATTTTGTGGGTAGAGGGTTAGGGTAAGTATAGGACTCCTTTTTAGGATATATATGGGTTATTTAGTATTTATCTTAACCCCTTTTCATTTATTTAATTAATTAGGTGCGAATTTAACCTAATTACCTCTCATCCTATGATGGGCTCTCCTCATTTGGGCCCAACAAACCATGTTAGGACCATTAGTACAACCCATTGCTAATTTAACCTAATGGGCTTCGATTTCAATCATTCTAATTCCATTTATTCCCCTTTTATTCAATTAATTCTATTTTCCTCATTTATTTAAAATAGAAATTTTATTTTTTATTTAGGTTTTAAAAATCAAGGATGCTACACCATGATCCCATCTTCGAAAGCCCCATGTTTTCCCTAATTTTTATCATACCATTTAGGAGTATTTCATGCTCCAATCCCTATTGAGAACATGCCCAAATTCTATGTTTATGATTGATTTCGTGCCATGAAACTATTATCCTATATATTGCATGATGTTGGGAATCTAATGACCTTATTTTCTTCAATTTGTATCAAGTACCATCTTCGAATTAAATCGAATTTCATCACTGTGTATGATTTTAAGTCACCGAGAAGTAACCTATTCATAGCATGTCCATACCATGTCTATTCTCTAATTAATTGTTACTGTAGATACCTCTGCACGTCTAGTTTCATTTAAAACTGATTTTGTGATTTTTCGACATGTATACAAATTTATATGTATTTTTTATTGGCCCTGTGTCAAGTCCATGGAGGACTGGACCGAAGACCAAAAGTGAACCAGATCATCTTTGGGGTTTGGCCAGACCCTCTGAGAACATGACGGCCCGACTCGTCGCGATTCTTAGGAGGTCGCGACAGAGGGTCCCGTCACGACATGAACGCGATGCCCCAGCACGTCACGATCTTCATGCCTGTACCGATTATCCAAATCGCGACAGACCCCTATGTCGCATTCTGGATCGATTTACTCAAATCGCGACCAGTTACCCCGTCGCGATTACAGCAGTAATCGATTTGCCTGACCAAGTTCATGTGAACGCGACCGACTTGCCCGTCGCGATTTGAAACACGACAGGTACCCTCGATGTGTTCTTACTGTGTAAACCAAAACCCTAATTCTTCATGCAAATCATGTACTTTGACCATTGTTTAACTTTTGAATTGTACTGCTATGTGTTGGCCCTTTTTGTATGACAACAAGCTAACCTAGAGGGGGGGGGGGGGGGTAAATAGATTTTCTAAAATCTGAAATATAAACTTAAACACAGAAAATTATCACTTGAAAGTTTGGTTAGTTGAGTGTGATAGAGAGTAGCAATGCGGAAGCAAATAAACAATCACACAAAGAATGCAAGGAATTTATCTTAGTTCGGCCCTTTCCACATGGAAGTCCTACGTCTAGTCCCCAAGCAATCTCTTGGAATTTTAATAACCAAGGGTACAGTCCCCCTTAAGGACAATACAACACCCAGCATCCCAGCTAGGGCTGTATATTTTTCGGTTCAAACTGTTGAACTGAACTGAACCGAACCGAATTGTTCGGTTCGGTTCAGTTTCACAACACAATTGGTCGGGTCAACGAACCGAACCGAACCGAAGACCAAAATCTAGTTTGGTTCGGGTTCCTCATTAAAAAAACCGGACTGGACCGTTTGAACCGAAAACCAACCCACAACCTAAATCCATACGGACCATTACCATACCCTAACATCCCAATGCGTATTTGCCCACTTCGCCACTTGCCCACTTCGGACTTCGGAGGTGGGGTTGCTCAGTTTCTGCGGCGCTGTGAGCCTGCTTTGAGTTCCTGCTTGCAAGGCCAGCGAAGGCAAAGGCCAGCGGGCAAGGCTGCAAGGGCCAACCGGCCAAGGTGAAGGCTGCAGTCTGCACGACGGCGGCGGACGGGGACGGGCCGGAAGACGGACGGGCAAGCGGCGGCGCAGCGAGCTGTGACGGACGGGGACGGGCCGGACGGGAAAGCGGCGGCGCAACGAGCTGTGATGGACGGGGATAGACCGGACGGGGGACGGCGGGACGGGCAAGCGGCGATGCAGCGCGAGCAGTGAGCTGTGGCGAGGAGACCACAACAGACGACGGCGAGGAGGCGGAGTCTGACGGTGGCGAGGAAGCGGGGTTTGACAGAGGGATGAGGTCAGGTTCTCTCATCTCGATCTATTTTTGTTCTGTTTGTCTCAGACTCTCTCTATCTACTCTCTCATACCCTCTCTCCCATGGCCATGGCAGGTGGCCGGCGAGGAGATCGGGATTTGACGGCGGCGAGGAGATTAGGGTTTGACGGCGGCGAGGGTTCTCTCTCTCTCTCACTTTTTTTTTGTGTGAATGTCTCTGTTTCCCCTTTCCTCGAGCCCTTGGGACGCCATCAGTGTGGTTGGTCAGTCAAGGTCTCAAGACCACCCCCCCAATTCCCCTTGCGTTACTTTTATCCGACAAATACGCCAAACGATTTATCAAACCCCAAGCTGCACATGCCGTGTGCCCTTCGGCATACCATACTGAGGAAGACATTGACCCCTGCCAGCCATGGTATTATATTTCCATGTTTTCAGAGCCGTGCAAGATGTGGGCTGATACCCTATTTTCATCTAGAAACTTGGCAACTATTTTGGCCGTGCAAGATGACTATAGATGATTTCTTGCTGATTTTTTCACTTTTTTCTAATATTGTACACTCCTTCAATGATTCTTGTTTGAGTATATGGCCGAGACCTACTATTGCTTGTCTATTCTACCCATTGGGAGGTGGTTTGTTTGGGGATTCTTTCAGTCTCCCCTGTGATTCACATTTTCTTATGCTTGCTCATTGTCAATATAATGTTCATGTTTTAATATCAGCTCCTTCACTACAGAAAAAAAAGGTTTTCAAGGTTCATGTTTTAATATCAGTTCCTGTTCAAATAATAATGTGGCACTTTTTCCTGTTCAAACTAGCTTGCTTACTCTTCTAAGCTGATGTCAAGAATGGATTTTTTTTGACAAACTTACAGAACTTTGTAATATCAGCTATAAAACTGGCATCAATAATCGGCTCTTGCAATGTAAGTTTTAATTCTTTTATCTCAGATTTTGTTGTTCACTATGTTTAGTTTACATAAATTAATATGGAAGTGTCTATTTAGATGTCCTCTAATGACATTGCTGATACTCCAACAACTGAGGGTGCTAGTTCTGGACCTAATGCCGCCACACAAATCGGTAATACAATTGGAGGTCCGAGCACTTCCAGGGGAAAGAGGAAAAATATGCATCCAAGATCAGATGTTTGGGAACATTTCACAAGAATTGAGGGAGAGAACAAGTGTAAGTGCAATTATTGTGATCATATTTACATTTGTGACTCAAGCTCATGTGGCACAAGCACTTTAAGAACACATTTGAATTTGAGATGCAAGAAATATCCCAACAGTAGAGCCAATACTTGTGAAGATAGACAAACACAAATTAGCATTCAGACATCAATGGTTAATGAAGGGGTAGATGGAGAGAGCAAAACTACATTGACAAATTGGAAATTTGATCAACAACAAATTAGAAAAGCACTGGCCTACATGACTATTATTGATGAACTTCCATTCAGATTTGTTGAAGGGCAAGGGTTTAAATATTTTTGCAATGTTGCACAACCTAAGTTTCACATTCCTTCAAGAAATACAATTGCTAGAGATTGCTATGAAATATATGTTGAGGAGATGTTAAAGTTGAAAACTTTCATGAAATCTAATTGTAGAAGAGTTTGTCTTACTACAGACACATGGACTTCCTTGCAGAGAATCAATTATATGTGTTTGACTGCACATTTTATTGATAACAATTGGAAATTGAATAAGAAAATTTTGAATTTTTGTCCAATTTCCAGCCATAAAGGTGAGGCCATTGGTAAGGCAATTGAAAAATGTTTGAATATTTGGGGTATTCAAAATGTTATGACTGTGACAGTTGACAATGCCAGTTCCAATGATGTTGCTATTGTGTATCTTAAGAAAAGAATGAACAATTGGCAAGGTTGTCTTGCCCACATAATGAATTTGATTGTTAATGATGGCTTAAAATTGACAACTGCTTCAGTGCTTCGTGTTAGAAATGCTGTGAGGTATGTAAGACAATCTCCATCAAGACTGCAAAAATTCAAAATTTGTGTTGAAGAAGAAAAAATACCAAGTAAGAGTCTATTGTGTCTTGATGTCCCTACAAGATGGAATTCAACATATTTGATGTTGGACACAGCACAAAAATGTCTATTGTGTCTTGATGTCCCTACAAGATGGAATTCAACATATTTGATGTTGAACACAGCACAAAAATTTCAGAAAGCATTTGAGAGGTATGAAGAACAAGATCTATTTTTCGTTATTGATCTTAATGAAAGAGATGGTTTGGGGAAGCCTCAAGAGGAGGATTGGGTGATAGCTATAAATTTGACCAAGTTATTGAAGACATTTTATGATACTACTATGAAGATTTCAGGTGCTTTGTATGTCACTTCCAACACTTATTTGCATGAGCTTAGCAATGTTGAGTATCTCTTAAAAGAATGGTGTAAAAGTGATGATTATGCATTTGGAGATATGACATTTAAGATGAAAGAAAAATTTGATAAATATTGGGGAAATCCTGAAAAATTGAATCTCATGATTTTTTTTGCTGTTGTTCTTGACCCACGATTCAAATTGGAATATGTTGAGTTTTCAATCTGTGAAATGTTTGATGTTGATAAGGCTATGACATTGAATAAGAAATTGAAGACATCTCTTTTTGCTATGTATGATGAGTATAAAAATATGCATGGAACATCAAGTGGACAACAAAGGAATGTGCTTCAAGTGTCAACTCCAGTCTCAAGTTCTAATGCAACCACATTGAGTGATATGCCACTTTACCATAACAACTACAAACAACACAAAGCTGAAAAAGAAACTGGAGATGTGAAATCTAAACTTATGAAATATTTGAAAGAAGATACCGAAGAAAATATGGGGACATTTGATATTTTATCATGGTGGAAACTCAATATATAGTGCAAGATTTCCAATTCTTTCATCAATGGCACGTGATATTTTGGCTATTCTTGTTTCTACCGTGGCTTCTGAATCTGCATTTAGCACTGGTGGGCGTGTCCTTGACGTATTTAGGAGTTCTTTGTCTCCTAAGATAGTGGAAGCTCTCATTTGCACTCAAGATTGGATTCGAACATCAAAAGATCGGGTCAATGTTGAAGAGAAATTGGATGATATTGAACAACTAGATGAAGGTATGTATTTATTAATGTATATATAAGTGTTAACTTTTCTTTATTAATATATGTTTTTTTTTTCTTTCAGAATTGTCAAGTGTTACTTTGGCACCCGGTGTCACTGACATTGTATGAGCATTAATGATGGAACGATGGTAAATTGCTTACACTTTATCTAGATGTTTTTCTCTCATTTGCTATGTTATTTGCTAATCTTTTACTTATTTATTTTAGAAAGGGGAAGGAACATCATGTCCATAGCCTATGCAATTGCTTAGCAGATGCTTTTTTATAGATGTTTGGCTTTGAGGCACGTTTGCGCACCCAGAATTTGGGGGATTATTGACTTCTTATTATGTATGTTAGACAATTTATATATGTGGAACATCATGCCTACAGCCTGGGTAGATTAGTTTACTTCATTTGCAGATTTATGTATGTTAGACAATTTAGCAGATGGTTTGTTAGGGATGTTTGTACTTTTTACTTCATTTGCTTTGATCTCAAGAATGGAACTCCTAGTGCAGACTGCAGATCCTTTTTCTTTTCTTATCATTTTTACAGGTTCTCCATCCATGATAGAAGAAGACATAAGTTCTTTAGGAAATAAAAAAATGTAAAATAGTGTGGTGTGACTGTGTTTTGTGGTTACTTCATTTGCTTTTACAGATGCTTAATGCTTTGATCTCAAGATGTTTCTACTTTTTATGCTTAAAGAGTAGTGTGGTGTGACTGTATTTTGTGGTTAACAGTTTTTCAGTTTTCCATGTATGAAATGAGACTGTGCTTTATTAGTTTTTCTAGTTTTCCATAATAAAATTTCCATTTTAAGGAGTTGTTTTTAATACATTGTGAGAGAGGAGGATGGTCGCTTTTAGCATTTCTCTTTTCCCATTTTTTTATTTTAAAAAACTTCACAGTGGTGAGCAGAAAACACTTAAACAGATAAGTCCAATTTATGGCCCATAAGGCCCAAACCAAATTGAAGAAACCGAACCGAACCGAAGTAATTCAGTTCGGTTCAAAACGGTTCAAGCATGTCATTCGGTTCGGTTCGGTTCGGTTCGGTTCGGTTCAAGGTCCATTTCGGTTCAGTTCGGTTTTACAAAAAAAAATGTAAAAATCGGACCAAATCGGACCATGAACAGCCCTAACCCCAGCTGGTCTTCTTCTCTTTCCTGGGCAAGAAGGCAGCCCACTTCTCTTACAAGTCAAGAAGCCAACCCACTTCTTTTACAGGTCAAGAAGCCAACCTCCTGGTACAAACCCCAGTGCGGTTCTACTAGACTTAAACCCCTAGCTAGGTTCTACACTGAGTACAGTCCCTTAGCTGGACAGAAATCTTTCTTAGAAAAGAAAGAACAAAGCTGAGAGTTAATTTTACAAGAATGGACTCTGACCCAAAAACTCTCAGCAAAGGACTCTTGTAATACCCCGACGTGGAATATCAGAGCGGGATTACAGTTATTAAATAGTACAGAGCGAGAAAATAAATACAAACTATTGCACAAATAGAATAATACCAAATAAACTCAAATTTCATTAATAATCCTCCAAACTCCAATTACATTCACCAATAACTCACTAACTTCATGTACTAACTATTACATCAACGAATCAGAGCCAAAACTAGGGCCCAAAGTACTTTATTGAAAATCCAAACTAATACATCATAACTATCTGACTCATTCTATACTAACTATCTAAAGCTATGGATGCTGAAATAGGGTCACTCCTGAGCATCATCCTCAGTCCCATCCTCGTGAGTGTGGTCATCATCAGACTCACCTGAAACACATTAAATAAAAACGCAGGATGAGCGAATAACGCCCAGTAGGACTTAATATCTCATGATTACAAGCATGGTTTAAATGATTAATGTCTTAATGGTAGGTTAACTAGAGAGAATAGTCACGTAGAATAAGTAACGATAACAAGATAACAATAGCATCTGGCACAGGGAAAATAGTTCAACGAGAATGATAATAGAATGGCCATGTAACGATATCATGTAATTTGCACAACGTGCTCTAGTAACGATAACAAGTGTACTGGTATAGATATTACTTTGATTGTCATAGATTAATCTTGATAGTATGTTGGCACTGGATGCATGCCGTAACACATCCTTGATCATTTTAACTCCCATGGACACTGGCACTTTTTGGGCACTCCTCCCAGGACCTGATCGGGCCGCATTGCGTTGGCATTAGTCATTTCTTTATCTTAGACAATCACAAGAATGGCCAATAGAGTACCAAGAAGAGATAAGAGAGTACTAGACGAGATAGATGAGAGCGTAGAGAGAACGTGAACAGATGAGAGGATATAGAGAGCAGATGAGATAGGGGTATTATCATAAAATCATATTAAACATTGATAGTAACGGTTGCACGGCACACCATTGCGGCCGGCAGTTTGGTAGAAGTCACCACCGCCCACTAGTCGTGCTGTGTACACAGGCTAGATGGTCCAGCATGATCAAAAGATAAGGAAAGAACACACTAAGGCCATGGACCATACTGATCCCTAAGGTGTAACGGGTTTTAGGGTACAACCAGCTCGTCGACAATGGACATACGCCAAAGCCAAGAAGACTTACGGAGGCCTTGACAAGGAGTCCCTGGCTCGGTCGAGAGTATTCCCGATGGAGAGGTGGTCCAAGTTAAGAGAAAGTGTATAGAAAACAGGTCCGTCGTGCCTCGAGTGTTCGAAGACCGAGGGAAAATGGTAACAGTATTCAAAACTCGCGAATAAAACGAAGACAATTGTATTTAATTAAATAGGAAGTTTAGTCATTCGTTTCTCTAATTTACCAGATATATTATTGAGTAATTTAATAAGGTCATTTGACAATTAAGAAGGTTTAGAGGGTGCAAGTGTGTAGAAATCATGAGAGTAGGATAAATCATGCAAATGGCTTTTAAATAATTAATTTTTATATAATTATTGCCATTATTAAGTTACCAGGTCAAAATAATTATAACCAGGGTTAATCATGACCAATGAAGGGGTATATAGCTTAATCAACAGGGGTATATGCAAAATTAAAGTTTCTGGCTGCAATCTTTGAATCACGACGGGCCTACCCGTTGCGATTCAAGTCGCGACGGGCGGCTCAGGCGCGATCCGCAGACCGGGCCGGCCTGGCTCAGACCGGGAGGGAAACGCAATGGCGAGGCCCGCCGCATTCAAGACGCGACCTGGCGGCCGACCGCGACCCATCTGGTATCGCGACGGGTCGCGCCGCCACGATATCAGAAAGGGGGTCCGGCTCTTTCCCCTTTTTCCAGGGTTAAAATTGGTTGATATAGAGCACTTCTAAATTCATTATAAAATCGCACGGTGATCCAAAAAGTATGAAACCAATTTTATACGAAAGTAGACATAGAGATCTATCAACATGCATGATTAATTTGAAAATAGACAAGGTTTGGACATGCTGTGATCAAATTACATTTCGATGACCTAAATATGCACAGTCAAGGTTTAACGAATTAATTAGAAACGGACACATCATGATAATAAGCAAATCAGGGGCATTTGAAAGCTAACATGATTTAGTATTTATGAAAATTTTCTCATGGCATGGGGTCATGTATGTTCGAGATTTAAGAGTAAACATGAAGGGTCGGGTACATAGAACTGACAGGGATTCAAAGAATTAATTCTCCCTCATGGGAGATCAAAATGGAGCAAACCAGAGGGCTTTTGCTCAGGAATATGAAGTCTTCCTAAGGTAATTTTTACACGGATTTGATTTGAGGGATTGCCTACTTTTTTCACGGAGTAAGAAAACTAGGGTTTGATGACGAAAATAAGATGAAATCCCTTGCTCCAATCCTTCTTCTCCAAGCTCCTCACGCTCTCCAGCCTCTCCCTTCGTCTCCAGAGCTCCAGCCACGGTTTGGGTTTGGGTAGGGATGAGATTAGGGTGTTTTAGCTAGCTAATAGAGTCCTAACCATTCTAAGAGTCCTCCCTTTCAATAAACTCTGAATTTTTCTTATTTATCTCCCTAATTCTCTTAATTATCCACCTAATAGGATTAGGAAGAGAGCCAATTTCGTGGCCAAGGGTTTAGGTTGGGGTAAGGGCTCTTGTTTTAGATAATTACAAGTTATTTAGTATTTATCCTAGCCTTTCACTATTTATTAATTAATTAAATACTAATTTGGGATAATTACTTCCCATCCCATGATGCGCTCCACTATATTAGGCCCATTATTTTGAAATTAAACCATTTACACAACCCATTAGGGTTTTAACTTAATGGGTTTGCTTAATTCCCTTTTTATTTCACTTATTTCTCATTTAATCTATTTAAACTCTATTTCTCATTTATTAAAATAGAAATTTCATTTTATTTGGGTTTTAAAAATCAAGGGTGCTACAACTCTCCCCAAGAATTACAATGACCAGAGAGAGAGAGTGAAGAGAGGAAGGCTTGAAAGCTTTGAAAACTTCTGCTATAAAAAGCTTTTCTTGATTGGGCTTGAGCTCTTCTCTCTTTCTTTGAGTGTATGTGGAGTTCAGGTTCCTCACAGGATGTACATTCCTTTAAAGATCTTCAGGAAAGCTCTGCACTTGTTCTTTAGCCTTGCTTCATCTTTTATATGAGCAACTTTGAATAGATCCGTTGAAGAGATCTGTTGGAACTCTTCTAGTCATTGCCGATTTTTTCTATTCTTCTTCTTTTGACTGTCAGCCACTTGGTGGTCTTCGAGGTCTGCAAGCATAGAAGAAGGTGTTTAGATCAAGAAGTGTTTCTGTAAAAAAAAGGCTCACACTTCTGTGTTTTCTACTGTCACCCAGAAGTGGTAGGTAAGTTCTTTTTGTCTGATAGGAGAGAAGAGATCTAGAGGATAGAAAAGATCTTCTGTCAGAAGGATAGAAGATTACGCAAATGAAATATATTTGACTTTACACTAGATGCCAAAAATATTTAAAATATAAAGGAAATCGATGTTTAAGTTGAAATCTATGTTTGAACAGAATCCATGTTCTAATGAAATCCATGTTTCAACAGAGTTGATGTTTAAGTGAAATCCATGTTTTCAAGGGAATCGATGTTTAAGTGAAATCGATGTTTAAGTGAAATCGATATTTAAGTGAAATCGATATTTGAGTGAAATCGATGTTTAAGTGAAATCGATGTTTAAGTGAAATTGATGTTTAAGTGAAATCGATGTTTGAGTGAAATCGATGTTTGAGTGAAATCGATGAATCCATGTTTAAGTGAAATCGATGTGGCACTTTGTGAATTGAAATCAATGTATATTGAATAGACATCGATTTTACTTTTCAGTGCAAATCACACAGCGATAGTGCCATAAATTTATATTTATTAGGAAAACATAATATTAAATATATTTAATAATATTTAATTAATTATAAGTTTTGTTATCACCAAAATATATGGTAAAATATAAGAGTGGTTCAACATTATGAACAGTACTACTTGTTTAATAATAATGGGTAATATTCACATGATTTTCATTTATTAAAAGTTATGTGCACAATTATCTCTTGCTATCTTGATTATCTTACACATGTACACACTAAACATGAATCTTTGCCATGAAACCTTACCGAATTTACTCAATAATATATATGGTAATTAAGTGTAATTAATCATGTAATTTCTCTACTATTTTAAATGAACTTGTCTTCATTTTATCACTTTATTTAACACCGTTATCGCGTCCTTCTGCCTTCGAGCACTCGAGGCAAGATGGACAATTATTTCTATACCCACTTCTATCTTGGCTTGGACGACCTCTCTGTTGGGAATACTCCTGACTGGACCAAGAACTCATTGTCAAGGCCTCCGTAAGACTTCTTGACTTTGGCGGACGTCCATTGCCGACGAGCGGGTTGTACTATCAATACCTATTTTACTCTTAGGGATCAACATGATCCAACGGCCTTAGTGTGTTCTCTCTTATCTTGGGATCACGTCGGATCTCTAACCTGTGTTCGTAGCACGACTGATGGGCAGTTGTGACTTCTACCGGACTGTCGGCACACGATTGTGCTGTGCAACTATTACGATCGCCTGTTTATCGTCGATTTACGAATACGACCCTAGTTCTCATCTATATTCTTGTACTCTCATCTATTCACGTTCTCTCTATACTCTCATCTATTCATCAATTACTCTCATCTATTCTTGGTACTCTATTTATAGCTATCCTTTTAATTGTCTAAGATAACAAACACAATCATGCCAGGCAACAGTATAAAGGGCCCGATCTGGTCCTGGGAGGTGCGCCCGAAAGGCTATAACTCACGAGGGTTTAATGATCAGGATATAAGACATAATACTCAAGTGCCATACTATCAAGATTTAATCTATGACAATCAAAATCAATCACTATACTATGTTCTCTCGGTCGACAAGAAGATCGACCGAAACGTGCTATCTCAACTAGTGCACTTTTGTGCAAGCGTTACATGCTATCTCGTTATATGGCCAATTCGTTATCATACTTGTTGTGCTATTTCTTGTGAAAGTGTTATCATTCTTTTGCTATCATCTGACATTACTCTCTTGAATATACTTGATTGTTCTCTATAGATATCCTACTTTACAAGATATTAATCACTTAAAGCATGTCAGTTTACACGAGATATTAAGTCCGATTGGACGATTATAGCTCATCCTGCGCTATTTATTTTATGTGTTTCAGGTGAGCCTGATGGAGACTACCACACACACGAGGATGGGGATGAAGATGTGCAGGAGTGACTAGTCTTTATGACAACCCAAACTTTTTAGTAGTTAGTTAGATGGATAGTTATTTGTATTTGTTTTGATTTGAATAAAATACTCTGGGCCCTAGTTATGACTCTGAATTAGTGAGTGTAATAGACGTTTAGTGGAATTATTAATGAAAACACTACTAGAAGAGGAACATACGGAGACGGCTTCGAACCGTCTACAAATCTCATAAAACCGTCTACAAATATTTTTGTAGACGGCTGTGAAGCCGCCTAAAATGTCGTCTACGAAAGTTCCGTCTACAAAAAATAACTAGATGGCTAAAATAAAATCGTCTACAAAAGTTGTATATGTAGACGGCTATTATAACTGTCTACAAAAAAAATATATGTAGACGACTCTTCAGCCGTCTACATATATCACATTCGTAGACGGTTATGGAACTGTCTACAAATAAAAATACGTAGACGGATGATTAGCCGTCTACATATATTTTTTGATTAAAAAAAAATCTAATTTCTCTTCCCCAATCCCCACCCCCCCTGTCGGAGCCCGCCATCTATGCCCAGGTCCCGCCACTGCTGCTCCCCCATGGCTCCTGCCGTCGCGTCCTGCACCGGCTAACTTCACCATCTCCCCCCTGGCCGCCTCGTTCTCACTCATTGCCCTCTCCCTCCTCCCTCCTCTTCCGTGGCCATACTTAAACTGGCGGCGCACGAACCGGCGATTATATCATCGAGCTGCAGGAGTGGCTCCCTGTAGCAAGGGGAAGCTGGCAGAGTCCGTTTCTTCCCAGCAGAAGGAGCGCCACCAAGGGAGGCCGAGATTCCTGGAAGATGGTGGCGGCGACGGCGGCGTGCTTGTCGCGGGAGATGCGGCGCCGAAACCGCCGGCGGGGCCCGAGGAGGAGGAGGAGGACTGCGGGAGGGAGCAGCTGAAGCGGCACCGGGTGGCGATGGCGGAGCGGGTGTGGATATTGGAGAGCTAGGGGCAGAAGAAGTTGCTCAAGGACTGGATCGACTGCGTGGCGATCGACCGCTCGCCGGTGCCCACCGAGCTGCTGTCAGCCCGGGAGGCGCTGGTGGAGGAGCCCCCGAAGGGTTGAACGCCTCGATGTTGTTGCTGCTGCTTCTTCTCGCGGCGATGGCTTGCCTTCTCCTTGCTGTCGTCGCCCCCGATGGGGAGGACCATGGCTTGGCGGAGGGAATGGGAGGAAGGGTCCATGTCCGGTGGAGATGATGCCGCCGCTCCAGGACCAGCGAGGACGCAGCCTGGACGAAAAATTTGGCGCCCGAGGGAGGGGGGGAAACTTTGGGGATTTGGCGCCTGGACGAAAATTTTAAAGGAATTTGGCACCCACGGGAGCCCGGCGGAGGGGGGAAATTTTAAGGGATTTGGCGCCGGCGGAAGGGGGAATATTTTCGGGATTCTACATCTTTTGGGGTTGGAGATATTAATAATTTATTATTAATAATTAAAATATTAAGATATTAAAATATGTAAATTTATAAATAAAAAGTATTAATATTAAATATATATCAAAAAATTAATTTTAATATACTAATATAAATGTAAAAATTAAGTAGTATTTAAATACTATTTATAAATAAAGATGTTCAAATCTATTGATATTTACATATAGACATATGCGTGTAGATATAAATACATAGATATATACATATAAACATATAGATATATGTCTATATAGATATTTATGTCTATATATATTATATAAATATCTATATATGTTATAGATATTATATATTAATACATATATATATATATTTATCTATATATATATATATTTATCTATATATATATAGTATTTCATATATAACTATATATCTATATATTACATAAATATCTATGTAAATATAAATATCTTCATATATATATATATTTCATATGTAGACAGTTTATAATATATTATATTATTACATATCTTGCTATTTTGAAGTCATATATATATATATATATATATATATATATATATATATATATATATATATATATATATATATATATCTACATAGGTTATATCAATCTTTGTAGACAACTATAATAAAGTCGTATACATAAAGTGGTTGTCAAATAACCACCGTCTTACTTTAACAAATGTATCGATATATATATAAATATATTCTATGTATAATCTATATATATATAGATATATAATATTATGTATAATCTGATATATTGATTTACATTATATATAAGAGTTAACTATATCTATCTATATATTTATTTTCTATTTGATTTACAACTTCATATGCTTCTTTATTAAGTTATATACTTATAAAAAGTTATATATTTAATTATATATTAATATATAAATTTATAACGTGTAATATATTTTTAGTTGATTATTTCTTATATTTTTATTCTCTTATGTCGCATAAGAATAATAAAATTAACTTTGTTGACCCATCCCTAAAAGATATATATATTTTTTTTAAAATGGGACACCCAAGTCAATTACCTGCGATCTTCTTCTCTATACATAAACATTAATTCAATAATATTTGACATTTATAACATTCAAGGAGTGGCTATTAATTAGTATAGTTTATATATTTGCATTTTACATATATTCAATAATGTTAGCATTATAATGTATAATTTTCATATAGTATTCATAATTAGTTACATATTAAATAATTATTCTTATTAATCATTTTTATCTTCAAATTACTTTTAATATTTAAATTTTGAATCTTAATATTTATTTGATGAATATAATTATGTATAGAATAATTTATATATAAATAAATATGTAGACGGCTCCTTTTAGCCGTCTACGAATAGATGATACGTAGACGGATGTCAAACGCCGTCTACGTGTCATACATTAGTAGACAGCTAATATAGCCGTCTATCTATCTTTTATAGACGGCTATTAGAGCCGTCTACGAATGCACCCGTCTACGTATCCGCTATTTGTAGACGGCTAAATAGAGCCGTTTACAAATGCTACTTTATGTAGACGGCTTGAATTTTTAGCCGTCTACGTATCCTACATTTCCTGTAGTAAAACTAGATCGTTTGACATTATTCTAATTTGTGTAATAGTTTGACATCTATTTCTCACTCTATACTATTTATTTAACTGTATTACCACTCTGATATTCCGCGTTAAGACATTACATAGTGGCCTATGAAAACCCAACATTCTTTTTATCATAACTAATACTTGCTGCACACCCTCCATCACGTACGCCTTTTGTCTTGTCCCCATAAATCTTGCTGGTCCATATAGACAAATAAGCATAAGATGTCCAAATTGCACATCCAGTGAGTAACAAATATTCTTGAATCTTGAGTGATACTTTGTTACACATTATAGTTGTAATTTTTTATAGTCATCTTCCAAATAGATCTTTGATTGGTCCATTTAGCAAGAAAAGACGGTCATACTAACCACAGACAGACATGGAGTTGTTTCGATAAACCTTGTATATAAGTGAATCAACCACAAATCGATTTGTAAGATAGTTAAAATTGTGCAACTATGTGGAGTGTGTGAAGCAACTATTACATCACGTTACTCTTTTGTCTTCTAGTGAAGCAAATGGACCCATAATGGGCCCATCCTGTCGGTTGTTTGCGCGAACTCATGCGGACTTGAGGGAAATCGGACGGGGCCCATGCGTCACGCCCATGTGTCACGTTGATGGACCATGCGTGAGCCCACCCTCTCCCCGCCCACCCTCCAAAAGTGGCCATCTCGCCATGTTTTCTTGGGCATCCCATTTGGGTCAAATCGTGGGCTCAGCACCGTCCTTTCTTGGGCCTCTCTCTCTCTCTCTCTCTCCACTTTGTTCTTCCATATCCTGTCTTTACATGGTTGGTGTTATCTAGCGGCTCCCCAAATGCTTGATCCCTTTAAATTACTTATATTTCCCACTGAGTGATATGAAGAGACGTCGATTGGGTGAGAAGGCAGCATAGAAGAAAGAACCTGCTTTTCAGTTGTTTAAATATGACGAATAAATAATTGTTTTAATAGTCACACAAAAGAATGCTTCGGTCTCTGACGTGCGATGATGTCATGCAATCTTTTACTTTTTGGTACTAAATTTGGCATATGCATAGTATTACTTAATTCTTTGGCGCAGTACAAGCATCTCGACGCCACTATGGCATGCAACACTGTAATGCTACAGATGTGTTAATATGGTAGGAAAAACCATAGGAGGAGAGAGAGAGAGAGAGAGAGAGAGAGGTCATATCTAAAGGGCTCTGTCTCGTTGCATGCATGCAGCAGCAGGTCCCCGCGGCCACGGGTGCCAATGTTGGGAAGTGGCAAAGGTACATCGTTGAACTCAGAGGTGGCGAGCTGGCCCCCTTCTTCTGCTCCCTCTTGCCCAGCCCCCATTTAAGCAGACATTAGATTAGATGATCAAACTTTGGAGATCATACATCACATGATATTGAGTAGATTGACCTTGTCAACTCGGTCATCCAAAACCCATATGCATACGAGGATTTCTGGGCTCCTGTTAAATTGAAGATGTAACATTAATGTCCATTAACATTGTCTATTAATGTTTAGTTATCATGTTGTGCAGAAGAATGTTCCAGTACTTCTACTGCAGAGTGCAGGCAGACAAGCGCCGAGGAAACTATTAAGCTGCAAGATTGCGAGAATATATATATAGTTGATCAGTAGATAAGGGCCGGGGCAAACTAATTGATGTTCCCCTCTACTTAGATTTAAACCTTCAAAATATGATGAATCTGGACTTGTCATTGTTCGATGAATGGCTGCCGTGTGAACAACCAACCGCCGGATGTCCAAAGTGAACAGCCCTCCACAAGGTCAAAAGAATTTGCGGTGGCTATGATCTATACCTGCCTTTTCTTCTCTTTTACAAGCATCAGATGGGGTAAAAAGAAAAGCTAAAGTGGAAAGCAAAAACAAAATTTCTTTTCAGCCTTGCAGCAGCCCCCAAAGACGACTTTGCATTCAAACCCTCCCTCTGTCCTCCGCCCTGCGCCCAGCCTTCTTTTTACCTCAGAATATGCTGTGGAGAGAGAGAGAGAGAGAGAGAGAGAGGTTTGGATTGAGGACAAGACCCATCACTAACAGGATTTAGTGAACAGTTGCTGGATCTTTATTCACAGAAACCCTGCATGGCTGAGACTTATAAGTCTGAACGGGTAATATTGTAGACAGTCTGTAGTACTATTAAATCACCTCATGTCTTGACATCACTATCCCTTTCCTTTTTCCTCTCAAACCCAACCACTTCCTCAGATGGCTGCTGCATCAAATCTAGTGGGTTATCCTTCTTTAAGACCTTCCTTCCTCCTCTCTCACTATGCCGTAACCAGCAAAAGAGCAGGAACCAAGGCTAGAGAACCAGAGCCAGAGAACAAGCAAACCAGATAATGAGAGGGGTCAGAACTATCTTTGGGGCTTTAAGACATGAAAGGTGAGGTGTACGATAGGCGATTAGGACATAGGACATGTTGCCCCCCACCCCACACCTCTTCCCCACCAACTGGATGTTGACCCCTCATGGACGGCTTTATTGAGCGAAAGAGAGCAAGGGCAGATGGGAGGGAGAGAGCAGCAGGATGGGGGGAGGGGGAAGGTAAAGGAAGTAAAGGCGCATGAAGCATAGCTATTGGAAGGGAGAGGCAGTGAAGAGAAGCAGGAGGATGGGGGGGGGGGTGCGTTAATGGGGGACTGCTCACTAGCTTTAATGTGGGAGCGGGGTAGAAGGGATTGGAGGAGGAAAGTGGGAATGTCATGTAAGCTTTTGCAGCTGGTTAACTCTCACATTGACTTCTGTATGTTCTCCCTTTCCACCTTTTGCTCTTCGCTTTCTGGTTAGGGATCTTGCTTGGATTCTATGTTTCCCCAGAGAAAGACAAAACCCCCAGCATTTAATTGCATATTCCGTCCCCACTGTAGCCCCCCCCCTCTCTCTCTCTCTCTATCTATCTTTCTCTCTCAACCGACTTCAGACAATATTCATGCACAAAGAAATGAATACTATTTATCGATCTTTTTTGAACTCCAAATCCTGAGTGCAGAATAGCAAACTCTTAAAAATTCAAACACAGTGGGAAACATCTTTTTAGGGTCTACTTCTACATGCCCAATAATTGTGTAATAATAAAAAGCGCAAATTTGGGGTGCAATAAAATTGCACTCCAGGAATATACAGATGTGCATATTAATACTTGAAAGTAATGGATGCTGGGGAACCTGCATGCCATGTCAGCTTTAGAACTGGGCTCGCACCAGAAGCCAAGGCATCTCCATACAGATGAAACCCCAAAGCAGCTGTAGCTAGCTCTACATGTAAGCGAAGTGGACGTTGCCTAAATCCCCGTGGATCCTTTCCAACTGGTTCTTTTTCTCTCTTTCTCTCTCTCTCTCTTTATGGATCCTTGGTGTGGCCATTTCTGACCGATCTCCTGAGATGGCAAACCTTGTGACTCTTATGCATTTCTACAAATCACCCACAATTCTGGGTTCCATCGATGAATGCTCACGCTTATATTTAAGGGTTATAATTGAGCCCTGAGAAAGTATGATCAGCTGTGCTCAATCTAAGACCGTCGACAATCTATATTCATAAGCCAGCTCCTTGTCTTTTTATATATTGTAGGCAAGTGGAGAAAGTTTGTCATCCTACGTCTAGCTCTAGAGTAGGGTTTCGTATATACTTGTTTTCAGATATCATTTCGTCTGTTTCAACTTTACACACGCATGAGGATAGCCAAGGACTTGTCCTATCAGCTACTGGGCCCTTTTGCATGACCAATATTATGTAGACACCAATTGAAATGCCACAACTTCTCAGGCATGCAAGGGACAGATGCACCTGAACATAGAAGCCATAAGAGTACTCCACACACATTTCTTTCGTTTTCATTAAGATTTTCTTTAAAACTTACACTAGGAGAAGGTAACAGGGTGGAGATTCGAATGCGATGAGGTCCCCAGAAATCAGAGACACGGCCACGAGCAACCCTTTGTCTTTATACGTAAATAGAACTTAACTGACAATGGAACAGCAAAAAAGGCTATAAATGCAAGAACTGTTGCGTTCTAGAGAGAAGGTTCTCATTGCTCATCTTCAGTAGTACTGCTTACCTGATAATTCAAGTATTCTAGCGATCAGTAGTATGTAAAAATTTAATAATATAACCTAATTAAGACTGGCCTCACACGCCTGCTTCAGCTTGGACCAGCTCAGGGCGCGAGAGACTGAGGACTTGGTTGACCAAGTCTACAAGCACATTTGAATCTTTTAGTATTTCCACAGCCCTTTGATGAATAAGTGCACTTAAATGAAGAAGGGGAGCTTAGAAATTTGAGAAAGGCTTATTGCACTTTCACATTGCACTTTAAGTGCAATGTGATTTGGCATAAGACCCATGTGGCATCCAACAATTGGATGACCACTTTATCACTCCTCATGTGAGAAGTGCCACATGGATCTTATGTCTAGTAAAGTACAATGTGAAAGTACAATAAGTCTTTCTCTAGAAATTTTGAGAGATCAGAGAATCCTGTCATGTCAGAGCCAAGTTGCAGGGCACTGATTTCTTTTTAAAAACAGTACTGTTCAGAGATATTTCGGGATGACAAAACGTTCTGAACACTCTCCATAGAAACTAAGTTACGTTTTCTCTTTTAACAAAAGGGAAATTATACAAGTTCTTCTTACATGACTAAGATACATGATCGACTCCATTAAAGAAGCTAGGCCATTGATTTAACAGTTCAAAATCCAATTACACGACAATATCAACTCATTGGGATCGATCCAACTATTTTAGAGCTGTTATGCATGCTCTCTTAGTAATAAGGGATGACTGTTTTGGTCATGCAATCCAATATTCTCCATGTACTCTAGACTTGGCTTTTGCCTCTGTCTATGTTCGTCCTCACTTGGCTGTTTCCCTGCCATGCGTAGTTGGACCACTGGTTGGATTTCGGAGTGAAAGCTCCACAACCTTGTGTACAAGTTATAAGCTCGCTTGCACCTGGTCTGGTCCCAACATGCTGGACGTACGTACGTATAACTAGAAGCCACATGCACGCAGACATGAGAATCTACTGGATTATAGGATCCTCGCAATTGTTGTCTCATTGGACAAAGGCACACAGTTCCAGTTGACTTCTTTTAGAAGCAATCTAATTACATTTCAAATAAATTTATATTTGTAATACTAAAAATGACTGCAACAATGTCTCTGTTATGACAATGATCACTCCGACGGATAGTGACGCCCAAAGATCACAATCCACACGACAAGAAGAGAGAAAAGAGATCAATCACACAAGATAAAAAACATAAGAATTTATGTGGTTCAAATAGGTAATGTGCCTACCTACGATGTCTATAGGACGACGACAATGGAACTTTCACTAGATTTGAAGAAATTTACAAGAAATCCACACCCAACTCAAAGGAACAAATCTTTTCACAAAACCCTCACAAGCTCTCACCCCCAAGACTCTCTTAGATCTCTCTCTACCAAACTCTCTTGACTCTCACCATGTGATACAAAACAAGGAGGAGAGGTTCTCCTTTTATAGTGGTCGGGCCTCCTTTGGTGCTACCATTAGGAGTGAGAGAGAACCGCATGAAACATGCTTCTCCTTTGAAACATCCCACGATCATTAATGTTGGAGTTTGTATCCTACTTTAACTTCTTCTTAACCCATGTGGAACTTCCTTATTCAAGACATGGAATGCACGGGAGTTCACTTCCCACGAAAGGCCACCTACGTAATCGCATGTGGTTTTCTTGGTGTGCAGTTTTCTTGGTGACTTGAGAAATCAAGACACTCATTAAAAATTCTCCTCTAGACTCAATTTCAGAAGTTGATCTAGTGCCAAGCTCCGCAACAATTGTTATCACTGCCAATGCCCCCACTGGAGCCACTTTACGTGCTCTGCAAATCAACCAAGTCCATACAATGTCTGAGCTTTTCAGAAGGAATAGGCTTTGTCAGCATATTTGCGGGGTTCTATATTTTAGAAATCTTCTTAACAGTCATTGCACTTTGCAAGACAACATCATGAATAAAGTGATACCTGACATCGATATTTTTGGTTCTCTCATGATACATCTGATTTTTGGCCAGATGTATGACACTTTGACTATCACAGCACATCGAAATCATCTCCTGTACATGACCCATACCACCAACCAAACTACTCAACCACAAGGCTTCTTTCACACCCTCTATCACTACCATATACTCTACCTCTGTTGTAGACAAAGCCACGGTAGACTACAAAACAACTTTCCAACTAATAGCACAGCCTGAAAAAGTAAAGATATAACCTGATAGAGATCTTCTCTTATCCAAATCACTAGCATAATCTAAATCGACGTAGCTGACCAACTGACCACCATCACTATTTCCTTTCTGAAATACCAGGCTCACATCTGAAGCACCTCTGAGATAACGAAGAATCTACTTCACAGTCTTCTAGTGGACCTTTCCCAGATTTTCCATGCATCTGCTAACCACACTAATAGCATGAGAAATATCAGGTCGAGTATACATACCATAGCATACATAATGCTATCTACTGCACTTGCATATGGAAATTTAGCCATCAGTTCATCTCCTTCTCTATCTTTGGTGAACCTTTAACAAATAATTTGAAATGGGCAGCTAATGGAGTGCTCACAACCTTGCAATCTTTCATGCCGAACCTTTCCAGCACCTTCTTTATGTACTTTTTATGTGACAAGTACAACCTTCTAGTGCTACGGTCTCTGTGAATCTTCATTCTCAAAATCTTCTTTGCTGCTCTAAAATATTTCATCTCGAATTCACCAGTCAACTGAGATTTCAAATGGTTAATTTCTGACATGTTCTTGGCAGCTATCAAAATGTCATCTACATACAACAATATGTAAATAAACGAACCATCTGTAAGCCTTTTATGATACACATTGCTATCATAATCACTTCTAAAGTAACTATGACTCAGCATAAAAGTATCAAATCTCTTGTACCATTGTCTAAGTGATTGCTTTAAGCCATATAATTAAAAACTTTTTTAATAGGCACACATTGTCAGGTCCTTATAATAGAAGCTTATCGAAACGTCAGCACAACGAAAATTATAATTCAACCTATAATTGTATTCATGACTACAGTGGAAAGTAATGTGCTAAAAGACTTATTAAGAGTCAACCAAATGTCAAACTCATTGTTATAGCTAGACACACTGTTTAGCCGAACAAAAGAAAATCTAGATCTAGTCCCTATGGTATGCTCAGCGCTCATTTCCCCTGTCAGGACTAGACACTTCTTGGTCACCTGAAAGAAGTAGGAAATAATGAGCAATTGTGCCGAATAGGATTCAAATTGCAAGGAAAAGTTCAGAGTTTGCACTAATGTTCGAAGATGCATAGGTTAGCGGAAGCAAGTAAATGTCAAACATTACAGATGAACAAGATATAACATGGTAGGTGTCAATTATCATGCATCGCTAATCATAGATTACTTAATTAAGGAAAGTTTAGTAGTGTCACCTTGAGCCTAAAACCAAACAATTAACAACCGAGTACAAACCATATAACAAGTCATATAGAAAATCATATAATGAATCATGGAAATGCCAACTAATTTAGCATATAATGGTGTCATGTCAAACACCCATACGAAATGTCCCATATTGCTCTGTGTAGATAAAACGAGTTTGGGTGCTCCTCCTGGGACTGAACATACCCCATTTGCACTAACATTAGATTCAAAAGACTCGAAGACCTAAGAATATGTCATCTCACTTCCATTTGAATATACACTTAGGCAACGACACATTAATAAACTATTGTTGTGTGTCCTAAAGCAAATGTGAGGAGTTTAGACAAAAGTTGACTCAAGGACTAGATGAGGGTTACTCAAAAGAGGGTCTAATTGATTGACCAAATGGTTAACTAACTCTGAGAATGACATAGAAAATAATCGTGTACAGTTGGAACACTTTCCAAAACTTAATAGGGCTGTGAACAGAAGATTGGTGGTTCTGACAGGGTTTAAGTAGACCAAAATATGCATATCGATCGACCGAGCCTCACAAAGTTTTGGTTTGAAGAGTTTAGAATGGAATTGGTCGACTGGAATCATAAAATTGGTCGACCGAACTGGGCTTTTCGATTGTCCGAAAGGTGAATATCGGTTGACCAGTTTTCCCAAAAGTATATGCAACGTAACAGAGATTTTAATTGACCGATAATAAGGAAATGGTCAACCGTTTCTTCTAGTAGCATTTGTCTGGCTATAGAAGGGTGTCGGTCGACTGATTATCAATTTTCAATCGACCGATTACGGTAACTCATAAATTTCGTAGGGTTTTTTGCTTCTTTTAAGGAGTCTAATTCAATGGTTCTTATTCTAGTGTGGTCTTGCACCTAGAATCCACTATCTAGATGATGAAAAATAGTAGTTCAAATATTCTCTATTGGCTAGAAGATGTTCACTACAAGACAAGCAAACTAGAAGATGTCCACGGCAAGACAAAGAACAAGAAGTAGTAAAGTAGAATCCTACTAGTCTTCAGAAATCTAACACTCCCTGCCTCTTCTAGTTTTCTCCCCAAGACTAGTCTTCTCCCTTCTCTAGTAGAGGCAGCAACACAATGTGATGAGTTGGCCAAAACGTTGGGTTGTCCGGGGCGAAGGGGTTTAAGTAGCCTTAGGCTACTTAATTACCATGCACGTAGAGGAGTAGAGGAGGCTTGAGTGTGAAGCTCAAGTTTTCTCCCTCGTTTCTCCCACAATAGATAGGTAGTAAGCTACATGGTAGATTTCTTCAATCCCACGACAACTTACGTATACGTGGTTACGTAAGAAATTCTTACATATTTCATTACATAAATAAATTTTAATTAGTTTTGTCTCTTCGGGTCTTTTGTTTTACATCCAAATGATGTCTATTTGAGATGAAATTTAAAACATAAGTTAATTAGAGCGTGACATGAATTATAGTGATTTTATTTGAATTTTATAAATTAAAATTATGTTGGGTAAAAATTGTCTAAAAAATCAATAAATCGAGTTAGTCTCAACATCAGTGGGCCTATAATTCCAACTATTTATGTTGTTAGAATCGACATATTTTCTGGTAATTATAGTAAGTTTAGATTCATTCCTATTTTTGAGATCCGAGTGTCGTCTCATTGGGGTACACAGGGACATGGTAATAACAAAAATACCTTTTATTTCTTGTATTTTAATATCCAAAAATTTAATATTTCCAAAAAATCATTATTAATTCACTATTAATTCTAGAACATTACACACATGATCTTCCTTACGAGAAACCATGAACCCCTCTAGCTGGTGCATGTAGATTTCCTCCTCCAACTCATAATGTAAGAATATTGTCTTAACATCCAATTGCTCTAGCTCTAAATCAAGTAAAGCAACTATGGCAAGCAACACACGAATAGAGGTATGTTTCATGACATGAAAGAACACCTCATAGTAGTCAATACTTTCTCATTGTGTGAAACCCTTCGCCACCAGTCGTGCCTTGAATCTAGCATCTTCCTCACCAGAAATTCCTTCTTTCTTATTGAAAACCCATATATATACACCCCACTATCATCTAACAAGGTGGTACTTTCATCAACTTCCATGTCTTGTTCTTCTGTAGAGACTCAAATCTCCTCTTGCATGGCCAACTGCCATTTAGAAGACTCATTTGATGCAATTGCCTCTCTATGAGAACACGATTCTTCCTTCTCAATAGTATCTGCAATAGACAAAGCAAAGGCTACCATGTTAGCGTGACCATACCTACTGTGTAACGCCCCAAAGCGGAATATTAGAGCGATAAATAGTTAAATAAATAGTATAGGGCACAAGATAGACATCAAACAATTGCACAATTGGAATAATTTCAAATGAACCAATTTTATTGATAACTTCACTAAATTCTATTACATTATCTAACTCAGAGCCAAAACTATGGGCCCAGAATACTTTATTCAAATAAAAAGCAAACTAACTAACTAAGACTAAGATCATTAGTTGACAGCACAACTAGTCACTCTTGTGCCTGCTCATCCCCATCCTCATGCGTATGGTATTCTCCATCAGACTCGCTTGAAACACATATAACAAATAATGCAGGATGAGGGATAACGCCCAGTAGGACTTAATATCTCGAGAATAGACATGCTTTAAGTGATTAATGTCTTGCATAACAGGAAACTAAATAGAACGATCAAGTATAGTTAAGAGAGTAATGACACATAATATGTAACGCCCTGGCACAGAATATCGGAGCGATAATACAATTATTTAATAGTATCGATAGATAAAAGACAACAAACCATTTCACAATTGGAATAATGCCAAATGAAATCCAACTTCATTAATAATTCCTCAAAACACTATTACATTCACTAATCATAGTCAAAACTAGGGTCCATAGTACTTTATTCAAATCTAACTATTACAAACTGACTGACTCATAACTAACTAACAAACTAAAAACACGGTTGTCGAAACTGGTCACTCTTGAACATCCTCCTCATCCCTTCCTCATGAGTGTGGTAATCTCCTTCAGACTCACCTGAAACACATGAAATAAATAGCACAGGATGAGTGATAAACATCCAGTAGGACTTAATATCTCATATAAACATGCATGTTTAAAGTGATTAATGTCTTATAAGGCAGGATAACTAGAGAGAATAGTCATGTATAGTCCAGAGAGCGATGTAGCATGATAACGTGAAACAATAGCACTTTCATGAGAGTATAACACAACGAGCATGATAACGGATTGACCATATAACGAGATAACACGTAAAATAACGCCCAGTAGGACTTAATATCTCGAGAATAGACATGCTTTAAGTGATTAATGTCTTGCATAACAGGAAACTAAATAGAACGATCAAGTATAGTTAAGAGAGTAATGACACATAATATGTAACGCCCTGGCGCAGAATATCGGAGCGATAATACAATTATTTAAATAGTATCGATAGATAAAAGACAACAAACCATTTCACAATTGGAATAATGCCAAATGAAATCCAACTTCATTAATAATTCCTCAAAACACTATTACATTCACTAATCATAGTCAAAACTAGGGTCCATAGTACTTTATTCAAATCTAACTATTACAAACTGACTGACTCATAACTAACTAACAAACTAAAAAGCACGGTTGTCGAAACTGGTCACTCTTGAACATCCTCCTCATTCCCTTCCTCATGAGTGTGGTAATCTCCTTCAGACTCACCTGAAACACATGAAATAAATAGCACAGGATGAGTGATAAACATCCAGTAGGACTTAATATCTCATATAAACATGCATGTTTAAAGTGATTAATGTCTTATAAGGCAGGATAACTAGAGAGAATAGTCATGTATAGTCCAGAGAGCGATGTAGCATGATAACGTGAAACAATAGCACTTTCATGAGAGTATAACACAACGAGCATGATAACGGATTGACCATATAACGAGATAACACGTAAAAGTTGCACAACAATGCACTAGTAAAGATAGCACTTGTATTGATTGCACTTGAATTGATTGTCATAGATTAAATCTTGATAGTATAAATAGTACTGGATGTATGCCGACATCCTGATCATTTTAACTCCCATGAGCAAATAGCACTTTTCGGGCGCACCCCCCAGGACTAGATCGGGCCCTATTGCTTGACATTAGTTATATTTCATATCTTAGACAATCATTTGGATGGCCAAATAGAGTACCAAGAACAGATGAGAGTAGTTGACGAATAGACGAGAGTGTAGAGAGAATGTGAATAGATGAGAGTATAGAGATAGTAGATGAGAACAGGGACATATTCGTAACTCGACGATAAACTGACGGTAGTAACAGTTGCAAGGCACTAAGTCGTGTGCCGGCAGTCCGGTATAGAGATAGTAGATGAGAACACGGACATATTCGTAAATCGACGATAAACTGACGTTAGTAACAGTTGCACGGCACTCAGTCGTGTGCCGGCAGTCCGGTAGAAGTCACAACCGCCCACTACCCATGCTATGAACACATGCCAGAGGTCCGGCGTGATCCCAAGGTAAGAAGGAAACACACTAAGGCCGTGGATCATGCTGATCTCTAAGGGTGTGAAGGGTTTTAATGGTACAACCTGCTCGTTGGCAATGGACGTCCGCCAAAGCTAAGGAAAAAGGAAAATTACGGAGGCCTTGACAAGGAGTCCCTGATCCTATTAGGAGTATTTCCAACGGAGAGGTGGTCTAAGTCGACAAAGAAGTGTGTACAAAACTAGTGTCTGTCGTGCCTTGACTGCTCGAGGCAAAGGGATGCGATAACGGTATACAAATCATGCGATTAAAACGAAAACAAGTGTTATTAAAATAATTAGGAGATTAAGTGAATAATTACACTTAATTACCAGATATATTATTGAGTAGATTAATAGGGTTTCATGGCAAACATTAACGTTTAGTGTATGCATGTGTAAGGAAATCATGAGAGCAAGAATAATCGTGCACATAGCTTTTATTTAATGGATTTCATATAAATTATGCCCAATATTAATAAACAGGTCACTACTATTCACAACAGTGCAAAATTAAGAGTTAAATATGGATTAAATGGCATAATTAACAGGAGTATACATGAAATTTAGGGTTTTTGTCAGACAGGTGAAACGCGACGGGGGTACCTGTCGCGATTCAAATCGCGACGGGATGGTCTGTCGCGTCCACTGAAACAGGGACATGCCATTTGTCACATGCTCAAATCGCGATAGGGTGAACAGTCGCGATTAGGGCAGTCGATCCATGAACGCGACGTCGGGGTCTGTCGCGTTCTGGACAATCGGTACGGCCTGGAGATCGCGACGAGTCGAGCCGTCACGTTCATGACGCGACACGCTCGGCTGTCGTGACCCTTTTGAGAATCACGACGGGTCGGGCCGTCGTGATCTCAGAGAGCCTGGCCGAACCCAAAAGGGAACTGGTTCCTTTAGGATTTCGGGCCAGTCCTCTATGGACATGATACAGGGCTATTCAAAAATCGATATAAAATCACAAGAATGTCTAAAAATCATGAAACTAGTTTTAAACGAAAATAGACATGTAGATGTATCAACATGCATGAGTAATTCGAAAATAAGCATGGAATGGGCATGCTTTAATTAGGTTACATTTCGGTGACCTAAAACATGCACAGAGTTGAAATCCGATTTAATTCGCATAGAATACATGATGAAAATTGGGGGAAATAGGATCATTCGATTCCTAACATCATGCATTATTTATGATAAAATTTGCAAGGCATGGGATCAAGTGTATTCATGGATTGAAAGCATAAAAGTGAGTTCGGGGACATGTATAGCACAGGGATTGGATCATGAAATACTCCTTCATGGCACAACGAAAATTGGGGCAAACATGGGGCTTTGATAGAGGGGATCAAGGTCTACCTAGGGTCGAGTTTAATTAGATTTAGCTTGAGAGATTGCCTATCTTTTCACGATGTAAATATCCTAGGGTTTAAGATGAAGAAGATGATGAAATCCTCCTTGCTCCAAGCCTCTCCTCCTCGCTCTCCTCGTCCAAAGCCTTCTTCCCTCGTTCTCCAATGCTCCAGAAATGTTCTAAGGGTTGGTAGAGACGAATTGAGGTTGTATTTGGTTGTTTAAGAGTCCAACTCTTCTCAAACTCTTCCTTCTTCTCTTAGCTACGAAATTTCCATGTATATCTCTATTTTTCTCGTATTTATCCTCCTAAATAGTTTGAGGAGAAGTCTAATTTCGTGGGGCAATGGGTTAGGATAAGATTATGACTTCTTTTTAGGATAAATATGGGTTAATTAGTAGTTATCTTAACTCTTTTCTAATCATCACTATTTTTTATACGAATTTAGCTTAATTGTAGTACCCCAGAAAATTCATTAATTAGAAAATATAGAAAAATTAAAAATTTGTCAAATAATAAATCAAACTAGTTAAAAATATATATGTGCCATTATTTCATGTATAAAAACTCATATCAAAATTTTGTAAAAATAATAGTTATACTTTAAATAATATTCTTTAATGACCTGCCAAGAAATTTGGACATAGAAAAATCATTTAGACCAAGTTTAAGAATTTATGCGACTTATTAGTGTAATTAAGGAATAAGTCAGAGAACCCCTTATTTTATGAGTCAAAGTAGATTATAAATTAAAATAAATATGTGGGTAGATTTTAAATAATATGGGTTGATAGCCCATTATGATATTTGGACCAATAGACAATCTTGACCCATAAATAAATTCTTTAATAAAAAGATAATAAAAACTCATTAAGTAAAGTAAGAACATGGGTTGTACAATTTAGCTCACATGAGTTATTGGGTCAAGAGTAAGAGCCCAAATGATGAAGGTTAGAAATATTGGCATAAATAAGATTAAATTGAATTAAAATAAGAAATTAATTGAATAAGTGTGATAAATAGATTTAAATTAGAATAAAGGGTGAATAAATAGAATTAAATCAATACCCATTAAGCTAAATTAGTAATGAGTTTTACTAATGGTCCTAACACAAATTGTTGGGCCAAATTGTGAAGAGCCCATCATGGGATGGGAAGTAATTAAGCTAAATTCACACCTAAAAAATAGTAATAAATAAAAAAGGGTAAGATAAAGACTAAATGTGATGTAATCATCCTAAATAGGAGTCCTTATCCCATCCTAACCCCTTGGCCACGAAATTGAACCTCTCCCCTATCCTTTTAGGTAGATAATGCTAGGAAATAGGGAGATAATAGTGAAAATTTAGAGTTTGAAGAGGACAGAAGAGTTTTAAGGTTTTAGGACGCTTACACAAGCTATACACACCCCAATTCGGCCCTATCACCCCATAGATCGTTGTTAGAGCTCTAGGAGACGAGGGGAAAGGCTGAAGAACGAAGAAACAAGAAGAGAGGAGCTTGGAAAGGAGGGATTTCATCTCGTTCTTCATCAAAAACCTAGGATTTTTTATCAGGAAGAAAACAGTAGGCAATCTCTCAAGCACAAATCGAGTAAATTTAATCCTAGGTAGCCCACATGATCTTCTTTAAAAGTCCCATGATCTCATCCTTTCTCGTTCATGCATGAGGGCGAATTAAATGCTCAAACTTCTATTAACATGTTTTGCCCGAACCTTCATGTTTGCCTTGTATCTCTAAATCCACTCGTGCTCATGACTTGAGATAATTACCATAAATACTGCCTGTTGTTAGGGTTCTAAGGAGCCCAGTTTGCCCAAATTCCATTGAGCATGTCATTCGAATTAAATCGTTTCATATCCCTGTGCATGTTCTAGGTTAGCAAAATATAACATGATCAAAGCATGCCTTCGACATGTCTGTTTTCTAATTAATCGTGACCAGTGATAGATCTCCATGTCTATTATCGTTTAAAATTAGTTTCATAATTTTTGGATCTCTATCCGATTTTATATCAAATTTTTTATGTGCCTGAATCATGTACACCCACTTGGAAAAAGGGCAAAACCCCTTTTCTGGGCTCAGGTAGCCTTCTGGTGTCGCGACGGCCTGATCCGCCGCGATCTTAGAGGGGGTCGCGATAGGAAGAACCGTTGCGTTCTGAACGCAACGGGTCGACATGTCGCGACCTGCCCCTGGTTCACCCAGCGCCCGATTCAGCAGAACGCGACCGGACATAGTGGCGCGACCTACTTGCGACCGTTATCCCCGTCGCGACCTAACTCCCTGAACGTGCCGGTCCGCCTTGTCGCGACCTGAACGCGACAGCAACCGACGTCGCGACCTTACCATTGCGACCAGAACCAAAATTTACACATATATCCCTACTATTAATGTCATTTTAACCCTGTTTAACCCTAATTAAAGTGCTGCCATGACTATTAACGGCTTGTTAATTAATAATGAGTAATATTGACATGAAATCAATTAAATTAAAGAGCTATGTGCACAATCTTACTTGTTCTCATGATTTCCTTACACTTGCACACACTTAACATTAATGTTTGCCATTTGACCCTATTAAATTACTCAATAATGTATCTGGTAATTAAGTGAAATTAATTATTAAATTCTCCATTTTGTTAATGACACTTGTTTTCATTTTATTCACGTGTTTTGTATACCGTTATCGCGTCCCTCTGCCTTCGAGCACTCGAGGCAAGACGGACAACGTTTCGTTACACACTTTTTCTTGGTTTGGACCACCTTTCCATCGGGAATACTCTCGACTGCGCCAGAGACTCCTTGTCAAGGCCTCTGTAAGTCTTCTTGGCTTTGGCACACGTCCATTGCCGACGAGCTGGTTGTACCCTTAAAACCCTTACACCTTTAGGGATCAATACGATCCAAACGGCCTTAGTGTGTTCACTCTTACCTTGGGATCACGCCGGACCATCTAGCCAGTGTTCATAGCGCGGCTAATGAGCGGATGTGACTTCTACCTGACTGCCGGCACCTGACCTAGTGTCGTGCAACTGTGACTATCGTCGGTTTAACATTATTTTACGATTATACCCCTATCTCATCTACTATCCTTATACTCTCATCTATTCAAGTTCGCTCTACTATCTCGTCTATTCATCTAGTAATCTCTTGAGACTCTTTGAGCTGTTGTGGCTCCTATTGCTTTGTACTGATCTTGACTGTCTAGCGCTATAATATGGGTCTTGTGAATCTACTGACTTGAATGCATACTGCTGAGGGCACAGAGAGTGTCCGAGGGGCTCCAATCTAGTCCTGGGGGAAGAGAGCCACCCGAAAATACCTGCAGGGGCTAATGACGGTGTTTGTATTTGCACCGGTTCTGACTGACTGTTCTGAATTAGCTAGACAACTAACTGTTATACTATTATTGTTAGTCTGATTAGTTCAGATGTACTGTGCTATTACTGTGTTATCACTGACTGTTACTGAACGGCTACTGTCCTTGTTATAGAGTGACTATTGCCGTATTCTCCTATTGCACTACTATGGTTCAACTACTATCTCTCTTTTTGCTCTACGTGTTACTTGCTATTGCTTGACAATGACGACTAGTGCACTGTTGTGCAACCATACACGCTATCTTGTTACGTGCTATCTCGTTATATGACCAATCCTTTATCATCCTAGATCTGCAATATTCTTGTTGAATGTATTATCGATCTCTTGTTATCGTGTGTTATTACTCTCTTGACTATACTTGATCATTCTCTCTAGTTAACCTGCTTTACAAGACATTAATCACTTAAAGCATGTCTATATTAAGTCCTACTGAGCGTTATCACTCACCCTGCGCTATTTGTTATATGTGTTTCAGGTAAGTCGATTGATGACCCTACACACACCAACGGGAATGGACTGGAGTGATGAGCGACCTGGAGTCATAGCGACAGAATGACCTTAGTATCATAGAATTTAGTTAGATATTTGCTTAGTTATCTTTTCCAATGTAATGAAGTCATTGAGCCCTATGTTTTGGCTCCGAATTAGTGGTTGTAATAGTTTAGATGAATTATCAATAAAATGAGGAGTTTATTGTAATTATTATTCATTAAATGCTCTGATGTTTGCGACTATACGCGCAATTGTCGTTACCATACACGTTGTTTATGCCTCACCGATTTATTCCGCTGCTAAATTGGCGGGGCATGACATTAATTATATCCCATCCAAAGATGGGCTCTTGGCTTTTGGCCCATTAATTCATGTATGGGCCATTTGTTTAACCAATTTCCTAGTTTAGCTTAATGGGTTTTAATTTATTCCCCTTTTCTTTTAATAAATCTTATTTTATTTCCAATTTAATATTATTTATCAAAATTAAAAATTTAGAGTTGCTACATAATAGCAAGAGCTTAATAGTACTTTTCAAAAGAATATAACACAACTAGCACCGTAAAGAATGACCATATTATGAGATAGCACATATAAAATCACGATAGCACGCAAGTCAAAATAGCATTTTGATTGATTTTTATCAATCGAGATAGTATAGCACTTTGATTGTCTTTAGATTATCGAGATAAATGGCACTTGAGTGTAATGCCGAACACTCTGGTCAATAAAACTCTCGCAGAAAAATGGCACTTTTCGGACGCTCCTCCTAGGACTAGACCAGGCCCCTTATAATGTTTCCTTGCATTAGTCAAAATTTTATCTTTAGATAATCAGTCAACAATGGCTATAGAGAGTACCAAGAAATAGATGAGAGTAGTAAAGAATAGATGAGAGTATAGAGAACGTGAATAGATGAGCGAATAGAGTATATATGAGAAACTACGGTTAATACACGTAAAACAACGTTAAATAGGCGATAGTAACGGTTTCACAACACACATAGTTGTGTGTTGGAAGTCTGAAAGAATTCACTAACTGCCCACTGGCCGTGCTATGAACACAGTCCAGAGGTCCGACGTGATCTCAAGGTAAGAGAGCAAACTAAGGCCATTGGATCATGCTGATCCCTAAGGGTAAAATAGGCATTGATGGTACAACCTAATCGTCAGCAATGAATGTCCGCCAAAGCCAAGGAGTCTCACGGAGGCCTTGACAAGAAGTTCCTGGTCCAGTCAGGAGTATTCCCAACGGAGAGGACATCCAAGTCAAGAAAGAGTGTGTAGAAACATTTTCTCGGTTTGCCTTGAGTGCTCGAAGGCAAAGAGACGTGATAACGGTATTAAATTGAGCGAATAAAACGGAGACAAGTCTATTTAAAATAATAGGAAAATTTACATGAATAATTGCACTTAATTATCAGATATGTTATGGAGTAATTTCTGTAAGGTTTCATGAAAAAAATTCATGTTTGGTGTGTGCATCCATAACATTTCTGTAAGGTTTCATGAAAAAAATTCATGTTTGGTGTGTGCATGTGAGAGAAATCAAGATACATATGAGAGTGTGCACACATCTTTTAAATAAGAAAATCACATGAATATTATCAAAGATGGATTAACATGATGTTACTATTCTTAACAGAGCATTACAAAGGTTTAACCATGATTATAGAGCATGATTAACAAGATTTAATTGATATGTCAAGATTTTAGAATATACAATAAAATCGCGACGTAGGTACCCGTCGCGTTCAAATCGCGACGGTTGGGTCAGTCGCATTTAAGGTAATCGATTCAGAAAGGCGACGGGGTGACCGGTCACGTCTATAGCAATTAGTCCATAGTCGCGACGGTCCTGGCAGACACGTTTATAGTAATCGGTAGGGTATCAATTGTCGACCACGTAATCGCGACGTCGGGGTCTGTCGCGTTATTGGCAATCAGTATAGGTCATAGAGACACAACGTTGGGGACCGTCGTGTTACTAACACAACACGATCATGTGTCGCGACCCAGTGAGAATTGTGACTGATCAGGCCGTCACATTCTCAGAGACTTTGTCCTAACCCAAAAAGTGAAAGGGAACACGTTGGGTTCCGGTCCAGCCCTCTATGGGCTTGACACAGGGGTCTTTAAAAATTTATATAAAATCGTATACTCGATGAAAAATTATGAAATCAGTTTTAATGAAACTAGACTTGCAAATGTATCAGCAGTATTGAGCAATTAGACTTTTAACAAGGTATGAACATTCTATGAACATGTTATTTCTCGATAAACAAAAAATCTGACACAGTGGTGAAGAACGATTTAATTCGAACAGAGTACATGATAGAAATTGGGAAAAAGTATGTCATTCGATTCATGACATCATGTAGCATGTACAGTAATAGTTTCAGGGCATGAGATCAAGCATAGATAAGGATTTAAGTTGAACATGTGGGGTCGGGCACATGTTCTTAACAAAACTTTGAGCATGAAATACTCATAAATGACATGATGGAAATTGGGGAAAGTATGAGACTTTTGTAGCTGGGATCATGGACTAACTAGGGTCAAGTTTAATTTACTTTGGCTTGAGAGATTGCCTACCTTTGAGCGCTTTAGTTCCTAGGGTTTGAACATGAAGATGCTCCTCCCAAGTCTTCTTCTCCTCGATTCCCTCGTCCAAAAGCTTCTCCTCCTCGTCCTCCAAGCACCAGGGGTTCAATAGGCTAGGAATGAGATGAAAGTATATTTGTATGTTTAGGGCTAGAAGGTTTCCTAAAACTCTTTCTCTTCCTCCAACTCTGAATTTCCCATAATTATCTACCCTTTTTCCTTGCATTTATCCCTCTATTGGTTTGGGAGGACTCTAAATCCGTGGCCAGCTAGTTAGGATAGAGTTAGGACTCTTTTTAAGATATTTATGAGTCATATTAGTGATTATATTGACCCTTTTTATTTATTAATAATTTATGTACGAATTTAGGTCTATTTATCTCTAATCCAACATTGGGCTTTTGCTTTGTGGCCCAACAACTCATGCTTGAACTATAATTATAGCCCAACATTTGTTTTTGCTTAATCGAGTTTTAATTTATTCATAATTCTTTTAATTAATTTTTTTTATCTCAACTTAAAAATTGAGAGTTGCTACATACTGGCTGGTCTGATTACCCTTCACTCTCTGTCTACTACAATATTGTGTTGCCTTTGAGGGACTTGCTCTTGTATTGTATTGCTCCCTGGCACATCAACTGTCTTATCTGGGACTTGCATTGTCTCCTCTTGCACTACACTTTCTGTGGAGCCTTTACCTCTAGCCCTGTCTGCTTGCCACTAACATGATCTCCTCTTCTTGTAGTTGATTTATCTCCCACCCGGAGTATTGCAGACTCATCGAAGGTCACATCTCTCTTAATCATGAACATGGGTGACTGAGGATCGGTACACCACAACCGATACGCCTTCACACCCTGTGTTTGTGCATATCCTATGAAAATGCACTTCTTTGCCCTCGGCTCCAACTTGTCAACTGTGACACAAGCATATGCAAGACGACAAAAAATTCTGAGGTGAGAATAATCAAAAGGAGAATTGGACCATACCTCCTCAGGGGTTTTAAACTCTATGTCAGATTATTCTCACCTCAGAATTTTTTGAGACAACTGGAACTGGACCCCAAGGTCAGAGTGGATGTAATCCATAGTGCCCTTTAGTCCTATGAGCTATTGTACTAAATTTCACTATGCATTGCTTGCCAAACACACAGTGCTCACAGAAATCTAGTTTCCTAATCTTCTGACCAGCAAGTAGACCTCGCATGCTCAACTCCACCATTCCTCTTTCACTCATGTGGCCCAATCACAAGTGCCACAATTGGGTAGGATCGTCTGAACTTCTTATCAGATTGGCATTGCCCATCACGGTGCTGCCTAGCTTATAGATGATAAAGGCCACCGATCAACTTCTCTTTCATGACAACCAATGCACCTCTAGAAACCTTCAAGATTTCATTCTCTGGTGAGAACCTACATCCATGCACGTCCAAAACACTCAAGGAAATCAGATTCTTCTTTAGTTCTAGAATATGTCTCACTTTCTGATGACATTGTCAAACATCTTCATTCTATTTGTACCAACCCCTGCAAACTGCAAGTGTTCAATTGTCTCTCAAGGTTATGTTACCACTACTTACTAATGTGAAAGTAGAAAACCATTCCCTGTGACGACACATGCGGAAGGTACAATTAGATTAAGAAATCTAGTTATCCCCAAAAGTGCTACTAGAGATTGACAAAAGAGAAGTGTTGCGCGCCCGGGCGCCCGAGCGCGGGATTTGCCCGGGCACCCGAGCTGGTGCTGCCCCATTGGGCAGCGCCCCTGCTGCGGGCCCCATGCAGTAGGGCGCTGACCAATGGGACAGTGCCCAGGCATTAAGCATTTCCCTGACAAAATAGTCTCGTTGTCAACAGTCTCATCTTTAACAACATTTACGGTATCAAATGAAGATTCCTCCTGAACCTTGACTTTCCCCTTTAATTTGGACAATCTTTCTTAATATGCCATTTTTGGTTGCATTGATAACACTTGATCTTTTTCACTGACTTAGACTTTGATCTAATCCTTCCCTTTTTACGAGACTCCTTTTTCTCACTTCTTCCTCTCACCATCAGGCCATCTGCCCGATCTTCACAATGACTTTCTCATACTTGCCATTTCAACTTAGAGTTTAGGGGAGAGAGATATCATCTCTCCCACATAGGAAAGTATCAACGAAATACTCATTCGAAGAAGGTAATGAGCATAAGAATATAAGGACTTTATTCTCATCATCTACTTTAACACCAACATTTTTAAGATCTATAATGATCTTATTAAACTCATTCAGATGATCGGTAATGGACATATCTTCTTTCATGCGAAAAGTAAACAATTATTGCTTTAGGTACATACGGTTTGTGAGAGACTTTGTCCTATACCTTGACTCGAGCTTGAGCCAAAGTTTTGATCGGTTGTCTTCATCAGCGACTTCTCTCAAGACATCATCTGCCAAACACAAATGAATTGTTGGAAGAGCACGCTTCATGTACTCTTCTTTTTCAACATCTTTCCACTCAGACGATAGAGCATCCTTGACTTTAACTCCATTGCTAATCCCCTGTTGTATCAACAAAGGCTGCATCTTCAATTGTCAGATGTTGAAATCTTTTATCTTTCCATTGAACACTTCAATGTCGGATTTCATTGTTGATGTCGACTTCGCAGCCATCAACAAAGAACACATATCAAATCTCAATCAGACTCTGATATCAGTTTGTTATGACAATGACCACTCTTACTGACAGAGTGATGCCCAAGGATCACGATCCGTGCAATAAGAAGAAAAAAAGAAGGAAGAAGGATCAATCACACAAGGTAAGAACATAAGGATTTACGTGGTTCGAAGAGACAGTGTGATTTTCTACATCGGCCATGGGTGATGACAACATCAAAACTTGACTAGATTTGGAGAAATTTATAAAAAATTCACACCACAACTCAGAGGAACAAACCTTTTCACAAAACTCTCACAAGTTTTCACCCCCAAAACTTTCTTAGATCTCTCTCTCTAAGAAGCTCTTTTGACTCACACCGTGGGATACAAAACAAAGAGGAGAGATTCTCCTTTTATAGTGGTCGGGCCTCCCTTTCGTGCTACCACTAGGAGTGAGAGAGAACCGCATGAAACGGGCCTCTCATTTGAAACATCCCACGACCATTAATGCTAGGGTTTGTATCCTAATTTAACTCCTTCTTAACCACATGGAACTTCCCCATTCAAGACATGAAATGCATGGGAGTTCAATTTAAACCAAGACACTTATTACAGTCTCCACCCACTGTCTCGTCTCTTTGTCTCTCTCTCCTCTCTAGTTTTTTATTTTTTCATCCAGTTTTCTTTAGTTCCTCCCTCAAGTTGCTTTTCTCAAATGTAAAAAAAAAAACTCAATTTTCCACCTTTTTCTATCTCTTTAGAATGCAACTATAATTATCTGAATGCAACACTATTGTATTTATATATCAAATAAAATATGCCTCCAAATACCAGGGCAAGTACGGACACCGTATATGCAACTATAATCGATCAATGTCGTAGCCATGTCCCAAAACACCAAAATGTACCCATGACATTAGAATACAGCCAAGGGCAGAATGTGGGAACCAGTGAAAACTGTATTTTGGCGGTGGATTTGCACTAGTCAGTATTGCTGAAGTTAGATGCTCTCTTGCACTTGGTCTTATCGAGTTGATGTTTATGTTCACATGTCTTGCTTTCCTAGAGATGTGGTTATAGTGCAGCTAGCACTCAAGTACTCTGAAGATACCAAATGCTTTACGGAAGGATCCTCGGGGTTAGCTTGACCATATAGTGAAACAACTCGTATATATGGCTTCTTGACTGGGGAACAATGACCTTGTACCTGGTCGATCCGTACTCTCTCAACATGGGCTTTTGATTGGGCAATCAGCTGATTCCCAAGACAATTGATCTGATCTAGAGTAAAAATTGTCCTACATTTATTTGGCAAGGATCAGCATAACTAATTTAGTTGTCCGGAAGATTATAAGTTGGAGTAGTCAGAGCCAATAATAATACTTTTCCTCGTACGTACACCATCAAGAAATTAATTATGGAGAACATGGTATCAACACAAGACAAAGCAGGATTTTCGACGGCAATATTCTGTCGAAAATCTGTCGAAAATTCGTCAAAAAAACACCTTTCGACCGCTTTCCGACAATAACTTGTCAAAAACAATCCGTCGAAAAAAATACATCAGAAATTTTCGACGGACACAAAATCCGTCGATATTTCTGACCGAAATAATCATCAGAAATATCCGTGGAAAAATAAATCTTCCGACAAATTAATTTACCGATGAAAAAAAGTCGTCGGCAAATTCTGACGGAATATTCGGTCAGCATATCCATCGAAACTTTCGACATCTTGATCGACGGACAAGACCGTCGGAAGTGGAAAACTTCTGACAGGAAATATCTATCGGTAATCCATCGGAAAGTCCAATAGTTTTGCTGACGGATACTTTCTGTCGGAAGTCAGGCATGCTGACGTTTTTTTTTCGACGGAAACCTATTGTTGGAAAATCTGTCAGAATAATATTTTTATTATTAAAAAAAACAATTGGATAACAAAAAGATAAATTCATAAATCTGCTAAAAATAATATTCATAGGAACATTTAGAATAAATAACAATAATATAAAATCATCAATCACAACAAATATAGAACATCCACAATAATAACAAATAAAAAATCAAGAGAGATCTATTAGATCATCCTCTCTCCTCGCCTCATGATCATTAGGTGCTGTGGGATCTTATATTATAAAAATAAATATTAGAAATATAAATAAAATAATATACACAAATTATTTTTAAAAAATTAAAATCAAAATATATGAATATTCACTTAGTGCAATTAGAAAATATTTCTGACCCTTTACATTAGAATTTTTTTTAGATTAGTAGTTTGAGCGTCGAACCCAAACTGGGAATCCATTTAGAATTCCGCCAGTTCTTACACGTCACTCGCACCCACCCAGTCGTGTCGGAGCAAACAACACGTCGATCAGATCCCTATTTCAGATTTTGGACCCTCGACTTGTGTGTTCTAACCCTTTACATTTGGGTTTTTTTTAGATTAGTGGTTTGAGCACCGAACCCAAATCGAAATTCTGATCAGGATTCCGTCAATTCCCATACGTTGCTCTTACCCACCCGGTTGTGTCGGAGCAAACGGCACGCCAATCGGATCTCTGTTTTACATTTTGGACCCTCTGACTTGCATGTTTTAACCATTTTCATTTGGGTTTTTTTAAGATTAGTGGTTTGAGCACTGAACCCAAACTGAGAATCCGATTAGGATTCCGTCAGTTCTCACACGTCGCTCTCACCCACCCAATCATGTCGTTGTGAATGGCACACCGATCGGATCCCTATTTCAGATTTTGCACCCTGACTTGTGTGTTTCTGACCCTTCACACTTGGATTTTTTTTTAGATTAGTAGTTTGAGCGCTGAACCCAAACTGGGAATTCGATTAGGATTCTATCAGTTTCCACACGTTACTCTCACCCACTCGGTCGTGTCAGAGTGAACGGCACGTCGATCGGATCCTTATTTCATATCTTAGACCCTCGACTTGTGTGTTCTAACCCTTTACATTTGGTTTTTTTTTTATATTAGTGGTTTGAGCGACGAACCTAAACCGGAATTCCAATCAGGATTTCGTCAGTTCTCACACGTTGCTCTCACCTACCCGGTCATGTCGGAGTGAACGTGTCACGCCCCGATATTTAGTAGTGGAATAAATATCGGGATGCGTGAACGATACAAATAGACGTATCACAGTTGAGTAACGCAGAGTCACAATTAAACATACAATACATTTGAGACCACAATATTATCATCAAAAGTACTCTTTATTCCATTTCAATCCACTAGTTACAACCTTACATAAGAAGAACCAACTAAACGGTCCATTATTCAAATATAAACTTCATGAAAATGTATCACTATTACATAAACTACTCAAACATCTATTCCTAATACTTCATCTCCTCATATGACGGGTGCTCATCACTCTTGCCATGCCCCATCGGATTCCACGAGATCCACATTACTACCTGAAATGGACAGGATGATCGGGTGAGTGAACTAGCTCAGTAAGATTTACATCTCAATGTACGGACACTAATATACATGATTAACATTTTAAATAGGCAGATATGCACATGAACATGATGACAATGCATGCATTTCTAACAAGTCAAATAGCTGAATAGAACGAATATCATATCAAATCAAAATAGAACGATGGACAGATAATTCAAGAATAGTATCAAAAGGAATTGGCCATATTCACACATATATCACATATTCACGTGATCAGATGTATCTTATCAAACTTATCATATCATATCAAACGAATGCACATTCACACAAATCTTGCACACATGTCAGTGCCATGCCAAGCACCACAAGTCCATACTCTTGCGGTTATAAGTACGTTGGGGCGCTCCTCTCCAGGACCAGACAGGGCCCCTATTGCACAGGCATTAGTCAAATGGACCAAAGTCCCACGTTGTGCCGATCAAACATATACATATTATGGCCACGGAATTTCAATAACAAGCTTATTGTAATAAGGACATGATCATTCATAGAGTCAAGGTAAGACAATAGCTCAAGAGTTGGATAGCATAACGACGTATCTTATGTTTCATAATTCATTAATGTCTTAACAAGAGGATGACTAATGATAGATCGTACACGGTACAAGTGCTCTCTATCTCCAGGGTACTTCATGGTACAACCAGCTCGGTCTCTATGAGGGAATCCATAGAGTACGGAGACTTACGGAGGTCTTAGGGAAAAGATTGCTAGTCTGCCAATACGGAATGACCGACAGAGAGCTCTCAATTCCCCAAGAAGGGTGTGTCTAATCGTGCAAATGTGTAAGTGACGTGTCACGGATCTTTCCTAATCATGTATGCATTTCATGAACGATTAATGGAACATCGGAAAGCACATAGATAAAGAAAAACCCACATGCAAATCATGATAGAAAACTTAACTAAACAAGTCCATTCTAATCATGTATTCATCACATATTCATATCACATACTTATTATTACAATTTCATATCAAGCTAGATCACAAGAAGGTAATCAAATGATCATAAGATCAATCACATATACACATTAGAATCATATTCATGTCATTACCATTTTCAAATGGGTTGATTACTTTTACGCCGATGCACACTAAGTGACATGCTTACAAACTAAGAGATTAAATATGCTGACTGACTAGCCAAAAAGTAAAGTCTCGGGTCGGTCTTTAAATCGCGTCCTACACAGTAGACGCTTATCATAACACATTGTACAATTAAACAGGACTAACTATGAAGAATGTAAATCGCAACGGCTTACCTGGTCGCCTTTTACTTTGAATCACGACGGGGCCCGTCGCGTTCATGAAAAGCATTAAAATACTAATATAAAAATTGGTGAAAAACTTTGAGCGGGAAAACATGTAGAATCGCGTCGGGGGTACACGTCACGTATCAAACAAGCGCTGAAGTCCACGCAGTGCGAAGTCCCACGCGGACCGTTGACTGGTCAGACAGTGAATCCCGTCGGATCTCACAGTCGCATTTTAACAAATCACGGCGGCCAAGGCCGATGTGATACCAGGCGCTGGAATCGCGACACCTGGTCCGATCGCGATTCAAACTCCAACCCGAAAACGCAGGAAAATGCTGCGACCTTCATGATAGACCTATAACTTGCAATCTAATGACATTTAAACAAAACTCTCAACATGAAACATGATGAGGACAACTAGTAGAAGAATGTTCATGTTGTGGGTTGGATCTAATTCAGTCTCGAATTATGTGCAACATATGAAGAACGCAAAAAGCCCTAATCATGCGCGACTTAGGGAAAACAATTAGAACTCGACGAATACACTATGAAAATTAGGGAAAATCACTTGCATATTAAACTAGACATGCAACACTACAAGATGATATAGGTTTCGTTTAGTTTTGGCCTGAGAACACCTACCTTTAGATGGATGTAAGAGACGCAATAACCCAGTCGATGCAGAGCGAAGTTGAGGAAGAACCACGATTTCCCCAGTCGTTCTCCTCTCCTCCAACGCCCTAACTTGCTCCTCACGACCCCAACTCGATGCCAAACCTTCCCCTAAAAGTTTGGTGGCAATTTCTTATAGTTTTAGGGTTTAATCCAAGCCCTAATGAGACTAGGAAAGGTGGCCTGCGAATTCTGCATGGCACCTTCCAAAATTGAGATTTCTCCTCCCAAATGAAGTAGCTACACCATAGGAAGGTACTAAGCATGGTTAGCCACGATTTGGCTTGCTATGCTTGGCTAATAGCACTCTTTTAAACCCTAATTTGTCCTTCCCAATTACCCCTTAATTACAAGTACGAAGTGATCCATTGGCCCAATTTTTGTTAATGGGTCATTAATATATGTTGTTGGAAGTCTCTCCAACATGTTTATTTAATTTATGGTCATTTTATTTTTCCGTGTTACGTTTTTTCGACTTAGTTTCCTAATTTGGGTAATTCGTCACATTGTGACGTACATAAGGCCAATCAGATTTTTTGTTGCATGAATTTCTTCGTGGAATGCTTTTGGATAATATTTGGGGTTGATTTATAAATTTCTCAGAATTTTCCGTTGTGTTCTTGCACGTACGATAGTGGTACATAGGTTACCATTCTGATAATACAGAATTATTTATTTCTAATTTTTAAATTACTGAATTTCTGGGGTGTTACAGAACGGTACGTCGATCGGATCCCTATTTCAGATTTTGCACCCCCGACTTGTGTGTTTGGGTAACCTTTTACACGAGTTTTTTTTAGATTAGTGGTTTGAACACCGAACCCAAATCGAGAATTTGATCATGATTCTGTCAATTTCCACATGTTACTCTTACCAACCTGGTCGTGTCGGAGCAAACGGCACGCCAATCGGATCCCTATTTCACATTTTGGACTCCTGACTTGCGTGTTCTAACCCTTTTCATTTGGGTTTTTTTTTTAATATTAGTAGTTTGAGCGCAAAACCCAAATCGGGAATCCAATTATGATTCCTTCAGTTTCCACACATTGCTCTTACCCACTCAGTCTCATCGGACAAAACAGCACGCCGATCGGATCCCTATTTAATAATTTGGACCCCCGACTTGTATGTTCTAACCATTTTCATGTGGATTTTTTTTAAGATTAGTGGTTTGAGCACAGAACCCAAACCGGGAATTCGATTAGGATTCCATCAGTTTCCACACGTCGCTGTCACCCACCCCGTCATGTCGGAGCAAACGGCACGCCGATCAGATAGATATTTTAAATTTTGCACCCCCAACTTGTGTGTTGTAACCCTTTACACTTGAGTTTCTTTTAGATTAGTGGTTTGAGTGCCGAACCCAAATCGGGAATCCGATCAGGATTCTGTCAATTTCCACACGTCGCTCTTACCCACCCGGTCGTGTTGGAGAAAACGACACATCGATCGGATCCCTACTTCACATTTTGGACCCCCGACTTGTGTGTTCTAACCCTTTTCATTTGGGTGTTTTTAAGATTAGTGATTTGAGCGCCGAACCCAAACTGAGAATCCGATTAGGATTCCGTCAGTTCCCACACATTTCTCTTACCCACTCAGTCATGTTGGAGCAAATGGCACACCGATCGGATCCCTATTTCACAATTTGGACCCCCGACTTGCGTGTTCTAACCCTTTTCATTTGGATTTTTTTAAGATTAGTTGTTTGAGCGTCGAACCCAAACTGGGAATCCGATTTGGATTCCGTCAGTTCCCACACGTCACTCTCACCCTCCTAGTCATGTCAGAGTGAACGGCACTCCGATCAGATAGATATTTTAGATTTTGCACCCTTGACTTGTGTGTTCTAACCCTTTACACTTGAGTTTTTTTTAGATTAGTGGTTTGAGCGCTGAACCCAAACCGGGAATCCGATCAGGATTCCGTCAGTTTCACTCTTACCCATCCGGTTGTGTCGGAGCAAACAGTACGTCGATCAGATCTCTATTTCACAATTTGGACCACCAACTTGTGTGTTCTAACCCTTTTCATTTGGGTTTTTATAAGATTAGTGGTTCGAGCGCCGAACCCAAACTGGGAATTCAATTAGGATTCCGTCAATTCCCATACGTCACTCTTACCCACCCGGTCATATCGGAGCGAACGGCATGGCGTCTAGGTTCCCTATTTCACATTTTGGACTTCCGACTTGCGTGTTCTAACCCTTTAGATTAGTGGTTTGATTTCATTCAAACTATATGAAATTAAAAGTAATATTGACCTAAGGGGCTTGCTGTGAGGTGTCTGCTCCTCGAATGGCAGCCACCAACTACTCATCCATGGCGCCAAGGTGCAACGGCAGCTCTTCCCGAATGAGGGTTTTGATGTCATCTCCACTGCTGCGGGGCGTCGCAACAGATGAACTCGCATAGGCTGAAGGAGAGACTGAACTCGCATATGAGGACATTACTGAAGTAGTATCTAGGTTGTCCCCAAAACTGTACACGCAGCCCTTCCTCAGCCCTCCCGCTGCATCGACTCAGGCCTCCGAATCCAAGTCTGGCTGGGGAGTGCCCTCCGCATAGCAATCCGCCATCATCATGTCATAGGTCTCCTGCAGAACAAAATAAAAATATATTATTTATTACACATTTATTTAATCTCTAAATTGAATATAAAATTATATTTTTACTTACGGTAATCGTGCGAGCACTCTTGCTGACATACTCATCCGTCCCCTTCCGCTTATGAGTCCGATAAAATAACTCACAAAATGTAGGGGCATGCTCGAGCTTGTGACACTTACAATTCAAAAAAAGTAGTTAGTTTCACAATAATAATGTATTAAGCAATTGAAACTTAATATACTTACCAATTTTTTTGTTGTGGGTCGCATAAGACACCGACCTACTAGTATGCACACACATTCTTTTCCGGATGAGTTGCCCGATTGCGTTTAGCCGCCTGTGACCTCTCCTGCCATGGTCCAGTAGCCCAACGATGACAAAGGGTCTCTCAATAGTCCCTCCTCATCCACACCAGGCCGTAATCCATCCAAGCCATGGGATCCTGGCTACCTGCGATCTTCGCCGCCTTGTCCCGGGCCTCCCACAGCAACTTTCTGAAATTAGTATGGGCAGTAGACTCCCAGACGGCTCGTGCTCAAGGGAGATCCTCCTCTCTCGTGAACATGTACCTCTGCTATTTAGAAATTACGTTACTCAAGTTAGTGCATTAATTGAGAGAGATAGTGTAACACCCCGACGCTGAATATCGGAGCGGTAATACAGTTAAATAAATAGTATAGAGCGAGAAATGGACATTAAACCATTACACGGATTGGAATAATGCCAAACGATCCAACTTTCATTAATAACTCCTCTAATCATCTATTACATTCACTAATTCAGAGCCATAACTAGGGCCCAGAGTACTTTATTCAAATCCAAACTATTACAAACTGACTAACTAACAACTAACTAGCTCTTGGTTCTGCTCATTCCCTTCCTCGTTCGTGTAGTAGTCTCCATCAGACTCACCTGAAACACATGAAATAAATAGCGCAGGGTGAGCGATAACGCTTAGTAGAACTTAATATCTCGTATAAATAGGTATGATTAAAGTGATTAATGTCTTGTAAAGCAGGATAACTAGCGAGAACGATCAAGTATAGTCACAAGAGTAATGTCACACGATAGCTAGAGAATGATAATATTGTCACATGAAAATAGCACAATAAGTCATGATAACGGATTGGCCATATAACGAGATAGCATGTATGGTTGCACAAAAGTGCACTAGTCACGATAACAGGTTTGGTCGATCTTCTTGTCAACCAAGAGAATTCCGTCTTTAAACTCCTCTGTCACAACTCCATTAACTATTCCACGGTACATCCATGACCGATTCTCATACGACATTTTTCTTCACATATTAAATGTCATCTCACGAGCATCACTAGAAATTTAGAAATTGTATAACAACTTAAAAGAGTCACCATAAAATCTCTCGTTGGTCATTTGTTGAGTTAAAACCTGACCCACCCTCACATCGTTTGAGTAAGTCAAAATGAATAGGTAGGACATATTAATTAGATTATCACTTTTTACCTATCCATGAATATTTGATCGCACTCAGATGGCCATTTACTATGTACTTGTACATTTTGCTGAAAATTTCGGCAGCATTGTTGCCCAGTTGACGAGCCCAGAGGGGGGGTGAATGGGTCTTTTTTTTAAAAAATAATTTAGAAGATACCTGTAACTAAAAACATTCACACAAATGTTCTTCGAAGGAGGTTAGTAACTGTTAGTTTAAATATCAAACATACAAAGAAGACAATCACACAACACAAGGATTATCATGGTTCAGACCTCCTCTCCTTAGGAGTCCTACGTCCAGTCCCTGAGCAACAACTCAGGATTTCACTAACTAGGGTACAGTCCCCCTAAGGACGCAACAGCACCCAGCTCAGCTGGTCTTCCTTCACACCCGAAGGGAACAACAACACCCTGGATACCCCACCAGGTCTTCCTTCACACCGAAGGGAACAACAACACCCTGGATACCCCACCAGGTCTTCCTTCACAACCGAAGGGAAAAACTCCTCAAAGAGAATTAAATGAAATTCAAGCCCCTAGATCAAGCTTTTGACAAGCAAGATCTGAAGCCACTAGCACTGAGAGCAAAGAATCTAAGCTAAGCGCATTCTCAGAACTACACAAGCTCTCTCAAGATTTTCACTACAGAGTGGAGAGCAAAGAGCAACACAAGAAGGAATGAACTTGTTGGCTCTTAGAATTCTAGCAGAAGATTTTTTGATCGCTTGAACGAGTTCTCTGCTTCTATCTATGGAATCTTCTCTTCTATCTTGAATTTATATCTTCTTTTGAAATTCGCCCGTTGAAGTAATCGTTGTCTCTCTTTCTTGAGTAGTCGTTAGACTGAATGACATTTGGAAGCTTCAAAACTCTTTTATCCATTTGAGCAAGCAAAGAGATAATGTCTTCTGCCATCTGTATGGTCCAACGTTGTATGACAGAACGTCTATAGGACCCTGCATAAATTAAATGCTAGAATAGTAGACAGCTAGGCTGTCTTTAGTTGTCAGTAAACATTGATAAGAATATTCACCAAAATAGCAATGCTAAATAGTTTCTTCTAAAAGATATTGACAGAAGATGCACTATAATGGATGATATAGTCTGCATGCATACAGAGGTACGTTCAGATCTCATAAATGCAGGAGTGTAAGAGAGATATAGACGTGGACTTTGACTAGTCAACGCTTTTAAGATGAATAAGATATCAAGTCGATATTAGATATGAAATTGATGGCTATATGACTTATGAAATCGTTATGAATAAGACAGATTGACCAAGTCGTTATGAGATATAGCAAATCGTTGTGAAACACTTATCAAATCGTTATAGAAAGTAAATCATTGTGTTCACTAAAGAAATCATTGTGAAACACTTAACAAATCATTATAGAAAGAAAATCGTTATGAGCGCTTAAGAAATCGTTGCATAAAGCAAATCGTTATGAGCGCTTAAAGAAATCGTTACGCAAGGCAAATCGTTATGAGCGCTTAAGAAATCGTTGCACAAAGCAAATCGTTATGAGCGCTTAAAGAAATCGTTATGCAAGGCAAATCGTTATGAGCGCTTAAGAAATCGTTGCACAAAGCAAATCGTTATGAGTACTTATAGAATCGTTGCGGCGAGCAAGTCGTTGCGAGTTCTAAAGAAATCGTTATGATTACTTATAGAATCGTTGCGGCGAGCAAGTCGTTGCGAGTTCTAAAGAAATCGTTATGATTACTTATAGAATCGTTGCGGCGAGCAAGTCGTTGCGAGTTCTAAAGAAATCGTTATGATTACTTATAGAATCGTTACGGCGAGCAAGTCGTTGCGAGTTCTAAAGAAATCGTTGTGATGACTTATAGAATCGTTATGATAGGCAAGTCATTATGCTTTCAAAAGAAATCATTGCGATGACTTATAGAATCGTTATGACAGGCAAGTCGTTACGCTTTCTAAAGAAATCATTGCGATGACATAGAATCGTTATACTTACAAAGAAATCGTTATGATCTTCAACAGAAATCGATATGGACTCTGAGAAATATCATGTTGAAAAGATTAAGGCTTCAGAGAAGTAATGCATACCTTTATTGGCTTGTTTGACCTTGGTATTTTTCCTGTACTTAAGACTTATGAAATATTCATTAGATATTATTGATAAAATCTAGTTTAGTCTTGTTAATCACCAAATTACATATGTAATTAATTAAAATTACATGGGGACAGACTGATCATCAATCTCCCCCTTCTTGGTGATGACAAAATTGAACAATAAGCATGGATGAAAAATATCTGAAATCAGTCTGAAGATAAGACATGCTAATTTTCTTCCTTAAAAATTATTGGAATGTATTTCAGACATGCTAATTTTCTCCCCCTTTTTGTCATTGAGCAAAAAGACAATCTGAGACAAAGAAAGAAGAGAGAAAGAAAATAGGAGTACATAAAGAAGGAGATTTCATTAACTTTGCGGAGGTACAGGTAAATAGAAGGCAGGAGACAAAAGAGAGGCAAAATGGGATATGGTTTCCCATGTCTGTGCTTCCTGCTCTTCAAAAAAGGTTTTAAAGACTCCAAAAGACAAAAAGTAGGTTGGTCCCATGGAGGAAGCCATCCTTTTGAGATGGAGATCTAGGTACTTGTAGAGAAGATCAGCATAAGCAGTCTTGTCCATAGTCATCTTTAGGAAATGACGAGTCCCAAAGCTGGCACAGGTAAGAAACTGATCCATGGACAAGATAGTGATTGTGATTATCTCTGAGAGCTTTATGAAGAGCTACATATACTTTGTATCTTTCCTCCCAGACTTTGAAAGGGTCATTAACATGATGTATAGAATTCATATCCAAGAAAGTAGCTGGAGAGATAGCTGGTTTGCCTTCCCTGGCCTGAGCTTCATTGAGTGCAGACAACTGCTGAGCTGACAAAGGGTAGAACTGGGACCATTTTGAGGATGTTAGCCTTTCACATTCAGATAGAATGGGGGCTAGAACTTCAGCACTTACATGCCCCTGGTGATATTCCCTAAATAGGAATCTAGGAAAAGCAACCAGGCAACCTTTCTGTACTCTAATTCTGCCCATTACTCTGACAAAACGCTCAAAGATGATGGATCCTACAGAGGATTCCATAACTAGAAAATGGATTTGAGGAAGGGCTATCTCTTCAGGCACTTGGAGGGTAGCAAAATCTACCTGAACATCTGAAGTATGTGAGATATCCGGAGACAGAGCTGAAATGGCCTTTCTGAATTGGCTAAGCTGAACTTCTGGAAGTCTATGGACATATCTGTAATTGTTGAATAGCATGAAATGTTTGATCATTTTGATTTCCTTTTGAATGTAGGGTGCCCAAAGTTCTCTATGATATATCCTGAACCATTCTGATAAGGTCAGGGAGTGGTCCCTTGGAGGGAATCTAACAGATTTGGCAAGAATAAATTTCTTGAAGAGATCCTTGTGACCTTTGCCCCATTGGTCTTCTGATTTGGAGTGGGCAAGAGAGAATATTCTGGATTTTTCTGATTTTGTAAGAGAAGTGTAGGGTAGAATGGTGTGCAAATGATCTGTGAGATTAAGAAAGGGAAGATTAATGATAGTTGCAAGAACAACCTTTGAGAGATATTCTCTGTACAATGGATTATGTTTGTTGTCTATTGTGAGAGAAAACCACAAAGGTGGGTATTGAGGTTCAGAGGAAATTGAGGAGGTAGAAGTAAGTTTCCTCTTTTGGGGGCAGGATTGGAAGAGTCTGCCCTATGGACATGTTCTCCAACCTTCAACACAGACTGAGGATCCCTTCCTCAAACTCATCCTTTATCTTTTCCATAAAGGGAGAGTTAAGTTGGGCTCTTTCAGGTATGATAGTGATGAAAGAGGGTGGAGGAGTAGGATGAAGAAAAGAATGTGAAGTAGTTGGGAGGTCATCAACTGGTCCAAGGGAGGGACCAGAGGAGGAGGAGGAGGCTCCAGCTGAGGATGCTGGAGGGGCCTCAAAAATAGAAGAAGGAGATGAGGTGGAATGAGGAGGAAATGGAGTGGGAGAGGAAATTGGTCTTGATTGAGGCTTCTTGAATGTTTGTGGAGCAGGGGGAGCTGTAGGAGCTGATGGTGGAGTTGGAGGAATAGGTGTGTGAGAGGGAGAAGAGGGACCTGGGGGCTTGGTTGCCAAGGACTCTTCTTCAGCCTCTTCCTGCACTGATTCACACTCCATTGGCCCTGATGGCCCTGACCCTTGCTCAGATGGCCCTGGAGGCCCTTCAACTTGATCAGCTGGCCCAGATGGCCCTTGCACATTTACTGCTGCCTCTGCTGGTGCTGCTGCTGCTTCTGGACCTGTTGGCCCTGCCTCTTGAGCTGATGGCCCTGACTCCGGAACCTGGGCTGCAGGAGGTGGAGGAGGAGAAATTTGAGCTCCAACCACCTTGAGAATTTCTCCCAGCAAATTTTTCATGGAGCCTATTTCCTGGTTAAACCATTTCATGGCATTTCTTATGTTGGAAATTTCCCTTGTAGCTGATGCTTGGCTCATGAAGATTGAATTAACATCTGATTGGAGAGAGCACAGGATTGTGCCTTGAGCATCAAGCCTCTCAATCACAGGCTTCAAATTAATCACAATTTTCTGCTTCATTTGCCTTTCAAAAGGAGTGTCTGCGAACAATGGGACTCTGGATTCTACTTCTTTCCCTTTTTGCCAAGCCTCTGAAATTGGAGGAGGCTGATCATCATCTGAATCAGAGGAGCTGGCTGTCTCCCTTTCTCTGACATCATTCTGATCACGAGGTAGGTCTTCATCAACTGGTACATCACCCATTGGCTCATCATGGTGAGCTGCTTCTTCTGCTTGACCTTCCTTGGATTGCTCCCCCTGAGCAGGAGCATCTTTTTCCATTAATTCTTGCTCCCCCTGAATGGGAGCATCTTCCAAAACAATATTTGTTGAAGCACTGGACTGCTCCTCTTGAACTGATGCTTCCACTAATTCCTCAATGTGGCCTGATGCCACAACTTCTTCTGCAATTCCACCAGTCTCTGAGGTGACTAGAGTGGTGAGAACTGAATCTACTACATCTCTGAGAATGGAGGCAATAATGGAGGTGGGCAGATTATCTGCTGCACCTTCCACTGCTTCTTCTATAGGTCCTTCTGGAGATTGAGAAACTATTTGGACAAGAGGTGACCCTACAGCCTCAACTGCTGCTTCTGTTTCTGCTACTAATTCTGCTGGAAGTGAAGGTACTGCTGGCTCAATCTCTATTCTTTGTTCTACTGCTGCTTGGACTGCTGTTGGTTCTGCTGCTTCTTCCTGAACATCAGGAATATCAGGAATATCACGTATGATGACCTCTCCCTCGGCCACTGTGGTCTTAGACCAAACACCATCTATAACTGAAAAACCACTTTTCCTAAGATTTTTGGACCTAATTGATTGGCCCATTTTCTCAACAACTGCTCCTGCCAGATCAATACCAAAGTGTTTGAAAACTTTGGTGAGCAGGTGTGCATACAGCAAGGAAACATTGAGCTTGGATTTTGTGTCCCAAATCTGATCTCTGGCAAAAGTCATTCTTTCCATCATCACTGCGGCCATGTTGATTTCCTTGTTCTGTATGGCCCAATACATCATGTCAGAATCTGCCTTTGAACAGGTGGAGAGTGTGGCGCTTCTTGGAACCAAAATCTGACACACTATGAAGTGAAGGAGGCGGTTGAACGCATTCAGTTGGTTGATGTCCAATTTACCATCTCTTAATCTGTATCCAAGCCCTACAATGCCAAGACCCTTGACCTGGGCGTTCACGGAGTGAACCCCACTGTGCCCTGATGTTGTTACTCCAAACAACTCGTGCAATAGTTCACTATCTATCTTAATCTGAGTTCCCGTGACATATGAGACCAGGGACCCATCTTCTTGAGTCTTCAAGCATACATAGAAGGCCTTCACGAGGTCTGGATAACTTACCTCAGAGAAGGTTGTCACTCCCATCCATTGCATCCTGATCAAGGCTTCAACAACACTGTGCATACCATTCTTTTCAAGATCAGCAACGTCCACTGCCTTGTTCCCGCACACTTTGGTTTTCACGAACGTGAACCTCTCCTGCTGCTCAGGAGTGAGGAACTCGGCACTATAGCCACCCAAACTCCCGGCTGATGTGGCCATGAAATCAAGTGTGGAGGTTTTCTGGAGGATTGAGAAGGAAGGAGCAGAGAGATCCCTCAAGAAATTTCGCGGGAAGAGGAGAGAAGCTTCAAAAACTAGCAGAGAGTCGATGTCGAAATCGCTAGGGCATCGGCTTGAGCGTCCAGACGAAAGAGGGGAAAAGGTTGAAGACGAGATATGAATCGTTATCTCATTCAAAAAAAAAAAAATTTGGAATAAATTAATGCGTTGTGGAAAGTGAGGCGCCAAAAGGCGGCAGAAGAAGACAAAAGAGTTTGACTATTCAAACCGACTTCATTGAGAGAGCGGTTACAAAGGATAATTTGAATTTTTTTGCTTAAAGCCATGGAGAGAAAAACTGCTTAATTTTGAAATTTAATGTGCCAGTTTTAAACAGAACCTTTTTCACAAATTGCACATACTTAATTCCCTTCTAAGAGATGTGAATCTCTCCTCGGGTAAGGCTTTTGTGAAAATGTTTGCTAACTGGCCATTTATATCAATAAAAGATATTTCAATATTACCATTTGCTACATGATCACGAATAAAATGATATCTAACCCCAATATGCTTGGTCCTTGAATGTTGAATTGGATTCTTGGTGAGATTATTGGCACTGGTGTTGTCACACAACAGTGGGATGGATTTGATGTTTAATCCGAAATCTTCAAGTTGTTGCTTTATCCATAAGAGTTGTGTACAGCAACTTCCAGCAGCTACGTATTCAGCTTCAGCTGTAGATAGTGCCACTGAATTTTGTTTCTTTGAAGACCAAGATATCAAACATCCTGCAAGAAATTGGCAACAACCACTGGTGCTTTTTCTATCTAATTTGCATCCAGCATAGTCAGCATCAGAATAACCTACTAAGTTAATTTCACAACATTTTGGATACCACAGACCTAAGTCATGAGTTCTTTCTAAATATCTAAATATTCTTTTCACAGAAATTAAATGTGATTCTCTAGGATCTGCTTGATACCTAGCACACATACATACACTAAACAAGATGTCAGGTCTACTAGCTGTCAAATAGAGTAGTGAACCTATCATACCTCTGTAGATCTTCTGATCTACTTTCTTACCATCTTTGTCACTGTCAATCCTCGTGATGTGCTCATTGGTGTTGACAGTGGCTTGGTATTTTCGAATCCAAACTTCTTTAGGAGTCTTTTGTGTACTTTGCTTGACAGATGTGAGTTCCTTCCTTTCCTTGTTTGATTTATAGTCCAAGAAAATAATAAGTTCTCCCATCCTGCTCATTTCAAATTCTCCCTGCATCAACTTTTCAAAATACTTGCAAAGGGATTCATCAGTAGAACCAAAAATAATATCATCTACATAAATTTGGACCAGTAGTATGTGTTTGACCTTTGACTTTATGAAAAGAGTGCTATTTACTTGACCTCTACTGAAACCATGGTTTAAAAGAAATGAACTAAGTCTTTCATACCAGCTCTAGGTGCTTGTTTTAAACCATATAAAGCCTTATGAAGTTTGAAAACATGATTATGAAATTTTGTATCATCAAAACCTGGGGGTTGTTCCACATAAACTTCCTCTTTTATAAAACCATTTAAGAATGCAGATTTAACATCCATTTGAAATAGTTTTAAGTCTAATGCTGATGCATATGTTAATAATATTCTAATGGCCTCAAGTCTAGCCACAGGTGCATAGGTTTCATCGAAATCTATGCCTTCCTCTTGAGAATAGCCTTGAGCTACCAATCTGGCCTTGTTTCTTAATTAAGATTACACCAGTTTCATCCAATTTATTTCTGAACACCCATTTGGTGCCAATGACTGGATGGTCTGATGGTCTAGGAACAAGTGACCATACTTGGTTTCTCTTGAACTGATTTAGTTCATCTTGCATGGCTAATATCCAAGATTCATCACAAAGAGCTTCATTGACTGTCCTCGGCTCTATTTGAGAAACAAATGCTAGATAATCACAGGGAATTACATTACCTCTTGTTCTTACCCCTACAGATGGATCACCAATAATATTTTCGAGTGGGTGATCTTTCTTGTGTCTCCATTCCTTTGGAAGATTTTCATGTGTAATTTCCGTTTGTTGCATGTCTTCCAGAGGGTGGATCATCCTTGTCCTCAATTGATGTATTCTTTAGTTTCTGGGATAGCTCATCTGTATCATCATTATCACTATCTTCTTCCTTTCTCAAGGAAGGGTTAGTTTCATCAAAAATAATATATATAGACTGTTCAATTAATAAAGTGCGTTTATTAAATACTCTATAGTCTTTGGGTTTAGAGGTGTACCCCACGAAGATGTCTTCATCTGATTTGGCATCCAACTTACCAATGTCCATTTTTCCATTGTTGTGGATGAAACAAGGACATCCAAAAGTCCTAAAGTGGCTGATCTTTGGCTTCTTCCCTTTGAACAGTTCATATGCAGTCTTCTTCAGGATTGGCCTGATCATTACTCGGTTGATAATGTAGCTTGCTGTGTTGACTGCTTCAGCCCAGAAGTATCTTGGCAAATCATATTCTGAGAGCATAGTTCTTGCCATATCCAATAGGGTTCTATTCTTTCTCTCAGCGATACCATTTTGCTGTGGTGTTCTTGGTGCTGAGAAATTATGCTCAATTCCCTGATCATCACAGAATCTAGCAAACTTTTCATTCTGAAATTCATCACCATGATCTGATCGGATAGACACAATGTTGAACTTCTGATCTTTCTGGACTTTCTTGCTGAAACTGACAAAGTTTTTGAAAGTGTCATCTTTATTCTCTAGGAATGATACCCATGTGAATCTTGAGTAGTCATCGACTATGACAAATCCAAAGTTCTTTCCTCCAAGACTGGTAGTCCTCATTGGCCCAAATAGATCCATATGAAGGAGCTCTAAGGGTTTTGAGGTGGTCACCACCGTCTTTGACTTGAAGGAGCTCTTGGTGTGATTTCCCTTAGCACAAGGTCTACAGACACCATCCATTTTTGCACAGACCTTAGGTAGACCTTCCACAAGATTCTTCTTCAGCAATTTTCTCATGCCATCTATACTGCAATGACCTAGTCGTCTGTGCCATAATTCAGTAGATTTATCCTTATTTGCTGCCAGACAGACGTTTTATTCCTTGAGTTCCTCAAGATAGAGCATATACAAATTCTTTTCTCTATTAGCTTCAAAGATGACTGCTCCATCCTTCAGTATGCTGCACTTTGACTCTTGAAACTTGATCTGATGGCCTCTGTCACACAGTTGGCTGATGCTAATGAGATTGTGCTTCAATCCCTTGACTAATAACACATCTTCTATGACTGTTTTTCCTTTGTTATTCATAGAGCCACTACCTGTCACTGTTCCTTTCCCATTATCTCCATAAGTGACTGTTCCTTCTTCAGCTTGGAGATAAGAGAATAACTTCTGGTTTCCTGACATGTGCCATGAGCACCCTCTATCCAAATACCATTTAGATGCTCGAGAGATAACCTGAAATAAAAACATCAAGTTTTAGTGTGACGGACCGGGGTATTTATGCCCATTAAGGCTCCATATCCAGATCCGCCTCCCGCGAACGGACCGAAGTCTCGCAAGGGATAGCTCACACAACTGTCCAGTAAGAATATAAAAGACAAACCACAACAGTATAAGACACAAGAAAGTACATGTGCTCATACCTACATATAACAATTTACAACTGTCCCTTTACATTAATACATGTCCAATTAAAAAGTACAACTACCTGTGGCATACCCCGAGGGAGCACAAACTCACATAACACTAACTACTACACAACTGCTGGTGGTACAAGTCTGACACAACACTGCTGCAAGTCAAACACTCGGCAAGCCCTGAAAAGAACTGTAGGGGAGTGAGCCTCAACAAGTCACTGGCTCAGTAGGGGCTACCCAAAACAACACCGTAACCACGGACACCTCAACCCCAATGGGTCTCACTGGCAACACCAATAGCCAAACCATTTCATGCTCACAACATTTATATTTAAATAACAGCTTAAACAGTAATTGATGAACAAAAGCATATTCCTTATAAAGAAAAAGGAATCACAAGCTAGTCCGCTCAACAACTGAAATGCCTAGGCCGCAAGCCTCACAGGTACATTATTCCAACGACTAATCGCCTAAGCTATAAGCCACACAGGCAAACATTGTTTAGGCTATAAGCTTCACAGGCGAACCCCAAACACATGGGTACAGGACCGCTGACCAAAAGCTGGTCCGTTCTACCCCAAACCACAATATATTGAAAACTACACATAAGGTAACAGGACTGGCTACAGCGGCCAATCTATCACACATGAAAACCATATACGGTAGTTTACCGAGGAAGGTAAAAACACATTGAGTGGAAGGTCACACCACACGACCTCCACGAAACACAGTTCCACGTCAACACCAGAAAGACTGGTATATGACATACCACCACAAACCATTACCCACACAGGGTACAGGTACCTATTACCACAAGGCACCAGCACGGAAACCGCAAGTGAACCAGTGCCGTAACAGAGCACATTATAGCAAACTAAACCACATTTGTGGTGAGTTAACACTCACCAACCATAACCAAAACTGTGCCACCACTCGGGCACACCACAAGCCACGACCACAGTCACAATTGTGCCAAATCGAGGGCACACCTCGAACGAGTCAAACCTCGACTATGAGTCACAAACTCACGAACCACGACAAGTAGCAAAGCACGAGTCGGAAAGGAACGACGCCACCACACGGGAACAGACTACTGGCTGATCAGGCCAGTATCCAACCCGGACAATACAACACAAGAACAACCTCTCAGCCTCACAGTCACGGACGAAAGGTCCAACTGCCGCTCCACGAGAACAAGTCAAACAACTGTGGAGACCAACCAACACCACACCTGCAGACACACAACTGCAGGTCCATGCCTGGCACCTCTAGGGTCTCTAGCCGGAGCACCCTAAAGTGAGGCACTGGAAAACAGGACTAGCTGGTGACCAGTGTCGACTACTAGTGTCCGTACCCCCAACTACGAGCGCGCTACAAGCGACTGCACACCTACCAACACAAGACGCTGCTCTACTGTCGTCTTTCCCTCAGCCGGACGTACAACTCAAACACAGGAGTGAGGGTGTCCAGGAAGACGACACAGACCTCAACGGTACAACACAAGTACCGGGACAAAACCCCAAGCACAAGAAACACACGTGCCTGGCTCACAAAGAACCTGGGGTACCCGACTAGAGAGGCATTCCGGAACAGGCGCCAGACCACCACACTCGGCCATACACAAACCACATCACTTACACATTTATTACAAATCACGATATACGTGTGAGGAATAGCTTGTCTTGGTCACTCGTGACCTACAAGCTAGCCTACACAAACACATACATGAACCATATTAATACCACGGCCTGTCATTGGTCACACAATGACCTCCAAGCTAATTCACACAAACACACATATAAACCACGATAGCCAATCATACTTGGCCTATCATTGATCATCTTGTGACAGTAGAGGTCACATTAAACACTGACCACAATACTTACATAATAATCATACTTACACTTTACTAATTATCCATCCAGGATAATCTATAAAAGATTCTAGAAGATCGAGGCTAGGTTCAGACGTGAACCTCATCGCCACAACACCACAATACTTAATATATAATAAACATGATAGCGTACGATGTGCCATGCATATACAAACCACTTGCACGACATAACAACCCTGTAATATTTCACAACTTCATAGCCGGTAAACTGACCTCAAAAGCTCCGTGCTCCAAGAGCACCACAGGTGTTAATACACCGCAACACTTATAACAAGAATGCCATTAAAAACACGCTGTGCACATGCACAGGTTGGCGGAGACATCGATTGCCGTCCAAAGGATATAGACGACAATGTCCCTTGCCGTCAACACCAAGTAAGCGACCACCACTTGGCCGTTTACCCACAATCAACGGCTAGATAACTAGCTGTTAATCTCCCAACGAAGAACTCTGCGTCAACCGATGTTGACGTCAAGATCTTCACTGCAGAACCCGCCAGAACACACAAAATGGCCCTAGGCCGATTGCACGGGCAATCAAACCATAAATACAATAGAAAAACAAGGGGAAACACTTCCCCTTACATCTAGCAACCACAATTAAACCGGAAGGACATGATCCAACGCTTAGATCAATCAAACCACCCGATTTCCCAGCATGAAGACCCCCTTTCCCAAAAACTCAATTAACAACCGATTTATGCAAAGAAAGCATAACAATTTAACCAGGGAAGATCAACGGGTCCAGTCCCTACCTCAGAAACGCGATTGAACTCCCGAAGAACCTTGAATCACGCCAAAACCCGAGAAACGCCCCGCGAACACCGCGCTCCAATTCGTCATTCCCCGCCTGATTTGCCGCTACCACGCGCACCACGGCTGCCCCTCGTGCTCCCGTCGACCACCGGAACTCGTGAAGAGGCTCAAGGGTGAAGGTGGGGGGAAGAGGAGAGGAGAGAGTGGGAAAAAGAACAAGGCTCGGGTCAGCCCTAAAAACACAGACGCCACAGGTTAACGTCAACCTCTGCGCCGCTAACCAAACCGCCCCAACTAAGCGTCCACAACGCTCGCCACCAAGTTCATCACGCTAGACGTCCACATGGATGGATGCCAAAAACATGTTAACGTCAACACCATTGCCACCAACACACAGTCGCCGTCACACGCCAACCTACAGTTGATGTCCAGCACACTGAACAAGATCCATAACCAAGCCCGGTAAGGATCCAATAAGAAACACACAAGCTAATGGGCCACACATTGGCCACCAAACCCGCTAAACCTGGATCCACGGGGATCCGGAAAACGCGCGACGTTACATTTAGGTACCCAAATTCTTTTGGGTCCTGATGGGTTAGTATCATTGATTTTACTTTTTATTATCCATTTCTTATGTCTTGTTGGGCATGTCGTTATGATATGTCCTAACTTGTTGCAGTGACTACAGCAGGATAATTTGGTTACTTTTTCTATATATTTGAAATCAGCTTTGTATGCTATATCTTGTTCAGGTACAAATTTTGGTGTTGAATATGTTTTAGGATAAACTATGGTTTCTTCATTATCTGGGGGTGTATTTCCTAATCTATTTTTCTTCTTACCTGATCTTCTAGCACCTTTTAATATGAGGAGTTTTTACCATTGGTGATTTTTCTAATGTGCTAGATAACTGTATATTTTCTTCTGTTAGTGTTTTGATTTCAGTTTTCAGTTCATCTGAACTTACTTGTTTCTCTAATTTAGTTATTTGTTCATTCTTAGCTTTTAGGTCTTCACATAGCAGTTCATTTCTTCTTTTAAGTTCAGTTATTTGGCTTTCTAATTGTTCATTTTCTGATTTTATATCTGAGTTTGTATTTTCTATACAGACTATGTTTTTCTTGCTTACTTTTAATAGTTTGGTTACTTCTTTATATTTTTCATATAGTTCGTTGAAAGCCTCTTCTAAACTATCGGAATCTGAACCACTGCATGAATCAAAAGAAGAGTCAGAAGTTACCTTGTCTTCGGCATTGGCCATGAGAGCCAAATTGGCTTCTTCTTCATCGCTGCAGGAGCTTGACTCACTGTCTGAGTCACTACTGTTTTCCCATGCTGCTGCCATTGCCTTCTTTTTGTACTTTCTGAACTTCTTGGAGCTGTCTTTCTTCCTGACCTCCGGTTTCTTGATCTTTGGACACTCAGCTTTGATGTGTCCTGGCTTTTTACATTCATAGCAGATGGGTTCTCCTTTCTTCATCTCTTTTCCATCTGGCTTCTTGAAGTCCTTATTCCTTTTGAAGTGCCTTCTACCAGATTGGAACTTCTTCTTCTTAGCCAAAATCCGTTGTAATCTTCTAGACAGCATTGCTTCCTCATTCTCGCTGTCCACATCACTTTCACTCTCATCTGAACTTGCTTCTGGTGAATCTTCTTCAGCTTTTAAGGCGTTGGAGTGATTCTTTCTGCTAGAGGACTCTCCTAGCCTTTCCATGTTGATCTCATGGGCCATGAGGGACCCAATGAGCTTTTCTACTGACATTCTCTTCAGGTCATTAGCTTCTTCTATTGCTGTGACCTTTGGGGTCCATGAGAACGGTAAGGATCTAAGTATTTTCCTCACCATGTCTCCAATCTCATAGGTTTTCCCCAGACCAACTAGTCCATTTGTGATGTCAGTGAACCGACTGAACATTTGAGTTATGGATTCACCTGATTGCATCTGAAATCTCTCATACTGAGTGACAAAAATGTCGATTCTTGTTTCCTTTACCTTGTATGTGCCTTCATATGTGATCCTGAGCTTTTCCCACATTTCCATTGAGGATTTGCAGGTTGAAACTCTGTTGAACTCCTTCTTACTTAGAGCACAGCATAAGATGCTCTTTGCTTTACAATTCAAGGAGATCTTCTTTCTGTCATCATCTGTCCATTGAGCTTTCTCATTTGTGACCAGGAGATCACCTTCTTCTATTATGGACCAAATCTGATAGTCGTGGCCTTGCAGAAAATACTCCATTCTGGTTTTCCAATATGTGTAATCGTCTCCATCGAACAATGGTGGTCGGTTGAAAGACTGACCTTCGTTGTGACTTTGGGATGCCATGGATCTTTACTCTTCAGATCGTTGGATCCTTTCTTTGTCGAAGAGACTCGCTCTGATACCACTTGTTGCCCAGTTGACGAGCCCAGAGGGGGGGGTGAATGGGTCTTTAAAAAAAAAAAAATAGAAGATACCTGTAACTAAAAACATTCACACAAACGTTCTTCGAAGGAGGTTAGTGACTGTTAGTTTAAATATCAAACATACAAAGAAGACAATCACACAACACAAGGATTATCCTGGTTTGGACCTCCTCTCCTTAGGAGTCCTACGTCCAGTCCCTGAGCAACAACTCAAGATTTCACTAACTAGGGTACAGTCCCCCTAAGGACGCAACAGCACCCAGCTCAGCTGGTCTTCCTTCACACCCGAAGGGAACAACAACACCCTGGATACCCCACCAGGTCTTCCTTCACAACCGAAGGGAACAACAACACCCTGGATACCCCACCAGGTCTTCCTTCACAATTGAAGGGAAAAACTCCTCAAAGAGAATTGAATGAAATTCAAGCCCCTAGATCAAGCTTTTGACAAGCAAGATCTGAAGCCACTAGCACTGAGAGCAAAGAATCTAAGCTAAGCGCATTCTCAGAACTACACAAGCTCTCTCAAGATTTTCACTACAGAGTGGAGAGCAAAGAGCAACACAAGAAGGAATGAACTTGTTGGCTCTTAGAATTCTAGCAGAAAATTTTTTGATCGCTTGAACGAGTTTTCTCCGCTTCTATCTATGGAATCTTCTCTTATGTCTTGAATTTATATCTTCTTTTGAAATTAGCCCGTTGAAGTAACTGTTGTTTCACTTTCTTGAGTAGTCGTTAGACTGAATGACATTTGGAAGCTTCAAAAATCTTTTATCCATTTGAGCACGCAAAGAGATAATGTCTTCTGCCATCTGTATGGTCCAACGTTGTATGACAGAACGTCTGTAGGACTCTACATAAATTAAATGCTAGAACAGTAGACAGCTAGGCTGTCTTTAGTTGTCAGTAAACATTGATAAGAATATTCACCAAAATAACAATGCTAAATAGTTTCTTTTAAAAGATATTGACAGAAGATGCACTATAATGGATGATATAGTCTGCATGCATACAGAGGTACGTTCAGATCTCATAAATGCAGGAGTGTAAGAGAGATATAGACGTGGACTTTGACTAGTCAACGCTTTTAAGATGAATAAGATATCAAGTCGATATTAGATATGAAATTGATGGCTATATGACTTATGAAATCGTTATGAATAAGACAGATTGACCAAGTCGTTATGAGATATAGCAAATCGTTGTGAAACACTTATCAAATCGTTATAGAAAGCAAATCATTGTGTTCACTGAAGAAATCGTTGTGAAACACTTAACAAATCGTTATAGAAAGCAAATCGTTATGAGTGCTTAAGAAATCGTTGCATAAAGAAAATCGTTATGAGCGCTTAAAGAAATCGTTACGCAAGGCAAATCGTTATGAGCGCTTAAGAAATCGTTGCACAAAGTAAATCGTTATGAGTGCTTAAAGAAATCGTTACGCAAGGCAAATTGTGACGGACCGGGGTATTTATGCCCATTAAGGCTCCATATCCAGATCCGCCTCCCACGAACGGACCGAAGTCTCGTAAGGGATAGCTTATGCAACTGTCCAGTAAGAATATAAAAGACAAACCACAACAGTATAAGACACAAGAAAGTACATGTGCTCATACCTGCATATAACAATTTACAACTGTCCCTTTACATTAATACATGTCCAATTAAAAAGTACAACTACCTCGGGCATACCCCGAGGGAGCACAAGCTCACATAACACTAACTACTACACAACTGCTGGTGGTACAAGTCTGACACAACACTGCTGCAAGTCAAACACTCGACAAGCCCTGAAAAGAACTGTAGGGGAGTGAGCCTCAACAAGTCACTGGCTCAGTAGGGGCTACCCAAAACAACACCGTAACCACAGACACCTCAACCCCAATGGGTCTCACTGGCAACACCAATAGCCAAACCATTTCATGCTCACAACATTTATATTTAAATAACAGCTTAAACAGTAATTGATGAACAAAAGCATATTCCTTATAAAGAAAAAGGAATCACAAGCTAGTCCGCTCAACAACTGAAATGCCTAGGCCGCAAGCCTCACAGGTACATTATTCCAACGACTAATCGCCTAAGCTATAAGCCACACAGGCAAACATTGTTTAGGCTATAAGCTTCACAGGCGAACCCCAAACACATGGGTACATGACCGCTAACCAAGAGCTGGTCCGTTCTACCCCAAACCACAATATATTGAAAACCACACATAAGGTAACAGGACTGGCTACAGCGGCCAATCCATCACACATGAAAACCATATACGGTAGTTTACCCGAGGAAGGTAAAAACACATTGAGTGGAAGGTCACACCACACGACCTCCACGAAACACAGTTCCACGTCAACACCAGAAAGACTGGTATATGACATACCACCACAAACCATTACCCACACAGGGTACAGGTACCTATTACCACAAGGCACCAGCACGGAAACCGCAAGTGAACCAGTGCCGTAACAGGGCACACTATAGCAAACTAAACCACATTTGTGGTGAGTTAACACTCACCAACCATAACCAAAACTGTGACACCACTCGGGCACACCACAAGCCACGACCACAGTCACAATTGTGCCAAATCGAGGGCACACCTCGAACGAGTCAAACCTCGACTATGAGTCACAAACTCACGAACCACGACAAGTAGCAAAGCACGAGTCGGAAAGGAACGACGCCACCACACGGGAACAGACTACTGGCTGATCAGGCCAGTATCCAACCCGGACAACACAACACAAGAACAACCTCTCAGTCTCACAGTCACGGACGAAAGGTCCAACTGCCGCTCCACGAGAACAAGTCAAACAACTGTGGAGACCAACCAACACCACACCTGCAGACACACAACTGCAGGTCCATGCCTGGCACCTCTAGGGTCTCTATCCGGAGCACCCTAAAGTGAGGCACTGGAAAACAGGACTAGCTGGGGACCAGTGTCGACTACTGGTGTCCGTACCCCCAACTATGAGCGCGCTACAAGCGACTGCACACCTACCAACACAAGCCGCTGCCCTACTGTCGTCTTTCCCTCAGCCGGACGTACAACTCAAACACAGGAGTGAGGGTGTCCAGGAAGACGACATAGACCTCAACGGTACAACACAAGTACCGGGACAAAACCCCGAGCACAAGAAACACACGTGCCTGGCTCACAAAGAACCTGGGGTACCCGACTGGAGAGGCATTCCGGAATAGGCGCCGGACCACCACACTCGGCCATACACAAACCACATCACTTACACATTTATTACAAATCACGATATACGTGTGAGGAATAGCTTGTCTTGGTCACTCGTGACCTACAAGCTAGCCTACACAAACACATACATGAACCATATTAATACCACGGCCTGTCATTGGTCACACAATGACCTCCAAGCTAATTCACACAAACAACATATAAACCACGATAGCCAATCATACTTGGCCTATCATTGATCATCTTGTGACAGTAGAGGTCACATTAAACACTGACCACAATACTTACATAATAATCATACTTACACTTTACTAATTATCCATCCAGGATAATCTATAAAAGATTCTAGAAGATCGAGGCTAGGTTCAGACGTGAACCTCATCGCCACAACACCACAATACTTAATATATAATAAACATGATAGCGTACGATGTGCCATGCATATACAAACCACTTGCACGACATAAAAACCTGTAATATTTCACAACTTCATAGCTGGTAAACTGACCTCAAAAGCCCGTGCTCCAAGAGCACCACAGGTGTTAATACACCGCAACACTTATAACAAGAATGCCATTAAAAACACGTTGTGCACAGCACAGGTTGGCGGCGACATCGATTGTCGTCCAAAGGATATAGACGACAATGTCCCTTGCTGTCAACACCAAGTAAGCGACCACACTTGGCCGTTTACCCACAATCAACGGCTAGATAACTAGCGTTAATCTCCCAACGAAGAACTCTGCGTCAACCGATGTTGACGTCAAGATCTTCACTGCAGAACCCGCCAGAACACACAAAATGGCCCTAGGCCGATTGCACGGGCAATCAAACCATAAATACAATAGAAAAACAAGGGGAAACACTTCCCCTTACATCTAGCAACCACAATTAAACCGGAAAGACATGATCCAACGCTTAGATCAATCAAACCACCCGATTTCCCAGCATGAAGACCCCCTTTCCCAAAAACTCAATTAACAACCGATTTATGCAAAGAAAGCATAACAATTTAACCAGGGAAGATCAACGGGTCTAGTCCCTACCTAAGAAACGCGATTGAACTCCCGAAGAACCTTGAATCACGCCGAAACCCGAGGAACGCCCCACGAACACCGCGCTCCAATTTGTCATTCCCCGCCTGATTTGCCGCTACCACGCGCACCACGGCTGCCCCTCGTGCTCCCGTCGACCACCGGAACTCGTGAAGAGGCTCAAGGGTGAAGGTGGGGGAAGAGGAGAGGAGAGAGTGGGGAAAAGAACAAGGCTCGGGTCAGCCCTAAAAACACCGGAGCCACAGGTTAACGTCAACCTCTGCGCCGCTAACCAAACCGCCCCAACTAGGCGTCCACAACGCTCGCCGCCAAGTTCATCACGCTAGACGTCCACATCGATGGACGCCAAAAACATGTTAATGGCAACACCATTGCCGCCAACACATAGTCGACGTCACACACCTGGACGCCAACCTACAGTTGATGTCCAGCACACTGAACAAGATCCATAAACCAAGCCCAGTAAGGATCCAATAAGAAGCACACAAGCTAATAGGCCACACATTGGCCACCTAACCCGCTAAACCTGGATCCACAGGGATCCGTAAAACGTGCGACGTTACACAAATCGTTATGAGCGCTTAAGAAATCATTGCACAAAGCAAATCGTTATGAGTACTTATAGAATCGTTGCGGAGGGCAAGTCGTTGCGAGTTCTAAAGAAATCGTTATGATTACTTATAGAATCGTTGCGGCGAGCAAGTCGTTGCGAGTTCTAAAGAAATCGTTATGATTACTTATAGAATCGTTACGACGAGCAAGTCGTTGCAAGTTCTAAAGAAATTGTTGCGATGACTTATAGAATCGTTATGATAGGCAAGTCGTTATACTTTCAAAAGAAATCGTTGCGATGACTTATAGAATCGTTATGACAGGCAAGTCGTTACGCTTTCTAAAGAAATCGTTGCGATGACATAGAATCGTTATACTTACAAAGAAATCGTTATGATCTTCAACAGAAATCGATATGGACTCTGAGAAATATCATGTTGAAAAGATTAAGGCTTCAGAGAAGTAATGCATACCTTTATTGGCTTGTTTGACCTTGGTATTTTTCTTGTACTTAAGACTTATGAAATATTCATTAGATATTATTGATAAAATCTAGTTTAGTTTTGTTAATCACCAAAATACATATGTAATTAATTAAAATTACATGGGGACAGACTGATCATCAAGCATCTCCCCACACCTCTCCAAAATACCAAAATATTTATTGATTAAGAAATTTTCTTAAACACTTATTTCTAAGTGGTTAAGAAAATATTCAAAATAAATAAAGGTATACCAAAGAGAAGTGAGAAGACGCAACCAAAATTTTCAACAAACACATATAGTAAATAACCACTTAACTGCGATCAAACATTCACAGACTGTCCAAAACAGGACAATTCAAGACTTTGAGTTAGATATACGTGTTCTCATCATTGAAAATGAGACTCGTGCACATCAATCCCAAAGTGTTGAACGGGAAGTTTCATTGACACGGGGCTTAACATGCTCTCATGAGGTGTGTGTAGTGATAAATTGTTATACATGCATAGATCAAATTTAAAAACCACAAAAATATGAAGCTTAAATGAAAACAAAATATTATATGTGAACAAGTGCAATATTAAACCAAATCCACACATACATGTAAATGAATTACATTAAAGTAAGAAGTGCAATACTAATTACTAAACTGAAAATAAATAATTAAAAGCAATCTATATAATAATGTCATATTGAATTAAGTTCGAATAAAAGATCTATGTCTAGAAGGAAGAGTTTGTACTAAAAAATTTTTTCCCTATTGCCATATAATCTCCTAAGTGGCTTGCGAAGTCCTTTTACCACTAGTCAGAAGTTCTAGTACTATGTGTACCTTGTATGATGTTTGAGAGTAGTATCTATATATAGCCTCTCCTTGTTTGGGACGATAGGCGTGGAGCTACAATTGGAATGTATTTTTGACTGTGAGACTAGTTTGGTGGTGCCGTGATCTTGTCAAGGTCTATTTCGTGACCTGAGTATGCATCCAACTAACTGACTCTTTATTACTTGTTACTGCTACATGTTGCTTGTATCTAGCTGCATTATTTTAATTCCACTTGATACTATCATGTTTAGTGTTACTTTAATTTCAACATGATATTATTCAGTAATTTTAATTATTTTGCTTGCTTCGATTTGTGGGATTGCCCTACTGATCAGCCGATGATTTTTTAGACTTACTCTACTACTTTTTTAGGCACGAGTTCATAGAGATTAACCATGAACTAGCATAGTGGAAGCATAGTGATGTTCAGTATACTAGTAGATAGTTTTTTTTTGTACAACCTTAGGGTATGCCTCCTTGAGGTATTGTACTTTAGTTTTTTTAGAACTCAAAACACTCTACAATTTTCAATTATTTTTTTTAGAGAATTTTAAACTAGAAATAGTTATTTGTAGGATAATATATATGGAATAATGGTGTAACTCCCCGACGCGAAATATCGGAGCGATAAATAGTTAAATAAATAGTATAGAGCGAGAAATAGACATCAAACTATTGCACATATTGGAAATAATGCCAAATGAACTTCCACTAATTTAGAGCCAAACTATGGGCTCAGAATACTTTATTCAAATAAAAAACAAACTAACTACCTAACTAACTACTAAATGAGTTGGTTGTCGAAATGTCAGGTCACTTCTGATCTTACTCATCCCCATCCTCGTGTGTGTGGTAGTCCCCATCAAACTCACCTGAAACACATATAACAAATAGCGTAGGATGAGTGATAACGCCCAGTAGGACTTGATATCTCGTGTAAATAGGCATGCTTTAAGTGATTAATGTCTTATAAAGTAGGATCACTAGAGAGAACGATCAAGTATAGTCACGAGGGTAATGTCACATGATAGAAAAAGAACGATAGTACTTTTCACAAGAAAATAACACAACTAACACGATCAAAGAATTGGCCATATAACGAGATAGCATGTATGGTTGCACAAAGTGCACTAGTCACGATAGCACGTTGGTTGATCTTCTTGTCAACAGCGAGAACATAGTACTTGTATTGATTGTCATAGATTAATCTTGATAGTAGAGCACTTGGATGTTATGTCATACACCATGATCATTAAAACTCTCATGGGCACTAGCACTTTTCGGGCGCACCTCCCAGGACTAAATCAGACCCTTTATAATGTTGTCTAGCATTGATCATGTTCTTATCTTAAATAATCAATAGATGGTCAAATAGAGTACCAAGAATAGATGAGAGTAATTGAAGAATAGACGAGAGTATAGAGAGAACGTGAATAGATGAGAGGATAAAGATAATAGATGAGAACGAGGGTCATGTTTTTAAAACAGCGTTAAACAGGCGATAATAATAGTTGTACAACACACATGATCGTGTGCTAGCAGCCTGGTGGAAGTCACTAACTGCCCAATGACCGTACTACGAACACAAGCTTGAGGTCCAGCGTGATCTCAAGGTAAGAGAGAAAATCTAAGACCGTTGGATCATGCTGATCCCTAAGGGTAAAATGGGTATTAATGGTACAACCTGCTCGTCGGCAATGAACGTCTGCCAAAGCCAAGGAGTCTTACAGAGGCCTCGACAAGGAGTTCCTGGTCCAGTCAGGAGTATTCCCAACGGAGAGGTCATCCAAGCCAAGATAAAGTGTGTATAGAAACGTTTGTCCGTCTAGCCTTGAGTGCTTGAGACAGAGGGACGCGATAATGGTATCAAATCTATTGGCCCTTTTGGTACGGCAGTAAGCTAACCTAGAGAGGGGGGTGAATAGGTTTTCTGAATTATGAAAAAATAAACTTAAACACATAAAATTGTCACTTGAAAGTTTGGTTAGTTGAGTGAGATAGAGAGTAGCAAAGCGGAAGCAAATAAACAATCACACAAAGGACACAAGGAATTTATCCTGGTTCGGCCCTTCCCACATGGAAGTCCTACGTCCAGTCCCCAAGCAATCTCTTGGGATTTCACTAACCAAGGGTACAGTCCCCCTCAAGGACAATACAACACCCAGCACCCCAGCTGGTCTTCTTCTCTTTCCCGGGCAAGAAGGTAGCCCACTTCTCTTACAGGTAAAGAAGCCAACCTCCTGGTAAAAACTCCAGTGCGGTTCTGCTAGACTTAAACCCCTAGCTAGGTTCTACACTGTATACAGTCCTACAGCTGGACATAAGTCTTTCTTAGAAAAGAAAGAACAAAGCTGAGAGTTGGAACAAATAAAAACCAACTAAAAGAACTCTCAGCAAAAAGACTCTCTCCCCAAATTACAAAGATGCACACAGAGAGAGTGAAGAGAGGAGGAGCTTGAAGCTTGAGGGCTTCAGATGCTTGAGCACTTCTTCTTGGGCTCGGGCTCTTTCTCTCTTTCCTTTGAGTGTATGTAGAGTTGAGGTTCCTCACAAGATATACACTCCTTCAAAGATCTTCAGGAAAAGCTCTACGTTCTTCTTCAGCCTTGCTTCATCTTTTATATGAGCAGCTTTGAACAAATCAGTTGGAGTTCTAGCCGTTGCTCATCTTCTCTTTCTTCTGATATTTTGTGGTCTACGAGGTCTGCAAGCATAGAAGAAAGTGTTTAGATAAAAGAGTGTTTCTGTCAAAAGGTTCATACCTCTATGTTTCATGTTGTCTCCCAAAGGTGGTAGGTAAGCCCATTTTTGTCCGACAGAAGAGAAGAGATCTAGAGAGATAAAAAAGATCTTCTGTCAGAAATATATTTGACTTTTCACTAGGCGCTAAACACATTTGAAACATCTGAATATAAAGGAAATCGATGCTTACATGAAGTCGATGTTTGGACAAAATCGATGTTTAAGTGAAAGCTAATCGTTATTATAAATATAGGCAAATCGATGTATGAGCAAATCGATGTTTTTACTTATCGAATCGTTACAACACTCAAATTGTTGTTTGAGTGAAAGCAAATCGATGTTTGAGGCGAATCGATGTTTCACTTATGAAATCGATGTGCGACCAAATCGATGTTTAACTTATGAAATCATTACAGTGATCAAATCGTTGTTTAACTTATGAAATCGATGTTCTGGTCAAATCGATGTTCTACTTATCGAATCAAGTGAGACTGAAATCGATGTGAGACCAAATCGATATTCTCACTTATGAAATCATTATAAGATGAAATCGTTGAGTGATCAAATCGATGTTTAACTTAACGAATCGTTACATGATCAAATCGATGTGACACTTTATGAACTGAAATCGATGTATATTGAATAGACATCGATTTGACTTTTCAGTGTAAATCACACAATGATAGTACCATAAATTTATATTTATTAGGAGAACATGATATTAAATATATTTAATAATATTTAATTAATCATAACTTTTGTTATTACCAAAATATAAGGGTAAAATATAAGAGTGGTTCAACAAAATCAACGAATAAAACGAAGACAAATCCATTTAAAATAATTTAAGAAATTTACATGAATAATTGCACTTAATTACTAGATATATTATTGAGTAATTTAGTAAAGTCTCGTGACAAAAATTCACGTTTGGTGTGTGTATGTAAGAGAGAATCAAGCTAGCATGTGAGGGGTCGTGCACACATCTTTTAATTAAATAAATCTCATGAATATTATCAAAATATGTTAACTTGACGTTACTGTTCAACAGTTCATTAAAGAGGTTAACCATGGTTGTAAAGCATGATTATCATGGTTTGCATGCAAATTAGGGTTTTCTGAACACACAGTGAATTGCGACGTAAGTCCTTGTCGCATTCAAATTGCGACGGTTAGACCTGTCGCGTTCATAGCAGTGGGGCCAGAATCGCGACGTCAAGATCTATCGTGTTCATGCAATCAAAAAGTACAGGGGGAAACGCGACGCGGTGAGCCGTCGCGTTCATGACACGATGCGCTACTCTGTCGCGACCAGACTGAGAACGCGACTAGTCGGGCCGTCGCGTTCTCAGAGGTCCTGGCCGAGCCCAAAAAGTGAAGTGGGTCACTTTGGGTTGCGGTCCAGTCCTCCAAGGACTTGACACAGGGGTCTTTTAAAATTCATATAAAATTGTATACTCGATGAAAAATCATGAAACCACTTTTAAACAAAACTAGACTTGCATATGTATCAACAGTAAAGAGTAATTAGACATTTAACATGGTTTAGGTATGTTGTCATCAGGTTACTTTACGATAAACTAAAAATCAGACATAGTGATGAAAAATGATTTAATTGGAAAAGATTACCTGATAGAAATTGGGGAAAATGGGATCATTAGATTCCTGACATTAAGTAGCATGCATAATAAAAGTTTCAAGGCACGAGATCAAGCATAGACATGAATTAAAAGGAACAAGTCATGTCGGGTACATATTCTTGACAGAACTTTGAGCATGAAATACTCCTAAACGACATGATAGGAATTGGGGAAAACCTGGGACTTTCGAAGATGGGATCATGGACTATCTAGGGTCGAAATTAATTTAATTTTCTGGAGAGATTGCCTACCTTTGAGAGCTTTGAATCATTGGGCAAGAAACTTGAAGAACTCGAAAAACCCTTGTTCCTATCCTCCACCTCCTTGATCTCCTCGTCCCAAAACTTTCCTCCCACGACCTCCAAGCTCCAGGGGTTCAATAGGGTCAGCTAGTGACGAAAAAGAAGTGTATTTTAAACTCTTTCCTCTCTTCCAACTCTGAATTTCTCATAATTATCTAACATTTTTATAGCAATTATCCCTCCATTTGGCATGGGGTGGACTCTAAATCCGTGGCCAAGAGGTTAGGATAGAATTATGACTCTTTTTAAGATAATTATGAGTCAAAATAGTGATTATCTTGACCATTTTTAATTTATTAATATTTAATATACGAATTTAGACTTAATTATCTCTAATCCAACATTTGGACTCTTGCTTTGGCCTATTAGTTCGTGCATGGACCATTAGTGTAAGCCCATCACTCATTTTACTTAATGGTTTTAATTTATTTCTATTTTATTTTAATTAAATTTATTTATCGAATTTAAAAATTTAGAGTTGCTACAAATGGTAACCCCCGTAGGGCGCAAAAAGTCTATTGTTTCCATTTATGGTTCAAACTCATGCCCACCGAGAACCCAAAGTCAACAGGAAATTGATGAATTGAGACTGTAAAGGGAGGGGGAGGGGGGCTGGCAGGGGTGGGGGGCCTAGATTGGGATAAGGAGGGCGGTGGAGATCAACGGGAGGGCGTGGGGGTCGCCGGGAGGGGGAGGGGGCCGGCTCAATGGATGGCGGTGGCGACAAGGAAGGAAGAGGAGGAGGCTGAGTGGGTGGTGTAGGAGGAGGGGCCGTCTCAATGGGTGGTGGCGGCGACGGGGCACAGGGGAGAGACAAGGGCGGAGGAGGAGGGTGTAGGAGGGGGAGGGGCAACGGCGGAGGCCGACGGCGGCGGGGCTCAGGGGAGGGAGAGGTCGTACGTGTGATCGGAGGAGGAGGAGACGGTGGCGCAGGTCGTGGCGGGGGCGGCGTAGTTCGTCGTGCAAGCGGAGGGGGCGGTGGCGTTAGTCGCGTCTCACTTGAGGCGAAGAGAGAGAGAGAGGAGAGAGAGAGAGGAGAGAGAGAGAGAGAGAGGAGAGAGAGAGAGGAGAGAGAGAGGAGAGAGAGAGAGAGAGAGAGGAGAGAGAGAGAGAGATGAAGTGGGTTTCGGGAGCAAGGTGGGAGGGGAAAAAGTGGAGATTTGCCGACGGTATTTTCGACGACAAAATTTCTGTCGGATCTCCGTCGACATTTTTGAAGATTTATTCTAACATAATAAAATCTGTCAGTAATACCGACTGAATTTTTAAGGGATTACTTTTCGTTGGAAATTTTGATAGATAGTCTGACGTAATTTCTTCCGTCAAAATTTTTGACGATATTATCGACGAAATATTACTGTCGGAAAGTTCTGTCAATAATACCGCTTTCTCTTGTAGTGTATTATTTCCATCTCTAGAATAATCCAAATGACTAAAACTGATAACAAAGAGTTCTATCTCCCTTCCAAGGAATTAATCAATTAGCTAATTAATGCCGTGGACTGTGCGAAATGTACGTCGGTCGCAAATCTTCTTCCTCTCCAAGCACAATTACACGACTAGGAGCTGCATGCTTGGACATGTTGGCTCTAAATTTCCTCTTCATATATAGTTAGGTTGTGTTATTCATACAATTGTTTCCCTTCCGAAGATGAGCTGTGACAAAAACGTATGTGATCATCAAATGAAGAGGAACCCACCGCAGGGAAGAGAAGACACAGAGGCGAGGATAGAAGGAAGCCTCCAACCAGCTACTGCCGGCCATCCTTGCTTTAAACGAGAAGATCCCGCAAGAATATCCGCATCATATCTCCAAACAATTCGGTATGCGAACTAGCTGCAGAACAGATCAAACACTGATCCTTCTCTACCTCTACATATAAGACACAGTTAAACCAGGCTGCCCTCCCATGCAGCTGCACCCGCGGTAACGCCAAGAGCCAGCAATGTGCACCGAGAGGGCCGTCGTCCTCGTCACTGGCTGCGCCAGGGGCGGGATCGGCTACGAGTACTGCAAGGCCTTCGCGGACCACGGCTGCCACGTCGTCGCCAGCGACGTCCCCACCCGCCTCCACGAGCTTTCCGACCTCCCCTCGGAGAACGTCGAGTCCCTCGAGTTGGACGTGTCCTCCGACGAGAGCGTCTTCGCGGCGGTGTCCGGCATCATCGCCCGGCGCGGCCGCATCGACGTCGTCGTAAACAACGCCGGCGTCGGGTGTACCGGCCCCCTGGCGGAGCTCGGCCTCGACGCAGTCCAGCGCGCGTGGGAGGTGAACGTGCTCGGCCAGCTCCGGGTGGTACAGGCGGTGGCACCTCACATGGCCGCCCGGCGCAGCGGCCGCATCGTGAACGTGGGGAGCGTGGTAGGGGCGGTGGCGACGCCATGGGCCGGGGCGTACTGCGCCACCAAGGCCGCCGTACACGCCATGTCGGACGCCCTGAGGGTGGAGCTGCGGCCCTTCGGCGTCCACGTCGTGAAGGTGGTGCCGGGGGCGGTGCGGTCGAACCTGGGCAGGGCCAACGTAGAGGAGTTGAGTAACCAGCGTCAGTGGGGGCTGTACAAGGAGTTCACGGAGGCGATTGCGGAGAGGGCGGCGGCGTCGCAGGCGGGGAGGGCCACGGACGCGGCGGCGCTGGCGCGTCACGTGGCCAGGAAGGTGCTGAGCCGGAGGCCGCCGAGGCAAATCGTGTTCGGGCACATGGCGGGGCTGTTTGCGGCGCTGTCCTGGTCGCCTCTGTGGGCGAGGGACCTGTTCTTCGCCCGTCGCTTCGGCTTGAACAAGAAGGTGTCACCGTGACACCGATCGAAGAAGATGCATGATTCCATGATTAATAGTCTAGTTAACCTATCTTATTAATGATAATTATCAAAGTTATGATCATATCAAAGATTGAAAGCAAACAAGTTATAATATGATGTTGGGTGAAACAGCTTGTGGAGCTCAACTGGGGAGTCCTCCAATTTACATGCGAAGAAGGAATGATGTAGAAAGAGCTAAAAAATTATGTATGCTATTGTATTGGCATCCCTCCTTCATTGTCCAGTGAGTAGACGCCAGGGCAGACGTGGATGGGAAAAACAGGCACCCTGTTCTTACAAAAGAACTGGTCGTTTAGCATGTCCCTGGATACGCGGTCTTGGGGCCACCCCCTCCATTGGATTGGGATCCTCACACGCTGCCAAAGCTGGAATGTTGATGGGCCATACAACTACTCTCACCAACTGTGTGTTCCAGCATCCTAAATTCCATTCACTGTCCCAGTCCCTGGAAAAGGAGCCACACACAGCAAAGGCTGTGACCAAAACCTCTTTGCTTTCTCTTTTCTTTCCCAACAACAACATGCCTAAAACAAAAGGAGGCATTCTTGGCTTATCACTTTTGCCCATGTTGCAGCAAAACCAATGCATCAAGTGTGGGATGTTTTGTGCCAAGGTGAAGCTTGTGCCTAATAAAAATGAGGGATTGCATTGCAGCTATACAGGTCTTTTTGAGGGGAATTGGTTGTGCCTCTCCATTGACTGAGTTCATTGCTCCATGGAGCAGGGGACCTTGTCTCTGCTTGATGGGCCATTACTGCTGAGTTAAAAGTGCTCTTGCTCCCAAGAGATAATAAGAACAAAATTGGAGGTCTCCTCTGAGAAATCCTACTTAAAAGTTAAGAAATGGATTCTTTTCGGGATGAGCAGTTTACAGAAAGTTCACTTGCTAATGGAGGAGTAGGGTTTGGAGCTGTGAAGGAATAGTAGTAAAAGGACAGCTCAAGCATTCTTCTCCTGCTCAAAAGGGAACTGGTGAAAGTGAAAGGGGAGGGGTGATGAAAGGAGCAGAGTGTGATGGATGGCATTGCTGCATGGTCAGGGGCTGCATCATTCCTATCAAAAGTTTAGGTGTGTGAATGTGGTTGGTGGATTCAACCATCATTGCAATAATTAGCAAAAGAGATGGATAGGGAGGGGATATATAACAAACAGATGAGACCCACTCTTTCCTCTCATTCCCTACCAAGCCCTCTCTTCCTCTTTTTCTTTTTTCCCCCCTCCAAATCAAATCATTCCCATGAGAAAATCTGTCCTGCCTACACCATGCAAATGTGCAGGCAATAATAGGAAAATGGCTTCTATGAAAAAAGAAATACATATTTTTCCTGAAATCTCATTGGATTACATATGCATTCGGAATTTGCTGAAGAAAGGAGAAGCTTCTTAGCTTGGTAGAACCAACTTAAGATGTAAAAGTTGCAATATTGCTATCAAAAGCTTCTAGCACCATGACTAATCATGGGAAAGGGAAAAGGAACTGTGAAGATACTTAGCTTAGATAATACCCTCATGTTTTGCACAAAGTCTATCATTAAAGAGCAGCAACATTAATGAATGATGGCATTTTCACATAAATAGGAACTCTTTTCTCTTTCGCTTGGGCCCTTGCCTCATCATTGCTGGGATACATCAAACTTACCACGCAGACCTACATCAAGCTTTTTGCCTGCAACCAAGCTTTGACTGAAGAAGATCTCAAGTTTAGTTTCTGTCTTTTCTCAACGACTCTTTGGTTTCAAATCTTCTTCTTTTTCAGTAGAGTAATCACAGGCCACCAAGAAGAGTAAACTACATAATAATAGATCCTAAATAATAAGATTTTATTTGTCGGAATTTATAACACTTCGTTTTCTAGTTACAGCGAATGCCTACTAATGATTCACGAACACTAATTTTTGAGCCCACAAAATCACATAGGCCGGAGTTTTCTCGTTACAAAAAAAAAATAACTACCAATGATGTAGTGCACAATCTAGTGATTTCCTTTCCTATCAACATGGGAAAACCTGGTCTTCTTGAAAGGTTTTAGATCTTATACTAACTCTGACGGAGTAACAAGTTCAGCTGTAATCGACATGCTCCTCATCCTTGCTTGTGCTGTCTTTGTGAAGTCATTACTTTCTGTTCATCTTCTTCTCCATTTCAACTCTTCCCTTTAGATTTTCGGTGAAGAGACATTTGTGTTACACAAGGTAATAGTTTATTGCAGGCCAGCGGTACAAAGAGCTGGTACTGTTCTGAGGTGACTGGTTGGACAGTTGTCCTCCCTGTCAATCTATCTCATGGCGACGGATACTGTACAGAAAAGCAGCCTTGTTTGGCCATCTGACCACCAGCACACAAGATTATGTTACACGAGGAGAGAGATGAGAAAAAAAAAAGGACCAGCCCTTGACTTCCTTAGCAGAAGGTTTTTATTAGGGTTTAAGAGGGTCTTCAAAGGAGAAAGCAGAGGAGATGTCGAAGAAAAGCAAACAATGCGGTCTTTCTGAGAACACAGATCCCAATGGAATTACAGGGGGTTTGGTAGTGATCCTGCATATTTTTTCTTGAGGCAGCGCATTCTGTTTGCTTTGTTTAAAGGTGAGCTGCTCCTGTCCTCCACATTGTTCTTGCCAAGCCAATGCCTTCCTCTCAAGTAAGTGGGAGGCTGGTGTCTGAACCGGAGATGTTTGTTTAGATTTTTATTAGCTTCCTCCATGAGAGCTCTCTTCAGACTGCAGCTAGAAAACAAAAACACCCACTAAACGAGAGAGAGAGAGAGGGGGGGGGAGAGAGATAGAGAGAGGAATGATTACTGTGTTTTCTCTACAATGATTGAGCAGCCTCACAGCATATCTACAAGAACTCCCAGGAGTGTCGAGGGAGGGGACGAATGAAGCCCATGAACAATAATAACCTGCTGGGTTTCTCTCTCTTCCCTTGCGTGAACATGGAGATTCCTGCAGACCCACATCATCACCCAAATCATCAGGGCCATCATCCACCCCAACCCACACCTGTTCCCGTTGCCCCTGCAGTTCCTAGCAGCTTCTTCCTCTCCCCAACCTTGAACGGCGCCACGACCTGCTATGGAGGCGAAGGAGCAAACGTGGGGTTCTACTCCCACCTCTCTGCCATGCCATTGAAATCTGACGGGTCCCTCTGCTTCATGGAATCTCTCAGTGGCTCGCAGCAGGAAGGTTTGCTCCATCATTTCCCCCCTCTGCAGTTCAAACATTTTCCCCCTTCTATGCTGAATCTTTTTTCCTTTCTTTCCGCGCGTATCCTGTGAAGGGATGGTGCCATCTGCGTCCCCGAAACTGGAAGATTTCCTTGGCGGTGGTGGTCCAGGCTTGGGGTTGCATCACTATGGGAGCAATGACAGAGGAGCCGCCATGGCCCTAAGCCTCGACAGCATGTACTACCACCAACACATGGAAGCTGAGAGCAATAGGGGCCATCCTCTGGACCTCCTCCAGCAACCCTTCAGGCAGCAAATCTCAGTGGAACATCACCATCAACAGCAGCAGCAGCAGCTATATTTCCAGCCATTGCAGGAGGGGGTGTGCTCTGGGCTTGCACGGCAAGACATGTACCAAGCTCCAATGGCAGAGCCCATGTCGGAAGATGGGATTCCAAGCCTGAAGAACTGGGTGGTCGGGCATTACAGCTCCAATGGTAATGGGATGGGCGACGATGGGGATGTCGGCTCTGTTGTCGCCATGGGATGCGGGGACTTGCAGTCCTTGAGCTTGTCCATGAGTCCTGGCTCTCAGTCTAGCTGTGTCACCACCCCTCAGCAGATTTCTCCAGCTGTGGCAGTGGAGTGCCTGGGCTTGGATGCGATGAAGAAGAGAGCCCATGGCAAGGCAGGGCAGAAGCAAACAGTCCATCGCAAGTCCATTGATACATTTGGCCAAAGAACATCCCAGTACAGAGGTGTCACCAGGTTTGGACCTTGTGCTCTCTTCCCTTCCATGCCTGCACTCTACACTTGGTCCCTTTGATGCCTCTCTTTGTTCTTACCTTCTCCCTTGATTTGTCTGCTCTTGTTGTAGTGTACTCCTTTTTGTGTGTATTAGTTACAGTATCTTTGATGCCTCTAGTTATTGCCTTTGTCCTCAACCTCTGTTGAAGTGAGCTGCTTGTCTACTTTTACTCCTTTCTATGTTCTTCCCCGGCAATGTTTCAACCGGGTTTCTTTAACCGATCTTGTTCTGCTCCACATTTGCCTATCCTTGGGCTTCTGGATTCTTACAACAGTCTCCTGTTTTCCCTCAGGCATAGATGGACCGGCCGGTATGAAGCCCATCTTTGGGACAACAGCTGCAAGAAGGAAGGGCAGACGAGGAAAGGAAGGCAAGGTTGGCAGTCTGATACGTCCCCATTTCAAGCATTCCTTTAGACATTGCTATGTTTCCCCCCAAAAATCTTCAGAGCCCCCCTGCGTTCTTCCACTTAGCTCTGACTTTTGATTGTTTTTACATCGTCTTGTTTCTTGTCGGGACGGCATTCAAAACTTCACCATGTTCTGCAGTCTACCTGGGTAGGCCTCTCTTCCCCTTTCCCCCTTATTGTAATACCCATCTCTCTTTGCCTTTCTTTAAACCTTTGGATTCCTAATTAGCACTTGAACTTACCGATATGTCTCAGGGGGTTATGACACGGAAGACAAAGCTGCGAGAGCTTATGATTTAGCTGCTCTCAAGTACTGGGGTCCCTCGACCCATACCAACTTCCCGGTACATCGTTGACCCATTGATTCTTATAAATAATGTCAGTCTTCCTCCACTTCTTTGAGAGTTGAGCTTGACCTGCGTTTCATGCAGCTGGAAAGTTACCATGAGGAGCTCGAAGAGATGAAGAACATGAGCAGGCAGGAGTACATTGCCCATCTGAGGAGGTAACTCAACTCAATACCGTGCATCTTATGGGCTCGTGGGAGAAGCGCACATAACCATTCTCCATAGCTGTCAAACATCTCATCCTTCCCCTTTGTGCTATTTGCAGGAGAAGCAGTGGGTTTTCGAGGGGTGCATCGATGTACCGAGGAGTCACAAGGTATATATTACTTACCGTGTGTTTGAATCATATCTATATAGTCTTCCAAGTTTCTAACTTTTATATAGTCTTCCAAGTTTCTAACTTTTTGATCTCAACCTCCTGTAAAACTTGTTTCATCTCCACGTTATCTCAGGCACCATCAACATGGAAGATGGCAAGCTCGGATTGGGAGGGTAGCAGGCAACAAGGACCTCTATCTTGGAACATTCAGTAAGTTCACAGATATTGTCGCCAGCCCATTTGTACTAAAAAAAACTATCTCCAAACAGATGAGACAGACACGGGAACAAACACTCCATGTAGAGTATGCTAAAGGACAAAAAGTTTCCTCCCCACTGCAAAATGTCAGGGGAGTTTTTTCGTCTTTTATGCCGTATTGTGTGTATCTGTTTTCTCTACTCTCCATTTGAATCTGTAGTACCAACTTTCTAGTTGTGAGTTTATATATTCGTATAACATGGATATCTTATACGTTGGTTATTTTTGCATATATACTCTGCTTTAAAAAATATTATATAAAAGTTCATCTTGCATTTATATCTGGATAAATACTCTGCCAAATTTCTTTATGCAAATATGTATACAATTTTTTGAATTTGAAGCATATTCTATATTCTTTGTATCTCTCTAGTCTTTAAGAAGAATATTGATGCAAATGGAAAAATTGGAGAATAGTTTTTCACCTTATATTTATGTAAGACGGGTATATACAGAAGTTTATTCTTATATCAAAATCAAACGGAGCTGTTTCCTCGGCTCTAACACTCTGAGCTTTCAGGCACCCAAGAGGAAGCAGCCGAAGCATACGACATCGCCGCCATCAAGTTCCGAGGCGTGAACGCCGTCACCAACTTTGACATCACTCGGTACGACGTCGAGAAGATTACGGCCAGCAGCACCCTGCTGCCCCCCGAACTCGCTCGGAGGAAGGCGGCGGAGACCGTCGGCGAGACCGCATCAGTTCCGCAACTGGAGACCCGCGAGGAAGCCAGTTTAACCGAGGGGCAAGCCAATTGCTCGGACTGGAAGATGGTCCCATACCAGTTGCGGTCCGAACAACCGCCGCCGGCTCCGGAGACCCACCACCAGAAGGCCGCCCCGGACGGCGGCGGCTGTAGAACTCCATCCTTCTGTCCCTCGATGCATCATGGCTTGCTGGGTATGGATTCGGTTCATGGGCTTGGTGCTTCTGGGAAGATGGGGGCCGCCCATGCACTGGACGCGCCATGTTTCGCGGCCGGCTGCTTGAGCAGCTCCGGGGAGCAGAGCCCAGACGAGGCTGGCCTCTCCTTGCTCTTTGCCAAGCCTCCTGCCAAGTTCGTCGGTTCTGCTGCTGCACTTGGTCCGTGGACTCCGCCAGTCCAGATCAGGTCGGCGGTTCCCATGTCTCAAATGCCGCTCTTTGCTGCCTGGACTAATGCTTAGAGTCTCCTCCCTGCCATGGTTAGAGAAGCATGTCGGAGTCTAGGAAATGGTAGGAGTTAGAAGAGGAAGCTGGGTTGGTGAGGGGTTCGGAGCTTGGTGGGTTTTGCGTAGTGGGCTTGTTGGGTTTTGGCTTAATTATTTGTTTGATGCAATTTTTTTTTTCTGTTTTGTTTTCGTTTTTGGCTTTTGGGGGAATTCTTTTGGGTATTTGCATGTTGGGCCGGAGGCTCAAAGTTTTTGTAACATGGGCTTGTAGGGGTAGGGGTTTAGGGGCAGTTCTTGTTTTATCCCATGAAATCATGTTTGTAAGGGCTAATATTAATGCTAGAAAATTGTGGTTTTAGGTTGAAGACTTTGATGAACGGGTCAAATCTTTTGCAAAGCTTTTTTTTTTCTATCACTCAGTCTCTTTTTTTTCTCGTTTCAAAAATCTTAAAGTTTGTTCTCGGCTCAAGTCAGGTCATCAGATCTGACTTGGAGTGCCCGTAGAGCTCTTCCAATTTGACTCGTACTTTCTGACCTCAACTTGCATATATAACATCATCTAAGACCGGCATAAAGGACGAACCCTTCATCCAAAATAATATTGGGAAATATTAATTATAGGTTTCTGTCTTAGGGGGATTTTAATTGTAGAATATTCTTGTCAGAAATATCTCTGCACAAAAAAATTCAATACTTTTTAAAGATGTTAATTTTTAATCTCTTTTATTAAAATTTATGTTGATAGTTAGAGACTAATATTTTCTATCTTCTCACTGTAGACAATTGTTTGTTTAAACTTTTTTAACTTGTACTTTAATATCTTTCAAGTTACACTTTAAATCATATCAACAATTACTTTAAATATCACATATTTTAACTGATTTTCTCTTCTTCTTTAATTAACATATTTTTTCTTGTACTTTAACTAGTTTCTTCAATTATTTTAACATATTATAATTATTACTTTAATAGATGTGGACACCCCAATTCGCTAATGAGCCCGAGCCCACCGGCCCATTACCCAAGCCGCTAGCACCGGTTTTAGCCCCTCATGGGCTGTGCGCAAGAGAGCCAAAAGCCCATTCAAAGGCCACAAGGCCCATCTGAAATCAACCCTCATCTCACCCCATAAAGTGGGGGGTGAGAGTAAGCATTGTGACACCTCCCAAAAGGGAGTGCCACAAATGGTAAAAGGTGGTCTGCCACCTCTCTTGCGCAGGGACCTGTTTTGGGCCTGTTTTGGCTTCTCCTCCCTTCTAAAAGGCTTGGGCAAGGGGCCAGCAAAAGGGGTTGTTGGAGAGACGAGCTCTGATACCACTTGTTGGAGAGACGAGCTCTGATACACTTGTTGGCCCTTTTGGTACGGCAGCAAGCAAACCTAGAGAGGGGGGGTGAATGGGTTTTTCTGAAATCTGAAATAGAATCTTAAACACAGAAAATAACACTTGAGAGCTTGGTTGTTCAGTGTGTGATAGAGAGTGCAATGCGGAAGCAAATAAACAATCACACAAGGACACAGGAGATTTATCCTGGTCGGCCCTTCCCACATGGAAGTCCTACGTCCAGTCCCCAAGCAAACTCTTGGGATTTCACTAACCAAGGGTACAGTCCCCTTATGGACCTTACAACACCCTGGATCCCCCACCAGGTCTTCTTCTCTTCCCGGGCAAGAAGGCAGCCCACTTCTCTTACAGGTAAAGAAGCCAACCTCCTGGAACAAACCCCAGTGCGGTTCTGCTAGACACAAACCCCTAGCTGGGTTGACAACTGGTACAAACCCCAGTTAGTTCTGCTAGACACAACCCCTAGCTGGGTTAACAACTAGTACAAACCCCAGTTAGGTTCTGCTAGACACCAACCCCTAGCTGGGTTAACAACTAGTACAAACCCCAGTTAGGTTCTGCTAGACACCAACCCCTAGCTGGGTTAACAACTGGTACAAACCCCAGTTAGGTTCTGCTAGACACCAACCCCTAGCTGGGTTAACAACTGTATACAGTCCTACAGCTGGACACAGATCTTTCTTAGAAAGATCAGACTGAGAGACCTTACAAGATGAACACTCATGTAAAGCTCACAGTCCCAAACTCTCCCCAGATATACAATAAGCTCGGAGAGAAACAGAAGAGAGAAAAGAGGCTCGAATGCTTGAAAGCTTGGAAGCTTGAGAGCTTGAAATGCTTTGAATGCTTCTTCTTGGCTCAGGCTCTTCTCTCTTTCCTTGAGTGTATGTGGCGTGAAGGTGCTTCTCACAGATGTACACTCCTTCAAAGATATTCAAGAAAAGGCTCTTGTGTTCTTCAGCAATGCTCCATCTTTATATTGAGCAGCTTTAGAATAGATCGTTGAAGAGATCCGTTGGAGCTCTTCTAGTCGTTGCTGATCTTTCTCTTCATTATCAGACTCTGATGATCTTCGATGTCTGTGAGCATAGAAGAGAGTGTTAGCATAAAAGAGTGTTTATGATAAACGATGCATGGTACTGTGCTTCTGCTAACATACTGAAAATAGTAGGTCATATTTTTGACAAGATTCTGAAATATGCATGCAGCTTTTTGTCAGAAGATATTTGACTTAATATTTAAGCGCCAAGCATATTTGAAATATAAAGGCAATCTGTGTTCAACAGAATCCATGAAGAAATCGTTATGAGCATGACTTATGAAATCGTTATGGGAACGATTTCTTAACAAATCGTTATGGGAACGATTTCTTACCAAATCACTGCGCTCAAAGAAGAAATCGTTATGGCATCGACTTCTTAACAAAACGATATGGCTTCTAAAGAAATCGTTGCGAATACTTATGAAATCGTTATGGCATCGACTTCTTGCGCTTACAGAAGAAATCGTTATGGCATCGATTTCTTAACAAATCAATACGCTCAAAGAAGAAATCGTTATGGCCACTTATCAAATCGTTATGGCATCGACTTCTTGCGCTTACAGAAGAAATCGTTATGGCATCGATTCTTAACAAATCAATACGCAAAGAAGAAAGAATCGTTATGGCCACTTATCAAATCGTTATGGCATCGACTTCTTGCGCTTTACAGAAGAAATCGTTATGGCATCGATTCTTACAAATCGTTGCGGCGCTTGATACTTTGGCACTTTAAACAGAAATCGATGTATATTGATTAAACATCGATTTTATCATTTTAGTGCGCTATATATTGCATCAATGAAAGACTTAGCATTTTGCTATGGGATTGATGCGACACAGATGAAAAAAATTTCAATTAAGTACATCATAAATTTTATTATCACCAAAATACAAGAACAAATAGAGAGTGGTTCAACAATCTCCCCCTTTTTGGTGATGACAAAATTTATGTGAATTTTCTGATAAAAATATATATAGCAAAGAGGTTCAGAAAATCATACAAACTCTCCCCCTTTTTGTCACTAACAAAAAGGATGGATCTTACCAGGATTTTCTCTCCCCTTTTTGAGAGAATTTCTTACCATAGAGGGGTTCAACATTTGATATTTGAACTTACTCCCCTTAATCTTTGCTCCCCCTGAGCATGAGAGACTCCACCTGAATGAAACTTGAAAATAATTATTAGTAATATTTAAAATTTACGAAAAATTTATGACTACTCCCTCTTCAGATATGAGATGGATGAAGAGTTGGCAGTCTTCAGTGCCTTGAGCATCCTTTGATGATGCCCCAAGGCTATCCTGCAAATGAGCTACTCAGAAGTAGGTACCCAAATAATTTTGGGTCCTTGATCGTTAGATGCATAAAAATAGCCTTTAGGTATCCAACTAGGTGCTTAGTTGTGCAGGTGTTTACTGTGTGTCCTAATTTATTACAATGAGAACAACAATGAATATAATTTGTTTTGCAGTTCTTATTGCCTTTGTGATGCATGGTGGATCATAATTTTTAGAAACCTTTTTCTTTTGATAAAGCTTGGTGTTTCAGGTTCCTTTTTCTGAGGCATTTTGGTTTCTTTTACAAATTTTGGTAAAGGATATTTTCCTGAGTTTATTACTTGTTTTCCTTTTTCTGGAGGTGTATAACCAAGCCCTTGTTTGTCATTTCCAGATTTTGATCCTTTTAAGCATAGGGCTAGAGATGTTTTTCCTTTAGTTAATTTACTAACTGATTCTTTAAAATAGAGATTTTCTTCAGTTAGAGTTTTTATTTTTCTTCTAACTCTAGCTTCTCTTGTTCTTGCTTTTCAAATCTTCATTTAAAATATAATTTTTATCTTTATATTCTTTTAATTGTTCTTCTAGTTGTTCCATTTCTGATTTAAGATCAGAATTAGTGTTTTCTAAACAGGTAAGGTTGCTCTTGAGATTTTTAGTCTTTTACAACAACCTTATGCTTATTATATAGTTCATAAAGACTTCTTCTAAGTCTTCAGACTCTGACCCTGAATTTGTGCAAGAGTCAAAAGAAGAGTTAGAATGTACCTCATCTAGTCCTATCATGAGGCTAGATTTACCTGCTCTTTTCCGAATCTGAGCTTGATGATTCTGAGCTTGGACCTCATCATTTTCCCAAGCAGCCGCCATGGCTCTTCTTTTAAATTTCTTGTGCTGCTTCTTGGTTTTCAGTTTGACCAGTCTTCTTGAGTCTTTGACAATCCGGTCTCAGATGTCCAGGTTTTCTGCATTCATAGCAGACTGGTTTCTTCTCTTTTCTGTCTTCTTTTGAATCCTTTTCGATCCATTTTTCTTCTTCTTGAAAGTTTTTCGAAGCTTGGACAGAACTTCATCTACGTCACTGTCTTCAGAATCTGCATTTTTGGAGCTAGAAGAAGAATGGAAGGAGCAGCTACAACCTTAAGAGCATTAGTACATTTTTCTTAGATGAGCTTTCAGACAATCGCTCCATATTTATTTCATGTGCCATGAGAGAACCTATTAATTATCAATTGACAATTTGGTTAAGTCATGGGCTTCTTCTTCATAGCGTTACTTTAGGTGTCCATGAAACGGTTAAAGACCTAAGTATTTTTCTAACGGTTTCTTCATTGGAAAGAGTTTTACCAAGAGAATTTAAGCCTACTACTATGCTTGAAAATCTATTACATAGTAGTAATGTTTTCGCTTGAAAGCATTTTAAATTGTTCATATTGTGAAACAAGAATATCTATTCTAGTTTGTTTCACTTTATCCGTTCCTTCATAAGTTATCTGCAGTTTATCCCAATTTCTTTAGCAGATTTGCATGCAGATACTCTACTAAATTCCTTTTGGATAAAGCACAACATAAATAGTTCTTAGCTTTAAAGTTTAAAGATAGTTTATTTTTATCAGCTATTGTAATAGCAGTAGTGCCTGGAACAGGAACAACAACAAAATCACCTACCTCTATTACTGCCACAGATCGAAGTCTGTGCCTCGAATGAAGCATTCCATTCGCATTTCAATATTGGTAGTCCTCTCCATCAAAGAATGGAGGTCTGGTGACTGATTGTCCTTCAGCATATCCTTGAGCTGCCATGGATCTTTACTCTAAGATCGTTGGATCTTCTTTGAAAGTTCAGAGACCCTCTCTGATACCACTTGTTGGAGAGACGAGCTCTGATACCACTTGTTGGAGAGACGAGCTCTAATACCACTTGTTGGCCCTTTTGGTACGGCAGCAAGCAAACCTAGAGGGGGGGTGAATGGGTTTTTCTGAAATCTGAAATAGAATCTTAAACACAGAAAATAACACTTGAGAGCTTGGTTAGTTCAGTGTGATAGAGAGTGCAGTGCGGAAGCAAATAAACAATCACACAAGGACACAGGAGATTTATCCTGGTTCGGCCCTTCCCACATGGAAGTCCTACGTCCAGTCCCCAAGCAAACTCTTGGGATTTCACTAACCAAGGGTACAGTCCCCCTTATGGACCTTACAACACCCTGGATCCCCCACCAGGTCTTCTTCTCTTTCCCGGGCAAGAAGGCAGCCCACTTCTCTTATAGGTAAAGAAGCCAACCTCCTGGAACAAACCCCAGTGCGGTTCTGCTAGACACAAATCCCTAGCTGGGTTGACAACTGGTACAAACCCCAGTTAGGTTCTGCTAGACACCAACCCCTAGCTGGGTTAAAACTGGTACAAACCCCAGTTAGGTTCTGCTAGACACCACCCCTAGCTGGGTTAACAAGGTACAAACCCCAGTTAGGTTCTGCTAGACACCAACCCCTAGCTGGGTTAACAACTGTATACAGTCCTACAGCTGGACACAGATCTTTCTTAGAAAGATCAGACTGAGAGACCTTACAAGATGAACACTCATGTAAAGCTCACAGTCCCAAACTCTCCCCAGATATACAATAAGCTCGGAGAGAAACAGAAGAGAGAAAAGAAGGCTCGAATGCTTGAAAGCTTGGAAGCTTGAGAGCTTGAAATGCTTTGAATGCTTCTTCTTGGCTCAGGCTCTTTCTCTCTTTCCTTGAGTGTATGTGGCGTGAAGGTGCTTCTCACAGATGTACACTCCTTCAAAGATATTCAAGAAAAGGCTCTTGTGTTCTTCAGCAATGCTCCATCTTTTATATTGAGCAGCTTTAGAATAGATCCGTTGAAGAGATCCGTTGGAGCTCTTCTAGTCGTTGCTGATCTTTCTCTTCATTATCAGACTCTGATGATCTTCGATGTCTGTGAGCATAGAAGAGAGTGTTAGCATAAAAGAGTGTTTATGATAAACGATGCATGGTACTGTGCTTCTGCTAACATACTGAAAATAGTAGGTCATATCTTTTTGACAAGATTCTGAAATATGCATGCAGCTTTTTGTCAGAAGATATTTGACTTAATATTTAAGCGCCAAGCATATTTGAAATATAAAGGCAATCTGTGTTTCAACAGAATCCATGAAGAAATCGTTATGAGCATGACTTATGAAATCGTTATGGGAACGATTTCTTAACAAATCGTTATGGGAACGATTTCTTACCAAATCACTGCGCTCAAAGAAGAAATCGTTATGGCATCGACTTCTTAACAAAACGATATGGCTTCTAAAGAAATCGTTGCAAATACTTATGAAATCGTTATGGCATCGACTTCTTGCGCTTTACAGAAGAAATCGTTATGGCATCGATTTCTTAACAAATCAATACGCTCAAAGAAGAAATCGTTATGGCCACTTATCAAATCGTTATGGCATCGACTTCTTGCGCTTTACAGAAGAAATCGTTATGGCATCGATTTCTTAACAAATCAATACGCTCAAAGAAGAAATCGTTATGGCCACTTATCAAATCGTTATGGCATCGACTTCTTGCGCTTTACAGAAGAAATCGTTATGGCATCGATTTCTTAACAAATCGTTGCGGCGCTTGATACTTTGGCACTTTAAACAGAAATCGATGTATATTGATTAAACATCGATTTTATCATTTTAGTGCGCTATATATTGCATCAATGAAAGACTTAGCATTTTGCTATGGGATTGATGCGACACAGATGAAACAAAATATTCAATTTAAGTTACATCATAAATTTTATTATCACCAAAATACAAGAACAAATAGAGAGTGGTTCAACAGGGGTTACGGGAGAAGAGCAAGAAAAGGGGGCTGGGTGTGGTCTTCTTCACCACCAAGCAAGCCAACAGAGAGGAGGCAAGGGGGAGTTCTGCTGCGTTTTTCTCCAAGGAGAGTCCTCCGGGAGAGCACCTGCAAAGGGAAAGGAAAGAATAGAAGAAAAAGCAAGAGAGAAGAGAGGAAGAAGAGAAGAGAGAAGAGAGGGTGTGTGTTGTCTTGTCACACTCATAGAGACAAAAGAGAGAGAGGAAGTGGTAGGTGGCGATGGTGTTCTTCCCTCCCCCATTTCTTAAGCTTTCTTCTTTGTACCTTCTCTTTTGTGTTAAGAAGATGTCCAATCCATGTTTCTTCTTCTCCCTTTGATGTGATGGGTCTTCCATTTAGCATTTAATGCATGTTCTCCCCCTCCTCTCCATGGTTCAATTGTTTTCTCCCTTTATAAAGAGGTTACGGGATGGGGTTTCTTCTTCATAGAAGGATTTCCTCCCCCTTTAATACCTCTAAATGAAGCCTTTCCATGTCTCCCATACCTCAATAAATGAGGTCATGGGAGTATGGGACCTTTCCCCCATTCAATGCATGCGTAGCATGCTAAATTTCTCCCTCAATAGGCTATGTTTCCCATCGTTTTGGGCCTGCAAAAGGGTGTTCTACCACTGTTCTAACAGCCCTTCAAGAGCCCCCATAGTGGTTAATGCATGCCCTTTAGTAATAGTCAAGAGAATGAGCAAGTAATGCTCATATTTTTCTTGCCTAAATGCCACCTCCAAAAGACCCTTTCAAGGGGATCATCAAGCCTTGGTTCGCCCCTCTCAATAGACCATCCCATTGCGGTTTTCAGCCCCCCTTTGATGTGCTTTCGAGTTAGCACCGAATAGTCCCTCAAGAGCTCCATTTTGCTAATCAAGGGGATTGGGCAAACATGCCTAGATCTCTTTGTTTAGCCCACCAAACAATGGGTTGCAATGCCATCTCAAACTCCAAGATCACCCCTGCCATGAGCAAGGGCGTTCTAGGAGGGAGGCGGTTTTCCATCCTTTGCTCAGCTGGTTGGCTGCGCCGATTCGGCCTGGCACTGGTTCTGGCAGTCTTGTAAGACCAGAGCAGAGCTGCGCCGATTCGACGTCCTGGCCATCATGTTGGCTGAAGTTACGTGAGCAAAATCATTGCTCCATGTGACACCAGCTAATCAACAGTCAAAAGACATAATATGAGACCCATCCACATCCTCGGATCGGACACAATAAATGTTCGTGTCCGGACGGGTGGGTTTGCATGTGACTCATCGTTCCGCGGGTTGTTTGGCCATAACATTGCCCGAATCTCCGTAGGCATGCCTGGGGGATCGAGGTCATAGGCCATCGGAGTTGCGCCGTTTTACGACGTACACTCTCCCTTTTGGTGCCATCTCCGCTTGTGGTGGATGAGCATCGCGCTTTCCCCTCTATCACCATGACAAGGGGAAATGCTGCCGAATTTCTCCCGTGAGGGTCAAGTTGGCGCAAAATTCCTGAAAGAGGTCATTAGCTTCTAATTGAGTTGGCAACGTTGTAAACGAAAGCCAATTCGATGATGTCTATGATTTCAGCCGGGCTGCGCCGATTCGCCTTATCTCGTCAGCTGCGCCGATTCGAGGACGTTTGCGAAGTGCGTTGAGCCATCGAGCTCCGCCGAACGAATAAAACTCCGTTTCAAATGCTCAAAGGACCCAAACGGCAAATTAAAATCTTTTCGTGATAAAAAAAGAATTGCAAATGCAAATTGAACCCCTTTCAAGCAAAGAGTAGAAGGCTACTCCATGTTTTACAAAAAGATTAAAGGGTCAAATTAAATCCCCTTCTCCAAATGACCAAGTTCAACTCTTTCTAAATGACAAAAAAATAAATCACCTCGGGTTTTACAAAAGATCAAAGGGTCAAGTCAAACCTTCTTTTAAAAGGGCAAAAGACCGTCTTATATTTTGCAAAAGAACGAAGGACCAACTTGAACTATTTTCAAGCAAATCAAAGGTCACCCCCATATTTTCCAAAGGAGCAAGAGATCAAATTAGACTTTTTCTCAAGTCATAAAAGATTGCATCATCATGCACAAAAGAGTCAAACCAAACCTTTCTAAACAAATAAATGATCATCACATGTTTTGCAACAAAAAAAAGAAATCAAATTGAAATGATTTTCAATAAAAAGACCAAATTGTATCTGTTTTCAACCAAAAGTCAAAGAGACCACCCTTTTCAAAATTGTCTTTCTCAAATGGATTTAAAAGACCGAATTGAACCTTTTTGTGATAAAGAGGACCAATAAATAAATAGACAAAGAGATTGGGTAGCGAGTGAGTGAAAGGCCTAGCGGGTTCGATTAGGCGTTCATCTTGCTCCCATATTTCGGTTCAATTATGCTTCGCACCCTTTATCGGATGTCCGTTTTAAGGTCATGAGGCTTTCTAATCTAGCGATTAATCAAGGGTTTTCTCTTTCTAAAAGAGATGTAATTAACGTCGTTGCGCTCAGGCAACGACGGGATTTTGGTCCAGGACCCGACCACTCACTTTCGTTTGACGAAGTCAAACGGCGCGCACAAAAGACTTAAAGTCCTCCGACTCTCGGAGGCAAACCAACTGATTGTCACCTCGGTGGCTGGCACGCCCGCGCTGCGCGAATTGCCGATTCATCTCACGTCAATTTTGCCCGAGTGGCGTTCGACGGGATTGGATTAGCAATACACGTGTACCCATGAGAAAATGAGAAAACATGATAAATAGATATTTTTAAAGGTTAAATTTCCCATTTCCACAATAGATAACAACTACGATTTTAATAGACTATAACTACTATTTTAACACACTGCAACTACTACTTTAAAAGATAAAATACTTTAATTGATTTTCTTTCCCTTTTTAATAGATTTTCTCTTCTTTAACATGTTTTTTCTTCTACTTTAGTTGGTTTGCTCTTCTACTTTAACTAATTTTCTTTCTTATTTTAAAACCTTCAAACTTAAACTTTAAGTCATACTAATAGTGACTTTAAATCTCACAATCACACATACTTAACGACTTTGAACTCTTATTTTAATACCTTCAAACACTTATTTTAACGTCTTCAAATTTAGACTTTAATTTTTATCGATAGTTACTTTAAGTCCCACATACTTTAACTTAACTATCAAACATATTTTAACAACTTTAAACTCTTATTTTATTACCTTAGAACATAGACTTTAAGTTATGTCAACAGTGACATCAAGTCCTACACATTTTAACTAAGTGTCACACATACTTTAACATTTTCAAACTTTTACTTTAACATCTTCAAACTTAAATTTTAAATCATGTCAATAATTACATTTTAAATCATATCAACAGTTACTTTAAACCCCACATGTTTTAATTCACTGTCACACATATTTTAACAATTTTAAACTCTTATTTTAACACTTTAAAATTTAGACTTTTAAGTTATGTCAACAATTACACTTTAAATCATATCAACAGTTATTTTAATCTCATATGTTTTAACTCATTGTCATACATACTTTAATAACTTCAAACTCTTACTTTAACTACTTAGAACTTAGATTTTAAGTACTGTGAAAGTATGAACATAGTAATCATACGGATCTGATGGCATAAAAATAAACTAAAAGATAAGATGGAAAAAAAATAGAAGACAAAAACTATGTTTTAAAAAACTGATTGATAAAATCTATTAAAAAAAACTATTTGAGATATCTTTTTCTAACATGGATTAAGAAATAAGTCCCAAAATTTTATAATTAATTTACCTAATAATATTTCTGATAAACTTCACGTGATTCCGACTCCATGGACTCCTTGGCATGCAGCTCGTTAGGTATATGATGATGATAAGGCAAGTTATCTAATTATCTGCTGTACGTTGCCATCATTTATATATATTATCTTTTTAATTGGCTTGTCTAATGATGTTCTTTAGCATGTGAATATCCCGCAGACTCCCAAGCCTTTTTGTTGCTTAAGCACCCGAGTAGAACCCCCACTATATATATATATATTATATATATATATATATATATATATATATATATGATTAAAAAGAGGGTTTTCTCCCTTTTTTCAGAAATACTGATAACAGGATTTGTTTGGAAATTTTATGTTGAGAGGGAAAAGAGGCGATGCTCACACTACTTCAGTTCAGGAGGCCTGCCTGGCCTCTCGAAAGTCGAAACCTGCGTTAGCGATAGCTGGCGGGCCATGCACATAGGGACGTCCTCTCTCCCCGGAACACTACTCGGCAGACTCGAGTGATCGCGGCTCGCAGCTTTGTCAGGGCGCACCATCAGTGCCTGCGGTGCATCAGAACTCCTGTTGTAACTTTGGTATCTTTGTCCAACATGGTTTAAGTTCTTGTTGTTTTATGACTCTAGATATCTATGAATTTAAATACCATCCATTTTGTGATTTTAATATAGTATTAGAATATGGGTTTGGGTCCAACCTCTTTTTTTTTTTTTACAAGGGCAACCGCATTCTTTCCTATCTCCAGCTAATTAATTTCCATACTCCATTTTAGGAGAATGTTATAGGAACTTAAGAATGTAGGCTCACAACGGTTTTTGAATTGAAATTTCCTGTTATTTATGATCTTAGACTTGTATCGATTCTCAACATCACGTTATATATTCGAGTCGATCAAAGCGTGACATCATTCCATAAGGACCATAATCAAAGTATAGGCATAAAATGAATTACCATAATTTTATTGATACTATATTCAAGTAGATTCCATTACATCCGACTCTTCATGGCTGCTACATAAATTCATTATGCCTAATACACAAGGCCCAACTTCACTATTACAATGGCTTGCAAATATATAAAGACTCTACTAAAACTTCACTATTACTCTTGAACATAATGTCATGCCCAATGGGCACCATGCATCGCACATGTAGTCGAAGAACCAAAACTGACGATTGGAAGATTGCAACATGGGTAAAGGTTACATTATGTACACGACGCTCTCTCCTGTTGCGCTCTCAAATAGAGGACCTGAGTGCCGTGTGACCCAAAATTCTTAACTCACAACACACTAAAACTCAAATTAATACAGCTCAATGGCTATAGGTTGACCCAAAAATCACGTAAAATTCATCAAACTAGAATTTGGACGACCTTGACGTTACACAAACGCTCCTCCTCTCAGGATCAGATCGAGTCCCATTAATATTAGGTATTGAGATTGTGGATCATATATCACATGTAATATATATCTAGACAACCATATTTAACGATCAAGTGAATTTCAAATATTTAATTAAGCTCATGTAAGCAAAGCGTGGATGACACGATAATCAAAAATTTTAAAGGAATTCAAGGTAATGAACAAGGTTCAAACCTTCAAGGGATGTGGAAATGGATTTTTTATCAATTTAAAATTTTAAGTTCTCTTTATCATATTTTTCATATTCTCATGGATGTATATTGCTAATCCAAGTCTCGTCGAGTGCTACTTGAGTAAGGATGACGAAAGATGAATCGGTAATTTGCATAGCGCAGGCGTGCCAGTCACTGGAGTGACAACAAGTGTTCTACCTCCGAGAGTCAAAGGACTTTAGGTCTATTGTGTGCACCGTTTGACTTCGTCAAACAAAAGTGAGTGTTGGGTCCTGAACCAATATCCCGCCGTTGTCTGAGCGCAACGACGTTAATTACATCCCTCTAAGAGGGAAAACCCTTGATTAATCGCCAGAATTGAAAGTCTTGTGGCCTAAAATAGGACATCCGATAAAAGGCGCAGAATGAAACCACAAAATTGCAGTCAAATTTGCAATAGAGTCAATATGCATGTGTGTGCTTTTCATCTTTTAAAGGTCAATTTGCATGCTCATTTATTTGCTCTTTTATTTATTACACAATTTCTATATTTGGGTAATGCAAGAAATTTGACATGTTTTGATTATCATTGCTCTTTTCATGATTTGAAGTCATTTGGTCATTCGAATGCTCAAGCATCATCATGCACAACTCATTTAATTCGGCAGACAAGCGATTCGGCAACCAAAATGATACGGCAAGGGCGAATCGGCAAGGGCCAATCTGCCAGAGTGAACCGGAAAGGGTACTGTTCAAGTGATGGCAGGGGTTTTGTCGGATCGGCCCTGCCGTATCAACACAATTTTCAGGCCCAAGTGATATGGCAGCCCTTTTCACGCATAATTCTCGAAGTCTGCGAGGAATTTAAACGTCTAATCGAGAGGACAGGGCATTTGACTCATATGGACAGTGCTCATGAGCTCGAACAAGGTCCAGGTATTGATTACCCGACACTTGATGTTCAAGTCTCATGAAAAAGCGATACTGCAACCCTATTTGGGCACGGTTCTCAGAATCCATGGAGGATTTGAACGTCCAAATTGGGGGATAGCACATTTAGTCCATAAGGAAACAATTTGTGAACTTGAACCAGACTTAAATATTGATTATCTAGCCTTTTGTGTTCAAAACCACGCGGAAAAGCGATGCGGCAGCCCTGTTTGGACTTGATTCTCGAAATCGGTGAAGAGTATAAGCGTCCAAATTGGGGTACAACATCCTTAAGATATGGGGGATCAATTCACATACTTGAACTGGGCCCAGGGGTTGGTTGTCTGGCCCTTCATGTTCAAAGTCGCACAGAAAAGCGATACGGCAGCCCCATTTGGACTTGGTTCTCAAAATCCGTGAAGGGTATGAGTGTCCAAATTGGGGTACAGAATCCTTAAAACATGAAGAATCAATTTATGAACTTGAATCGGGTCCAGACATTGACTATCCAGCCCCTCATGTTCAAAGCCGCCCGGAAAAAACGATACGGCAAGTCTATTGAGAGCCGGTTCTCGAAATCCGTGAGGGATCTGAGCGTCCAATTTTGGGGACAGAACTCTTAGGACATGAGGAACTAATTTATGAACTTGAAGCGGGCCTAGATATTGATTATCCGGCCCTCCGTGTTCAAAGCCGTGTGAAAACGATACGGCAAGCCTATTTGGACTTGGTTCTCGAAATCCGTGAGAGGTCTGAGCATCAAATTTGAGGGACAGGACCCTTGAGACATGAGGAACCAAGTTATGAACCTGAACCGGGCCCAAATATTGGTTATCCGACCCTTCATGTTCAAAGCCGCGCGGAAAAGCGATACAGTAAGTCTATTTGGATTTGGTTCTCGAAATCCGTGAGGGGTCTGAGCATCAAATTTGGGGGACAGAATTCTTAGGGCATGACGAATCGATTTATGAACTTGAGCAGGGCCCAAATATTGGCTATCCGACCCTTCATGTTCAAAGCCGCGTGGAAAAGCGATACGGTAAACCTATTTGGACTTGGTTCTCGAAATCCGTGAGGGGTCTGAGCATCAAATTTGAGGGACAGAACTCTTAGGACATGAGGAACCAATTTATGAACTTGAACCGGGCCCAGATATTGGTTATCTGACCCTTCATGTTCAAAGCCGTGCGGAAAAACGATACGTCAAGCCTATTTGGACTTGGTTCTCGAAATCCGTGAGAGGTCTGAGCATAAAATTTGAGGGACAGGACCATTGGGACATGAGGAACCAAGTTATGAACCTGAACTGGGCCCAGATATTGGTTATCTGACCCTTCATGTTCAAAGTCGTCCCGAAAAACGATACGGCAAGCCTATTTGGACTTGGTTCTCGAAATCCGTGAGAGGTCTGAGCATCAAATTTGAGGGACAGGACCCTTCAGACATGAGGAACCAAGTTTTGAACTTGAACCGGGCCCAGATATTGGTTATCCGACTCTTCATGTTCAAAGTCGTCGCAAAAAACGATACGGCAAGCCTATTTGGACTTGGTTCTCGAAATCCGTGAGAGGTCTGAGCATCAAATTTGAGGGACATGACCCTTGGAACATGAGGAACCAAGTTATGAACCTGAACTGGGCCCAGACATTGGTTATCCGACCCTTCATGTTCAAAGTCGTCCCAAAAAATGATACGGCAGGGTGTGAGACAGTGAAACAGAGCAGCAACAATGCGGTATTTGAACGAAGTTTTGACTATTCTCGGGCCTAGCAAGGGTGGCACACATATGGTCCTACATGACCTCCTTGCATCGGGTTCCCATCCTCCATAGTGAGGGTGCAAAAACCAAGGTAAAACACACCAAAACAGGAGGACTGTTTGCAAAAACTTGAAGTATGGCTGTGGGCAGTCCTCTATGGGTGCTCTTGGGGAGCAAAGAGGATGCCCACCGCTTCCCTTAATGCCTCAAACAAGATAAAACAGCGAGACTCTAAATAAGAAGAAAGCAATAGAAAACATAAAGAACAAACACATCATAATCCATGCTCACGGGGGAACTTTTGGTCTCATGCAAGTAGGGCAGACAAGGGGATAGAAGGGCCCTTTAAAACCACTTCTACACGCCCATGCTTTAGCCAAAACCAACGATGTGCAAAAGAAGGATGGGAAATAAAGAGTTCTATTCACTGTTCATGGGGGGAGATTACATAGAAAAGAGGGCAAAAAGAAAAAGAACAAGGAAAATGGGGGCTGCCATGGCAGACCCCCTCACTCCCCTTCACCCCTCCTGCTCACCCATCTTCTCTCTTTCTCTTGGTCCTTTTCCTTTAGAGTAGCAGATGAAGGCCCAGCTGGATGGAGCCCTCCTCCTTCTCCTTCCCTTCTTCTCTTTACTTTTCCCTCTCTGCTTGCAAGCTCCCAGTCGCCCCTGCCTCCTTTAAGCGGCCAGCCACAGAAACCGAGCTGGTGGAGCGCTTCCTGCTGCTCTCCCCAAGCTACTGCGCAGCCAACCCGGGAGGAAGACTCCAGCCTCCTTTCCCAACCGATGAAGACCTCTTGCTGTCCTCCTCCCTTCCTTGCATGCAACTAGCACACTCAGGAAGACTAGAAGACCTCTCCAACTGCTCCTCCTCTTCTAGCAGCCAGATGGGAGTCCCCAAAGAGATCCCCCTTCTTTAAGCTATGCTCCTCAGCCTCTTTCTTGCAGCCAAGGAACCCGAATGTTCTGTGCCAGCCCCCCTTTTGTTTCCTTAACTAGCTAGCCAAAGCCCCCCTTTTATAGCCATGGTAGCCCAGCCCCAAAAGGGAAAACATTTTTCCAACTTCACCTCTGCCATCGTAGCAGGTTTTGTTGGGATGGGAGGTGCTACAGTTTCTTAAGATGACCTCCCTACATGGGGGGAGATGGGCCACTTGAGTGATGGGCTCTTTTGAGTCTATTTGGGGGTCTTTTAATGGGCCTTTAGGGGGTCTTTACCCTTGGGGATGTTGGGCCATCAGTACAAACCCATTGCATTTTTTTTATGCGTCCACAAGGGACATTCGCATTCAAAACTCGCATGAAACAACATGCAAAATGTGAGTTGGAGTGCATTTGCACTATATAAGCACGAGTATGGCATAGTAAGGTTAAATATGCAAGGGACAGCTCTTCGTTTATAGTCGTAGTGTCTAGCTAGAATCTACTCGCAATCTTGATACTAGCCACATTAAGAATTTGAGTCGCACTCTTATAAGACGATGCGTTTAATGTCGCACACCCAGACGTCGACATGTTGATATAGACTAGACAAAGATTGTTCCTTTGTGCGGGGAATGCCTCTTGAAGGCCAGTAGATACTTGCCCTTACAGTCAGCCATGATTTTAGAAGGGTGTTCAAGATTTTATAGTACAATCGGTCATGTAAGAATCTAAGATCAACAGAGTCTTAGAGGGTCTTTGTGAAGAAGTTCCAATCCTACAGAAAAAATACCCTGTCAAAAGTCATGACTTTTGGCATTAACATCATTGGTAGGATCCATTCACCACACTGTGAAGACATTCAAAACACATTGGTTAGTGAAAAGAAGAACATCACATCGCTGATCAATAAACTCTATGCAAGTAGACGGAGGCTAACCACATGGATTAAAACAAGAGCAAGGAATAATTCTCACGTTCACAAAAGGACGAGTTTAAGGTCTTTTCCGTCATGAAAATATCAAACTAAGGTAAGATCAAGAAAAATTTAAAAGATCATATCATGTATTATCATGTGTGTTCTTAAAAGATATTCACATAATCAAGTTATATATTGTAACCAGCATGTTTAATTAAGGGCAAGAACGCGGATTTAATAACAAGAGTTTTCTGTCAAGGGTGCTGTTTCAAACCTTTTAAAAAAGACATCTATTCACACTTAAGGAAGCTGGCGCATTTGAAATGCGATAAGGATGCATGGCATGACAAAAAAAACCCCTTTTGATCGCATTTAAAGATGTGGTACATCACGAAGGCGCATCTAAAGACACAGCTTGGATGAACGATGCAGAATCCAAATTTCGATGCTTTCAAATTAAACCCAAAATTCACATCATAGGATGGTGTATATAAAAAGAAGGAAAATGTATTAAAAAAACTCGTTGACACATCCTTCTGATCTCCTCCTCCAACGCGCCTTTGTCCATGTCAATAGTTTATAAGAAGAATAGATAGGGTAAAAGGGTTTGGAGATTTATTTATAGATCTAAGATTTTGAACGAGCCCTAATTCGGCTCTTTCCTTAAAAGTGGAATTTACATTCGATTTTGACACAAATTTATGTCTGATTTTCTCCTTTTAAATCTTAATTAGCCATCGTTTTAACGGAAATACAGAGTCCCCTTGTTGGGCTAGAGTTTAGGTTCCAATCATAGCCCATTAAAACTAGGTTTAAACTTATTTGACCCAAATTAATGATGGGTTTTTAGACATTCTGAATTTTAAAGATAATTCTCTCCTTGGCCCAAAGTCTTTCTTTGGCCCAAATTATATTGCGATCTTCAATTTAGTTCGATATTAAACTTTATTTGACTTATTATAGAATTATTCTTTAAGAATTATTTATTTATTTATTTATTTTGAAAATTCATATTTCTACACTACTATTTTATGATTTCAATAACTTCCCATAAACATATATAGTTGGGAGAAGTACTTAGTATTCTTGGACAGATTCCGCTTATGGTGGCATATTGCTAGAGTTGTCATGATGATAGTGTAGATGACAAGTAGTGATGACCAACGGTTGTGACATAGACAACTTTTGAAATGACTTATGAAGAAGTTAAAAGTGATAAAATCGCTTTCATCGGACACCTCGTCACCCGTGCGGCTTTCTCGCCGCACTTGCCTCGTCGCCCGTGCAAGCAAGGCAAAGTCGACATCCGTGGGTAAAAAATAAACAAAAAACAAATTGCCTCGTCGCCCAAACACAATTTTTTTTACGCCTAGTCACTCATGTTGTTTTTGCGAGAAAGCGACTTCCAAATTGCTCTTCTAAAAGCAGAGAGAAAAAATTTTATGTGTTCATCTCTCTCTCTTCACCTCAAAATCTCTCAAGCATGAACTCCCATACACCTCAAGATTGTTTGAAAATGTGTTTCGCTTTGTGAGACAATTTCGGTAAAAAATGGATTGTAATCGCATTTTCAAACACTATCATAGTGTCAATGAGTGACTAACGACACCATTGATTATCAGTGGCAGTTGTTCGTGGCACCGCTAACGCGAATAGCAATGACCAATAGTGTCACCAATCAATGGTGTGTGGCGCCCCATCATATCATGAGGTGGCACTCATATAAAAGTGTTGTTCCACATGACACCATACATAGCACTAAAAGTATCCACCTCTGACAAAAGTGTTTCTCTTGTCACTACCTAATCCTAATGTTGATAATGTTTTGTTGTCACTTCGATTACTGTTTTGAACCTCATTTGGAGAGATGAATGGCCATGCTTTGTGGACAAGTTTATGTTATTCTTAGATAATTTATTTTTAATTATTTCTTTTAATTTTAATAAGATATTATTAAATTTGATAATTTTATCGAGAGTGATCAGTTGCCCAACACAATTCTGAGTAACCTATCTACCTTCTCATGATTTTTGTTTGTCAAGGATAACTTCTGATCATCATGATTATCGATCTCTCCCTAGTCAGTGATCGAACCAAATATAAAAAATATTGTTAGTTTGTAAGCTACACAAATCATGTTAAGAGCTATCTCTTGAGTTTTTTTTTTTAAGTAGGAATTCTTTTACTCAAACTTGTATCTTTCTCACGTGTATTATTAATGTGTCATTTATCATCAACTTATATCCACACAATTAGGTGGAATATGACACCCACAAGATGGTAGATTTATGAAGGGCCATCAGTAATTAAGGATGATAGGTCATTGGACTGCACGAGATGTTGATGAAGTCTCTTCGAATATATTTGGTATTAAGATAGATCGGATCGATCTATCTTAATATCAAACATACACTTACTTGTATACGGACGATAGCACCTAAATGCCAAGATGGAAGAGCAGGGAAAAACCTACATAAAAGACAACATTAGAAGACAAGGAAGAGAAAAGTGGCACAAAGATTTTTTTTTCTTTTCTCTCTTATTTTCTTGTACTAAAACTTTATTGTGGGAATCCTACGAATCCACCACTTTTTATAGGTAAGAGAGAAATCTTAGCCATTTAATTGGTTTATGGGTTACTCTTCTCACCCACCAAAGAAGAGATATCATATGACTAGATGTTATCCAAGTTAAGAAAACATTTATGTATCCATTATTTTCACAATTCTCTTTAGATATTAATAGTTTAATAACTCATTAGTCGACTTAATGAGTTTTAATAAATAACTCCACAAGTATAACTCTCACGAATAGATGGGTTATATATCCTTCATAGACCACTCAAGAACCATCAACTTAAATCTTTCTTATCGCACCACTATAGGAAAAATTGCTGCAAAACCAATGGCTTATATGTAGCAAGGTTCGTCGTACCGTTCGGATCGACCGTATCGTATTTTCCGTGGTACGGTACGTATCGAACCGTACCGTACCGCTGAGGTACGGTGGAAAATTAGTCTGTTTGATTTATTTTTTAAATTTTGTGACTTAGTTAATATTTGAAATGAGCAAATTTCAAAAGAAAATGAGTAAAACATAATAGCATCACGTAAAGAGGTTGAAAAATATAAATAATTTATTTACTCATTTAAGTCAATCCATCACAACCATTTGATATTCATTTAACATACATACAATCATACCAACATGTTATCAGTTCTGATATCTTTTTTAATAGCTTAGTGGAGCACCGTGATCTCGACCATCTTGGGTAGTATGCGTGAACTCAGACTCCAATGAAAAGCGCATGCTACTACCACCACCACCATCACCACCACTACCAACACCACCACCACCACCCCCACTGCCGCATGTAGTAGATGGAGAAGAATAATTTGACGTAATTAACCCATAAATCAGCTAGTCCGAAGATCCCAAAAAATGCTTGATGTAATTAACCCACAAATTAGCTGACCCGAAGATCCTCTTGTAAACTCATTCAAATAATATCCATTTGTCTTGAAATTTTACTTATAAGCTAATGTAATAGTTTTATAAATTATGGTGATTTTAGTTTAATATTTAGAATTTATTTTACACTAGGTGAAAAATCACCCGAAAAATAGTTGCATCGGCTTAATATCGAAATCCGTTTGTCAACAATTCTGGATATTTACATTTCTAATATCATCACATTTTTCTGAAAATTATGGTGTTCTCAAATTTTATTTTCGTTACAGTTTTCCGGTGGTCGCCCCGTCGGAGCGCGCACTTCTGAGTATGACATTAGACTATCATTTATTAATGCTAATTAATCCCAAATATTAATAAAATTACTATAATTTGTATCATCTCTTAATTAGTTTATGTTTGAAACTTTATCTCAATTAGACACTTATTAGACCCCTTAAGTGTACACAGAGTTTGTCGCGGTACGGGGAACTCTCTGTGCACGTACTTCAACGGGACGATATTTGGTTTCGAAAATAAAGTCAAATATGAAGTCATCATAATTACTAAAAAAATGTACTAATTTTAAAAATATAAATATCATGAGTTATTGATGTATACATGTCGAGATTAAGTCGACCTAATGATTTTTGGGATAGTTTTTACTTGACAAAAAATTAATTTAAAAAATTAAACTAAAATTATTACAATTTGTATCACATATTAATTAGTTTATGTTTGAAATTTCATCTCAATTAGACACCATTAGATCCCTTAGATGTTGAGATTAAGTCGATTTATTAATTTTTAAGATAATTTTTACTTGATAAAAATAATTAAAAATTAAAATAAAATTACTGTAATTTATATCATCTCTAATTAACTTATGTTTAAATTTTCATATTAATTAGATACCATTTACATCACTTTAATACACCTAATATGAAAAATTAAAAAAAATAATAATAAAAGATGACTTGGATGGCCGGTCCGGTGTGTACCGGACCGGACCGTGACATCCCGCCGCGTCTCGCAACGGGACGCCCGGGTCGACCCTGGTGGTCGACCCGACCGTGCCTGGCGCCGCTGTCGCCCAGCACGGTGCGGTTCGACCATGCCGCCCCGGTACGGGCGGCACGGTCGAACCATGATATGTAGGACCTATCTGACCCGACACTTTGGACTCCGATCTTGGTCGGGTCCCGGATACGACACATCGCTGAAGGGGTGGGCTCAAAGAAGGCCAATTTTTTTCCTTTAAATCTATATAATTTATTTATTTAGTCTTAAATTTAGTACATAAAATTTTCTAGAAGTATCATTTTTTTAACAACGGGAGGAAAGGGAATTAAAAATTGGAAAATCCCAAAAAATCTAATTCATACAACTTCACTTTTTTGGATTTCAGAAAATAAAAAGAATAAATCGGACGGTGGAGATGAGATCACGAGATCCTCACATATGGCGGTGACGAGGGAGCACTGTTGGGCCCCTCATCACGTATGGCGGTGACGAGGGAGCACTGTTTGGCCCCTCGTCTCCCTCTTCTTGTCTTGTTGTCGTTTGCTTCCTCCGTTCGACGCGAACACAGAGAAGAAGCGAACAGAGGCCGCCGTCGCCATGAAGCTCCGGATCCGCCACTCGGAGACAAAGGAGACGTTCCGGCTCGACCTCCCGCCGTCTTCCTCCCTCGCCGACCTCCAAGCCCTCGTCGCCGCCCGCCTCGGCCCAGCCCACGACTCCGCCGCCGTCCGCCTCTCCCTCAACCGCCGGGACGAGCTCGCCGCATCCTCCACCGCCGAGACGCTGCAGTCCGTTGGCCTCGCCTCCGGTGACCTCCTCTTCTACACCCTCGATCCCTCTGGCTTCTCCTCCTCCACTCCCCCCGCTCCCCTCTCCCAAGGCGCACCGCCGCCTCCGCCTGGGCCGGCGGCGGAAGCCCTAATCGTAGGTTCGACTGTTCCAGCAGGGGGGGGATCTGGAGATCGCCCTCCGGATCGGGGGGACGAAACCCTAGCCACGGGTGGCAATCCGCAGGAAGAGATGGCGCCCATGGAGGGGTTGGAGGAGGAGGATTTGATGAGTCCGCCTGGGGAACACGTAATGGAGGTCGATGACGGGAGGGCGTCCAACTCGGTTCCGGGTTTCTTGAAGAGGATCCTCGAAGCGGAGAAGGAGAACGAGTCGGCCAGGAGCGAGTTAGGTGTCCTGGTCATCGCCATCCATGCCGTTCTCCTGGAGTCTGGTTTTATGGCGCACAACTGCGAGGGCAATCGCATGCCGGACGGGTGGGCTTCCAAGGCTTCCACGGTCTCAATTTCGTATACTATCCCGGAGGTTACAAGACCTGATTTCGAAGCGGTCGTGGGAACCATCGAGTTGAAGATTCTGCTTGTTGGGAAGTTTGTAGATGTCTATGGGTACTTGCTTGGGAGCTCTGATTTGTATCGTCTGTGCTTGGATGCATCAAAATATGTTCCTTTCGTTCTTTCATCTATGGATGTGATGTCCGAGGAAGGTGAGAAGTTTGTTTTCGAACTCTGGAAGACTGTAAAAGATCGGCTTTCCTTGCCTCTCCTCATAGATCTCTGCGAAAAGAATGGAATCCCTCCTCCTCCATGCTTCATCTGCCTTCCTACAGAGCTGAAGATACGGATCTTGGAATTCTGTTCGGGCACTGACCTCGCAAGAATCGCTTGCGCCAACTCTGAATTGAGGTATCTCTCGTCGAATGATGATTTATGGAAGCAGAAATTTCTAGAGGAATTTCCTGGGCGTGAGATGTCTGGTAGGAGAGGGGATCCGGGCAGGCGGTGGAAGGATAAATTTGCAGCCTGTTCGGAGGATAAGAAGAGGAATAAGAGGCACCGAGTGGTCTCCTCTATCTACCAATTTGGCGCGCCACCACTTCTGCGACGAGATCCTGCCCCATTCGGCATCCCCATGCCTCTTGTGATTGGTGGAGATTATGACCGTTTCCCTGCTATTGGCTTGGCCGGTCCTAGTAGGTCGCGTCGTCCTCGCCATCCCTTCCCGCTAGGACAGAGTTTTGTACCTCACTGCAATCTTGGTGGATTCAATGTATAGTTGGAGAAAGAGCTTCCCCGTGAAAGCAGAGTCCTTTATTTCAGTAGTTATGGTGAGATTATCTAGTGTCTTCCTTTGTTGTATATGTTTGTACATGTAAGTACAAACCCATAATCTCTCTCCCCCAGCTTTTTCTGATACTATCATACTATACACTGTTGACAAATGGATGGAACGTATGCTTTAGCCGTGAAGTACTTGTATTTTGCACAAAAATGATTGCTTGGCTTCGTCTATCGGGGCTCCTTTCTAGTTGCAGGGATTATTCCCAACCTTAACCCTGAAGAAATATACATGTTTTCAACTTGGCCTCACAATGAAGTTCGATTGATTGTATTTTGCCATTTTCTTCTCTTTTTAAAGATCAAGTGGATTGATTAGGTGGTTATAACTATGTCGGAAGATTATCTGCATAATATCTTTTTTTGGTGAGGGTTTGTGGGTCACATGAACATTGCTACGGAACATAACTGTCTTTCCATGTTTGAGATCTTGAAGCATATATCTTTCATCTAGTAAGTTATGCCGTGAAATATGATATCGGTTATTCTTGGAAGTCGTTTTTTTTTTGGTGATTTTGAGAGAAGCACTCCTTAAGTTTGGCTCAATGAATTCTGATGAAGAATGTACAGGGACTTCATTTGTACAGAATTGCTCGTCTGGCCTAGAGATGAATTTATAATATAGAATCACTTGATCTTCACACAATTAATGTCACTTGAGCATACTATTGAAATGGTTGCATACGTTTATAGATGATGCCGCGTTAAAGTTATTCATACCAATGTTCCCCATGCTTTAATATAGTCAGTTGGGAAGACATTAACATCACACCGTCATTGGTTGACGTTTTGGAATTATGTGCTTCTGCATATCACACTGTCATTGGTTGACATTCTGGAATATGTGTTTCTACATATCACCAAATTCTTATTTTCCAATTTTCTTGGATGTCCTTGAAGAATGCTGAACAAACTTATATTTGACAACAAGAGCAGATCAGAAGAGAAAATTATGTCTTTTATTATTTGGATTGGGCAAGCATTTTGGGAGGATTGATAGTCCCTTCCGTTTGAGTTGTCTGTTTAAGAATAGTCACAACACCTTGATTTGGGTTTCGTATAATCGTCATATTTTGGGGAGACTTTTTATATATGTATGTTAGGAGCTATTTTGGTCAGTAGAAAAGCCTTTCCTCTTCACATACTTGTGAACCTTCCTATCTTCTTTCCGCTTTCCAGTGAATATTTGGCTCCATCCGGTTCCAGAAAAGTAGTGATGTTATATCTCTCCTATTGCATTGGAGTCTACATTTGTCCTAGAGTACTCTTACATGTTTATGCAGTAAAGTATCATAGACCTTTTCTATGGTCAGTTGAGAACTCGTTAAGGCAATGAGAGTTGGATATATCATACAGGAAATCCTGCTTTGAGACTACCTGAATTGTGAACGTTGTTTTCGCAGATATATAAATGATTTATGTCTCATCTGGCCGGGTGCTATCTTCTTCAGTACTCCTCCCTTCCAAATATGTGGCATCTATGGCGACTGATTCTCTTAGTTTTCGTGTACATAGGCAACAGAAATAATTGGAAGGCCTTCAACAAGGGTAACTGAGGGAGAAATTGCTTGGACCCTCAAGAAAGGATATTCATTGATTAAGGAATGTTTCAATGGATTCCTTGGAAATGAAACCCCAATTTGGAGGCAGTTTATTTTTAGATATGATAATCATTGGTAGCCTGTTGTCTGTATGATCAATTGGCCAGCATCATTCTGCATGATCTTGGCGAAGAGGGAAACTGAGACATAAGAAACGTAGAATGTTCTGAGCAAATAAATTGGTATTAGTCGTCAAATTCTCGATGCTTAGGTAATTGGGATATTAGAATGGAGGAAAGCCTGTGGTGCGACTGAACTGTTGACATATTGTCATTGAGAAAGATGATACTGATCAGTCAAATTGAAAAAAGTGTTCAACCTGATTGGAAAGATATCGACGGACGAAATCCACTGGATGTTAGATATTTGTAAGAAATTGCTACGAGTTCATTGTTGACTATAAAAGTAAAATCATTATTGTTGCCATGTGCTACATGGGCTTTACCTTTGGTGCTACTTTCTGTCAGTTTACCATCTTCTGTATCTGAATACGTCACATGTTCTTCTGTTTTGAGTGTTTAAAGAACCTGAACTTTCTACATACTCCACAGAGAATACTTCTCTTCGAACAGAAAGGAAAGCAAGAACCGATGCTTGATTCGTTTCAGTGAGAAAGCATCAATACTTGATTGATGTCCTTTAAGTGTCTGGTGTTTTGTTCCAATTATCGTCCTTGTATCATTCTTCGGGTTGCATTTTCTAGTATTTTCTGGCAAAGATTCGATCTTCCTAGAAGCTCCATCTGAAATTGGCATGCAAGTTTTACAAGTCCCGTTGTTTCTATTTGAAGTCGGCATTTTCTTCATATTTTGCTCGCCTATCATGGTTTGTTCATTTCCTTTGATTTTAAAAATTTCTGCATGAAATTACATGAACATTTCGTAAGAAAATGTAGATTAACACTTCTTTGTGTCCTCTTGTTGAGAATTATGGTTCGCTGTTGTCTTGTGTCAGATGCCGTCGTTACTGATGCAGAGTTGCATAGTGCTTCTGGATTTATCAGTTAAATCTGCTAGCTGTGGCCTTGCAGTAAACTTAGATGATAGGTTCTTTTGAGTTTATTCACTTGTCCTCTTCCGCGAACCTTTCATTGGTATCTGGTGCATTAATTTGTTGTTCTGCAACTTCTTACCTTTACAAGTCCATTTGAAATCTCCCAGTGGACATCCCATTAAACTGGAACTCATCTGTTTTTACGTTTGAACTAGGTTTTCTTGATCTTGTTCAAAATTGTCTAGGTGGGTAAGAAACTTCCTACGTGAGATGATTGTGACACATTTGGATTATCATATACTTGCAAATAGGCATATGCAATGGTTCTTGTCGTGCAAGAAAGGCCTGTTATAAATGCATTGGAAAAGGCAGATGAAGGTTAATTCTTCTTTACCCTCGAGTCTTTTCCTCGTTCACTCCCCTAATCCTCCACTTGCCACACCTCCACCCGTTCACTCCTCCCTTCTATCTGTACACCCCCATACTATTTTCTCCTTTTCTCTCTTCTGTTCTGATGAACCCCTGAGTGTGCTCACTGGATTATGCTGCAGCACATGAGAAATAATCTTTCAAAACAAGCTCTGATCCATTTCTCAAACTTTGGATTGCTTTTTTTTTAATCATCTCCATTAGTGGCACTTCCTCGCTTTTGTAACTTGCCTTTTGTTTTGTTGGGTAAGGAGACAACTATCATTCACCAGCTACCCAATGTAGGATATTTAGTCTTCGATTGCCAAGCCTGAGCACACTCTTCGCTGGCTGATAGCTTAATACCATTTGTAGAATAGTTTAATACCATCATAGAGCCAGTATATTGATATGCGGATTTGGCACTTGCAGGCAATCTCTATTTGGGGATCCAGATGTGTGGGGATTGTGGCTATCGAACAGTGAATACAGTACTGACAAGCCAGGAATCCGTTTAAACTATTTGACCTTATTGTTACTTGATCCTAATCTCTGATTCTAAACACACGTGCGAAGTGCTTTCCGTGCCCCATATCGATGTTTTAGTAGAAAACTAAGCTCTACCTCACTCACAGTTTCGCCGGGTCAGTGTTGTGGCTTAAGGAATTAAGCACCAGCTGTATCCTTCAGTGTGCCAACCATGTCCTAATTTGACCCAGAATACCGCACCCACCGTATCAAAGTGAATCCTGTTCCTGCACGTATCTAGCACGAGCACTTTTGCTGGGCAGTGCTTGGTCATTTCTACTTGTTCATAATAAAATTTTATGGTATTTAATGTGGGGGTGATGCATGTTTAGTCTTGTCCCAGTCTGGCAGCTGTAAGATTTGTATTCCAGTTTCAGGGTCCCTTTTTTTGTGTGGAAAAACTAGTTTATTATATTATCTTTTCAAAAATTATATATAAACTTGCTCCTGTTAAAATCCTGAACCTGAAAGGTTAGCCACTAGACTATCCTTTGAAGGACCAGCTTTAGGGTCCATGGCTGCTATCAGAAAACATCTGTAGAAGTAAACGCTTCGTGTTGCCACTCCTCTCCCGTTCATATCATAGGCCCTCCACCGATTCTGCCTCCTACTTTACGGTTCAGCCATTTGGGAATTTGGAAAGTTACTTCAGCAAGCAAAAACTTGCCAACATCTCATGTGAGACGGAGACAATCTTTTCCATTTAAAAAACAATGGATCTCTTATAACAATCTTTTGCATGTGAACCCACCACTTTTTACTAGAGACCCATGTGCCGTTGAGAGGACGATAAAGATTGTTCAAGTCGTGTGGGAGTTGGTAAAGTGGTCTGCGCAACCTTGTTATCAAAAGGTTAAGCAAAAGAAGAAGAGTAATACCCTGTTATATACAGTTTCAGGTGGTCATTTTGCAAATCCTCATTTACTGGGGAGTCGGAGAAGGAAAGATGGTTTAGGGGGGATTCTGTCGTAGTTTGGCGTCGTTTGGTAACACCAATGATAGAGATTTTTAAGTAAAAATTCCTGATAACATTGATGTGCATTCTCGAACGAATTTGCATCACTTTGACTTCCGTACGTGTTAGGTTTGACAGAGAGGAGAGAGAGAGAGAGAAAAATGCCATAGGGTCTTTAACCAATTTTGAAAAATTTTGGGCAAAGACAATGGAGAGAAAGAAACGACGAAGGAAAGAAATGTCTTTTTTTTTTTTTTACTTTTGTCGTCTGTTCGTAAACGACGAGACTTCGTCACTCGAGCCGTAAAAGGCGCAAGCGACAAGATCAAAGCACTTCACACAGTATTTTTTTGCAAAATTAAGTTTTATTGATTTTTTTTTAATTTTGACAATTGCAACCAAACGCTGCCAATAGATTTGTTCAATCTAAATCTCAGGGTCTGACGAAGGAGGGTTTAAAAAAATGGGGTCCTCGTTAACCATTCCAACCAAAAGAAAAGCCTAATTTTGTGTCTCCAAGTATATGTGCTAAAATAAGATGGTAGCATTGACTGCCACAATCGACCATCGTGGAAGTTATGCGTTAGGAATGAAATTTAGAATGCAAAAAATACCTTGGGAAATGAGTTTTAAGTCTTCCTCTAGGAAAACTCTTGGTGCAAACTGGGGTTTGGCTAATGGTGTTTGTCAATTTGCAAACTCCCAATAATCTTGAGCCATTTGGCAGTTGATCTGTCTTCCGTGGCGGGACGCAGTCCCCGTCATCAGGGACATGTTCATCACGTGCGTCCCCCTCCCGACATAGAGAGAGAAGAATAAGGGCACATTAATGTTGGATATGACATATTAAAAACTCCGATTTTGCCCACGTCGTTTTCCCTCCTCCCCCTGTGCGATTCACAGTTCCGCCCGTGCGAAACTCCATCACTCTTTCCCTGTGCGATTCGGCAGCCCGTGCAAACTCCATTGCCATTGCTGCTTCCCCTATGCGATTGGAAGTCCTTCGACGTCGGGAAAACCTTCGTCATCGGCACCAAGTCCCTCTTCCCACTTCGCCGACCTTGGGCGTCGCTTCTCCCCTGTGCGACTGGAAGGCCGTCCGAAACTCCACCGCCATTGTGGCTTCCCCTGTGCGATTGGAAGACCTTCAACGTCCGGAAGATCTTCGTTGTCGGCACCAAACTCTAACACGTCCAGTGTCGGTCCTCCAGCACGGACCCAGCTCGTGAGTCTCCCACAACTGGTATTCCCCCCAACTTCCACCCCCGTCGTCGCCTTAGTGCCAACTGGAAGGCCCCCTCCCCACTCAGTATTCTCCACCCAAGTATACCACCACCATCGTAGGTCTTAACCCCTATTGCTATTAGGGTTCGACGGGCCAATGGAGTCTAAGGCTGATAGCATTATGTCCCCATCTTCCCCTCCATGTGAGAACATTCCAATGGAGTCTAAGGCTAATAGCATTGTGTCCCCATCTTCCCCTCCATGTGAGAACATTCTAAGGCCACCGACATCCACCTTGCCACCTGCTTCAGTACCTCCACCAAAACGAAGGTCAAAACATTGTCTCAGAATTCAATTTAACCTGTTGGAAGTTGAGCAAGGATGCGAATTGGAAGCTTCCAGAAAAAAGAGGGCTTGTGTGAGGTCAATCGAAAAATCAGGTGAGAATTCTGTGCATCTATTTATATACATATCTTTAGCACATATTTGACATATATATATATATATATTATAATATATATATATATACTTATATATCTTCAGCACACACAATGTAGACCCTTAGCATACAATATTTGTAGCTTAATTGAGTTATTTTTCTTTTGCCAGCAAAGAAAAGAGCAAAGAAAGGGCCAGTGCACCCACTAATTAGCCGATGTTCAATGAATAGCTACTGCAGTGATAGAGACTCTTTGAAATTTCGGCCATGTCATATAGAATTAATGAGGAGAACCCCTTTTTTCCCGTATGTCAATAATGTTCCAAGACGAGCATTCAACATTAGTTTTTTAGAAGAGATAATTCTTGGATGGGAATGGGAAGATCTATTCAAGTTTGGGAGGACAATTATTCCTTTCACAGCCGATGATGTTGCATTGATACTTGGAGTTCCTTCTGTCGGGCGAGATGTGCCCATTAGCGATCCAGTGCAACAATCTGTTCTACATAGTCATTTCTCAAATACTGAAAAGTTTGATAGAGAAGGTATCAAAAAATTGATTTGTGGAATAATAAAGTCCAATGAGATGGATGACGTGGCCAATACTGTGCGGCATTGGATTCTTCTTCTTTTGAGCACCTTTCATGCGCTAAGGACCAACTTTACATGTCCTTCACAAATGCTTCATTGCTTAGATGATCTGAATAGAGTTAAAGACTTTGCATGGGCTGATGGTTTTCAGAAACTGATTCTAAACAAGATGGGCGATGCCCATGAAGCAGCCATTAATAAGATATGTGGTGTGAAGATGCTTGCCAAGCGGAATTATAAATCATATTTGGAGGGCAAGCGCTTTATATATGGTTGTTCTGCAACCTTGTGTGTAAGTTAAACTATTTTTTTGTGTAAATCTATTTTAATATTATGTTGAGATGACTCCTAACAATTCTTGTGCACAGGTTTGGTTGTTGGAACACACAAGGCTGCAAAGACCGATTAATAAAATAGTTTTCCCCCGCATCCTACGGTGGGAAGGTCCAAAAAAGAGGAAAGTCCAACATATGGCCGAAAATCTTAAAACTGAGCAAGTATGATCCCGTTTCATTGTATTGCTTTTATAGTTTTATTTAATGCTCAATGTTTATGTAATGTGACTTTGCTTGATATTTTGTAGATTTTGTTAAGCTTGATTCCTCACTTTGAAGAGGAATGGTTGCTTAGTGGGCTGGAGAGCTCCACTAAGGTGGTTGAAGGGGGGGAGCAGCAGGAGGAGGAGGAGAGGTAGGAGAACAAGAAAGAGAAGGACAGGGAGGAGAGTGAGGAGATAGGGGAGATGTCTCCATCAAAGTGGAGTACAGTCATGTCAGAAATGCGCAACGAGCTAACATGTGTAGTGTGTAGGATTGAGGAAAGAGATAGACAAATGAGGAGGGAGTTAGAAGAATTTGGAACAAAGCTTGACTCCCTTTTCAAGCAGTTAAAGAGCTACATGGCTGAAAGAAAGTCTTCCACTACTGGACCTGAAAATGAAGGCAAAGACATGACAAATATGGGCCAAACTGAAAAAGGAAGAGGCTCATCAACCTCCCCGGCCCCCATGGATGTGGATGAATTAGAGAAAGTGGTACAGATGGCTGCGAATGTGGGAAATCTGAACAGAGAGGACGATAAGGAAGAATACGAGGTTATTGCTGTGAAGGAGGAGGAGAACCCTGAAGCTACCATTTCAATAAAACATGGCCAGGTAATTTACTATTTTTGTAATATGATTGTTTAGAAGCTACCATTCCAGTTAATATAATTCATAGAACCTAATACAATTTGTGGAACCAATTCTTGTTGTAGCCACTCCTTGAGTTCAGGAGAGATTTTTGTGGGCATGATTTATTGTCTGAGGAGCAAAAATAAATTGTCCACTCGTTTCTTTGCCAAACTATTGATGGGTAAGCTTCACTAATTGTATATTATTCAAGTGTATGGTGAAAAATATAACTTAAACAACTTTTTTTTGTTGAATATGATAAAAGCCATGAACAATAGGTGGAATGGCTATGTGACTCGAGAACATGTTCATGCCATTCTTTTTGGAAAACTCATTGTTGATGATGTAGGTTCTTATATATTAATGTAATGTCAAGTATTCAATTTGAGGTATTTAGACTCACCATGACTTGCATTTGAATTTCAGGCAATTGATATTGGTTTCCAATTCCTCATCGAGAAGATGGAGAATTCACCAAATCAGTATTATATATGCACGTACACGCCTGCCCTGTTAGTGCCCAGCTTTCAAAGCAGGAAGGCAAAAATTCTGGAGAGGGTAAAATTGATGGAAAGCTCCCTACCTAACATCGCAAGTAAAGCAAATATTGACAAAGTGGATCTCTTATTCTTCATCTTATTTACAAGCAACCACTAGCACCTATTAGTGGTCGATGTGAAGAAGAAGAGAGCCACTTCATATAATTCAATCAAAAGGAGTACAAGGTACATGGCTGCAGCAAAAAGATGGGTAAGTACCAAATACTTTGAACTTCTCCATATTCAAATACTTTCAACTTCTCCATATGTTGGTCCATAGGAAAAATATGCTAACCTATGTATGTGTTTGTAAGTTACTCTGCTGGATGCATTTTTTAAATTTTGTGGCATTATGGATGACCCACTAGAGCTCGTATATGATGATCAGTGCCCAGACCAGTCCTCTGATAGTGCAGACTGTGCGCTATTTGTGATAAAGTTCATGGAAACCATCTCCAGAAAGGGTGAAATAGAGTGAAAGTTCAGTCAGGAAGACATGCCATTAATAAGGGCACAATTTACAACATAAATATTGACACATGCAAGTGCTAAAAGCTTGACAATGTAAATCTTTTTTTTTATTCGACAATGTAAATAATCTTTGTGTATTCGACAATGTAAATCTTCTTGGTGTATATGATAGTTTGTATGTAAATCTTCTTGGTGTATATGACAGTGTTGGCTTACCACCCTAACGACCTAAGTGTGATTGATATACAAACGTATGTATTGTTGTAGAAGTCATTGGTGGACAAGTTGTAGTTGGTAATTTCATAGACCTTTTTAAAGTTGAAATGTCATAACTTTGTTAAAAAAAATGGAACAAAAAAGTAGTTTATACACATAATGCCAAGGTATATGACTTACCACCCTAATGAGCTATGTGTCATCGATATACAAACGTATGTCCTAATATGCAGCACCTGCTGCTCATGTTAATCAACTTAACTGGCGTCTGTCGACAGATGCATACCAGCTGTCGACAGCTACTGCAGCAGTTCTGCCATCCAGAACTGAATTCCTATAGCATAAGCTGGGTTGTCGACATGCGCATCTGTCTGTCGACACCTTCTGAAGCAAATTAACCATCCAGAACTGAATTCTTGAAGCTTAGGCTGTGCTGTCGATAGGCGTATCCTGGCTGTCGACAGCAACTAGAAAGAAACATGAATTTAGATATCATGTAGTGAATATGGTGTATGCACAAACTTTATGGCATATGTTTGTGTAAACGGACATATATTGGTGTAAACAGGCATATGTTGGTGTAAATGGGCATATGTTGGGCTAAAACAGGTATTTATGGGTGTAAAACTAGCATACGTTCTTGTAAAACTAGCATATGTTCTTGTAAAACTTGCATATGTTGGTGTAAACGGGCATATGTTGCTGTAAATGGGCATATGTTGGTGTAAATGGGTATATGTTGGTGTAAAACTAGCAAAAGTTGTTCTAAAACAGACATATGTGGGTGTAAAACTAGCATATGTTCTTATAAAACTTGCATATGTTGGTGTAAACGGGCATATATTGGTGTAAACGGGCATATGTTGGTGTAAATGGGCATATGTCGGTGTAAATAGACATATGTTGGTGTAAAACTAGCAAAAGGTGGTCTAAAACAGGCATATGTGGGTGTAAAACTAACATATGTTATTGTAAAACTAGCATATGTTGGTGTAAACAGGAATATGTTGGTGTAAACAGGCATATGTTGGTGTAAATGGGCATATGTTGGGCTAAAATAGGCATTTATGGGTAAAACAGGCATATGGGTGTAAAATTAGCATATGTTCTTGTAAAACTTGCATATGTTGGTGTAAACGGGCATATGTTGGTGTAAACAGGCATGTTGGTGTAGGCATATGTTGGTGTAAAACTAGCAAAAGTTGGTCTAAAATAAGTATATTGGGGTGTAAAACTAGCATATGTTCTTGTAAAACTGGCATATGTTGGTGTAAACGGGCATATATTGGTGTAAATGGGCATATGTTGGTGTAAAACTAGCAAAAGTTGGTCTAAAATAGGCATATGTGGGTGTAAAACTAGCATATGTTCTTGTAAAACTGGCATATGTTGGTGTAAATGAGCATATGTTGGTATAAAACTAGCAAAAGTTGTTCTAAAACAGGCATATGTGGGTGTAAAACTAGCATATGTTCTTGTAAAACTTGCATATGTTGGTGTAAACGGGCATATGTTGGTGTAAATGGACATATGTTGGTGTAAAACTAGCAAAAGTGGTCTAAAACAGGCATATGTGGGTGTAAAACTAGCATATGTTCTTGTAAAACTAGCATATGTTGGTTTAAACGGGAATATGTTGGTGTAAACGAGAAAATGTTGGTGTAAATGGGCATATGTTGGGCTAAAACAGGCATTTATGGGTGTAAAACAGGCATATGTGGGTGTAAAACTAGCATATGTTCTTGTAAAACTTGCATATGTTGGTGTAAACGGGCATATGTTGGTGTAAACAGGCATATGTTGGTGTAAAACTATCAAAAGTTGGTCTAAAATAGGCATATGTGGGTGTAAAACTAGCATATGTTCTTGTAAAACTGGCATATGTTGGTGTAAACGAGCATATATTGGTGTAAATGGGCATATGTTGGTGTAAATTGGGAACCATCCTCTTGTTGCAAAGTAACCATTGGCTGTCGACAGATGACCATCGGCTGTCGACAGCCACTGCAGCAGAACTGCCATCCAGAACTGAATTCCTTAAACATAGTGTTGGTTGTCGACAGGCGCATGCTGGCTGTCGACAGCCGATGCTTTCTTTGGTTTTTTTAGAACTTTGTTGTTGGATCATACCAACTACAACTTGTCCACCAAGGATTTGTACGTCGATACGTACATTTGTATATCGATCACACTTTATGTCAGTTTTACACCATCATATGCCAACAAATTCCTATTTTACACCAACATAAGCCTGTTTATACCAACATAAGTCTATTTACACCAACATATGCTACTATTACACCAACATGCTATTTACACCAACATATGCCGATCTCCCCCTTTTCGACATCATTCACAAAAATAGAAAGTGCAAGATATCATATTAGAGAGTCTACAGTTGATTTCATTGCAAAAGTTGTCAAGCATTGCATAGATCATTACAGTGCAAAATATGAAAACTTTACATGTCAGCCCAACATTCCATTCCTGATTTCCTTTAAAAAAAAGCAGCCTATACATTTCTACGGATTGTCCTCCCCAGTTGTAGTGGGACGACATGGACCTTGAGCACCAAAAGACAAAATGGTGAAGTTTTCAGCTTGAGGATCTGGAGGATTGTAGAAATTCTGAATATGTTGAAAATCATCATGAAGTCTCGTCATGCCAGTTTCTATGCTATCCAGATGCCTTTGTAACTGACCATGACTTTCCTCAATGGCGTTCAACCTTGTGTCCACATGCTGCTTCAACTGAAGCAGTTGATCAGCAAAAAATTGTTTCAAATCCTTAGCTACTGGAACTTGAGATGCATGCTGAAAGTCTGGCTCAATGGGAAAATGTGGTACATCCTCATCACCACCAGAGATGTCCATGTGTTCTTGGGGTTGTACTTCTTCCCTGTCTGTAACGCCCCAGAAATTTAAAATGTTAAGAAAATAGAAATAATTTGGTTAAAATACCTTAGGGTTGTTATTAAATTGTGATAATTAGATGATAGACTTAATTAGTGGTAATGAACGTTATCCCAGTATCGTACCTCGAAGTGCGTGCCTCCACAGGGCGATACCGGAAAATGACAACGAAATAAAAATCCAAGAACATCATAATTTTCATAAAAATGTGGAGAAATTAAATATGTAATTATCTGAATTTTTCGGTATGCGGACTTCGAGGATAAGTCGACGCGACTATTTTTCGGGTGATTTTTCACCTACTGTAAAATAAATTCTAAAAATTAAACTAAAATCACTATAATTTGTAAAACTATCACATTAGCCTATGGTTAAAATTTTAGGACAAACGGACGTCGTTTGAATACATTTACACAAAGATTATTGGGCCAGTTGAATTATGGCTTAATTACGGGATGGAATTTTTGGGAAATTCCAGTGGGGTACGTGTAAGGCTCCTAAAGAGCCATTACATCAGGGATAGGCCATCATTGCGGTTACTTATGTATAACCAAAGGGTAAGTTGCATGTGGTACGTGTTAAGGTAAGAATCAAAGGATTCTTACCATGACACATGGGCAACCAACGTGTCTCTGCATAAGAAGGTGTTGAGGGCTATAAAAGCCACTTCCCTTCCTTCGTATATGCTTTTCAGAACTCTCCTTACTCTTGTTCGTGTCTTCCCCCTGCTCCTTGCTGCTGGGATTGGTGCTGGAGGAGCTGTTGGAGGTGCTAAGCTCCACAACTACTGCGACCACTCCTGCCCCTGCTCATACTGCAACTGTAGATACTTCTACCTGGGAGTCAACTTGCTATTGAAGTTACTGTCGTGGCTAGCAAGCCACCAATTTGGGAGGAAGTTCTTCCTCTACTGGGTTAGACTCTTTTGTCAAGATCACGTGAGAGTGCTTGGTAAGGTAGGATTCGATTCTCTTTCTTTCTTCTCTAACTCATGTTCTTGAACATTCTTTAGAACCTACTGTTTGGATGTTCAAGTTTATGTTCTAATGTCATGAGTACCTCTAGCACTATTTGTGTATCTTGTATTGTTGTAGAAGCTACTCTTCGAGATTCATATGATCCCTGTTTGGAAAGGATCTTCTTCCAGTATCACGTTGTAGTAGATTCCTAGCTATTCAGGTGTAGGATTCATCTCCCTCTGGTTCAGATCTGTCTTCCACACATGATAAGAATTTCTGGATGATTAAACTAGTGGCTATACCTATAGTTCTTCTATTTTTCTTCCAGTCATGAAAGAAATACTCTGTTTGAAGAGGAACAACTTTGTTCCAATTTAGAAATTAACTCATATTCCCTTCTTCCACCTTCGATCTTTGAACATGTTATAAAGTTGTAGAAGTTTCAACTATCTTTGTAGGATAATATGAAGACTTCGGTTTCGATGGTTGATACTTCAAGTTTTGATTTAGATCCATAAAACATGTTGTGGTTTAGTGTCCATCATGTAGGAACCTTCCATCCAACCATTACTATCAAGGTTCTACTTCTAGTACTAAACTATGTTTAGTTTCAAGCAAGTCAAGCTTGAATTGTAAACTTCTTGTTTCATCTAGTTTGTTCGGTTTATAAACCACTATGAGAACCATAGTTAGCCTCTTCTATTTGATATAAAACTTGTCTTGGTTCATAGATTCAAGAATTAAGGTGTTTAAGATAGGTTTAAAGTCCTTTCTGGAAGTTCTATAACTATCTGTCGACAGCCGGCCAAAATCTGTCGACAGGCGCACGTCTGACAGAACTTCAGGTTGCTGGACTGTGTGGATCTGTCGACAGATCCCTTGCATCTGTCGACAGATACACACAGAGCCAGACAATCTGAACTCTGTCTGCTCTCATCTGTCGACAGCCCCTTCTTGGCTGTCGACAGGTACAATGCTGATTCAAATTTCTGCACTTTTTCATGCCCGAATCCATGCCAAAACTTCATCCTAAAAGCCAAGGAAGTTACCCTCTCATTTACCTTGATATTTACTGTCATGTTACTGCAAAGTTCATCCACTTTGAGTACCTTAACTTTCCTTTAATTGTTTCTAAAGTTGTCAATTACGAATAGCACCCCGATTGAGTCTATTCTTCGGTATTCGGTAATTGGGTCCATAAAATCTGAACACCTGAGAGTTCATATGCTTGAACACCTTATGAGATGTGAATAAATGGAGATGACATTATTAGATCTTTGTACCCTCTGTGATTTATATGCATGTGCAAATAGAGCTGATCCAGTCCTGGGAGGAGCACCCGAATTCATTTTCTGACTGTACGGAATGATAAAGGGCATCTGACTGTTTGACAAATAGGGCTGGTCCAGTCCTGGTGGAAGCACCCGAATTCATTTTCTGACTGTATGGAATGATAAGGATGTCTGGATGTCTGGCATTGCATCAACTATTTTCTGAATATGGTCATCATAATTCCAATACTGTGGGAATGATAAAGGGCATCTGGATGTTTGGCATAGCATCAAATACTGTCAGATTATGGTCATTATGTTACCTGTCCGGTGTGAACATATATGTGAGCCAAATTATGAGATTCATTGTGAATTCCTGAGCATGTTTGTATTACAATACTACTGTAACATTTTAACTGCCATGATATGATGCTTACATGTTCTTCTGTGATATTAGTCTAGTCTTTTTCCTTGATCATTATATAGCTAAATCCTTTTGATTTGAGAATTTGAATCCTACTGGGCTAGTTAGCTCATCAAATCCTATTTCTTTCAGGTATCTACGGTTTTAGAAGGCGGGACATCAGGATTTGTGGGCTGAGAGACCAACCTATAAGGCATTTAAAGTTTGAATTGTAAATGGAGAGTCATGTAATACCTGTAGAATGTCAATGAATAATTATTTTTATTTAGTAAAGTTCGAGCATTCTTCTGCTCAAATAGTTCAAAGTTTACTCTTGATTCCTCATGCGTTCACGTTCCGGCATTTATGGGCATATTAAATGACGGGACGTGACACTGTCCTCTTCTTCCTCTTTAGATTCTTGCTCCTCTTCAACTTCTTGCTCTTCTCCAGCTTCTAGCTCCTCTTCACATACTTACTCCTCTTCAGCTTCTTGCCCTTTCAGAGTCCGTGTGACTTTGCCGTCAATCATTTTGTATCCCATCCTTCGGGCTGTGGTGATGTCGTATGCACTTCTTGACTTGAGCTCTACTTTCTCACCCGCAGTAAGTGGAATCCCAACAAAGGAGATGATAGAAGTGATGGGACAAGCGTAAGGCATTGATCTTTTGGGATTATTGTAGCATTGTTTGATGAGTTCAAACATAAGATTTGACAAATTGATTTGTTGACCCAGAAGTAAGTAGTAGAAAATATTTTTTTGGACTTCTGTTACAAGTTCTCTACTCCCATCCTTTGGAGCAATGACGGTAGTGAAGATGTGATGAATCATCCGATGGAGGGGTGGAAATGTGTTTGCATTGAGCTTAGCAATGGCTTTGGTAGAGTCATAGGGCTGCTGAGTGATGAGGGTGTGGTACTCAGAAGGATTTAGATGGGTAAGAAGAATATCAGCCCCCCCTGTTGGGTATTTGCAAGGCACGGCTGAAAAGATTGGGGGGAGTTGAAAGGTAATACCCTTGACTGTGGTGTAGTAAGCCTGCTGATCTGACATCTCCATGTTGTTGAAGAACTCAGTGACAACCATTGGGGAATATGTCTTCTGTGACCTCAAAAAAGGAATCCAACCATGTTTTTGGAAGAGGGGTTTCAAGCCATCAAACATGTCTTCAAGAGAGGGAAAATCAACGTATCTCGGCTGCATGATCTTCTTGAAGACCCCACGAACCCTAAGTAGATTCTGGTTCAGTGGGACGTTGAGCTCTGGGTTGCGGTCTGCCCCATGCTTGCTTCGTCGCTCTACCGGAGCCCTAGAATTGTCTCCGGCTTCTTGCGATGATCTTCGTTGACGTGTCCGAACCATCTTCTGGTGGGTAGACTTGAAGATTGAGTAGAGATCGCAGTGGAGTAGATGGATGGGAAGGAGGAAGAGACAAGAGAGATAGCAGCAGAGGGAGAGGATGGAGATGATGCAGTTGTCGACAGACTAAGGTGGTTTACGGTTAGAATAGAAATAGGCAAGTTTTGGAGGAAGGTGAGGGGCTGAAGGGTCGTGAGAGGTCTTTAGGGTTATTTAAAACCATTTTTAATTGGAAACGGCAAAGCAAAACTGGCCAAAAACTGAACCGGTTCAAGTTCTGGAGAGGACATGGTTCCAACTGTCGACAGGTGAAACACATCTGTCGACAGCCGTCCCGTTTTGCTGTGCCGTTGTTGTAAACTGTCACGTGTTGGTGCAAACTTGTATATATTATTGTAAACTGGAATATATTGGTGTAAACTGGCATATATTGGTGTAAACAGCATGTTGGTATAAAATTGGCTATGTGCAAACAAGCATCTATTGGTGTTTAGACCAACATATGTTGGTGCAAAATGTCATATATTGGTGTAAACTGCCATATATAGGTGTAAACTGTCATATATTAGGTTATACACATAATGCCAAGGCATGGGTTACCACCCTAAGGACCTAAGTGTGATCAATATACAAACGAACATATCGGTGTACAAGTCCTTGGTGGACTTATTGTAGTTGGTAACTTCACATACCTTTCTTTAAGTTGACATTTTATAACTTTGTTAAAAAAAATGGAACAAAACAATTAGTTTATATACATAATGCCAAGGCATAGGTTACCACCCTAAGGACCTAAGTGTGATCGATATACAAACGAACGTATCGGTGTACAAGTCCTTGGTGGACTTGTTGTAGTTGGTAACTTCACATACCTTTCTTTAAGTTGACATTTTATAACTTTGTTAAAAAAAATGGAACAAAACAATTAGTTTATATACATAATGCCAAGGCATGGGTTACCACCCTAAGAACCTAAGTGTGATCGATATACAAACAAACGTATCGGTGGACTTGTTGTAGTTGATAACTTCACATACCTTTTTTTAAGTTGACATTTTATAACTTTGTTAAAAAAAATGGAACAAAACAATTAGGTTATACGCATAATGCCAAGGCATGGGTTACCACCCTAAGGACCTAAGTGTGATCGATATACAAACGAACGTATCGATGTACTAGTCCTTCGTGGACAACATATGCCTGTTTTATACCAATATATGCCTCTTTGCACCAATATATGCCTCTTTAGACCAACATATGCCTGTTTGCACCAACATATGTCTGATTTACACCAACATTTCCATGTTTGTATGAATATATGCCTGTGTTACACCAACATATGCTTGTTTGCACCTACATATGTCTGTTTTAGGCCAACATATGCTAGTTTTACACCAACATATGCCATTTACACCAACATATGCTAGTTTTACACCCACATATGCCTTTTTCAGACCAACATATGCTAGGTTTACACTAGCATATGCCCGTTTATACCGACATATGCCCGTTTATACCGACATATGCTCGTTTACACCAACATATGCAAGTTTTACAAGAACATATGTCTGTTTTACACCCACATATGCCTGTTTTACACCAACATATGCCTGTTTACACTAAAATATGCCTCTTTATACCAACATATGTCTCTACACCAACATATGTTGGTCTAAACAGTCATATGTTGGTCTGAAAGAGGCATATGCTGGTGTAAAAGAGGCATATGTTGGTGTAAAACTGGCATATGTTGGTCTAAATTTGGCATATATTGGTGCAAATGGGCATATGTTTGTCTAAAACAGTCATATGTTGGTCTGAAAGAGGCATATGTTTGTGTAAACAGAGAACCTACCTCTGGTTGCAACGTAACCATCGACTGTCGACAGATGACCATCGGCTGTCGACAGCCACTACAGCAGAACTGCCATCCAGAACTAAATTCCTTAAGCATAGTGTTGGTTGTCGACAGGCGCATGCTGGGTGTCAACAACCGATGCTTTCTTTGGTTTTTCCAGATCTGGATGGCACAAAGAAAACATCGGCTGTCGACAACCAGCATGCGCCTGTCGACAACCAACACTATGCTTAAGGAATTCAGTTCTGGATGGCAGTTCTGCTGCAGTGGCTGTCGACAGTCGATGGTCATCTGTCGACAGTCGATGGTTATGTTGCAACCAGAGGAAGGTTCCCTGTTTACACAAACATATGCCTCTTTCAGAGCAACATATGACTGTTTTAGACCAACATAAGCCTGATTACACCAACATATTCCTGTTTGCACCAACATAAGTGTGATCGATATGCAAACATACGTACGATTGTCAAAGTCCTTGTCAGACAAGTTGTAGTTGGTGACTTCATGTACCTTTTCTTAAGTTTAAATTTCAGAACTTCGGTAAAAAAATATATGGAACAAAACAATTTCAACTTCTCCCTTCTATAATTCATTTACATCAAAATGGTATATGTTGGGTTCAACCATACCATATGTACTTTTCACTAACATATGTTTGTACAAATGTCACCTCTCCATTTACATCAAAATGGTATATGTTGGTTCAACCATACCATATGCCAGTTTTATACTAACATATGTTTGTACAAATTTCACCTTCCTCCTATATTCATTTACATCAAAATAGTTGTAGTTGGTGCAACCATACATATCCTCATTTGCAAGCTGTCAAAAAAGGAACCACATTGGCTGCATTGGTGCTTGCATTGGTGCCTGCATTGGTGTCTGCATTGGTGCCTGCATTGGTATCTACATTGCGGTCTGCATTGCTGCCTGCACTGTTGTTGGTTGAAACATTAGGTGCATTTGTTGATGCAAGAGTGGCTGCATTGCTGGCTGCAAGGGTGGCTGCATTGCTAGCTGCAAGGGTGGCTGCATACTTTCTTTTTCAGTTCTGTTCTTCTTTCTTCTCTTCTCAACAGAACTTTGAATTCTCTTCTCCTTTGGTCGTCCTTTCCTCGATGCTCGAGGAGGATCACAAACTTGAATCTCCTCACTAGGTTGCTCAGCTATATTTGCATCAACAACTCCTAACATTTTTTTAATTAGCATAGGTATTACCTCCCTTGCCACATTAAATGCAACATTTGAAGATGCACCAATCTCAGCAATTTTCACTGTTTGATGAAGTAGGTAGCTGTAACGAGAACTTTCATCAAGACAATTGTTGCCATCCATGTTGTATTCATCAAAACTATGTCTGTACCGCATCTCTTTTGTCCATCGCTTTAAAATATATCTCTGTGGAATGCTACTTATAACAACAAGCTGAAAAGCAATTAATGCATGTCTACATAAATATCCTCTAAATTCAAAACATCGGCAACCACATATAACCACCCAATTTTATCACATGTCACTGTAAATTCTTTCTCAAACATCCTTCGACTCCTTCACTTTAATCTTATCAATAGATTTCAACTTAGGCTCATACCTTTTCGTTAGCATCTAATATTGTAGGTTGACATGAAGTCATCTCAAGAACCTCTTTCTGAATTTTTGAAAGATGCCCCTTGTGTAAATTTCAGCAGCTTGCCTCTCAAATGTACTTGAAGTTTTCAAGAATGCTATAGTCTCTAATGTCTTAACATCGGCCTCTTCTTCAACATCCCATCTTTTCTCAAGTGCGGTCCTATATTGAAGTATGAACTCTTCAAGTGTTGTCTTAGATTGAACAAATTCATCAGAGAAATGGTTAATGCTCTCACGTCTTTGTGACAATGACATACCTACACGTAAAACAATATATTGTGAGAACAAGAATTGGTCCAAACTTATGTCTATCACATATGGTAAAAAGTATGCATAATTTTCAGATGGAACTTACCAACAAAAAAGTGATCATTTACATACACAGGAACCCATTTTCGACGGCACTCATATATATTCTGCAGCCACTCATTTTCTCTACATTCCACATATTTATCCATTATCTCATCCCACTTTTCTACAAATTCATGAGTTGTTACACAATCATAGATGCATTTATCAAATTCTCCTATAAATTCAGGATACTTTTACAAATATGGCCAATCTTTTCAGGTATCTTCTCAATATATGTCACAAGCAAAATCGATGCCTAGCATGGGAAAACACTTCAGCTATAGCCATTTCTATAGCCTTATCTTGATCCGTAATAATTCCCTTTGGTGAAACTCCACCATTTGCTTCTAACCAACTCTGAAATACTCATGTAAATGTTTCAATCTTCTTTGCATAGCAGTGCACACCCAAGTAAGATAGACTGTCCATGGTGATTCACCCAACACAAAGGAGCAAATGCATTTCATATTGTTGGTTAGATAAGTGGTATCAAATGTAACCATATCAGAGAAATAGCTACATGCTGTGTGTGATCTACCATCAATCCAAAATATATTTGACAACTGGTCATGCTCATTCAAGTCAAATGAATAAAAGAATGTTGGATCGTTGCATTTCATTTCAGTAAAATGACGAAGCATTCTTTGTGCATCACCCTCTCTCAATTTAGATTGCCGTTCTCTATTCAAAAAATTTCGACAATCTTTCTCTGTAAATGTTAAACTCCGTATACTACCCTTCATTTTTGCCATGTAAGACATTACTTTTGTAGTGGATATGCCTACACTAAGCATGTTCAAGATTTCAGCCTTCCCCGGGGTAGTTATCCGTCGATGCGATCTTAAGTAAACAGTTACAACTCTGTTCAGCTCATGATTATGCTCAAGTAAAACATCGGAGAATACAAATTCTCCACTATCTTTGTCTAATTTCACTTTTAGTGATGTTGTGCAACCAATTTTTGCGGAGTCTTTATGATTTTGTGAATTGGCCTTCCTCCTTGCTTTTCCATTTCTCCAACAAACAAAATGAGCAAAAACACAAACTTTTCCAGTAAATTTGCTGCTAATGTACTAATGTCAAAACCCATGTGCCTTGCATATGTGTTCTAGTATTTTTTGGCATCGTTATGACTCAAATTTCATGTCATTGCATGGCGCTAAAGACCTCCCAATCACATTATTCTCTGTAGTCTTCAATGGAGTCATCAATACATCTATTTCACTTGTATCTTGTTCACCTGTAACATAAGACAATTGATGTCAGACAAATATATGTCTATTCATACAAACAAATATCACTGGACAAACATATCTCAATTTCCACCAAAAAATATCAGTTTGCACCAACAAATGTATATTGGACCAACATATATACATTACATTTAAATATGCTATGTGAAGCAGCATATGTCACTTTAAACCATCATTTATTATTTAACAATCATATATCAGTTTGGTCTAATATGTAACAGGGACCAACATATCTAAGTTAAATCCAACATATGTCTATGGGAACCAATATGTTCACTTTAAAACTATCATATATCACTGGACAAACATATTCACCCTCCTCTAATTTATATCAGTTTGCACTAACATATGCTACAATAGACCAGCATATATGGTTACACAACATATGGCTATATTAACCAACATATGTCAGTTCTATGACCAATATGTACTACTTTACACAGACATATGTTAGATGTTGGCGCATTAAATACATACCTTGTTCCACAAACTTTGAAGGGGACACAAAATCCAATCCACTCATCACCGCTCCTACTTCCTCGCACGTTGGAAAGAAGAAGTGAACAGAGTGAGAATGCCAGTGCGGGCCGCTGAGGGTCATGGCTATGGGGGGGGGGGGGGGGGGGGGGGGGGGGAGGGGGGGATGTTGCCTTCCGATCGAAGAGCAAGGGACACTCCGGAGGGAGCGCGCGATGGAGCCTTGGACAACGCCGGAGGGACGCGCGTTTGCACCAAGTCGTTCTCCAAAAGCAGGAAGGGAAACTCTTGGTGCACACTGCTGGAGGGAGCGCGTTGCACACTGCCGCCCATTAGAGCCTTGGACACTGCCATATGGAGGGAGCGCGCGTTGAAGCAGAGCCTTGGAGGGAAGTCTAAGTGCAGGAACACTGCAGGAGGGAGCGCGCGAGGGAGCCTTGGAAACCGCCGGTGGGAGCGCGCGTTGAACTCTACTGGAGGGAACACCCGTCGAAGTGCAGGGACACTGCCGGAGGAAGAAAACGTATCCCGCCAACTCCTTCTCGTGGGGAGAATGCCTTCTGATCGTGCAGGCCACTGCCGGAGCAAGACAACGTAGAACGAAGTGGGAGATGGTGCGCGCGGGAAAAGAAGGGCAAAGTTGTCATATTAATCACTGGAAAAGATTTGTTGGCGTAGGTGGGCCATTTGGCAGCTGACATGGAAGTGCTCCACGTGGACATAGGTGAATGGGTTTGCATATTGACATATCATTGGTTTGCAGCGACTTGGTTTGCACCAAGTCGTTCTACTCTAAGAAAACATTGAGTTTACTCCACGTGGACAGGTGAATGGGTTTGCATATTGACATGTCATTGGTTTGCAGTGACTTGGTTTGCACCAAGTCGTTCTATTGGTTGCATCACATTGAGTTTATGTGGTGGACACAACGCTTGGACTTGACCATTTTATCATGCATACACAGACCAATAGCAGGTGAAGCTACTATGAGATCATCAAGCACAATTATTGACCCTTTTTTCTTCAACAAGTACTTGTGATGTCTCGGGTTGCCGGATCTTTGGTTATCGAGTTAGAATAGTGGTTTGGATGTCCGCTAAGACTTACAGTTAATGATGTAAAACTTGTTTTAGACTTGGAATAGTCATTTTAAAGAGTGTGTTGTGGATGCCTGAAGGCATCCATACTATTAGATGTGTCTATGAGAAGGTGTCCACGTCGGTGGATGTATTTTGGAGTTGTTGGATTGAGATGTGGAGGCATTGAGACTTGAGAGTTGTACCAATATATCAGGTCCTTATTAGAGGAAGGAGTAATGTTTGGTGCCTGGGTGCTGGGCTGGGGCGCGCCCGAATTGGGCACCCGGGCGCCCAGCAGCGCCCAATGCAGTGCGCCCCAATTCGACTCCCGGGCAAATCATTTGCCCGGGCGTCCGAATATAAAGCATTTTCCGGAAGGAAGATGTCTAGTTTTCCAGATGTTTTCCCATAATGCATCAATTAGCTATAAGGTCTTTTGACTTTGTGCATCATGTGGCAACTTACACAGTTGTGAAAGTATCTAGTTAAATGGATGCATTTTCTAGTACATTGGTCAGCTTATCAAGTGTTAATATGTCAGATCTCTCAATTGAAGGTGTCCAAGTGGCAAGATACATTATAAAGTCATCTCTTTGCGCAAATATATTTGAGTTGGAGAGGTGTATAGGTGGATAGATTCTCAATGTTGAGGCCTTTATATATAGGAGCTCATTGTGGAATCTCCTCCCTTTTTCTTCTCACCAGTCCTTTTGAGTTCCTACTCTCTCTCTCCCTCTTCCTCTTCCTCTAGCAGCCAATGGTGGGTAGAGGATAAGTGTGGTGGCATTGTCGTACTCAATAGTGAGTTGTGATAGTAGTGGACAAAGTTGTGGTGACGAGTAAAAGGTGGCCACCTTACGAGAATGTCTCAACAGATTAGACTTGTCATTGTCGAGTAGAGTGACTTTCTCCATGTTCTAGCTTGAATCTCATGAGATTTCAATGCTAAAAGCATGTTTAGGATGAGAGAGTTAGGTTTCCCTTCTTACATTGGGAGATTCTTTGTTAGTGGGTTGTGTGAGCTCCATTTTTCCTTAGATTCTTGGGATTTGCATGTTTATGGATGGGGGCTTGGTCTCCCCTTAGATGAGAGAGTTAGGTTTCCCTTCTTACATTGGGAGATTCTTTGTTAGTGGGTTGTGTGAGCTCCATTTTTCCTTAGATTCTTGGGATTTACATGTTTATGGATGGGGGGGCTTGGTCTCCCCTTAGATGAGAGAGTTAGGTTTCCCTTCTTACATGGGGAGATTCTTTGTTAGTGGGTTGTGTGAGCTCCATAGATTCTTGGGATTTACATGTTTATATATGGATGGGGGCTTGGTCTCCCCTTACTCTTGCTTCTCCTTTCCATTTGTTTTTCTCTTCGATCGTTTCGTCCGAATTGAGATAGTGAAATGGAGCTTCTAAAGAAAGGAGGTTCTGTCCGAACTCCAGCTTGAGAAGGCATTTGACCCAGAGGATGCGTTTAGGTGTCCAGCCCATTGGACACATTTATAGATCCAACTCTCGTTCGTCTTCTACTCTATTTCCACTTGTCAAATATTTTATACGTATCCACTCTTACTGGTGCATTTTTAGTTACTCTTTCGAGAGTAGTCTATGACAAGATGTAGGTGTCAATTAGATGGATGTGTTTTTGAGTAGGCATTCATGACTTTGGACATATTCTATGTCCAGAGCCCAATAAACGTGCTTTCCACAATTATGCAATGAATCTTTTTCCTAAGACATTTTGGCATTTAGCGATTGGCATCCGTTGTGATGGACTTGTTCTGAAGGCATCCATGCGTTCTAATTTTGAAGGTGTCCGGTGAGGTGGATGCGTTCATAATAGAGGCTTGTTGAGTTGATTTTGTCACATTTTTGTATACATAAGAGTTTTGTTATAATCGGTGCTACATTCTTAGTGTGAAGCCCTACTAATTGAGTTCCTAGCTAGTACTTTGAGTACATCACTACCAAAGGAGAAGTTGAGTGAGCATGATCCTTTTAGTGGCATTTCTTTTTGTTTTTGAGCCCACGTCCAATTTGGTGTGGGGGGGGGATTACAATTGTGTTGTTTTTGCTGTATTCTTACTTACTTCACTTTGTGTATGTTTGTGTATGAAGGTGGTTAGATATGAAGCGATAGTTGAAAGATGAGACGTCTTAGTGCACCTAACTACAAGACTAGTGATAGTTCTTTTTTGTCACTAAATCTAGAATGTTGAACGATCCAAGACCAAGTTAGTGAAGGTTGACTACCTTCCATCCTCGTGTTGGTTGTTGGCTGTTGTACAGACTCTTTGTGCGAACATATTACATGTGCACACAACTTTTGTATTTCACATTTATTGTTAATAGTTTGATTATTATCTTGCTGCATAGTCTATTTAATTATCTAATTATCATATATGCATAGTTCTATTTCTTTGTTATTGGTTAAGCAGTGGGATCAAAGGATCTCTACACCGATGACCCGTGAATCTTATTCCTTACTTTTTAAATGATGGCTCACAATAGTAGTAATCACATCGGACTAAAAATTAGTATGTATGAGTGCAGGCTTCCCTTACGCCAGCAATAGTGTGTAGTTGACGCTTGGGGTGTGCCCCTTCTTTTTACTTAGACTTACATTTGGGGCATCCTTATACAATACAAATAGGGTACTATATTTTTTATTGTAGTTAATTTAGTTTCTTGTTCACTTTATTTGATCGATACTTTTTTTTTTAACCCTTTGAGATCATTGAACTCGTAGATGACAAGTTGGAACTCGTGCCACACCAGGTGGGGAGTGGATCCCAGATCAAAAATATTACCTATGAAACAAGCAAGAAGTGCAACTTTTAAATTAAGAAATGGTTGTGCACAAGCCATCTTAGGGGCATGGAAGGCTTGGTTGGATTATTGCCGAGTTTTCAAAAGGATTTATCCCTAGAAACGTCGAAGACGTTCAACTTACGGAAAGCTAGAAGCAAGAATGAGAAAGAACAAGTGTGGCAGAGGCTATCAAAGCACTTTTCACACAGTTATTTATGGTAGTTTAGCATTGCCCAAGCAGATACCTATAGAAGGCTGTCAGTGGGTTTTTATTCGGTTCGATAGATCTGGCATATTAAGTTTCTAATCGACCGAATCTAGGATAGTTGACCGATATTAAACTTTCAATCGGTGAAATCTCAAATCAATTAATTGATATTAAATCTTTGGTCGATCGAATTCTAAATCGGTCAATCGGTATTAAGTATTTGGTCTATCGATACTCTCACATTTATGTTTTGACAAAATTATTAAGTTTAATAGTTTTCTTATTAAATTTTTCAGATCAGATCAAGCTGAAATCGCACTTTATAATTTGGTGGATTAGTTACACCTAGTTTGGTCGGACCTGATGCAATTTGGGCTTGGGCCTAATGATAGTGTTGGACTTGGACTGGATCTCATTTAACCCCGCCCATTGACAGCCCTATATCTATATGAAAAAATCTTTGCATTCGACGACCAAACACAAAAGCCAAAGTGGTTTATTCGCAGAATTAATTGGTCGAACGTCGGATCTCACACCTCGTAAGACTCGGCATTCGAAAAATCATGAGGGTGACCAAGCAAAGTACTTAGACTTTTGTGCTTGGTAGTCTAGGTGCAAAACATTTTTCTATCTATATATATCCACTATTTTAGAACCACCTCATAAATTTCCTCTACTATAACTTTATATAGAAGATAATCGATGGTTTTTTCTAATTAATGGGTCATTAAGATGTTCTTACAATAAATATTTCTCGTAACCAAAGTATTTAATGCTCAAACACCAAAACAAACTCAAGAGAGAGAGAGAGAGAGAGAGACCAACTCTTGCTGACAACTAAATAGACTGGCAAGCACAACGCAGGAACAGAGGGCAAGCTAGCCACCTTAATTGTTGCCGGATGTGCAAACCAGTCCGATCAGACAAGACACAGGAGAGCAGAAACCTTTCCAACGATGACTAATCACATCTTCCCAAGATGACCCTACATCATGCTGGGGCTGCAAGTTTAATGGCGTTCCTGCACAACTACTGGAACCCAAACTTGACAGAGACCCCATTAGAAAGGAAAAAGGGGCTCACGATTTCGAAGGCCTTCGAAGACACACTCTTCATGGGGTTTTGACCACCTTTCACCGCGAGTGATGTCTTTGCCGGAGTTGCTACAACGATCAATTATTTCACCACCCCCCAGTTCATATGGTCCACTTACTATGGGCTTTTTGTTGAGTTGGATAAATGTTTGCTGCATATCTAAATGTATAATTTTACATATTTATGGATTATTTTTTAAAAAAGTATTTGTCACTATTAATGTTAAGAATAATAAATAATAGATAAGAGTGACAAATAACCTCAACATCCGCAAAAGTTATTTATCATGTTAATTGGTTATTTATCACACAAAAAAGATAAATAATTTTTATATTAAAAATATAGGTCTACATAAAAAAAAAAATAGGGCAGATAGATGGTGGGGTGGGGCTCTCGGACTACAAATGCATGACCCAACGATGTTTAAAACGAGTAATTTTTAGTATCCGTCTTAAATAGAAATTAAGTAACCATTCCTCATTAATGTATATTGTTGTGGCATAAAGTCTCAAGCTTAATAACCTACCAATAAAATTGTCTTAGACTTAAACATATATAGGTTCAACCTTAGACGCTACTCCTACTATCAACTATGATATTTGTTGTCAGGATCAGACTATCACTACGTCAAAATTCAAGTTACGTATAAGGATCACTATTTTTCTCTTTAATTTGACTATCTAATATATTACGGATCGGATTTGTCAGGTTCTGTGACTTGATCTTTCAGATCTCACGTCACACAATATTACTCAAAAGAGATGTTGACTTAGACCTTCAGATCTACCATGCCAACAATGTCCCCCCACGACACTCTTGGATATTGAACCCCATGACCTCGTTTTGATACATTTGTTGTCAGAATCGAAGTTACTACTATATCAAAACTCAAGTTATGTGTAAGGATCATCATCTTTTTCTTTAACTTGATTGTCAACCATATTACAATTTGGAGTTGTTAGATCTGTGATTTGACCCTCCAAACCTCACACCATGCAACATTACTCAATAGAGACGTAAACTCCTACATACCTACGTACCACGTCAACAATATCATATGAAAATTCTTATATTTCTAATCTCAAGATCCTCAGATCTCTGCCCTAGATCTTAGATTTGGGATCTCTATTTCTTGGTCACGAACCCTGTGAATAGGTCAGTCTTGAGTTACAACATCGGTCGAAAGATAGGACTTAAGTATTAGGGAGTTGTCTAGACATCTCTCTTGCATGACCGGCCTTCTCTATACTTTTGTCATATGTCTCCATGTTAACATAGATTAGTCCCATATCGAAAGTTTCAAACACGATGTCGGTAAATTTTGTTATATAAGCATAAGTACTACCTACAGTTAAGGTAAGAAAAATTTCTCAAATAAAAAAATTATTAAGTTTAAATTTTTGATGATTTATCTGATCTGACTTAAACATCGAAGGGTTTGACCTTCCATCTTGTCTGGAAGACCTCTAACATTGTTGTTTTTGATCTCGCACAAGTAAGTACATCAACTCTCTTTATTTATTTAAGAGGAACGCATGTTAATATTTTATATATAGTAGTGTTACCGTAAGAACATCTAAGATGCCATGCTTATGTAATTTTCATATCATCAATGTTGCTTATTCATGACATATAGGACGTCAGTTAATTCACATCAAATATGACATTATATGACAAAATCTGGTAGATATGTGCGTGGAGCATCTCACGACAACTTATAGAAGCTATGCATGGAAGAAATTCTCTCATGTCCATCTCGTGCAATGTGTATCTAAACATGCAACAAATGATGTAAATTGTTTATATGTTCATTCATACGAAAATGATAAAAAATATAAAATAGTATAGTTCTTATTAAAAAAGTATTATATATATATATATATATTGGTCACCCTCATCTAAACCAATTACGTAGAGATAAATCCGTCAAGTGTGCACTCAGTATTAAATTCGTTAGACGCGGGTTTAAACCCAATCTACACAGAGACGAATTTTATAATAGAAAAAAAAGAAAGGTCTGCTACTATTACATACATTTATTTCTCCCACTCATCAAAATAGTATACAAGTCATCACGCATGAGAGATGAAAGAGGCCGAGGACAGCAAGAACGCACAGCAGGACTCAACAGAGGAACCAGCTGTGCTTGATCTGTGTTAAGACACAAGCTAGAATGCTCCCCACATGAGGTGCAGATCTTCTACAGCCCCACCCAGTTGCAGGAAGACCAGGTTTTAAGAATGGCCACCATGCACCTGCTCAGTTACTCACCATATATCCCCAGACGTCAGAAGATTGAAGGAAAAAAAAAAAAAAGAGACCACCTTGTTCTTCGTCCCTCCCTCCCTCTAATCATTCTGTTCCTATCTGATCATCCTTTAGCATGCTTCATGTCTTCCCGGTCCTTGCATCAAATGATCCACATGCCAACCTAGCTTCTTTATGAGTACTGCATGTGATTCTTCATGTCTTTCTCTAGCCATGTGTATGTATGTAGACATCCAATAATGAGCTTATGACTCTGTGTGGTATGGTAAATTATTATAAGATATATATATACCCATAAATGGTTTGCTTTTGAAATGCCATTTTGTATGTGGTAAATATTGGATTTCAAAGTTGGTTGGCTCATGTGTTATTTTTTTAATGAGAGAGAATGCTACACTATGATACTCGAATCTTCACAAAGTGAGTGTGTGAGAGAGTTGGGTTCAAATCCCAGCAAATGACCAACTCACATCATTTTTTTTTTCTTCCCGAGACTATTAAAATGTGGATCCATATCCCTTAAAGATTAAATATGGGTGAGACAAGTCCCCCCCTCCCCCTCCCATCTAAGGACTAAGAATCGAACTTAGACCGATCAATTTTCTGTCTAAAGCGACTAACAATTAAAACGGAAGAGTTTTAGAGCAGGTGATTCCAAAATTAAATATTTTATTTTCTTAGATTTTAAAATTGGTGATCTCAGAGCTGATATTTTATATTTGCGTTAAGACCCATCAGATAACCCCTTGGTAAAGACCTCAGAAACTATTTAATGGGTTGCCTAATGGAACTTAAACCTGACAGCTCAAAATCTCTCTCCGTTTTGGAACTTGCTTTGATGGGTCTTGATGGGGCCCTTAAATTAGTCCTCATTTACCTTTCCTTCTTTTCCCCAGAACCTTCAGTTTAGGATGCCTTTAATCTAGTCCTTGTTCTCTTTCCTTCCAAAACCTCACTTTGGGAAGACCCCCAAAAGCAAACACTGCTCCCTCTGCTAGTTTTCTTCTTGTTGTTACAACTTATTTAAAGCTTGAAATCTGGGTGTTACGTTAAACACCACCTAAAGCCAGAAATGCAAAAAAAAATTCTGAGGGTCTCTAGTGTGGATAAGCTTTTGGCTCTCATAAAACTTGTTTTATGTTGTTCTGTTTGATTCCCTGCTGTTCATACAGCAATTCCCAGAAGTTATATGAGTGTATGCCCATGGTGTTTCTGCAAAGCTTGCTCCTTTCTATGGTTTTTGTACAATCCCTTCTCTGGAAGGATCAGGAGGGCTGGCAACTTGAGTTGAGTAGGACTTGCTGAGGAGAAAAAGGAGCAAAGGAATCATCTTTCTTTTATTACTAGGATGGTGAGCTAGCTGTGCACCGCTCAGCTGCTTTTCTTCTTCGTCCCCTTTATGCTCTGGTGAAGGGCTTAAACTTTCTTGTGCGTGGGGCACTTTGCAGTAGGAAACACCTCTTCCTGGGGTTCTAATGCCACACAGTTGGCGGATGGTAGATAACAAGCCTGCTTCTTCTACATGGTTTTCTCTCTCTGCCCTTTTGCACCGCATTGGACTTTTGCTTTCAACCTTTGGGTATAAAGCTGCCATGGTTGTTTGTTCCTTGCCGAGTCCTGCAATACCAGTCAAACTCCCAGTCCTTTTGCTTTTTGCTCAAAGATCTTCTTGCTTCTTGGGCTGGCGTGCATCTGTGATCTCTGTGACTGTTCCTATTGTTTCCTGATCATTTGGGCAGTTAGACCTCAGAAAGGTCTACCAGGGGGGTTTGGTTCCGTCTGATAACCTCATCGTGTGATATGCGTGTGGAAGAACTGGCAGGGACAACCACTACATCGAGCTCAATGTCTGGCTGTAAAGGAGTTCCTCGTTCAGTGGAAGATCCTTCTTCCTTTGTCATCGCGTCTGAGCAGTTCTCAGAGGGTGACTGGAATCCGTTTGCTTCCTTGGATCAACATCTAGATTTCTACGCGCCTACAAATTTGTCTCCTTACACTCCCGGCGTGCAAGAAAACCAGTGGATGATCAGTAGCTCTAATGGTTGCCCCGTCAAGCAAGTCCCCGGTCTCCAAGTCTCCGGCGTTGAGAAGATCATGACTCCTCTTGTTTTGCCTGAGGAGGATGAGCAGATTGCAGGGTCTCCGGTTAGAACTGGATCCCTCTTAAGTGAGGAGGAGCAAGGAGGAGGGAAAAAACCCAGGGGGAAGAAGAGGAGAAGAACCCCAGAACATGGGGCTTTCGATCCCTTGTCGTCATTTAACAGGATTCAAGTAAGTTTCTCTCTGATTTTTTTGATTTCTGCTTCCCATTGGAGCTCTTCTTAGTCGATTTCTGTGGTTTCATGTGCCCATTACAGACCATCAATGCTGAACATAAGAAAGATGTGGAGAAAGAGAAAGGTGAACAGGTCCCAGGAGCCACAGCTCACAAGTCAGCGTCTGATCAAGCCAAGGACAATTCATCTAGTGGGGATGATCACAAAGAAGGTTATGTAAATCTCCCAGCTAAACGGGGCCGGGCTATGAATAGCCATAGCCTTGCAGAAAGGGTGAGTCCTTGGGATGTCTCTCCCTCTGACAGATTTGTTTCATATGTTTCCAAGTTTGAATCTTCCCTTTTTATCTCCTTGTCATCAAGGTAAGAAGAGAAAAGATCAGTCAAAGGATGAAGTTCCTTCAAGACCTTGTTCCTGGATGCAGCAAGGTAAATCAGTCTAGAGTTTTGCAGAGGTTACCTCCCAACCACAGTGACTTCTCATCCCTTCTCAATTTATTAACAGTACTGTAATGCCTCCTACTGTAGATCACTGGGAAGGCAGTCATGCTTGATGAGATAATCAACTATGTTCAATCACTGCAGCAACAAGTTGAGGTATTTCCAGTGAACTCATATAGCTTTTGTGGAGGTTTTGGTTCATTTGCAATACACTTTTCAAGACCATCTTGAACTTGTATTTTGCTGTTTCTTTTTTCCTTTTTTCCTCCATAGCAATGGCATATAAAGCACTGAACTTGCATTTTTCTTGCAGTTCTTGTCAATGAAGCTTGCCACTGTCAATCCAGAAATGCAGCTTCACCCTGAGCAGGTCTTATCACCAGATGTAAGATTTCTTTCCGGACTGTGAAAAAGATTTGGGTCAAAGCTGGATTCTTTTGTTGCTTACAAGTCTCTTCATTACTGAGAACTGCAAAAAATGACTGTAGGTTCTCTACTCGCAAACTGGAAATTCAGGTGTTCCTGTGATTGGTACTGGATCTAATTACTCCCACTTCCACTTCCAAGGGGCCAATCAACAGGGAGCTTGGCAAGCACAAACGGTAATTAGCAGTAGACCTGGAACTAGGGAGGTGCTTTGAAAGCAATCCTTCTCAGAATCTCCCATCAGCATGGGCTGTTTGAAAGTATATTTCATCCTGTGTTTGCTATCCTTATTGAATGGTGTTCATACTCGGAACATTTGCTATCAGAGTCCAAGTGTATGGGATGGCGACCTTCAAAATGCCAAGAACATGGATCTCGTCTCCAATGCGCACATCGATGCGACTATCGAGTCACCAGTTGAAAGAAATGAAGGTTAACTGTAGATCATTGGTCCAATACTTTTTATGCCACCGATGCTCTGAAGAGTCATGTTATTGTTTCTATCATAGGTTCCATGGAGATGGAGTGATGAATACTGTAGGCCTCCTAACTTGAATGTTGTTTGGGAATTAAGCATCCGTGATGGCAATGCTTTGGGGTGTTTTATCCATATAATTTGGAGAAAAACAAGCCATAGATAAAACTTTCTGACATCTTCGTTCATTTTTTATAAGGAGAGATGACATGGTAGGTGCAGCTGATGTACAGTGAGCTCAAATAGGTGATCCGTTTGAAGGGACTGTTTTGATTTGTGTCTATAAGAGAAGCTTCAAAACATGGAAAGAAGTGGAGTTCATTTGCTTTTTTATGAGATTTTCTTGTTGATCTGTACTCTGTACACCTTTATGGCTGTGTGCTTTGTGTTCTTTTTTTTCCCTCTTTAAGAGAAAGCTTTGTTGTTGCTTTTGCCGAAACAAAAGGTCCTTGAAGAACCCAAAAGCCATCAAATGGTTAGCATTCTGAACAAATAGCTCCCCCTTTCATGATGGTGGTTCTGCAGTTTCTGATCTTCCCGGTCCGATGTTCCCTATGTTCGATTCTACACCACACTCTTTTCATGATTACAACTTCGTTCTTGCTCTTCAAGAAACATGATGCTTGCCTCCAAATGAGCTTGCATCCTTGCAAGAGCTGTCTCCAGTCTTCATATGTTTGGCAATCTGCTTCTTCCGAGGCTTGAGGCTGTGAAAAGAAAGGAAACTTCCATTGGAAGTGCACTGGGACATGCTTGTCCCCCCACCAACATTACAGGGCCAACGAGCACTTGCATGCTGGCGTTCCCTTGTGTTCTTTTCCTCTTTTGCAGGACAAATCTAAAGGACTGAAGAAAAGGTGAAAAACACTGTCCGAGTTTTCTTATTGTATCTTGACACACAACAACTGATCAGCGATGCTGCAACATTTTCAGAACAGCCATTCACTACACGCATCGTAAGATATCTCCACTGCCTTTCAAAAACCAAACAAGTCTAAACTCGATCAGCGATTTGTAAGTCCTTTGCACAACATCAAAAAGGGCAATAGCACATAAAATTTGTAAGGTTATTCATGTAAAAAAAGAAAAAGGTTTTACTACCTATCTATTTGCATTGTAAATTACGTAAATTGTCTAATAAATTTAGACATGTAAAAAAAATCATATTTTTAAAAATTTTATTAAAATATTAATTTATTACATCATCCGGTGAGAGTTGAACTCTTGATATTATCTTTAAATGTTGTCTATGAAAGTTGAATTATTGATCTCTTCCTAATATAAATGGAGACCTACCACTAAGTCACTTCTTTAGTACAAATGTTGCAGTTGGCTCTCAATTTTCAGGGATGAGGTGTACATGTACATCGTGTTACATTCTTCTTCTAAGTTGTGGAAGCTAACTTAGAACCTGATTTCTTTTGCTTGTAATGCCTATATCTCAAACATAGTTTGAATTTTCTAAATTTTACCCGACTCCTTTATGCCTATTCTAAAGTTGTAGTACAGTACATGTTTTATAAAGTCAAAACCATATGAAAACACACATCGCTATATTATACAGTAGGATTATGTACTTTCCTAAGGTGATATGATAAGCAACTTGGCTTAAGACATAGTCATGTATCCTCTCGTAAGATAAACAAGACAAAAGATAAAATTACGTTCTTCAAAGAGATGTCATTAATGTTCAACTTGTTGAGTGCCCGTTCGCAGGAGAAGATAACCCGTCATCGAGCCCCAAGATGCTGTGGTGTCAATTCTTTTTATCTAATTTTGATGTTTAGATGAGGCTTTCTATTCCATTGATGAATCATTCCCATACAAAAGCACATCCTTTGAACTACATGAAAACTTCAGTCCCAGCACTCCACTGCAAGTCTGCAATCCATTGGCAAGTGCTGCAAATTTCCTGAAGCCATCACAGCTTTTAGATCCCAAGAATAAGTCTGCCCAGCCCATGGTGGTGTTAGGATAGGGACTAGGGAGTTGTCTTGGACCTGGAGGCTTCTCAAACAGGAAAAAAAAAAATCAGACCTAATCGATCCTCCAGTTTTGAAGAGGGGGTGCAAGACAAAGTAAACACATGAACACTAAAGAAACCAGTTTCCGATGGAATTCTAATCTAACATATTCACTGGGTGGGGGGTGAATAAGAGAACCGTATGCTTAGTTAATGGATTTCCTCATTAGCTTCTCGCACTTTATTCTTTCTAATGCGTACATCTCACCAGGCTTGATCCTTGGTGGGGCGGGTGGGGTTTACTCTTGGTATTCAGAACAAATAATGGTACATGAGTAAAGGACATGGGAGTAATACTTGCCACAAACTATGGTTTGCAGCAAGTATTATAGAGATCAAGTATGTAACATGGGCAACCGGTAAAATTTGTTGCTTTTTCTCACGACAGGAAAAAGCATCCATTTCTGTACTCACCTAGTGATCTAAATAGAGGTGCACATTGCATCGAATCTGCAAAGCCATAGTTTGCAGCAAGTAGTATAACAAGAGCAAGCAAACTTTGGAATCCAAGCTCATATCTCCGAGACACAGACTGCAAAATCACATACTTATGAATGTATCCAGTGTCGCATTAAGGATGAAAATTGTGATAGAAATAACAGTATGCTCTTGGACTTGGAAATTTAGCCAAGCTTTCCAGTGTCAAAGGGATTACACAGATGATGTATGTAAGAAACATCCCAGGTCTCTACATCCAAGCTCACGCACTTGTCCCAGAGAAGAAACAACATCAACAGCCATGTCAATTCTCATCTGCATTTTCTTTTTATGGCGGATGTTTCAGCACTCTGAAGTTTGTGGGATGCGTCAACTTCATATACCTTCTTTAAAATCTCTATCACTGGCTGGAACTGGGAAGACAAAGGGACCAATGAAGTGACCCGAAGATGCTGTGCATTCCCATTTTTTGGTCTGCTTAGTGTCATCTTAAACATGCCCCCTTCCAGAATCTTGCAAGCAGTGTCAACTGAAAGAGAAATTTATCCAAAAGGATTAAAAGAACGAGCACAAAGTGTCAACTTAATCTGTTCTTCAATCAAAAGGTTATTTCAAGTCAAATTTCCGAACGCAGAAGAATCCACAAAGTGACGAGCACAAGATCAGTGCCTCAGTTAATTAAGGCTCTCCAATGTAGATCACAGTATCAGAGAGGTCCAATCCCTACGGGTGCGAGGATTTGGAAGGAACATTTAGTAAGCTTAGCATATTAGGTACTCCCAACCAAGAAAAGGAAAAACAAGACCAGTGCCCCATACAAAGATCTAGAAATGACTTGGAGGAAACACACAAGGAAACAGGATTACCTGCTTTTGGGTTCAACTTGCAGAAGTCAAAAAAGACATCAGCAGAGCAACCAAAGAGAAGTTGTGCCATCCGGTCAAAACACATCACTGTCACAACCTTGTCAGCTGTAGCAACAGAGAGCTGCAGCATTCAAGTTTTCCGTACATGGGATCAGATAAACAGGAACAAAGCGCAAATCGAGAGAGGGCAAAGAACACAAGTAACTCAGCATTTTTATTCCCTAGCTAGTTCCTTGGGGGGTTTCACCACTCCGCTAATCAAACTAAGGTAAAAGTCTACAAAATCCTGTTTTATCAAGATCATCCATTTGTCAAGCGTAGCCAATAATGTTTCTTTATCCTTCTCCAGTTAGAAAGGAGGAGTTTTTTTACATGGGTTCTACAATTTGAGGCCACCCACCTGTGAGAAATAAAGTATAAGAAACAAAAGGGCGCAAAATTTAAGCGCAAAACGCGAAAGAAACTAATAGAACCAAGAATAATAGCAAGGGCGGGTGGAGGGCAGTGATTGAGGGAGGCGCGGGCTTACATGGAGACGGTAGAGGCGCTTGGAGCCGAACGACCCAGGATTGAAGGCATTGTGGTTGCAGTACCGGCAGTGGCCGCCGGCGACGCCCTCGGGCAGTGTCCTCTCGCAGATGGAGCAAGCCAGGTAGCTTGTAGTACCCGAATCCACGGCCACTATGGTGCAGAGCCCCGTCCACGGCTTCCCTTCCGTCCCTTCCATTGCAAGACTAAGATTTAAAGGGAAGGTATGAGCCTTAGAGAGGGAAAGCATGATCCATTGCCATTTCTAGGGGAGCAAAAGAAAAAACAAAAACGGAGGATCTTTCTGAACAGGAGGGATCCATATGTGAGTGTTCCGTGCCCACATGTTGGTGATGTCCATTGCTATGCTCAGATGGTGAGATATTTTAGCAGCACTACCATTACAACGTTCGTTGATGTGTAGGACGCGGATAGTGATTCTAGAATCATGGAAAAAGAGGAAATTTGGGGAGTGTGGAACATCAAGATCCTACCTTTCCCTCCTCTCCCTCCTCCGGCGGTCCGATGGAAGACCGCCGATGTGGAAGCTTCACGGCAAAGGAGCTCGGCGGCCGCCACAGGGCGGGCGTCGCCGGGGAAGAGTCTTTATAGTTTTTTTTGCTTTGGTATTGGGACGAGAAGAAACAACTAAAAGGTGGACACGAATCCGCTCAAAAGAATCCGCGACTGTTTGCCCTCCAAATGAAGGTTACTTCTCATCCGTGTGTACGATGAATCAGAAAAATAACAGGGAGAATTAAATGTTGGTCCCTGACAGACATCTAATATTATTTTCAAATTTTTGTCAGATCTGTTCGCACCTTCTAATTTCTTCTCTACGTAATATTTATTTTTAAGTCTCTATTGATAATCTTCGTTATTCTTCTCCATTATCTTAAAAGTGTGGTAATCGTTATTTCAAAAATATGTAACTGCGTAAGTATATACTTACACAGTTATATGTGTAACTGCATAAGTATGTAAATTCTGTAACTGTGTAAGTATGTAATTACATACTTATGCAGTTACACATGTAACTCTGTAACTACATAAAAGTTTTATAAGTTTGTAACTCTGCAATTATGACTTACCTAGATACAGACTTATATAGTTTTAGAAGGATTTACCTAGTTATTAGGACTTACATAGTTACCAAAGATTACCTAAAACTTACCTAGTTACAGAGTTATATATGTAATTAATGTAACTGCGTAATTATATAGTTACAGAGTTACATGTCTAACTCTGTAACTACATGTAAGTGTGTAATTACACATGTACATACTATGTAATTACACATACACATGTAACTCTGTAAGTATGTAAGTACATAGTTTTTTTATGTCTTAAGTTTGTAATTATTTCTTCCTATAACTGTGTAACAATGTATGAAGTAATTACACAGTTAAATATGTAACTGTGTAAGTATATATTTATAGAGTTACATGTATAATTACGTAAGTGTGTAATTCTTATAATTACGTACGTATATAATTACATACTTATACAGTTACACATGTAACTCTGTAACTACATAGAGATTTTATAAGTTTGTAACTTTGTAATTAGGATTTATCTAGTTATAAGCTTACTTAGTTTCAGAATGATTTACCTAGTTATTAGGGCTTACCTAATTACCAAAGGTTACCTAGAGCTTACCTAATTACAGAGTTGCATGTGTAATTCATGTAACTGCGTAAGTATGTAGCTACAGAGTTACATGTGTAGCTCTGTAACTACAAGTGTGTAATTATACATATACATACTATGTAACTACACATAAATATGTAACTCTGTAAGTATGTAAGTACATAGTTTTTTTTCGCCTTAAGTTTGTAATTATTTCTTCTTGTAATTATGTAACAAGATATGAAGTAGTTATACAGTTAAATATGTAACTGCGTAAGTATATATTTACAGAGTTACATGTATAATTATATAAGTATGTAATTCTTATAACTAAGTAAGTATATACTTACATACTTATACATTTACACTTGTAACTTTGTAACTACGTAGAGATTTGATAAGTTTGTAACTATGTAATTGGAGTTTACCTAGTTACATATTTACATAGTTTCAAAAGGACTTACCTAGTTATCGGAGATTACATAGTTACCAAATATTACATAGGGCTTACCTAGTTATGGAGTTACATATGTAATTTATGTAACTGCGTAAGTATGTAATTATTGTAACTACGTAAATAGAGAGATTTTTATTATAATATGATTTAACTTATATTATAACTAGAGATAACATTTACTGTAATGAGTTACAGCTCCGTTATAGATTAAAAAATAAATCAAATATTTGTTAGAGACTTCTAATTAATTTGTCTTAATAATAATAGAAATACATGATAGCTAGCTTGTATTATTAGAATATGGATATTTATTTAACTTTACATTTTTGACACAATTTAATAATCAAAACGATGTTTTTTTCTTATAATTAATTTGTATTGTACAAAACATAACTACTTAGTCTCGATTCTAATTTTATTTAAGTCAGATAGCCATTTACAAGGAGGAGTTGGTAGTCTTTTTTTTGTCTCCGAGTATAAGCGGACGAATTTTAGGGTCATAATGTGGCTATGAGATCTACCTCATTGTGCATGCAGGCAAAAGAGGGTGGATAACTCTCATGATTTTTAAGACTTATATTTTAAGGCGATGTGCTAAACTGGGGAAAATAGTTGGCTTTCCTTTCGTTTATCTTTGCGCGTCTACTCCGTTTTGACTACTGATAGATACAAAATAAATAAGGAAATATTTAGTGTATATTTTTTGATGTGCATAAAATAAATATATCTAATGAAGGTGTGTTACTTCAACTCTTTGGAGTTGAAAAAAGTAAGATAGAGGAAATATTAAATGCCCACTTCCTAAGGTGGCACACTTTCATTAAATGTGCTCATTTTATACACACTTGTCACACCTCGACGTTATGGCAGCGGAAATAAAATTTCGAGACGCAACAGATAAGAAGGTAAAAGATAAACTTATTTGTGTCACTTGGGGTTCAGTCGCTCAGCACACTTTCCGAGCACTTTATTTTACACTTGAGATTTTTCCTAAAAAATGTTAATAAAAATAATGAGCATAAAAATGCTCAATAGATTGCCCCTAATCATTTCCAATTTATAACTAGTAGTTAATAAGGTTAAAGAAATCTAGGGATAATGAGAGAGGAACAATAGTTCACTAATGTAAATGAAAAGATCACTAGAAAGAATAAACTAGAGATTTCAATAAATAGATACACTAAAGATCTTGGAAATAACTAGCATAGTGAATTAATCAGACGATGGTAACTAATCATTATAAAAAAAATTGTTTGCACATATCTTTGAGATTGACATGATGTCACAAATAACTAGGGTGGAATTAGATAACTCAAGAGATTTGTCTCTTATCACTTTTCACTAATTGCCTGCACACAAGTTATGAGAATGGATTTATCGAGTAAGCAAACACGAGAGATTAATTATGAACATGAAAAGATTAACAATAGCGAGACATGAGCGAGAGCTTGATCAATAGTGGTACATGATCATTGAAGTGGTGTCCTCTAGATTTCACGCAAGGCAAGCACGAGCTCAATCAATAACACTATTTGATTACTGGAGTGGTGAACAGTGGATTTCACGTAAAACAAGAGCAAGAGATTAATCAGTAACACTTTACGATCGCTGGATTTTATGTAACAAGATTGTATAGAAATGTCATGATAGCAATGCTAGATCACTCAAGAACTGGCCACAAAATTATTCACGATTATCACGCACTTGGATTCACTATGAACTGTTTCACGCAATCAATCACGATATAATGAACTTGTCATGCAAGTTAATTAAGAACACTCACTTGTGATGTATGCCAAATACCTGGCCATCACTCTCCATATGGTACCACTAGGCACTAAGAGCATTTGGAATCTTCCCAGGACTAGACCAAGCCCCTTGACCGACATAATTCCATTATGGGTCCACGACCCTATTCAAGCACTTGCTGACAGTTCATACATACACTTAAGTGACCAAGAATTTCAAGGTTGGTTCAGAGTATAGACAAAGATCTTAAGGAAATAAGCATACAACAATAATTAGATCAGGAAAGGAGGTCAAGTTGAGATTGTATTAGAGACATGTAAGCTGAAGACAAAATTAACATGATGATGGAAAATCTAAGGGTACTCTGAACCAAGGCTCTATTAAGCACATGCTTATGGCTTTCATATATGTAGTAGAAAGTTAGTTTATGAATTAATCAAGATAAAGAGGATCAAGGTGTCAATAACAAATTGTCGAATCAACAACATGAATCATTACGAAATTACCGTCAGAATGGAAGCCACGAAAGATGCTGATCATAAATCTCAGGAACATTTCATTAGGAATTCACACAATGATGTCCTAACTGAGGTTATTAACACTTAATCTTATATTCATTAAGATCATTAATAGTTCTAATCAAGAAATTAACAAGGATCTAGTAAAAAAAGTTATCACTAATTGTAGTACCCCGGAAAATTTATTAATTAAAAATTATGGATAAATTGAAATTTTATCAATTAATAATTCAATTAGTTAAAAAGGTACGCATCATTATTGCATGCGTATAAACCCTTATAAAAATTTCGTAAAAATAGTAATTATACTTTAATAATGTTCTCTAATGACCCATCATGAAATTTGGGCATAGAAAAAATCGTTTGGACTTAGTTTAAGAATTTATGCGACTTATTAGCATAATTAAGGAATAAGTCGGAGAAGCCATTATTTTAGGAGCCAAAGTGGATTATAAATTAAAATAAACATGTGGGTAGACTTTAAATAATATGGGATGATAGCCCATTATGATATATGGACCAATGGACAATCTTGGCCCATGAATAAATTCTCTAATAAAAGGATAATTAAAAATCTAATAAGTAAAGTAAGAACGTGAGATGTACAATTTAGCTCACACGAGTTATTGGGACAAGAGTAAGAGCTCAAATGAAGAAGATTAGAAATACTGGCATAAATAATATTGAATTGAATTAAGAATTTGAAATTACTTGAATAAATGAGATAAATTGATTTAATTGAATAAAAGGAGAATAAATAGAAATTAAATGAAATAAAAGGAATTTAATGAATAACCCATTAAGCTAAATTAATAGTGGGTTAAACAAATGGTCCAAACCAAATAGATTGGGCCCAATAGGATGAAGCCCATCTTGGGAGGAGATGTAATTAAGAGAAATTCGTATCTAATTAATTAATAAATAGAAAAGGGTCAAATTAACTATTAAAATAAGTCATATCTATCCTAAAAAGAGTCCTATACTTACCCTAAACTTTTACCCACGAAATTGGATCACTTCCCAACTCTATTAGGTGGATAAATAAGAGAAAGTGAGAGATAAAGAAGGAAATTCGGAGTTTAATGGAAGGGAGGACTCTTATAATGGCTAGGACTCCTATAGTTAGCCATATACACAAAAATCTCATCCCTAGCAACCCATTTTCGTGGCTGGAACTCTAGAGAACGAGGAGAAGGGCTGGAGACAAAGGAGCAAGGAGGAGGAGGCTAGAACAAGGAGGAGTTTTTCCATTTTCGTCACCAAATTAGGGTTTTCTTACTCCACGAAAAAGGTAGGCAATCTCTCAAGCAAAAATTGTGTAAAAATAATCCTATGTAGCCTTCATGTACCTCTTCAAAATCCCTCTAGTCTGGTTGTATTTCGCTCATCCATTTGGGCGAATTTAATTCGTGAAGCTCTGCTGTTACCATGAACCAAAATCTTATATTTTCTCTAATTCCTAACATGTACTTGCTCTCATGCCATGATAAAATTCTCGTATATACTGCATCTTATTATCTTTCAAACGCCCATGGTCTTGCTCGATTTCGATCTCCCATGAGGGAGAATTAAATCATTGAATCTCTGTCTATTGCTTGCACCCGACTCTTCAAGTTTACCTATAAACTCCGTGCATACTTGATCCCATACATGAGAAAATTCTCTAAAATACTACTTCGTGTTAGCTTTCAAACTCCCTTGGTTTCGTAATTTTTTATTATGTATTCATCTCTGATTAATTCATTGAACCCTGACTGTGCCTGTTTAGGTCGTCAGAATGTAACATGTTCAAAGCATGGTTAAATCTTGTCCAATTTCAATTTAGTCATGCATGCTGATAGATCTATGTGTCTACTTTCATTTGAAACTAGATTCGTGATTTTTGGGTCATTATACGATTTTATATTGAATTTAGAAGAGCCCTGTGTCAAATCTGATCAACCCTAGAAAAAGGGAAAAAGGGCCGGACTCTCCTGATATCGCGACGGCGCGACCCGCCGCGATATTAGCCGGGTCGCGTCCCGCTGGCACGTCGCGTTAAGAATGCGGTGGCCTATGCCGTCGCGTTTCCACCCTGGAACCGGGCCTGGGGCCGGTTCGCTTGTCGCGTCCAGCCGCCTTGTCGCGACCTGGAGTCGCGACGGGTACCCCTGTCGCGTTAACAGAAAAATAGCCAGAACCCAAAATTACTTATATACCCTTGATCTACTTGCTAATTAGCCATTGTTTAACCTTAATTAAACATTGTTATTCATAATTTGATCTGAATAAATATTAACGTGCAATAAATTGCATGAATCTAATTAATTTAAAAGTTTTGTGCACAATCCATCATGCTCTATTGATTTCATACACTTGCACACACTTAACCATCATGTTGCCATTAAACCTTAGTAAATTACTCAATAATGTATCTAGTAATTAAGTGAAATTAATTACCTAATTTCTCTATTATTTAAATGACACATGTCTTCATTTTATTCGCGTGATTTGTACACCGTTATTGCGTCCCTCTGCCTTCGAGCACTCGAGACAAGACGGACAACGTTTCGTTACACACTTTCTCTTGACTTGGACCACCTCTCCATCGGGAATACTCTCGACTGGACCAGCGACTCCTTGTCAAGGCCTCCGTGAGTCTTCTTGGCTTTGGCGCACGTCCATTGCCGACGAGCTGGTTGTACCTTTAAATCCTGTTACACTCTTAGGGATCAGTACGATCCAAACGGCCTTAGTAAGATCTCTCTTATCTTGTGATCACGCCGGACCACCTGGCCAGTGTTCTTAGCACGGCTAGTGGGCGGTGGTGACTTCTTCTACCAGACTGCCGGTACCCGACCTGGTGCTGTGCAACCGTTACTATCATGGTTTATCGTTGTTTTACGATTATACCCCTATCTCATCTACTATCCTTGTACTCTCATCTATTCACGTTCACTCTACTATCTCGTCTATTCAACTAGTACTCTCTTGAGACTCTTGAGCTATTGCGGTTCCTATTGTTTGTACTATACATGACTGTCTAGTGCCATAATATGGGTTCAGTGACCCTACTGACTCGAATGAAAAATTGTGCAGGGCACGGAGAGTGTCCGAGGGGCTCCAATCTAGTCATGAGGGCAGAGAGCCACCCGAAAATACCTGCAGGGGCTATTGACGGTGTTTTGCATTGCACCGGTTCTGACTATCTCGACATTGGCTAGACACCTAACTATTATACTATTAGTCTGAGGAGTTCAGACGTACTGTACCATTTCGGTGCTATTATTGTGCTAGCACTGACTGTTATAACAATAGTCTGAGGAGTTCAGACATACTGTACTATCGTTAAACGGCTACTATCCCAAAGTGACTATTGTTGTACTCGACTAGTGCACTGTGGTGCAACCATACACGTTATCTCTTTACATGTTATCTCTTTACACGCTATCCCTTTACATGCAATCTCGTTACACGCTATCTTGATATACAAGCTATCTCGTTACACGCCACCTTGATACAAGCTATCATATTACATGTCATTTTCATACACGCTATCTTGTTATACACTATCTTGTTACGCGCTATCTCGTTATGTTGTCATCCTAATTTTGCAATACTCTTGAGAAATGTATTATCGTTCACTTGTTATCTTGTACTATTACTCTCTTGACTATACATGCTCGTTCTCTCTAGTTAACCTGCGTTACAAGACATTAATCACTTAAAGCATACTTGTTTACACGAGATATTAAGTCCTACTGAGCGTTATCGCTCACCCTTCGTTATTTGTTATTGTGTTTTCAGGTAAGTCAAGTGACAACCTTACATACAACAACGGGATTGGACTGGAGTGATGAGCGTCCTAGAGTCATAGCGATGGAATGTCCCTAGTACCTTAGAGTTAGTTTAGATATTTGTTTAGTTATCATTTCCAAATGTAATGATGCTATTGAGCCCTATGTTTTGGCTCTGAATTAGTGGTTGTAATAGTTTAGAAGAAATATCAATAAAATGATGAGTTTTATTGTAATTATTGTTCATTAGTTGCTCTGATATTTGCGAATGTATGCGCAATTTACATTACCATACATGTTGTTCATGCCTCCCCGATTTATTCTGCTGCTAAATTGGCGGGGCATGACAGTTGGTATCAGAGACTAGGATGTCCTTATTAGGATATTTTTGGTCTTAGGATGTTCTAGGTGAACTGTCTTGACATGTGTCTAAGTCAACTACCATACCTATGTGAGGATGGAGTAGAACCATGGTTAAGATCTGAATACATTATCTATATATATATATATATATATATATATATATATATATATGTATGTATGTATCAACTAAATATTTCTTTAGCATCCTAATGCCAGGCTTATTCTTGAAGGAACTCTTAAATGGATGCCAAACATACGTCACTGCAAGACGAAATAGAGATAACTCAAGAGCTAGCTCGGGCATGTCGAAAAGCCGCCCAACTAATGGAAGGAGCCTTAAGGACGACCAAGAAGATTAGAAAAGTGACCAAAAAGAACAAGAAGGGAAGACACCAACAGGGAAACAAGACAAACACACGGAAGGAACGTAGCAAGAACTTTTACAAGCCCATCTGCCGCCATTGTAGTAAGCCGGGACATAAGGCAAAGGAGTGCTGGAGAAGAGTCGGTGCATGTTTACGTTGTGGCAGTTTGGAGCATCGGATGCAAGACTGCTCTCTCCTAAAGGAACCATCCACTAACACTGAAGATCTCAACTCCATGACCAAAGAGAACCAGCCAAACGGTATACAACTAGCTCCTATTCAAAAAGGGCGATGCGAACACTGCAATAGGATAGGCCACATATTGGAGGAATGCTGGAGGAAGCAAGGAAAGTGCTTACGATGTGGCAGCCCAGACCACAAGATTAGAGACTGTCCACAATTAAAGAATCAATGTCAGGAAGAATCAAAACAACCAGCCACACTGGAAGTCGTGGTGCAACTCCCTCCAAATCATGAAGTGGGCATCGTGGAAGGTAACCCTGAACTTATGATGATTAATACCTTTTAAGCATGGAGAGATAATTCATATTTAATCGAAGGAGACGTGGAATTTGGGGACCAAATTCTTTTTAAGTGGGGGAGGATGTAGTACCCCGGAAAATCCATTAATTAAAAATTATGGATAAATTGAAATTTTATCAATTAATAAATTCAATTAGTTAAAAAAGTACGCATCATTATTGCATACTGTGGTGGCCAAATCTGGTATCATAGCCCATTACGGCACTCTAAGGTCCCGTCAATAGGCGTGGCCCTTCTTCAAGGCGCCACGTCCTTATAAGGACGGTTTAGGGGCCTTCAAGGCATGACCCCCATGATCGGGCTTCACCAAGCCCCCCAGCGGCATGTCTCTGAACAACTCCACTTATTCGGAACGAGTCTTCGCCTGCCGAGCAGGCTGCCGGTTCCAGCGCACCGAACAGCTGTGACGGTTACCGAACAGCGGGTTCAACCTTTGTTACGGGTTACCTGCTCGGTGACCTCCGCCAAAGGCTTCCGAGCATCCCTTCACATCCTCACGGCAGTTGTAACTGCCGCAAGCCACGCACCCCACCATCAAGGGGCGCGTTAACTGCCTGGTATCCCAACGGGCATCTGAACGCGTAACTCCTCCCGTTATGCGCGCCCATCAAGGCACCTTTCCAGGCACGATCTATCAACGTTACGCACATTTGCCTCAGCACCCATGCCTATCAAAGTACAGGTACAGGACCATGCAAAGGTACACATTCTCTCTCACGCTTACACACGAAAACTCCCTGCCTTTCAAGCCTCTCACTGACTTAGGCATCGGAGGATTTTCCCCGGTCTTCACCGGGCCCCCCTGATCGTTCCTGGTTTTGCAGGATCTTCGTCCGTCACCAACGTCTTCCCTTTTTCCTTCAAGTGTAGGCCCATCAGGTTCCGACCCAAGCAAGTAAAGGCCTCCACACTTTTGGCGCCGTCTGTGGGAACGACGCAGCCATGGATCGCGGACGATCCTCTCACCAGAACATAGGGAGCAGGGCGACGAGATCTCGCCAGTCGCGTGCGAACTCTGACCGCCGGTCTACCCCTGTGGACGTCAATGTTGCCCCCACCAGCGCAAACGAGGACGTCCCTGCGCCAGCGGGCGCAGCGCCGGCAACTGCCCTGGAAATGGCTGAACTCCGGGGACAGACGTAGCAGTTGACGGGCATCTGCTTAGCTCTGCAGGTCCAGTTGGCGGGTCCACCAGCTCCGGCGGCTCCCCTGCCACGAGAGCGGCAGGCGGAGTCATCGCACCGACGATCTCGCGTCCTCCCGACGCCTTAGGATGAGCAGGCGGACTCACCGCACCGTTCGTGCCGTGCCCCGTCCGAGGAGCGGGCACCGGGGCGCCGCGGGCGTTCATCCCGTCGCTCTGTCGCCGCTCCCCGTCCGCCGCGCTCAGTTGTGGCCGCGAACTCCCATGGGTCCGCCCGAGAAGGCTCCGCCAACTCTGAACAGGAGCTCGCCAGGCGCCTGCGACGCGTGGTCGACCTGGAGCGCCGCGTGGACACGATGGTCCAACGTGCGGAGGGGAAAGCTCCGGCGGAGGATGACCTGGACTTCCGCTCCCCTTTCAGCAGGGAGATCCTGGAAGCTCGGGTCTCTCCCAAGCTCCCTCTGCCCACCATCGCCCCCTATGACGGCACCACCGATCCGGCCGACCACATCCACGGCTTTGAGTCGCACATGGTGTTCCACGGAGCATCAGATGCGGCCAAGTGTAGGGCCTTCCCTGCAACCCTAAAGGAGACTGCCAGAGCCTGGTTAGAAACCCTTCCGGCGGGCTCTATCTCCTCCTTCCGCCAATTGAAGAAGTCCTTTCGGAACAACTTCTTTGGTGGAAGGTCACAACCGCGAACGGCGGCTTCCCTCCTGGCCGTACGCCAGAAGAAGGGAGAAGCGCTCTGGGACTTTGTCAAAAGGTTCCGAACAGAGGCGCTTCGCATCTCGCGCTTGGACGTCTCTCTGGCAACCAGTGCCCTCATTCAAGGAACTCGCGATGGCTTCTTGCAGAGGACCCTCGGCGTCCAGCAGCCCGCCACCCTCGCCGAGCTACTTTCCATCGCGCAACGCCATGCGGCTTGCGAGGAGAGTCTAGCAGCGGGAAGGGCGGAGCAGGGGGAGCAGTCGGACAAGAAGAGCCTTCCGACAACGGCTCCACCGTGATCGGAAGAAAGGACGGCGCAACGGCGACTCTCCGCGCCGTCCGCGCCCCTTCACCAACTACACACCTCTTACTGTGGCACCCGAACAGATCCTGGCGGAGATCAGGGACGAAGCATACGCTCGGTGGCCACAGAGGATGCGCTCCGACCCCCGGAGGCGCAACCAAAACAAGTATTGTCGCTTTCATCGCGACCACGGCCACGACACCTTCCGAGTGCCGCCAGCTTAAGGACGAGATTGCAGACCTTATCAAGCGCGGCTACCTTGGGCGGTTCGTGCGCCGGAATGAAGATCGCCCCAGACGCTGAGAGCGGACTCCCGAGCAGCCGATCAACAATAAGCCCAACGGACAGGAGATCAATGTGATCGCGGGAGGCTTCGGCGCAGGCGGAGAAAGCACTCAAAGCCGACGCGATTACGCAAGGCGGGTGCACGTTGTGGATAGGCCTTCGACACCTCAGTCAGCTCCATATCCCACCAGTCCTGCACGCGCACCGCCTGAGGAGGCTATAACCTTCTCGGACGAAGATCTTGTAAGGGTTACTACCCCACACGCTGATGCGTTGGTCATTTCGGCCACCATCAATCATTGTAATGTGCGCCGGATTTTGGTGGATAATGGAAGTGCCCCCGATGTCTTGGCTTATGATTGCTTTGTCCTCATGGGCCTAAAAACCGATCAACTCGCCCCCGTAAACTCGCCTTTATTCGGCTTTTCGGGAGTTTCGGTGCAGCCCATGGGAAGAGTTCGCCTCCCAATCACTTTAGGGACGGCTCCAAGGGTCGTGACCAAGGTGTTCGACTTCTTGGTCATCAACAATATGTCTGGTTACAACACCATCCTCGACAGAGGCCTGATCGGGCGAATCAAAGCGGTACCTTCGTCACTCCATCAGAAGATGAAGTTTCCGACCCCGAGCGGAGTCGGCGAAGTGCTCGGGTGTCAGCGCGAGTCTCGTCGTGCTATGTCCTTTCTTTAAGGGACAAGCAACCACTCGCAGACGCGTCCCTCCAACATCCGATCAACCATCCACTAGCCGAGGAACGCCAATTGAAGATCTACTTCCTGTCCAAGTGGACGATGACCCCGAGCACATCCTCTATATTGGCGCTCTACTGGCAGAGGCCGAGCAGGTACGCTACAAGGCCTTTTTGCTAGCCAACCTTGACGTGTTCGTGTGGTCTGATGAGGAACTTCCGGGCATTCCTCCGGAAGTGTTGGTGCACCGCCTCCGTCTGGACCCCCGGGTCCCGCCAGTACAGCATAGGAGGCGACCTGTGAACTGAGAACGGCAGACCGTGATCCAGGATCATGTCGTCAAAAGCCGATCTGTTGGACTCCTACGGGAAGTCCAATATCCAAGGTGGATTTCCAATGTGGTCCTCGTGTGCAAGGCCAACGGCAAGTGGCGTGTATGCGTCGACTACAAGAATCTCAACAAAGAGACACCCAAATAATTTCCCTTTACCGCGCATCGACCAGCTGGTGGACGCTACCTCCGGTCATGAGCTTCTCAGCTTCTTGGATGCTTATTCTGGTTACCACCAAATCAGCATGCATCCTCCGGATCAAGACGCTACGACGTTTGTCACAGACCTGGGGTTGTATTGTTTCACCAGGATGCCCTTCGGTCTGAAAAATGCTGGCGCGACATACCAACGGCTGGTCAACAAGATGTTCGAATAGCAGATTGGGCGCAATATGGAGGTCTACGTCGATGACATGCTGGTCAAGACTCTTCTGAGCGCTGACAATATTTTCGACCTCCAAGAAACTTTCGCAATCCTGCGGAAGTACAATATGAAACTCAACCCCTCCAAGTGCGCGTTTGGTGTGCGTTCGGGTAAGTTCCTCGGCTTCCTTGTTTCAAATAGAGGGATAGAGGCAAACCCGGAAAAAAATCCAAGTTGTTCTAGAGATGAGCATTCCTAAGACAGTGCGCGACGTCCAACGTCTGACGGGGCGCCTCGCGGCACTGAGCCGGTTCATGTCCCGAGCAGCAGAAAGAAGTTTTAACTTCTTCAAGTTGCTCTGAGGCTCTAAAAGCGCCTCGAAGCAAGGGGGGCAGGTACGGTGGACTGAGGAGTGTGAAGCCGCCTTCACCGATCTGAAGGCGTATTTGGCAGCCCCCCTATTCTCTCAAAGTCTGTGCTCGGGGAACCTTTGTTCGTATACCTTTCGGTTACCGAACACTCCATCAACGCAGTTTTGATCAGAGAAGAAGGAGCGGCGCAGCATCCAGTGTACTAAATCAGCAGGGTCCTCCATGAAGCTGAAAGGAGGTATCCTCGAGCAGAAAAACTCACCCTCGCCTTAGTCACGGCTGCCCGGAAGCTTAGGCCCTATTTTCAGGCCCACTCCGTCACGGTTCTAACCGATCAACCGCTGAAGTCCATTCTCCAGCGGCCGAAGGCTTCCGGCAGACTCATCAAATGGGCAATAGAGATTGGCGAGTTCGACATCAGCTTCCGACCGAGGACAGCAATCAAGGCGCAAGCGTTGGCATACTTTGTTGCGGAGTGTACTCTCCCTGCCGAGCAGGATCCACCGTTGGCAGATGAGCCCCCATGGGAACTCTACGTCGACGGATCTTCTTGTGTCACTGGGAGCGGAGCTGGCCTGGTCCTCACCTCCCCGGAGGGGTTAGAGTTCCAATACGCCCTCTGGTTCCGCTTTCCGGCCTCCAACAACGTGGCCGAATATGAAGCCTTGCTGTCCGGTATTCGCATGGCTAGGCACCTCGGAGCCCTTCGGCTAAGGGTCTTCAGTGACTCCCAATTGGTCGCCAGCCAAGTGAACGGGCAGTTCGGAGCAAGGGAGCCCCGCATGGCTCAATACCTTCAGCAGGTCAAGAGCCAAACAGAGGGCCTCCTATACTTCGAGGTCATACATGTCCCACGGGAGCAGAACGTGTGGGCCGATGCACTCGCCAAGTTGGCGTCTTCAGGTGACATCGCCCCTTCTCGCTCCGTGTTCATTGAAGAGATCGCCTTGCCGAGCACCGAAGTGAATGTCGCAGCCATCGGAGCGGTCCCACCGGTTCCGAGATGGATGGACCCTCTTTTGGCCTATCTGCTTCGAGGCCAGCTCCCGCCCGAACAGGGCGAAGCTCGGAAAATCAGACTGCGCTCCCAGCACTTCACCCTCGTTGAGAGAAAACGGTACCGGCGGTCCCTCTCAAGACCCCAGCTACCTTTTTACCATTTTGATCACTGTCCATTCTGGTTGATGTGCTCATTGGCGTTGACAGTGGCTTCACACCTTCAAAACCAAATTTCTTTAATAGCTCTTTGGTGTACTTTGCTTGACAGATGTGGGTGCCTTCCTTCCCTTGCTTGATTTGTAATCCAAGGAAGTAGTTTAGCTCTCCCATCATACTCATTTCAAATTCTCCCTGCATAAGCTTTTCAAAGTACTTGCAGAGAGATTCATCAGTAGATCCAAAAATAATATCATCTACATATATTTGCACAATAAGTATATGATTGACTTTAGATTTTATAAATAATGTACTATCTACTTGACCTCTAGTGAAACCATGATCTAATAAGAAGGTACTGAGCCTCTCATACCAGGCTCTAGGTGCTTGCTTTAAACCATATAGAGCCTTATGGAGTTTAAATACATGATTTGGAAATTCGGTGTCATCAAAACCTAGAGGTTGTTCAACATACACTTCCTTTTTGATAAAACCATTTAAAAAGGCTGATTTGACATCCATTTGAAACAATTTTAAATCTAATGCAGATGCATAAGCAAGTAAAATCCTAATAGCCTCAAGTCTAGCCACAGGTGCATAGGTTTCATCGAAATCTATGCCTTCCTCTTGGGAATAGCCTTGAGCTACCAGTCTGGCCTTGTTCCTTAAGATTACTCCAGACTCATCCAGTTTATTTCTGAACACCCACTTGGTGCCAATAACTGAATGATTGGATGGTCTAGGAACAAGTGACCATACTTGGTTTCTCTTGAACTGATTTAGTTCATCTTGCATGGCTATTATCCAAGATTCATCAGTTAAAGCTTCATTGACTGTCTTAGGCTCTATTTGAGAACAAAGGCTAAATAATCACAAGGGATTACATTACCTCTTGTTCTTACCCCTACGGATGGATCACCAATAATGTTCTCAGGAGGGTGATCTTTCTGATGTCTCCATTCTTTGGAAGATTTCCCTGTTGAATTTCAGTCTGCTGCAGTTCTTCCAGAGGCGGATCTTCCTTGTCCTCAATTGAGGTATTCTTTAATTTTTCGGACAAGTCATCTGCATCATCAATGTCACTAATTTCTTCCTTTTTCAAGGAGGGGTTAGATTCATCAAAAATAACATGCACATATTGTTCAATTAATAATGAGCATTTATTGAAAACTTTATAACCTTTGGGTTTAGAAGTGTACCCCATAAAGATGCCTTCATCTAATTTGGCATCTAACTTACCAATGTCTCTTTTTCCATTGTTGTGGATGAAACAAGGACATTTAAATATTTTGAAGTGACTGATTTGGTTTCTTTCCCTTGTAAAGTTCATAAGCAGTCTTCTTCAGAATTGGCCTGCATTATCCTATTAATGATATAGCTTGCAGTGTTGATGGCTTCGGCCCAAAAATATCTTGGCAAGTCATATTCTGATAACATGGTTCTTGCCATATCCAAAAGAGTTCTGTTTTCCTCTCAGCAATTCCATTCTGTTGAGGTGTCCTTGGTGCTGAGAAGTTGTGCTCAATTCCTTGATCATTACAGAACTTTGCAAACTTTTCATTCTGAAACTCACCACCATGATCTGATCGGATAGAGATAATGGTGAACTTCTGATCTTTCTGAACTTTCTTGCTGAAGCTGACAAAATTATCAAAGGTTCATCTTTGTGCTCTAGAAAGGATACCCAAGTAAATCTTGAGTAATCATCAACTATGACAAATCCAAAATTCTTTCCTCCGAGACTGGTAGTCCTCATTGGCCCAAATAGATCCATATGAAGTAATTCTAATGGCTTTGAGGTGGTCACTACTGTCTTTGATTTGAAAGAGCTCTTGGTGTGCTTTCCTCTTGCACAAGGTCTGCAGATGCTATCCATTTTTGAGTTGACCTTTGGCAATCCTTCCACTAGATTTCTCTTTCTGAGCTTGTTAATCCATCCAAGCTGCAGTGGCCCAGTCTTCTGTGCCACAGCTCTATTGATTGATCTTTGCTGGCTGCTAATAGACATCTTGATCCTTGAGTTCCTCGAGATAGAGAACATACAAATTTCTTTCTCTATATGCTTCAAATATGACTGCTCCATCCTTTAATATACTGCACTTTGATTCTTGGAACTGAATCTGATGGCCTTTGTCACACAACTGGCTGATGCTGATGAGATTGTGCTTTAATCCTTTGACCAGCATTACATCTTCAATAACTGATTTTCCTTTGATGTTCACGGACCCACTTCCTATCACTGTGCCTTTTCCATTATCCCCATAGGTGACTGTTCCTTCTTCAGCTTGGAGCTTAACGAAAAGCTTCTGGTTGCCTGACATGTGCCTTGAGCATCCACTATCCAAATACCATTTGGATACTCTTGAATTTCCCTGAAATTTAAACATTAAGTTTTAGGTACCCAGTTCTTTTGGGTCCTGATGGGTCAGTATCATTGTTTTTACTTTTTATTATCCACTTCTTATGTCTTGTTGGGCATGTAGTTATAATATGTCCTAACTTATTGCAATGACTACAGCAGGATAACTTAGTTACTTTTTCAATATATTTGAAATCAGCTTTGTATGCTATATCTTGTTCAGGTACAAATTTCGATGTTGGATAATTTTAGGATAAATTACGGTTCTTCATTATCTGGGGGTGTATATCCTAATCCATTTTTCTTCCTACCTGATCTTCTAGCGCCTTTTAATATTAATGAGTTTTTACCATTAGTAAATTCTCTAATATGCTTGACAGTTTATCATTTTCTTTAATTAGTCTTTCTTTTCTGTTTTAAGTTCACTTAAGTCTTCCTGTTTTTCTAAGTGTGTTATTTTCTATTTTTCTCTTTTAAATCTTCATATAATAATTGATTTCTTCTTTATGTTTCTGTTATTTGCTTTTCAAGTTCTTCATTTTCTGCTTTTAGATCCGAGTTAGTGTTTTCTAAACATATTACATTTTTCTTGCTAATTTTAAGTAATTTAGATACTTCTTTATATTTATCATAGAGTTCATTAAAAGCACTTTCTAGATTGTCAGAATCTGAATCATTACAGGATCAAAAGAAGAGTCAGAAGTTACCTTTTCTTCGGTGTTGGCCATGAGAGCCAGGTTGGCTTCTTCTTCATCACTGCTTGAGCTTGACTCACTGTCTGAGTCACTGTTGTTCTCCCAAGCAGCTGCCATGCTAGCTGTTTCTTGCTTCTTATTATTCTTCTGAAATTTTTCTTCTTTTGTGATCATTCTTGGATCATTCTTCTTAAGCATTGGACAATCAGCCTTGATGTGTCCAGGCTTCTTGCATTCATAGCATATCACTTCTCCTTTCTTAGAATCCTTTACTTCTGGTTTTCTGAAGTCTTTATTTTTCTTGAAAGGTCTTCTCCCAGACTGGAACTTCTTTTCTTTGCTAGAATTCTTTGAAGTCTTCGAGACAGCATTGCTTCTTCATCATCACTGTCCTTACTGCTTTCACTGTTGTCCAGTGATTCTTCTGATATGTCTTCATTGGCCTTGAGTGCATTTGATTGCTTCTTTCTGCTGGAGGATTCTCCTAATCTCTCCATATTTATCTCATGGGCCATGAGGGATCCTATTAACTTTTCCAATGACATTAGTTTTAGATCATTGGCTTCCTCAATGGCTGTTACCTTTGGAATCCATGAGGATGGCAGAGATCTGAGGATCTTCCTGACCATATCTGATACAGCATAGATTTTTCCTAATCCAGCTAATCCATTTGTGATATCTGTGAATCTACTAAACATTTGGGTTATGGATTCACCTGACTGCATCTGGAATCTTTCATATTGAGTCACAAGAATGTCAATTCTTGTCTCCTTTACCTTATCTGTCCCTTCATAGGTAATCCTGAGCTTTTCCCACATTTTCATTGCGGATTTGCAGGCTGAAACTCTGTTGAATTCTTTCTTGCTGAGAGCACAGCACAGGATGCTCTTGGCTTTGCAGTTTAAGGAGATTTTTCTTCTGTCTTCATCTGTCCACTGAGCCTTTGCATTGGTGACTAGAAGATCGCCTTCTTCTACAATGGACCATATCATGTAATCGTGGCCTTGTAGAAAGTACTCCATTCTTGTTTTCCAATAGGTATAATCTTCTCCATCAAACAAAGGAGGTCTGTTGACTGACTGACCTTCGAAATTACCTTGGGCTGCCATGGATCTTTACTCTTCAGATCGTTGGATCTTCTTCTTTATCGAAGAGACTCGCTCTGATACCACTTGTTGCCCAGCTAGCTAGCCCAGAGGGGGGGGGTGAATGGGTTATTAAAAATTTGATCTTTGATTAATACCTGTTCACTAAAAGGATTACACAACAACTTAAACGAAGGTTAGAGTTAGAGGAAATGAGACAGCAAACACACAAAACACAACCACAAGACACAAGGATTTTTATCCTGGTTCGGAACTCCTCTCCACAGGAGACCTACGTCCAGTCCCTGAGCAATACCTCAAGATTTACTATCAAGGGTACTATCCCCCTCACGGATCCTTACACCCAGCCTCAACTGGTCTTCCTTCAACCTGAAGGAAAAACAACCACCTGGATACCACCAGGTCTTCCTTCACCCAGAAGGGAACACAACTAATAAAAAGAAGTATAAGAACAAGCTTCAGGAACTAGCTCATACAGCTACAATCTGAAGCAAACAAGCCTCGAGAGAGAAGGAATTTTAACACTGGTTTCTCTCCAAAGACTACACTGGCTCTCACAGGAATTTCTTCTTGAACACTGAGAGCTAAATATGGATTGGAATAGAGTGCTTCGCTCTAGGTTGAATCACAGAAGACTTGAAGGATTGGCGATGCTTTCTTTCAGTGTAATCTGCTTCAAAAAGTGTTTTTCTTCTGAGTCTTGAGTCTTGTATTTAAGCTTCTACTTGAAATTTGAACGTTAAAGATCCGTTGTCTCTCATCCTGGTGTACGTTAGACTGGTCTGCAAGGAAGCTTCTGATCTTCAGTCTTTTATCCTTTAGTACACGCCAGAGAAACATTTTAATATCTTGTATCTTGTGTCCAATGTTGTACAGATAGATCTTGTCAGGTATCTGCAGGCATGTCAACAATAAATAGGAGACAGCTAGGGCTGTCGTTGATCGTTAGTCACAGTTTGGAAAAGATATTGCTAGTTTTAGCAAAGCTCCTTTCTGTCAAAATAAAGATGTAGACAGAGTAGCACAACGGTGGAAGATATCGTCTGCATGTATGAGAGATACGTTCAAAGTGCATTGAATGCATAGCAGTCAAACAGATGAAATACGACTTTGACTATTCAACGTATATCAAAGAGTGTTGATATAATAATGAAATCGTTGTGAGATACAATTAGTTGTATTTCTGAAGAAATCGATATGAAACTCTTAACAAATCGTTGTACCAAGCAAATCGTTCTGATTTCTAAAGAAATTGTTTCGACAAGCAAATCGTTACGAGGTCTGAAGAAATCGTTACGAGAACTAAAGAAGTCGATACGGCTAGAAAGTCGTTGTGAGTTCTAAAGAAATCGTTACGAGAACATAAGAAATCGTTACGGCTAGAAAGCCGTTGTGAGTTCTAAAGAAATCGTTACGAGAGCTTAAGAAATCGTTACGGCTAGAAAGTCGTTGTGAGTTCTAAAGAAATTGTTACGAGAACTTAAGAAATCGTTACGGCTAGAAAGTCGTTGTGAGTTCTAAAGAAATCATTACGAGAGCTTAAGAAATCGTTACGGCTAGAAAGTCGTTGTGAGTTCTAAAGAAATCGTTACGAGAACTTAAGAAATCGTTACGGCTAGAAAGTCGTTGTGAGTTCTAAAGAAATAGTTACGAGAACTTAAGAAATCGTTACGGCTAGAAAGTCGTTGTGAGTTCTAAAGAAATCGTTACGAGAACTTAAGAAATCGTTACGGCTAGAAAGTCGTTGTGAGTTCTAAAGAAATCGTTACGAGTACTGAAGAAATCGTTACGACAGACAAGTCGTTACGCTTTCAAAAGAAATTGTTGCAATGTCTTATAGAATCTTTACAACGGTCAGGTCGTTGCGCTTTCCAAAGAAATCATTGCGATGTCATATAGAATCGTTATGAGATCTTTAAGAAATCGTTACGGTATCGATTTGTTTTGAAACATCACAACTTTTCGGTCAGAAAGGAAATCGATCATAATACTTATGAAATTGTTATGATGACTATTGAAATCGATATGAACTTATAAGGAATCGTTCTGATTATCAATAGAAGTCGTTATGAAGTATGAATGAAGTCGATGCAATGACTGGGAAAATTATGAAGTGAGAGTCTTACCTGATTGTCTTGAACTTTCTTTTACTTTTATTTCCTGTCCTCAAGGCTCAAGTAATTCATTAGTAATATTTTGTTAATCATCAAAATTAATATATAAATAAGTGAATTAATTTATCTGGAGAGAGTTTGGTCATCACCTTCCACTTGGCTTACGGCTCAGAAGCCGTTGTACCTCTGGAAGTAGCTCTCCCCACCATCCGAACAACCCACTTTGAGGAGGCAGCCAACAACCGTGCTTTTCGGGAAAACCTTGACTTGCTCGGCGAACGACAGAATGACGCCAGCATTCGACTCGTTTCCTATCAGCAAAGGCTCGCGCAGTATTACAACACGCGAGTTCGGGAAAGGCGCTTCAATGTGGGAGACCTGGTCGTGCGCCGATGCTCGGCTTCGGATCCCCGAAAAGCAAATGGCAAGCTCGCCCCTAAATCGGAAGGACCTTATCAGGTCACCCAAGTCCTAGGGAAAGGATCATACAAGCTAACTACCCCTAGTGGCGAAGCCATACCCCGGACTTGGCATGTATCTAACCTTAAGGCTTATTATCTATAAAAGCCTCTGATCGGCATCCTACTTCTCTTCTCCTGTTCCTAGGGTGCGCCTGGAATGGGTCTGAAAAATCCATACTTCAGGGTTCTTAAACTCAAGGTGGATATGTGAATCCTTCAAGTCAGATAAGTGTTAAGCATTCACCCCCGGTTAAGAACCTACCCGGTTCCAATTGACCTACGCGGTACATGCGATGCTAATAAACAACGAGCTCCGGTTCGAACAGGAACAATAGCAGAAGGGAGGAGATAGAAAAAGAGAAGCCATAGACAAATGATGGAAAGGGAAATTTTTCATTCACAGCTTTTTCTTACAAGAGGGTCTCCTGGACCTCGGTTACAAAAAGCAAATACAAGAAGGACGAGGAGCGGGGAGACTAAGGAGCCTATTCGGAAGGGCCAGCATCTTCATCCAAAGAAGGCATTTGCCCAGACTGGAATTGTGCGAAACGCACACCGTCCAAACGGGCGTCATTTGTGCAACGCTTGCACTCCCGAACAGCGGCCTCAAAGGCCTCTCAGGCACGTTCAACCCAAGACAGCCGCTCCTCGAAGTCCTTCCTGGCTCTCAAACCCACTCTGTAGTAGCGGGCCCCGTACTGCTCCAGATCTTCCTTATACTCTGATCCGGCCTTGTAGTCTGCAACAGCGCGGGCCCCCGCATCAGCTACAACCTTGGCAAGGGCATCCTTTTCGGCACGGGCCAAGGCCAAGTTCACCTCCGAAACTTGGAGGGCAGTCTTGAGGTTTTTCACCTCCTCCTCCAACGCCGCCTTGCGGGCCTTATGCTGTGCCGTAAGGCCCTGGCAAAAAGCTGTTTGTGCCTCCTGAAGGTACTTTTGGTTCTGGGCCCGAGCGGCTAGGGCCCTTAGGACACTCAGCGACTTGGAAACTTCGTCCATAAGGGCCCCGAGGTCGACGTCATCGCTCGCGCCATCGTCTTCTTGGCCCTCTGGATGGTAGCCTCCTTCAGGTATCTCCGGAGTCCGCTCGGCCGGAAGATCCAGGCACCTCGCTAGCTGGTCAAGATGGGAGGCGGTGGGGCTCGCGGGCAACTCCCTTGGCGCGTTTTCTATACAACGAAGGGCCGCCTCCAACGCCGCCACTGAGGGAGCCTCAGGAAGCTTCTTCTGCAGCACTTCCTTAAGAGGCCTCCGATCGTCGTCGGACTCTTCGACCCGAACACCGCCACCCACCTCCACTGCCTCCCCCCCAGCGCCATCAGCTACCTTGGTGGTTGCAATGACATTGGCAACCACCTCGATGGGGGGAATGGGGGGCAGGCCTGCCCCCGCGGAGATAGCAGCCTCTTCCACGCCCTCTGTTGTGGCAACGACCTCCTCAGCGGCCCCCGTCGTTACGGCCGCTTCCTCAGTGGCCCCTGCGGCAGGAACCACCTCATTGATCACTAGCATCTCACCAGTGGCGGAGGCCTCCGTCGCTCCGGTGTCCTTGTCGGCTCTGGCGTTCTTCGGGGCAAGGGTCCCCTCAACCTCTTCGGCGATGGCAGTTGTTGTGGCTACCATCCCCGGCGATTCGACGAACGGAGGGTCCTCCTCCCCCCGAGCAGAGGACTTTGCAACTCCTCTGCTCCTCCGGGTAGAAGCTGCTGCAGTGTTACTGGTGGCACCGTGCTCGGCACCACCAGTGTTGGAAGCGCCCGAAGGCGCCCTCTCTTCGGAGCGGGTGGAACCCCTCGCCTCCGCCCTGGCGGGACCTTCCGACCCGTCGCTCAGCTCGATGAGGCTTGGCTTGGCGACAGTCCTAACGGGGGCCCCAGTGTGTTGCGCGGCCGGAACTTGCGACGTCCCCGTCACTTGGCACTTCCTCCGCAGCATCGGCTGCTCGGCCTCTTCTTCCTCCTCGACGCGCTCTTCAGCGCGAGGCACGGCCCTAGTAGCTTTCCTCCTCTTCCGAGCACGGGGCTCGTCCTCCGACTCCTCCTCCTCGGTGGCTTCTACCAGTCTGGGCGTCTTTCGCCCTAGGGGAGGAGCTCGGCTGGCACCTCCGCCCTCCGTGGAAGAGGGCACGGCTTCAACCACCCTTGCATTGGTGGCTTTCTTCTTCAACCGGATTCTCCCGGGTCTCTCCTCTCGAGCCCCGGGTAACAGTCGGTGCCCCCCCGGTGTAGCTCGGCGCTACGAGCGCGGTCGTCACCGCCGTCGCCACTCTTACCGCAGAAGGCGCCCCAACCGCGGTCGCATCGTCCCCCTCGAAGACGATCCGCTGCTTGATCGGAATTTTCTCTGCGAAATCTTCGTTGGCCTCCAGCTTCCGGCCAGTAGCCAACTCCTCAGCAGCTGCAAAATCCAAGGGGTACGGGTTAGAAAAAAATCGTAGCTACAACGTCTGAGCAGTGGAAAGCAAATTACTTACTCCATGTCTTGCTGAGACCGTGCTCGACGAGGGTATATTCTGTCAGATACCCATCGCCGTTCTTCACACCTACCCGGAGCAGGCTGTTTGAAGCTTGCGCCTCGTCCTGGATCAACTTCGGCCACACTTCCTGCCGCGCCTTCTGGATGGTGGTCGGAAACCCCCACTCACCACTGTTCCGGCGTCGGACGAAGAACAATCTCCCTGACCAGCCTTTATTGTTCGAATATTTGTTGGACATTTGGATGTTCATCCGTTGTGACCGATGCTTGAGGTAGTATGTGAGCAGCGCCGAGGACCGGGAGGCCGACAACTTGAAGTGCGACCTGAAGACTCCCGATGAGCCCCGGATCTCCTTCAGCCCGCAGATCACCCCAAAGATACAGATGTATCTCCAGCTGTTAGGGGTTAAGTGGATGGGCGAGATCCCCCACCAGTTCAGCAGCGCCTTCGCCGTCTCCGGCAGCGGCAGGCGAAAACCTGCCTCCATCAGATCGACGGACAGGGTCAGGCACCCTGGCTTCATCGTAGTGGGGAGCTCCCCCTCCTTCGCGTCGATGATCTCGTACTCGTCTCCAATGCGGAACCTCTCTCTGAGGCCTTCGTAGTGGCAGAGCTTCCATCCTCTTGAAGCCGCCACAGTCACTCCGCTTGCTCTGGCAACGGCTTTCCCTCTGTCCGCCATCGCTGGAGAGTTGCAGGAAGAAGCAGAAGCAAGGGAAGACGAAGTAGAAGGCAAGAAAACTCGAATGCTCAAACGCTGGAGGGTTTTTCGAAGGCGTGGCTCCCGCCATCGCCCCCTCCCTTCCTTATAAGGAAAAGGGGGGGGGGGGCGAAATTCGAGGCGGGCCCTAAACGCCGCTTCTTCCAATTTTCAAAATCCCTCCTCGATCACACCGCTGGCGGCCGTTCGAACATGACGTGCGACACTCCTAGCTCGACACGTCTCCGTGCTCATCATGACGAGTTATTCGTTCGACGAAGCCCCCAAGTGACGGCACCGCATAGCTATCTGCATCGAACCATCGCATTAATGCAGAAATGACGCCCTCGAAGTGCCCATGTCTCCAAGCCACTCGAGGGCGTGGGGGGCAAGTGTGGTGGTCAAATCTAGTATCATAGCCCATTACAGCACTCTAAGGTCCCGTCAATAGGCGTGGCCCTTCTTTAAGGCGCCACGTCCTTATAAGGATGTTTATGGGCCTTTAAGGCATGACCCCCGTGATCGGGCTTCACCAAGCCCCCCAGCGGAATGTCTCCGAACAACTCCACTTATTCGGATCGAGTCTTCGCCTGCCGAGCAGGCTGCCGGTTCCAGCGCACCAAACAGCCGTGGCGGTTACCGAACAGCAGGTTCAACCTCTATTACGGGTTACCTGCTCGGTGACCTCCGCCAAAGGCTTCCGAGCAGCCCTTCACATCCTCACGGCAGTTGTAACTGCCGCAGGCCACGCACCCTACCATCAAGGGGCGCGTTAACTGCCGCAGGCCACGCACCCCACCATCAAGGGGCGCGTTAACTGCCTGGTATCCCAACGGGCATCTGAACGCGTAACTCCTCCCGTTATGCGCGCCCATCAAGGCACCTTTCCAGGCACGATCTATCAACATTACGCACGTTTGCCTCAGCACCCATGCCTATAAAAGTACAGGTACAGGACCATGCAAAGGTACACATTCTCTCTCACGCTTACACACGAAAACTCCCTGCCTTTCAAGCCTCTCACTGACTTAGGCATCGGAGGATTTTCCCCGGTCTTCACCGGGCCCCCCTGATCGTTCCTGGTTTTGCAGGATCTTCGTCTGTCACCAACGTCTTCCCTTTTTCCTTCAAGTGTAGGCCCATCAGGTTCCGGCCCAAGCAAGTAAAGGCCTCCACACATGCGTATAAACCCTTATAAAAATTTCGTAAAAATAGTAATTATACTTTAAATAATGTTCTCTAATGACCCATCATGAAATTTAGGCATAGAAAAAATCGTTTGGACTTAGTTTAAGAATTTATGCGACTTATTAGCATAATTAAGGAATAAGTCGGAGAATCCATTATTTTATGAGCCAAAGTGGATTATAAATTAAATAAACATGTGGGTAGACTTAAATAATATGGGATGATAGCCCATTATGATATATGGACCAATGGACAATCTTGGCCTATGAATAAATTCTCTAATAAAAGGATAATTAAAATCTAATAAGTAAGTAAGAAGTGGGATGTACAATTTAGCTCACACGAGTTATTGGACCAAGAGTAAGAGCCCAAATGAAGAAGATTAAAAATACTGGCATAAATAATATTGAATTGAATTAAGAATTTGAAATTACTTGAATAAATGAGATAAATTGATTTATTGAATAAAAGGAGAATAAATAGAAATTAAATGAAATAAAAGGAATTTAATGAATAACCCATTAAGCTAAATTAGTAGTGGGTTAAACAAATAGTCCAAACCAAATAGATTGGGCCCAATAAGATGAAGCCCATCTTGGGAGGAGGTGTAATTAAGAGAAATTCGTATCTAATTAATTAATAAATAGAAAAGGGTCAAATTAACTATTAAAACAAGTCATATCTGTAACACCCCGGCCCCCTTGGGCCCTTGGCCCCATCCTCTGGGTCGCGGCAGGGCGACTGTCGCGACGTGGTTCCGATCGCGTTGATGTCTGGTTCTGCTTGGGATTGCGACAGGGGGTATGTCGCCTTCTTGAAGGCGACATAACCACCGTCGTCTTCTGGTTTGATGGGTAGCGACATGGGGTATGTCGCCTTCTTGAAGGCGACATGGCCTATGTCGCCTTCCCATCGCGTCGCCCCAGACGCCGTCTGACAGACGTGACGGGCGTCCTTTGTGTCAGTACGGCTCTGGCGGTGTCGGGTGAACGCGACAAGATGGCTGTCGCCTTCACTTTTTCGAATTCCGAGATTTGAGCGTTGTCAGTGGGTTGCGACGGGGGGTGTGTCGCCTTCTGGTTCCCGTGGCGACATGGCGTATGTCGCCTTCTCAGCACTGCGGGCTTTAAGGCCCTGACGCCCGAGCCCCTTCCCCCTCTTTCGCGCCTCTCCTTCCCCCTCTTTCTCTCTCGCCCTCTCGAGTTTCCGGCGGTTTTGGGGTGCCTCCCCCGTGTTGAGGCGGCCGTGCTGAGGAGGGTGACGCTCCGTTCGTGCAGGGGTTGTGTTCGTGCCGTGCGGTGCGAGGAGGAGACGGCCAAACCTACGAGAAGGCCCCAACGGTGCGTTCTTCGCGTGGAGGTAGGGACACCCGACTCCTTCGCCCTAAGCATGATCCCCTCCCCGTCTATACCGTGGTTCTCGTGTGATTGGGGTTTGGGGAGTGTGAGACTCCATGCTCGTGTGAGTGAGGTTTTCCTCCGAGCGTAGAAACCATGTTCTTGGGGTGTTCGAGGGTGGTTGTGTGTTTAATGGCTTTCTAGCATGATAAGCATGCTCCCCTCCTCGCCGTGTAGTGTTTCTCTCCCGTTTCAGAGAGGTCTCGAGAAAGTGCTCCCGGAACCCCCGTCTGGCCTGAAGGCGACGTAGGCCATGTCGCTACCTGACTGGTAAGGCGACACCTTGGGTGTCGCAACCAGGGTTGCGACAGGGCCTATGTCGCATTTAGGATGCGACAGGGCCTATGTCACATTGAGAAGGCGATAGGGCCTATGTCGCCTTCTCAGTCCAGTGGCAGGTTGTGCTTCCGCCGCTTCCGTTTTCGTTTTGCTGTACCGTGGCACCTGTGCTAGTTTCCTAGTACGGTCTCACACTAGTCTTTCGCCAGGTGCTCGGCACTTGAGGGCTTGTCCCGTGCGAGATGTTGTTACCGTTACCTGGGACCCCCGACCTCGGGAGCCTGTTGAGGGAGTACTCCGGGCTACGAGTGTGCTCGAGTTGGCAGCCACCTGGCGGACTCCGGAGCTTAGGGGAAAACGGTGGTTAGGACAGTGGCGTGTGAGTCGCTTGCAGAGCTCTCGTGGGTGGTCTGGGACGCCGAGGACAGTTAGGAGTTCTACCCGACGCAGGCCAGCCAGTCCTTCTTCTCACTGCCTCGCTCTTTGCGGCCCCGGAACCGCTTAGAGAGGCCAGGCGTGGGACCGTAGTCCGGCCAAACTACGGCGGTTACTGTTGTGTTACTTGTGTCCTACCTCGCTCTGACGAGACGTGAGGGTTAGGACCTAGGTCGAGGATAAGACGTCTGTGGACGCACCTGACCGTCTAACTAGTGGTAGTGTTTCCGTAGCTAGTGTTCTTTGTCCAGACGGAGTTCCCTCCGTCTGTGTTTTACTAGCCGTGTGGTGGTCACGACGAGCAGTCGTACGGAGTTTCCGACCGAGAGTATTTTCCGTACCGTGTTAGCTTTAGCTTCGCTTCCGCACTTCCTTTTGCAGGTAGAAAGATATAAACTGTCGTCTTTCCGTTATTAATAGTTGTATACGTTCCTCTGCCTGTTGAGCCAGTAGGAGATTGTAGTCCCTACTGAGCTTCTGTTGTGAACTCATCCCTCTGTTTTCCAGGTGAGTCTTCCCAACAGCGGCAGGGCGCGCGTCGGGCGGAGGAGACGGGGCGGTAGTCTTGGTCCCCGTAGCTAGCAGTGGTTCCCCCTCTCAGTGTACGTCACCCTCGGGGTATGCCCCTAAGGGACTTGTTCTTCCCCTGCCTTACTTGTACTAGTGTACGTGCGTTGGGACTGTACTTAGAGCGGTACACAGCGGCCTCGCTCTCTTTTCTGTTTCCGCCTGTACACTTCTAGTCTAGCAGTTGACGTTTACTTCCGTTACATATCCTGTTAGACGTGGTTTATAGCCCTTTCGGGTCCCCGGATCCGTGGGCGGCGACCGCGAAAATCGGGTCATCGGCGTGGGCCGAGGGTCAGGTTCTCGGGTCGTTATAATATCTATCCTAAAAAGAGTCATATACTTACCCTAAACCTTTACCCACGAAATTGGATCACTTACCAACTCTATTAGGTGGATAAATAAGAGAAAGTGGGAGATAAAGAATGAAATTCGGAGTTTAATGGAAGGGAGGACTCTTATAATGGCTAGGACTCCTATAGTTAGCCTATACACCAAAAACTCATCCCTAGAAACCTATTTTCATGCTGGAACTCTAGAGAACAGGAGAAGGGCTGGAGACAAAGGAGCAAGGAGGAGGCTAGAACAAGGAGGAGTTTTTCCATTTTCGTCACCAAACTATGGTTTTCTTACTCCACGAAAAAGGTAGGCAATCTCTCAAGCAAAAATCGTGTAAAACTAATCCTAGGTAGCCTTCATGTACCTCTTCAAAAGCCCTCTAGTCTGGTTGTATTTCGCTCATCCATTTGGGCGAATTTAATTCGTGAATCTCTGTTGTTACCATGAACCGAAATCTTATGTTTTCTCTAATTCCCAACACGTACTTGCTCTCATGCCATGATAAAATTCTCGTATATACTTCATCTTATTATCTTTCAAACGCCCCTGGTCTTGCTTGATTTCGATCTCCCATGAGGGAGAATTAAATCTTTGAATCTCTGTCTGTTGCTTGCATCCGACTCTTCAAGTTTACCTATAAACTCCGTGCATACTTGATCCCATACCATGAGAAAATTCTCTAAAATACTACTTCGTGTTAGCTTTCAAACTCCCTTAGTTTCGTAATTTTTCATTATGTATTCATCTCTGATTAATTCATTGAACCCTGACTGTCTGTTTAGGTCGTCAAAATGTAACGTGTTCAAAGTATGGTTAAATCTTGTCCAATTTCCAATTAATCATGCATGCTGATAGGTCTATGTGTCTACTTTCATTTGAAACTAGATTCGTGATTTTTGGGTCATTATACAATTTTATATTGAATTTAGAAGAGCCCTATATCAAATCTGATCAACCCTGGAAGAAGGGAAAAAGGGCCGGACTCTCCTGATATCGCTACGGCGCGACCCGCCGCGATATCAGCCGGGTTGCGTCCCGCTGGCACGTCGCGTTAAGAATGCGGTGGCCTATGTCTTTGCGTTTCCACCCCAGAACCGGGCCTGGGGCCGGTTCGCTTGTCGCGTCCAGCCGCCTTGTCGCGACCTGGAGTCGCGACGGGTACCCATGTCCCGTTAACAGAAAAACAGTCGAACCCAAAATTACTTATATACCCTTGATCTACTTGCTAATTAGCCATTGTTTAGCCTTAATTAAACATTGTTATTCATAGTTTGATCTGAATAAATATTAATGTGCAATAAATTGCATGAATCTAATTAATTTAAAAGCTTTGTGCACAATCCATCATGCTCTATTGATTTCATACACTTGCACACACTTAACCATCATGTTGCCATTAAACCTTAGTAAATTACTTAATAATGTATCTAGTAATTAAGTGAAATTAATTACCTAATTTCTCTATTATTTAAATAACACATGTCTTCGTTTTATTCGCGTGATTTGTACACCGTTATCGCGTCCCTCTTCCTTCGAGCACTCGAGGCAAGACAGACAACGTTTCGTTACACACTTTCTCTTGACTTGGACCACCTCTCCATCGGGAATACTCTCGACTGGACCAGCGACTCCTTGTCAAGGCCTCCGTGAGTCTTCTTGGCTTTGGCGCACGTCCATTGCCGACGAGCTGGTTGTACCTTTAAATCCTGTTACACTCTTAGGGATCAGTACGATCCAAACGGCCTTAGTAAGATCTCTCTTATATTGTGATCACGCCGGACCACCTGGCCAGTGTTCTTAGCACGGCTAGTAGGCGGTGGTGACTTCTTCTACCAGACTGCCGGTACCCGACCTGGTGCTATGCAACCGTTACTATCATGGTTTATCGTTGTTTTACGATTATACCCCTATCTCATCTACTATCCTTATACTCTCATCTATTCATGTTCACTCTACTATCTCGTCTATTCAACTAGTACTCTCTTGAGACTCTTGAGCTGTTGCGGCTCCTATTGTTTGTACTATACATGACTGTCTAGCGCCATAATATGGGTCCGGTGACCCTACTGACTCGAATGCAAAATTGTGCAGGGCACGGAGAGTGTCCGAGGGGCTCTAATCTAGTCCCGGGGGCAGAGAGCCACCCGAAAATACCTGCAGGGGCTATTGACGGTGTTTTGCATTGCACCGGTTCTGACTATCTCGACATTGGCTAGACACCTGACTGTTATACTATTAGTCTGATGAGTTCAGACGTACTATACCATTTCGGTGCTATTATTGTGCTAGCACTGACTGTTATAACAATAGTCTGAGGAGTTCAGACATACTGTACTATCGTTAAACGGCTACTGTCCCAAAATGACTATTGCCGTACTCGACTAGTGCACTGTGGTGCAACCATACACGTTATCTCATTACATGTTATCTCTTTACACGCTATCTCTTACATGCAATCTCGTTACACGCTATCTTGATATACAGCTATCTCGTTACACGCCACCTTGATACAAGCTATCCTATTACATGTCATTTTTTCATACACGCTATCTTGCTACGCGCTATCTCGTTATGTTGTCATCCTAATTTTGCAATACTCTTGAGGATTGTATTATCGTTCACTTGTTATCTTGTACTATTACTCTCTTGACTATACATGATCGTTCTCTCTAGTTAACCTGCGTTACAAGACATTAATCACTTAAAGCATGCTTGTTTACACGAGATATTAAGTCCTACTGAGCGTTATCGCTCACCCTTCGTTATTTGTTATTGTATTTTCAGGTAAGTCAAGTGACGACCTTACATACAACAACGGGATTGGACTAGAGTGATGAGCGTCCTGGAGTCATAGCGATGGAATGTCCCTAGTACCTTAGAGTTAGTTTAGATATTTGTTTAGTTATCATTTCCAAATGTAATGATGCTATTGAGCCCTATGTTTTGGCTCTGAATTAGTGGTTGTAATAGTTTAGAAGAAATATCAATAAAATGATGAGTTTTATTGTAATTATTGTTCATTAGTTGCTCTGATATTTGCGAATGTATGCACAATTTACATTACCATACATGTTGTTCATGTCTCCCCGATTTATTCCGCTGCTAAATTGGCGGGGCATGACACTAATGAAGCAAACTAGGTCACGACAAGGAGCACAGAAAGGAGTTACACAAAGATTATATCAAAACTAAGGTCCTTAACTTTATTAACTGCTAAATGATGACTTAGAAAGGATTATATAGAAGGAACCTACCTGAAGGCTGCAGATGCTTCAATGACAAAGAAAGCGGACTTCACTCCGGCAAAGTTTCGACTTATAAGAGGTTGACAATCTGGCAGAATCCTAGAATAGAGAGGGATTCCAAGCAACATATCGACATAGAGAGGGATTTCACAGAATCAAATCGGCAACATGTCGGCATGAGAGATGATCCTTACTGAACAATTCGACAGCATCTCGACATGGGGTAGGATCCTTAATGAATAATCTGACAGCATTCCGGCATAGAGAGAAATTCCAAGAAATCAATCGGCAGCAATCCGACATAGAGAGGTATTACGAGAAACTGACGTGGCAGCATTTCGAGATGGGAAGGACCTTGAGTAAGTCATCTGGCAGAGCCCCAAGATAGAGTGAAGGTCCATACTAAATTCCGATAGAGTTTTGGGTTCGTACGGAGACTAACATGGCAATCCAGCAGAGATCCGAGATGATACAAAGATTGAAACGACAAACCGTCAGAACTCCGGGATGGCACAAAGAAGACGTAGACGAACAAATTGACAACATCTCCCTATGAGCTTGGACCAATGGAAATCTAACTACATGCTGAACACTCTTGGACGGGCACTCTATCTCCTCTCTCTTTTCTCTCTAAACCCTAGCATAGCCTCTCCTCGTATCTTCACTCGGATGGATGGAATGGGAGAAGAGGAGATGGGGTATTTATAGGCCAAGGAAGGGGGTGGCCAAGGAGAGAGAGTGGGTGAGAGGGTGACACTTGCCCCCGCTGGAGGTGGCACAATCCTGGCCACACTTTCCAAGGTTTGCCTGGAGTGGGAAAAATGTTCCCTTCCAGGGGGTTCCAGGAGATTCCAGGGGCATCCAAGGGATTATAGGATTTCTAGCATAATTTCGCTTAACCCCTAACCTTTTGTTATTAGTATTTTAGCCCTTGACTTTTAGAAATTGAAGATATGTCCATTCTTAACGCCCCGATTGTGTCTCTTGGGGTCTATAGATATTTCACCAGGGTCCCCAGAAAAATTAAAACCACATGAAAACCCCATATTTTTATAATTGTAGATATATCTTTCCTATTTGTATTTATATTTTCCCTCTTATTTAATTCTAGGCTTAGTGTGAACGGGGATATTTCCATATCCTTATCCTCTTTCTTTACCAATATACTTACCTTTAGTAATATCCTTTACTCTTACCATTTACCTTTAGTAGTATCATTTAACAATATCATTATTATTTATCAATAGCAGTTACCAATAATAGTATCATTTAGCGTATTTTCAATCAAGGTTTAAATAGATCTGAAAAATACCAAATATCTCCATCCACCCAAAAATTGCATTACGTTTTCTCGACCGTTTCTTACTTATTTGTCATTTTATACATTGGGATATTACAACACCAAAAGATGTGCACTAAATCTTAACTAAAAATTTTGCATATAACATCCAAAAAAGTTATGTTCAATCTTTGCGAGATAAAATTTGAAAAATTAATTAGGAGTCTACGTCAAAGAGAGTGACTTATTTTCTAATCCCTATCAGAATCACAAAAGTTGCAGCGTCATTGCTTTTTCATGTAGTTTAATTTTAGTATCTACTTTTGATTTTTTAGCATTTATGAGCCTATCCTTTTGGCCCCGATCTCTTTTTTAAATTCCTATGTAACCTTTTTTCCCTTTCGTCTTCCTCACATGAATTGTAACCCTTTTATAGTAAATGTTATTGCATGTTATAGTAAATATTATTATCAGTTACGATAAATGTTGGTCCCTTTATAATAAACATTATTATCTATTACAGTAAACGTCAAGTCTAGTTACAATAAATATTATTCTCTGTTATTGTAATCATTCCTTTTTTTTAATCAGACAACGTATATGTAGTAACCCAAATTTTTATAAAAAAATATGATAAATAGAGAACCCATTAACATAGGTAAATAATTCATGTGAAACAAATGATTTAGGGTTCGATTATAACACCAATTGGAAGGTTATTTATCTTTTATTCAGTAATCAGAACTATTATAACACCAATCGGAAGGTTACTGAATCTTTATTCAGTAATCAAAACTATTATAACACCAATCGGAAGGTTACTGAATCTTTGTTCACTAATCGGAACACTTATAACATCAATCGAAATGTTACTAAATATTTGTTCAGTAATTGGAACTATTATAACACCAATCGAAAGGTTATTGAATATTGTTCAGTAATCATAACGCTTATGACACCAATCAGAAGGTTACTGAACATTTGTTTAGTAATTGGAATGCTTATTACACTAATCAGTGGCTACTAAATCTTTGTTCAGTAATTGAAGTGCTTGTAACACCAATCGTATGGCTACTGAATCTTTGTTTAGTAATTGGTTTGATTATAATACCAATCGGAAGGTTACTAAGTCTTTGTTCAATAATTGAAACGCTTACAACACCAATCGGAAGGATATCGAACTTTTGTTCAATAATTTGTTCAATTATAACACTAATCGAAAGTTGACTTTATGTACTGGTGGAAATCGAAGTCGACCTTATGTGCTAGTGGAAGTCAACTTTATGTATTAGTGGAAGTTGACTTTATGTACTGACGAAAGTCACTTTATGTACTGGTGGAAGTATGGGTGCATAGATATGTCTCAAGTATGGTGAGTCTGTGAATATCTCTCCTTATGTACTAAAATAAATGTCTCTTCGCATGATAGAAGTCAACTTTATGTATTAGCAGAAGTATTGGTGCATAGGTATGGCTTAAGTATGGTGACTTTTGAATACCTACCCTAAGATTGGAAAACTACAACTCATTCATATAAGATCTAGGTTTGTACATACATCACATGACCCTCTTTGGCCAACCCAAAGCTTCTTCCGTCATTGCTGGCATGAGAGGAACACCCAGGAGTAAGAAGGACGATCCAAAGGCTTGGACTTGTAGAGTTCCTCTTCCTCCTCTTGCCTCTGCTTCGACATGTAAGTACTAGAGAATTAAAGACAATCAAAGATAGGTGATCTCGAACTCAACCATATCATACTATATATCATATGAAAGCCCCTTCGAATCTACTTTATTTTGGCTCCCGACCACCTTTCATTCACACTTGCCATCATGCCCTTGCGTGGACAATGGTATCTATTTAACCCCTGTGATGCCCTAAGTGAACCCTCAGCGAAGGTAAGCAAAACTCTGGCACACACTTGATAGAAAATGATTTGAGTCATCTCCTCCTCTTTTACTACTTTAATCACCATTGCTAATTTAGGCATCGAGGGCACAATCTCTGGGCCCCTTGATTCTTGATCTCCTATGTGAAAATCTGCCCTTGGCACGCCACTCTCCATTCTCACCGTCCAAGGCCATTCAACAGTCAGCGACAAGGCTCGTTCAAGACCTACATTTTAATAAATGTTTTGTCCTGCTGCCAGCCGCACGTTTTTTCCTACTCCTTCGCAAGGAAGTTGGAAATCAGAAAAAAAAAAAAAGGAACCGGTTCCAATGGTTTTTTAACTTTATTCTTTTTTATTTTATATTATATATATATATATATATATATTCTTTTGGAGAAAACTTGGAAGTATCTCCATTATACTATATCATTCTTCATGAGGATAGTGACCATGATTACCCCTGATCACAATTTGATTCCCCAAATTAGTCCAATAGTAATTGGGTAATTCATTTTTTTCCCTTCAAAGTGAACTACAAATATTGCGAAGGAAAAAGAGAAGCAGATTACGGGGCACCTGGAAGATTACACAAAATTACAACACTAAAGAGCCATCAATCAGTGAGAAAAGTATTGAAACTCCTGGAGAATTGAGGAGTTTATATATAAGAATTACAGAAGCATAATACATATTTAATTTGCCTTTTCCAATCTCTTTGTGCAGTCCTTGGGTATATGGATCTTGTGGAAGACAGGCTCCTTGGGGATCGTAATGGCTCTTTTAACCTGAGGCGACATAGTAGTAGTAGTCAAGTTGGTAGAGTTCTCACCCTGTGCTCCGCATGCTCTTTCTTTGGATCTCAGTGTTGCTGAAGAAGCACTCTCTGATTCTGTCACACTGCAGAACAGATACAGACCACATACAAATATATGTATATATACATCATACATGAAAGTTAGATTCTTCTTGAACAAATGATTTAATATAGAAAGAACTCGTGAAGTTAAACCCCACCTTTGAGGCTTGAGCATCTGTCGTGGAACTGTTAACTTGGCCTTGTTCTGTGTCTTCCGTGAGGATTTCTCCTCACAATCTTCCATAGGCTGGCATTTGAACAAGCATGTGATTAGCGAAAAGGGAATGGGTTCTCTTATACTGGTGTGTTTCGATTGCTGTAAGGTAGTGAAATCTTGTGATTTTGAGATCACCCAGTTTAGAACCAACACTGAGTTTGATCTTAATGAATGGGAAATTATCTTGTAAAATGATTGATCTGGTTTTTAGATTTCTCTCATATGATGTCCCATCCAAGGCCATCCGAACTAAAACAGATTAAAGGGTTGCAGTATTTCACATCCGCCCCGAACAAATGGAATTAGGTTTCTGCATTTGATGGTGTTTTGGTTGGTACCTTTCCCTGAGTACTAGGAACCGTTTCAGGCTCGTCTAGCCTGCCCGATTTGATGGGATCCAGCTTTGTTCGGCCCTGCAAAATTAGAAATGCCCCTTTAAGTCCCATAGAACACCAGAACTCTACGAATTTTGATAGCTTACTCATCACTTATCATCCATGTTTGGACGACCTGAAAGTGGAACTGACCTGTGTCTTGGTGACCGGGGTCTCCTTCTGAGGTTTCCCTCTCTCCAGATTTGCCTCCCTCAGAATTCCTCTTTCCTGATGATTTCAAGAAAATAAATGTTAGATATAACATTGCCTTCCATAATCTATAGCTTTAGCAGGGTGTTGTTACGCGGACTCACATCAGTTCTTAGCCTGAACGGCTTGGGATTTGTTGGTTTCAATGGCTTGTACTTTGTCCCTTGAGCATGGGGATCATGGGTAGTAGTTTTACTGGGAACTACAATTGCCTGCATCATGGGTGAAGGTTGCTTTTAGAACCAAAAACCAACACAAATATTGGCTAAGGCACCTGGTAATTATGACCCAAGAGTCCCCCTCCCAGAATCACCTTTAGAGGTTTGTTGGGGTTCTTGTTCTGGCAATTCTCTGTCCCATTATTGACGGTACCAGGATCCATGTTCCTGACATCAGTTTCTCTAGACATGTCAGTCTAATCGATCAAGAAAAAAGAGCAGAAGAAATGGAAAGTTCTCCATGGTTCTGCAAATCTAGATCAAACCTGTTGGTGTTGTAAGTCTGCACAGCATTCTCTTTATCTTCATCAAAATCAGAAGAAGAAGAAGAATTCCCCGTCATCTGCTTCTCACCCTTCTCCTCTCCCAGCCGGCCGCAAGAGCCAGAACCGCCAGGCTTTCCTTGTGGATCTTTCTCCTCATGCCTGGATGAGAATTCCAGACTTGTTTGATCCCCTAACTTTACTGAAGAAAATGGTTCTCTATCTTCACCTTCTTTCTCCCTCTTCACCTCTAAAGTGCATCTCTCACTCTCTGACCCTGTTTGGACTCTGCAAGCATCTAGATCCATGGGGTTTTCTCTAACTTTGCTCAAAGGTTTTCGTGGCTGTGCATTGGACCCCGCAACTTCAGTAGCCCTCGGGTTACTTCCCATTCTGATCTTCTTCATACCGACAGACAGCTCTTGAATCGGAGTCCGTCGAGCCGGGGTAGCGGCATGCTCATCTTTCTTTGGTGTCTGGAAAGTTAGGGCTTTCACCACTGTGTTACTCTTTGGCGCAGGTGGTCGGGCCCTGCAACTCTTTGCGCTTCGAAATGGTTCTTCACTGGGCGGGCGCAACCTGCTCCTGGGTGTGGTCATCGCCTTCTCAGTGGTCGGAGGCCTCTTCGCTGCCTTGACATGGTTCGGCGTCGATCTCAGGCTAGAGATGGGATGGACCTTCAGCTTGGACGGGATACCCATCTTCTCGGAGATGGACCCAAGGGCTCCCAATTTGGTTGCCCTACCCTTCACAGGTTTTGCAGGTGCAGAACGAGGGCACCTCGCGATCGCACTGGAAGAAAGAATTATTGAACTGCTCATTCAAAGACCGAGAACAAAACAGAAACTTTTCCTGGTTTCAAGGACACGGCACAAGGAAAGTTCGCACCTTGGAGCTTGTTGCCGCTTAAGAGCCTTCTGCAAACGAACATTGGGGCTCCTCGCCGCCATGACCTGTGGGGGAGCATTAGCCACTTGCGTTACCGAATAATTTCGTGGGGGCACCAAATAAGGGAAGGTGGAGGAGAAGTGTTCTTACTCGGAGGACGAAGCTCTTATAAAGGGCATCTGGGTCGACTTCCTCATGGTTCTCGTCGCATCCTGAACAAGAAGAAAATTCGGATCAATCGGGAAGGAATTTGTTGCCCTGGACAGGGTGCGAGGAATGTGTACTAGAGAGTAGAATTTCCAGATGAAACAGGCGACTCCCATGGACAGCTTGTGGGATAATCTGAGCCAACCTATCGAAACGCCCGGAGCTCAAGGATGCAAACTCAAATGCCACAGCGAGGGAGAGAGACAGAGAGACAGAGAGGGAGAGGTAGAAGGTGGGCTTTGGTGGTGTTTGATCGAGTTACAGGAAGCTCCCAAACATAATCCGAGGAAAGCCGGTCCAGGAGCTGAACCATCACAGTTTTATAACGAAATAAAGACAAATGGGTGAAAGAACCAGAAGACTACGAAGGAGATCATATCTTCGAAGATGAACAAACATGGAAAGAGGACCACAAAGAACAATCAGGAAGCAAATCCGGAAGATTTCTTACGATCCAAGCGATCATCAAACAGAAGAAAAGAGGGCAAATCCGGGAGATATCTTGAGAGATTGAGAGAGAGAAGGGAGAGAAAGGGAACAGCGTGCTCACCGATGCGGGCGCAGAACCAGGAACGATCGTCGGGGCGAGAGTGGTCGGGGACGGTGAAGTCGACGAACTTGGGGGCCTCCATGTCCTCGTAGAACTGGTCGTCGTCGCTCCTCGCCGCCGCGGACGACGACCCCTTCCTGAGGACTGCTCCTAGCGCGTCCATATCCTCCAGATCAGATCCCTCCGCAATTGCTACTGTCTCTTCCTCCCCCGCGGACGACCCGACCCCCTCCTGTGGCTTCTCTTCTTTGCGGAGACGCGTCGATGGAGGAAGACAAGGGGAAAGAAGAGAGCCGTTGCAAGTTCAAACGACATAGCCGTTGGACGGGGGGCCGCTTTTGGGAAAATAATATTCGCAGGGAAAACGGATAATAAACTCCGACAGCTCAAAACGGTCAACCGTGACCGGAAACTGCGAGGCGGACTCGGAGCCTTGGAGATAGGTACTTATATTTTACGTATTCACCCCTCTTCTGATGGCCGAAATTGTTGATATACCCCTCTCAGGAGCTATTTATATGTACCTAGTTTTAGGTCTGTTTGACGTACAGCACGGAAGATCACTTTTTAATAGGACTTGCTCACGATTAATTTCATATTAAAAATAAATTAAGTTGGCTGATTAGGTGCTATTTATTTTGATTTTAAGATGAAAAAATATGTTGCTATCTCGTGACATTAATTTAGGTTAATTAGGAGGCCCTCACTTTTCTTTAACTTCCAAGATATTTCGAGCAATATTTGTTGCACATTTATGATGCGACTTGTTCAACCACTGTATAATTGATTTATATTGGTTATAATGAGGGCCTCCAATCTTCATTGTACAAGAAAATGAAGTAAACTAAAGTGATATTGACAGCAAATTATGATTAGATGAACAAGTTCTAGGCACGGCTGTACCGGACCGTGTCAGGGCCACCGCGAGTCCTAACACGGTCGGCACACCTCCGAAGTCCCCCACCCCCCATTTCCCCTCCTCCCTCATCTCCGACGACACCCCCCCCCCCACGCATGTTTCCCCCACCTTCGACACCCCTCACCCCCGTTTCCCCCTCCTCCCCCACCTTCGACGACTCTCCACGCCCGTTTCCCCCTCCTCTAGTACCCCTCTCCCTTGCTTCCCCTCCCCCCCTCAGTCGGTACCCCACCCCCCATTTCCCCTCCTCATCCACCTTCGGCACCCCCCTCCGCTGCTTTCCCCTCTCCACCCACATCCAGCACCCCACCCATGTTTCCTACTTCCCTCCTCCACCTTCGGCACCCCCTCTCTTGCTTCCCTCCCCCACTTCAGGCATTTCTCCCTCCCTCTTGCAAGTGAGGCATGTGCGTGCTAACGCGCTACGAATCACATCGTACCATGCTCGACAAAACTCGACACAATTGAATCCAACGAGTCGACCGACTGTGGTTTTAAGAAGGAAGGTCTGTGGCCTCACCGATGAGGATGGTTGTAAGTGACGAAGAAAGACACTACAAGCATATATAAATGAAGAAGTACGTTAAGGTCGAATAATTAATTAAACCTTTAAATGTGGTCAATTATAACGAGAAGTTTGACCAGCACTTTTGGTAATTGATGCCAAATTAAGATAATTATTCACAACTGTATATATATGATCTCAACAGGAGTAGACAAGATATACCACGACGCCAATATAATAGCTGGCCTAGAAAACTACACCCAAGGCTCGTTAAATGAGGCCTATCAAGTTTCAAAACTCGCATAAATTGGTGGGGGTCATGGGCTTCATGAAACTAACCATTTTGAAATTAATCAACAAGATTAATTTTAAATTTAACCTTGTGACATGCATAAAAATAATGTAGCATATCGCTTTTAAAACTATCAATTTTAAAATTAATCAGACGAATATTTTATTTTAAAATATGTGATTATAGAAAAATTTTCATATATCAAAATGGCCTATATTAAAAAAAAAAAACAATTTTATTCCACGCAAAGTAATTAGTTAAGATAGGTTCACACTACAAGAAAAATCAGAAATAGAGACCGAAATATTCTTGTCCTGTGGATTTCTGTTGGAGTTCCATGGTTTCATCATATTTTTGTCCTGTGGAGGAGGCAGAAAGATCTAAAATTCAAAGATCTTTGGATGCAAACAGATTTTGATAGGGTGATTGCAGTGTCTCTATGGTTGCTTGTTTAACTAGTGGATCTTCAACAATTATATATGCAAACGAAGAATCCATACTTCCATATCCACACAAGGTATTAAAACATCAATATACAGTTGGGAGAGGATCGGAGAAACTGAAGAATGGGATGGATTTGGAAGTCTTTATCCAAGCCATATGTGGTGAGAGTCACACACATAGACACAGAAGGCAAGTAACTGTTCACAAAGTGAACAAGTTCAGGATGGATTTTCTTTTAGGCTGAAGAAAGTGATGAAGGAAGAATGAAACCTCCACAGCCTGTTTTTTTACTATCCTTCCCTTGATTCACTTCCACCTATTTTTAGCAAGTGAATTAGGCAATTAAAATCAATCTGTTTCTCACTAGTCACTCCCTCTATCAGAAAAGGAGTTGTCAGTTCCAAAATGACAATAAGGCAAGTTCCATTTATATAGACAGAAGAGACCAAAAAGTGGGATGGAGTTAGAATTAAACAACATGCAATAAGCCTCCAACTGGGCCACTGTCCCACATACCCACATAATAAGACTGTCTGACATTTTGAGAAAACTAGCAAGACATGAAACCACGATATGCTAATCCCAAATAGGAAATTCAAGAAAGTGCTACTTTCACATTAATTCAATAAACTGGTTAACTTCTCTGCAAAATTAAACAGACAAGATGCTAAAAAATGCAGGAATGAGAAAGGAAAGATCAAGAAAAAAATGTGTGTTGCTAATCTTTCTAGAAGTACCAGAAGCAATCTACGAATTTTCTAATTATGTTCTAGAAAATTACAGCCCATGTCTATAAAATATCATCAGCTGCACATCCAAATCCAACCATAATCTGAGCATCGAAAGACATAAAGAAATGCCAAAAATGAATTTGTCCAGCAACACTTTTTAATGGACAACAAACACTAGTAAATTGAAACAGGTGTACTGCATTTCAAAAGAGATAAGCCATTGAATCCTTACATTAAACCAAGAAAAAGAAAACATTTCACTTTAGAAATGTTGGAGATGCTAGATGCAGACATAGTACCTATCATAATCCCGACTTCTGTGATGATCGTCATTAAACCTACTGTCTCTTCCCTGTTCTTTTCTATCAGGTCTATCCCTGTGTTCCCTATGCTCAGATTAACAAAGGCAGAATGGAGCAGGCAATGTTTTTAAAAAGGACTAGGCGGTCTGCGTAGGACAACCCCCCTCATTGACTAGTCAGACTGACTAGGCAGTGAGCTGGGCACCTCAATTCGAGTCAGTTGTTTTAGATTTTTTTTTTTAATTTCTTATGCATGCCTCCTGCTAATTCATAATGTTAAGTATGCACATCTAATATCTAAAAATACATAAGCATCATGAAAATAATCTGACTGAATTAAAAGCCTTGATTTAAGACCACCCCCCCCCCCCCCCCCCACCATGCACACATTCACACTTGGAGACTTGTAACTGTTAAGCCCATTTCTCTTGGAGACTTGTAACTTTGCATTGGTGCATCCACCTCATGCCCCTCATAAAGATTCCCTCTTTTTACCCTGGTTTTGGTCTAAACTGTCTAATGGACCCACTAAAGAGTTGATGAACTCTTTTGGACTGACAGAGATTATGGTTCACGGTTTGATACGTCTAAATTATATTTGGATTGGGGGGGTTTTGCAGTGTCAGATAGTATCAGATTGGGGGGGTTTTGCCTATGGACATGAACATTAAATCCAACTACTTTTCATTAGTTTCATTTCTAACATGCTAAGAATATCTATTCAAATGTCTTTATCTTCAGCTCAAGAAGGAGGGTAGAAGGAATGAATATGAGATGCATAAATTATTGGCATTGAATCAGCGGCAAAAAATGGTTTGTTGCTATTGTAATTGTCTGAATATATGCAACTACTTGCCTTGCACTAACAGTTGATTTATTTAAGGTCTTACAACGAAGACTGAGGAGGCTTCATTGGCTACTAAAAGACTAAGGAACTTCTAGAAGCCAAGAAGGCTTACTCTCGTGATAATTCTGGTATAAGCATCACTCTAACATTATGCAAGATTTCTTTTCTTTGTGTATGCTTTGTCATCCACTTGATCTACCTTAAATCATTTAGGTAGGGGGAATGCAAATGGTCCAGGAATGCAGGTAAGTAGTAGAGCCTGCAGTATGTGAGGCTAAGTTTCCTATTGTCTAATAGAATTCTGACATTTCTTTCTTTTCATTTTTACAGGCCCTGATGAAAACGATTGAACATGAACTAGAAGTTATTTTAAGAGTTCATGAAGTTCGATCCAAATATGAGCGCCATTGGAAGCGTAAGAATCTGAAGTGATGTTGTTTCATTTGGTATTTGCCACCATAAGGAAAAATCCTATTTTCATGTGTGCTTGATTTTTGCTCTCTGAATCTATATATTTGTTGATGATTGCCCAGGAAAATGCTCCTTACTTCCCGGATTCTTGCCTCTCCCTTCTCTTTTGATGAATTCTTCATGCATTATAGTTCTTTTGTTGCTATCACTACTTGTCTTGGTATTAATCTATTTACATTATGCTAGATCTACCTTAATGATTTAATTAATTGCTAGTGGTCAAAACATTTGTTTCATCTATCTACATGATGCCATTGGGAAATATTCTGAAAAAGTTTTGTAACCAGAAACCAAACAGATTACCATTGACGCCAGTTGTTTCTAACATCCCACGTGAAGTTTGTTCTCAAAACTCATGGCCTATTGCATACCCCTGGGATTTTCCTTTCTATAAAATTGATTTCAGTAGTCATAAATTGTTGCTGTATGTTTAGTTCTATGAACTTTATTTGCATGTGGCATGAAGTTTGAATCTCGCATGCCCCCATATCCACCATTCTGGCCACATATTTTTATGCATCCTCCCTTCCACATATCTCCTGAAGAATGGTGATAATTAATTTCAAATTTGTTCAATTATTGATCATCAAGTATTATTCACAGCTAGATGGATTGGTAATGATGAGTAGATTAAGCTTCGGATACATACACATGAATGGCTACCCCATTCCACAGCATAACATTATGATAGACTCTTTCAAATTATTATTTACAGTTTCTATTATAAAGCACTCACTAATGGCTAAAGACCATCCACAAAGAAAAAGCCTCTCAGTAGAATTAGACAGCAAACATACAAAAATAAACATAATTCATAGAGTAGAATTAGAGGCTTACACTAATTCTGTTTTAAGCAGAATATTCTAAATCCTGCGTGGGTCATGAATGAGGTTTCTTGCAAAAATCTGTCATCTGGGATCTCCATCATCTTGAACGTAGTCAAGGCAAGCATTTAGAAACTTGAAGGTTATGTTCAGTAACAGGGTATAGTAGAGTTGGTATAATACAAAGATTTGAGTTATGTGGTGTACTCTTGGACTGTTTATTTTTCTATTTTGGTGACTAAGATAAGTAGGGAATATGTGTTCTGTTGTGTGTTGGTGGGGGCTGTTCTATTTTCTGTTTTGAGGAAGAGGTATCTCTTTTATCCTCTTGATTGTACTTCATCTATTTATTTCCAATTGATCTTATGAAAATAAGAGTTCATATGCACTTACGTTTATCAAACTTCATATCAGAGAGTTCATTCCTATGAGAATAAAGAGTAAGTTTACTTTTTATTCTCCCTAATGTCAAATTGGAGCGACAACTATGTTTCTGCACATAATATTGACTCCACGTCTATTTCTCTATAGTCTGTGTGAACATATATCTTAAGATTCTCATGTCTCAACACTCACTTCTATATAACTCTCACATGGTCAGACTCAGGGATGGATGATTAAGGAGGACGCATGCAGCAAAGAAACCCCAATCTGATCCCCTTCAATAGCAGAAAGAAAAGAAAAAAAAAACACAAATTAACTCCCATCAAACCAAGCAATTCCACAAACGAAATTCTGAATTCAGGAAACTCTCACAGTCTAAACAAATCACAGTAGCTCCAATGAAGAAAAGGACCATGGATCTTCTAAACATAGAATAAATGGAAGAATTACATCGGATCCTCCTCAACAGCCAACCATTCACAGTTCTCACAACTTTTGGAAAGGAAAAATATAGAGGAAATAAAATGGTAGAAATCCTAAAAATCTCAACAATCTCACTGGTGAAGCCCCTTGGAGTTCTGATCTCTCGAAGAACAAGAAAGAAATAAAACTAGAAATCTTAAAATTTGCCAACCAATGACTGGCCTGAGCTGTGGAAGAAAGAAATTACAGAAAATAAATGGCAAAAAATAATCTAAAAATTGAACTCCAAGCTCTGCTGAAAGAAAAATTTACAGGAGAAAGAAATGGCAAGAAATCCTAAAATCCGAACTCTCGAACTGGCTAATCTCTTCTACAATACTAGAAGAATAGAAAATGCAGGAAGAAAAAATTAAACTAAAAATTGCCTAAAAATCGAACAGAGAGAGACAGAGAAAGAGAGGAGAGAGAGATCAGACCCCCCCCCCCCAGAACGACTGCAATCCCCCCCCCCTCCCTGCACAGCCCCCCCAACCCCCCACCCCCCCCCCCCCCCACACACAGAGAGAGAGAGAGAGAGAAGAAAGAGAGAGAGAGAGACCCCCCCCCATCTCGACTCGATCCCCTCCCCTCCGTGGCCTACGCAGCCCCCCCACCCCACCTATCCTGCAAAACCCCCCCTACCTGCGAGCCCCCCCCTCTGCGCAAACCCCCCCCCCCCCCCCCCCCCCCGCATGCGAGCAGCACCCCCCCTCCTTTGCCTCCCTCCCCCTCCCCACAACCGGCATCTCTCACCCCACACACATAGACATAGGCAAAGAGAGGCCACAGAGATAGTTAGAGAGAGAGAGATCAGACCCCCCCCCATCTCGATTGCATGCCCCCCTTCCCTGCCCACAGCCCCCCCCCCCCCCCCCCAACCCCCCCTGCCTACAGCCCCCCAACCCCCACACACACCAGAGGAGAGAGAGGGAGAGAGAGAGAGAGACCCCCATCTCGACTGCGATCCCCCCCTCCGTGGCCTACGCAGCCCCCCCAACCCCACCTATCTGCGCAAACCCCCCCTACCTGCGAACCCCCTCCTTGCGCAACCCCCCCCCCCCCGCATGCGAGCCCCCCTCCTTGGCCTCCCTCCCCCCCTCCCACAACCGCATCTCTCATCCCCACACACATAGACATAGGCAGAGAGGCCACAGAGACAGTCAGAGAGAGAGAGAGAGAGAGAAAGAACTTACCGATCTACCGGCGGCGGTGGTGGTACAGGCGAGGGCGACGGGGGGCTGGGCCGCGGGAGCAACGGCGGCGGCGACCGGTCCGGGTGAATCGCGGCGGCCCGCGCCGCCGCGTTCTTGACGCGACGCCATAGGCCGGCGCGACCCCACTGTTATCGCTGCGGGTCGCGCCGTCGCGATAACAGGTGAGATTGCCCTTTTTCCCAGGGCGAGCTCTCTGTGATACATGGATGTTCTAAATTACATATAAAATAGAACGGTGATCCAAAAAGTACGAAACTAGTTTTAAACGAAAGTGACATGTACATCTATCAACATGCACGATTAATTTGAAAATAGACAAGGTTTAGACATGCATTGATCAGGTTACTTTTTGGTGACCTAAACAGGCGCAGTCAGAGTTCAACGAATTAATTAGAGATGTACACTTGATGAAAAATTATGAAACTAGCGGCGTTTGAAAGCTAACACGATGTAGTATTTTAGAGAATTTTTTCATGGCATGATATCAAATATGCACGATGTTTAAAGGTCACATGAAGAGTCGGGTATAGGAAATAGACAGAGATTCAAAGATTTAATTCTCCCTCATGGGAGATCAAAATCGAGCGAGACCAGGGGCGTTTGAAAGCTAGTGTGATGTAGTATAATTGAGAATTTTATCATGGCATGTGAACAAGTACATAACGGGAATTAGAGAAAATATGAGATCTCAGTTCATGAGAACAGCAGGATTTCACGAATTAAATTCGCCCAAATGAATGAACGTAATACAACGAAACCATAGGGCTTTTGAAGAGGTACATAAAGGCTACCTAGCGTATTGTTTCACGATTTTAGCTTGAGAGATTGCCTACCTTTTGTCGAGTCCAAGAAAACCCTAGGTTGAAGACGAAAAACGAGAAAACCTTCTTGCTCCAAGCCTTCTCCTCCTTGCTCTCTTGGTCTCCTTGCTCCTTGGTCTCCAACTCTTTCTCCTCCTTAGGGTTCCTAGGGTTCCACGAAAATGGAGAGATAGGGAGGAGATTTGAAGTGTTTAAGCTTCCTATAGAGTCCATACAACCCCAAACTCTTCTCTCCTCCTTTAATTACGAAAATTCCACATTTATCTCTCTATTTTCTCTCATTTATCCATCTAATGGGTAGGGGAGAGTTTAATTTCGTGGTTAATGAGTTAGGATGGGTTTAGGACTCTTTATTTAGATATATAAGGGTTATTTAACATTTATCTTAACCCTTTACTATTTATTACTATTTATTTAATTATTTAGATACGAATTTCATTAATTTAATTCTCATTCCAACATGGGCTATCCCTATTTGGGCTCATTCCATTGGGTTTGGGTTATTAGAGTAACCCATTACTAATTTAATTTAATGGGGATTGCTTTAATTCCCATTTATACAATGCATTCTCCCTTTATTCCACTTAAATCAATTTATTTCATTTATTTAAATAAAAATTTATTTTATTTGGATTTTAAAAATCCAGGGTGCTACATCCTCCCCCTCTTAAAAAGAATTTGGTCCCCAAATTCATATAATCGTAAGAGGAAGTATGACTTACTGAATAATTCCGGATAATTCCGGCGCATTGTAGCTTCAGGCTCCCACGTGGCCTCTTCAACTTCGTGATTTCTCCATAATATCTTCACCACGGGTATGGCTCGATTCCGAAGCTGTTGCATCTTCTTGTCCAGAATCTTCACTGGCCTTTCTTCATAGGTCATATCTTTGTTCAGAGTGATATCATCATAGCTAATTACGTGAGATGGATCATACACGTATTTCCTTAGCATTGACACATGGAATACATTGTGTACTGTAGAGAACTGGGGAGGTAGTGCTAGTCGGTACGCCACCTCGCCAACTCTATCTAATACCTCAAATGGACCTATGAATCTTGGTCTTAGCTTGCCTTTCATCCCAAACCGTTGAAATCCTCGGGTCGGGGATACTTTGAGCATCACATGGTCTCCAGTCTGAAATTCTAAGTCCCTTCTTCTTTTATCAGCATAGCTCTTCTGCCTGGACTGAGCTACCTTAATTCTGTCTCTGATAATTTGTATGTCTCTGCTAGTATTTTGTACCATGTCTGGTCCCAGCCATTGCTGCTCACCTACTTCATTCCAGCACACTGGCGATCTACAGCTTCTGCCATACAGAGCTTCAAATGGTGCCATCTTAATGCTGGCCTGATAACTGTTGTTGTAGGCGAATTCTATTAGTGATAGTTGTTCATTCCAATAACCTTCAAATCTATAGTGCAGGCACGTAGCATGTCCTCCACTATCTGGTTGGTCCTTTCTGTCTGTCCATCCGTCTGTGGGTGGAAAGCAGTACTAAATTGAGTTTAGTGCCTAAGCAGTTTGGAGTCCCTTCCAGAATCTAGAAGTGAACCTAGGGTCACGATCTGAGACAATGGATACTGGAACTCCATGTAGTCTGACTATCTCTTTTACATATAACGTTGCAAGCACATCAACACTCCAAGTGCTTTTAACTGCTAGAAAATGTGCGGACTTGGTCAATCGGTCCACTATGACCCAGATAGCATCAAGTCCACCACGAGTTCGGGGTAAACCCATGATGAAATCCATACCGATGCTTTCCCACTTCCATTCAGGTATATCCAGGGGCCTAAGTACACCCGCAGGACGACGGTGTTTTGCTTTTACCTGTTGACAAGTGAGGCAGTGCGCAGCATGCTCAGCCACCTCACGCTTCATGTTTGGCCACCAAAATGACCTTTTCATGTCTTGGTACATCTTGGTTGCACCTGGATGTATTGTGTACTTGGTCTTGTGGGCTTCGTCCATCAGTTTCCTTTTCAGTTCTTCATTGTTAGGCACACATGTCCTGGCTTGGAATAATATTCTTCCATCTTCAGCGATGGAGAAGTCTAGTTTGTCAGCTATGGTCTCCCTTACTCTGATCAGAAACGGATCATTAGCCTGTTGCTCTCTGATCTCGACAAAGATGTCGGGTTGAGCTTTAAGATTAGCCACTAACATCTTATCACTTCTCTTTTCATATTCAGATCTAGACTGGCGAATTGCTCTAACAATTGCATCTCGCCCATGACTAGACAAGATATCGAAGCTACTGGCTTTCTGCTAAATGCATCAGCTACTGCATTACCTTTGCCTGGGTGATATTGAATGTTGAAATCAAAATCCTTCAAGTACTCCAGCCATCTCCGTTGTCGCATATTGAGCTCCTTTTGAGAAAATAAGTACTTCAAACTCTTATGGTCGGAGTAGACAATAAATTGCTCTCCATACAGGTAATGCCTCCAAATCTTAAGTGCAAATACCACAGCAGCTAGCTCTAAGTCATGGACAGGATAGTTAACCTCATGTTGCTTCAATTGCCTTGATGAATAGGCTATCACTTTCTCATTCTGCATTAATACGCAGCCTAGACCGATTCCAGATGCATCAGTGTAGACTGAGAATCCCGCGCCTTCTACTGGTAATGCGAGGACAGGTGCAGATGTCAACAATTGCTTGAGTGTCTGAAAGCTCTTCTCGCACTCCTTGCTCCAGACATATGGGTTTTCCTTCCGCGTAAGACGCGTAAGAGGTACAGCTATCTTGGAGAAGTCTTTATGAACCGTCTGTAATATCCAGCCAGTCCAAGAAAGCTTCTGATCTCGGTGACATTGGTCGGCCTTTCCCAGTTCAGCACAGCTTCTACCTTGGAAGGGTCGACCGCGATACCATCCTTGGAAATGACATGGCCTAGGAACGACACCTCCTCGAGCCAGAATTCACACTTGCTCAATTTGGCGTAGAGTTGATTGTCTCGCAAGATTTGCAGAGCGATCCTCAGATGCTCCTCGTGCTCTTCTTTGGTCTTGGAGTATATGAGAATATCATCAATGAATACCACGACGAACTTGTCGAGGTAGGGCCGGTAGATGCTGTTCATTAATTGCATAAAAGCTGCAGGAGCATTGGTTAGTCCAAAAGGCATGACTACAAATTCATAATGACCGTACCTGCTCCTGAAAGCTGTCTTGTAAATATCTGCATCTTGAATCCTCATCTGATGATATCCTGATCTAAGGTCAATCTTAGAAAAATATTTAGCTCCTGATATCTGATCAAATAGTTCATCGACACGCAGCAGAGGGTACTTGTTCTTGATAGTGAGATTGTTCAACTGCCTGTAATCGATGCATAACCTCATAGATCCGTCCTTCTTCTTGACGAACAACACAGGTGCTCCCCAAGGAGAAGTACTTGGCCTAATAAAACCCTTTTCTAGAAGTTCCATCAATTGCTCTTTCAACTCTTTCAATTCAGCAGGGGACATCCTGTAGGGTTGGCGTGAAACCGGTGCAGCTCCAGGTACAAGATCAATTGAGAAATTTACATCTCTCTCGGGTGGAATGCCTGGCAGCTCATCAGGAAACACGTCTGGATATTCTTGCACTATGTGGATGTCTGATATCTTAGTTGCTTTCTTCTCAACTACAATTGCGGCGAGAAATGCCACACAACCCTTTCTTATCATGTTCTGTGCCTTTATAGCAGAGACGAGAGACAAGTGCCTCTTGTGTCTACGTCCTGTGAAGATCAACTTAGGGAATTCACTAAAAGAAATTTTCCCTCTTCTACAATCCACGATAGTCCCATACGTGTGTTGAACCACTCCTATATTTTACCCTTTTATTTTGGTGATAACAAAATTTATGTTTAATTAATTATTATTAAAAATATTTAATATCATGTTTTTCTTAATAAATATAAATTTATGTGATTAATTGAATATTAAATATATTTAATACCATGATTTTTCTAATTATAAATTAAATATCATGATTTTCTAATAAATATAAATTTATGTGATTAATTGAATATTAAATATATTTAATACCATGATTTTTCTAATTATAAATTAAATATCATGATTTTCTAATAAATATAAATTTATGTGATTAATTGAATATTAAATATATTTTTATAATAATAAATTAAATATCATGATTTTCTAATAAATATAATTTTATGACATTATTCTGTAATGATTTGCACTAAACACATAAATCGATGTCCATTCAATATATATCGATTTCAGTTCAAAGTGCCACATCGATTTGCTCTCATAACGATTCCTTTGTACTCACACAGACTCCTTTGTAACTCATAAGGATTCCTTTGTAAACTCTCATAAGGATTCGCTCTCATAACGATTCCTTTGTAAACTCTCATAAGGATTCACTCTCATAACGATTCCTTTGTAAACTCTCATAAGGATTCGCTCTCATAACGATTCCTTTGTAACTCTCATAAGGATTCGCTCTCATAACGATTCCTTTGTAAACTCTCATAAGGATTCGCTCTCATAACGATTCCTTTGTAAACTCTCATAAGGATTCACTCTCATAACGATTCCTTTGTAACTCTCATAAGGATTCGCTCTCATAACGATTCCTTTGTAACTCTCATAAGGATTCACTCTCATAACGATTCCTTTGTAACTCTCATAAGGATTCGCTCTCATAAGGATTCCTTTGTAACTCACACAGATTTCTCACATGGATTCCTTTGTAACTCTCACATGGATTCCTTTGTAACTCTCATAAGGATTCCTTTGTAACTCTCATAAGGATTCCTTTGTAACTCTCACATGGATTCCTTTGTAACTCTCATAAGGATTCATTTGTAACTCTCATAAGGATTCCTTTGTAACTCTCACATGGATTCCTTTGTAACTCTCATAAGGATTCCTTTGTAACTCTCACATGGACTCCTTTGTAACTCTCACATGGATTCCTTTGTAACTCTCACATCGATTCCTTTGTAAAATATGGATTTCACTTAAACATAGATTTATTTTATATTTCAAAATATTTTTTGGCATCTAGTGAAAAAGTCAAATATTCTTGATTTGCGTAATCCTCTATCTTTCTGACAAGAGATCTTTTGCTTATCTCTCTAAATCTTTTCTTTCCTGCCAACAAAAAGGGGATTACTTACCACTTCTGGGTGGCATCAGGAAACATAAAGGTATGAGCCTTTTTGACAGAAACACTCTTTTATCTAAACACTTTTTTCTATGCTTGCAGACCTCGTAGACCACAAATTATCAGAAGAAGAGAAGATGAGCAACGGCTAGAACTCCAACGGATCTCCTCAACGGATTTATTCAAAGCTGCTCATATAAAAGATGAAGCATGGCTGAAGAATATTATGAGCTTTTCCTGAAGATCTTTTGAATGAGTGTACAACCAGTGAGGAACCTGAACTCCAAATACACTCAAAGAAAAAGAGAGAAAGAGCCTGAGCCCAAGAAGAAGTGTTCAAGCATCTGAAGCACTGAAGCATTCAAGCTCCTTCTCCTCTCTTCTCTCTCTCTCTCTGTGCATCTTGTAATCTGGGGGAGAGAGTCTTTTGCTGAGAGTTCTTTTAGTTGGTTTTATTTGTTCCAACTCTCAGCTTTGTTCTTTCTTTTCTAAGAAAGACTTCTGTCCAGCTGTAGGACTGTATACAGTGTGTAACCTAGCTGGGGGTTTAAGTCTAGCAGAACCGCACTGGGGTTTGTACCAGGAGGTTGGCTTCTTTACCTGTAAGAGAAGTGGGCTGCCTTCTTGCCCGGGAAAGAGAAGAAGACCAGCTGGGGTGCTGGGTGTTGTAGTGTCCTTAAGGGGGACTGTACCCTTGGTTAGTGAAATCCCAAGAGGTTGCTTGGGGACTGGACGTAGGACTTCCATGTGGGAAGGGCCGAACCAGGATAAATTCCTTGTGTCCTTTGTGTGATTGTTCATTTGCTTCCGCACTGCTACTCTTTATCACACCAAACTAACCAAACCTTCAAGTGTTAATTTCTGTGTTTAAGTTTCTATTTCAGATTTCAGAAAAACCTATTCACCCCCCCCTCTAGGTTAGCTTGCTGTCGTACCAAAAGGGCCAACAAGTGGTATCAGAGCGGGTCTCTGATCATTCGAAGATCCAACGATCTTAGAGTAAAGATCCATGGCAGCTCAAGGATATGCTGAAGGCCAATCAGTCACCAGACCTCCATTCTTTGATGGAGAGGACTACCAATATTGGAAGATGCGAATGGAATGCTTCATTCGGGGCACAGACTTCGATCTGTGGCAGGTAATAGAGGTAGGTGATTTTATTGTTGTTCCTGTTCCTGGCACTACTGCTATTACAATAGCTGATAAAAATAAATTATCTTTAAACTTCAAATCTAAGAACTATTTATGTTGTGCTTTATCCAAAAAAGAATTTAGTAGAGTATCTGCATGTAAATCTGCTAAAGAAATATGGGATAAACTGCAGATAACTTATGAAGGAACAGATAAAGTAAAACAAACTAGGATAGATATTCTTGTCTCACAATATGAGCAATTTAAAATGCTTCCAAATGAAAATATCACTCAGATGTATAATAGATTTTCAAGTATAGTAGTTGGTCTAAGTTCTCTTGGTAAAAATCTTTCTAATGAGGAAACTGTTAGAAAAATACTTAGGTCCTTAACTATTTCATGGACACCTAAAGTAACTGCTATTGAAGAGGCCCATGATTTAACCAAATTATCAATTGATAATTTAATAGGTTCTCTCATGGCACATGAAATAAATATGGAGCGATTGTCTGAAAGCTCATCTAAGAAGAAATGTACTAATGCTCTTAAGGTTGTAGCTGCTCCTTCCACTTCTTCTTCTAGCTCCAAAAATACAGATTCTGAAGACAGTGATGTAGATGAAGTTCTGTCCAAGCTTCAGAAAATTTTCAAGAAGAAGAAAAATGGATCAAGAAGGATTCAAAAGAAAGAAAGAAAAGAAAAGGAACCAGTCTGCTATGAATGCAGAAAACCTGGACATCTGAGACCAGATTGTCCAAGGTTAAAGAAGAATGGCCAAACCGAAAAGCTCAAGAAGCAGCACAAGAAATTTAAAAGAAAAGCCATGGCAGCTGCTTGGGAAAATGATGAGGCCACAAGCTCCGAAACATCAAGCTCAGAATCGGAGAAAGAGCAGGTAAATCTTGCCCTCATGGCAGGACTAGATGAGGTACATTCTGACTCATTTTTTGATTCTTGCACAGATTCAGGATCAGAATCTGAAAATTTAGATCATGTTTTTAATGAACTTTATGATAAACACAAGGTTGTTGTAAAAGAATTGAAAAATATCAAGAACAACCTTACTTGTTTGGAAAACACTAATTCTGATCTTAAATCAGAAATGGAACAATTAGAAGATCAATTAAAAGAATGTAAAGATAATAATTATCTTTTAAATGAAGATTTAAAAAGTAAGAATAATGAGAAGATAGAGTTAGAAGAAAAATTGAAAACTCTAACTGAAGAAAATTTTTATTTAAAAGAATCAGTTAGAAAATTAACTAAAGGAAAAACATCTTTAGCCCTATGCTTAAACGGATCAAAATCTGGAAATAACAAACAAGGGCTTGGTTACATACCTCCGGAAAAAGGAAAACAAGTCATAATTCCTGAAAAATATCCATTACCAAAATTTGTAAAAGAAACCAAGTTGCCTCAGAAAAAGGTTCATGTAAAAGAAAAGGTCTCCAAATATTGTGTTCCAGATAGACATCACAAAGAAAATAAGAACTATAAATCAAATTATATTCATTGCTGCTCTCATTGTAATAAGTTAGGACACACAGTAAACACATGCACAACAAGGCACTTAGTTTGGATTCCTAAAGGTTATTTTTATGCATCTAACCATCAAGGACCCAAAAAGATTTGGGTACCTACTTCTGAATAGTTTATTTGCAGGATGGCCTTGGAGCATCAGGAACAAAGGATGCTCAAGGCACTGGTGACTGCCAGCTCTTCATCCATCTCATATCTGAAGAGGGAGTAGTCAATAATTTATTTGTAAATTTTAATATTACTAACAATTATTTTCAAGTCTCATTCAGGTGGAATCTCTCACTCAGGGGGAGCACAGACTAAGGGGGAGTTATTAATTTATGTCAATCATTGTTGAACCCCTCAATGGTAAGAATTTTTCTCACAAAGGGGAAAGAATACAATGGTAAAAACCTTCCTTTTTGGTTTGTGACAAAAAGGGGGAGAGTATGCATGGTATGCATTATCTGTGAATTTTCTGTATTTTCTATGCTTTACGTATTTTTGTTAGAAAATTCTCATAAATTTTGTCATCACCAAAAAGGGGGAGATTGTTGAACCACTCCTATATTTTACCCTTTTATTTTGGTGATAACAAAATTTATGTTTAATTAATTATTATTAAAAATATTTAATATCATGTTTTTCTTAATAAATATAAATTTATGTGATTAATTGAATATTAAATATATTTAATACCATGATTTTTCTAATTATAAATTAAATATCATGATTTTCTAATAAATATAAATTTATGTGATTAATTGAATATTAAATATATTTAATACCATGATTTTTCTAATTATAAATTAAATATCATGATTTTCTAATAAATATAAATTTATGTGATTAATTGAATATTAAATATATTTTTATAATAATAAATTAAATATCATGATTTTCTAATAAATATAATTTTATGACATTATTCTGTAATGATTTGCACTAAACACATAAATCGATGTCCATTCAATATATATCGATTTCAGTTCAAAGTGCCACATCGATTTGCTCTCATAACGATTCCTTTGTACTCACACAGACTCCTTTGTAACTCATAAGGATTCCTTTGTAAACTCTCATAAGGATTCGCTCTCATAACGATTCCTTTGTAAACTCTCATAGGATTCGGATTCCTTTGTAAACTCTCATAAGGATTCGCTCTCATAACGATTCCTTTGTAAACTCTCATAAGGATTCACTCTCATAACGATTCCTTTGTAACTCTCATAAGGATTCGCTCTCATAACGATTCCTTTGTAACTCTCATAAGGATTCACTCTCATAACGATTCCTTTGTAACTCTCATAAGGATTCGCTCTCATAACGATTCCTTTGTAACTCTCACAGGATTCTCACATGGATTCCTTTGTAACTCTCATAAGGATTCCTTTGTAACTCTCATAAGGATTCCTTTGTAACTCTCACATGGATTCCTTTGTAACTCTCACATGGATTCCTTTGTAACTCTCATGGATTCCTTTGTAACTCTCATAAGGATTCCTTTGTAACTCTCACATGGATTCCTTTGTAACTCTCATAAGGATTCCTTTGTAACTCTCACATGGACTCCTTTGTAACTCTCACATGGATTCCTTTGTAACTCTCACATCGATTCCTTTGTAAAATATGGATTTCACTTAAACATAGATTTATTTTATATTTCAAAATATTTTTTGGCATCTAGTGAAAAAGTCAAATATTCTTGATTTGCGTAATCCTCTATCTTTCTGACAAGAGATCTTTTGCTTATCTCTCTAAATCTTTTCTTTCCTGCCAACAAAAAGGGGATTACTTACCACTTCTGGGTGGCATCAGGAAACATAAAGGTATGAGCCTTTTTGACAGAAACACTCTTTTATCTAAACACTTTTTTCTATGCTTGCAGACCTCGTAGACCACAAATTATCAGAAGAAAGAGAAGATGAGCAACGGCTAGAACTCCAACGGATCTCCTCAACGGATTTATTCAAAGCTGCTCATATAAAAGATGAAGCATGGCTGAAGAATATTATGAGCTTTTCCTGAAGATCTTTTGAATGAGTGTACAACCAGTGAGGAACCTGAACTCCAAATACACTCAAAGAAAAAGAGAGAAAGAGCCTGAGCCCAAGAAGAAGTGTTCAAGCATCTGAAGCACTGAAGCATTCAAGCTCCTTCTCCTCTCTTCTCTCTCTCTCTCTGTGCATCTTGTAATCTGGGGGAGAGAGTCTTTTGCTGAGAGTTCTTTTAGTTGGTTTTTATTTGTTCCAACTCTCAGCTTTGTTCTTTCTTTTCTAAGAAAGACTTCTGTCCAGCTGTAGGACTGTATACAGTGTGTAACCTAGCTGGGGGTTTAAGTCTAGCAGAACCGCACTGGGGTTTGTACCAGGAGGTTGGCTTCTTTACCTGTAAGAGAAGTGGGCTGCCTTCTTGCCCGGGAAAGAGAAGAAGACCAGCTGGGGTGCTGGGTGTTGTAGTGTCCTTAAGGGGGACTGTACCCTTGGTTAGTGAAATCCCAAGAGGTTGCTTGGGGACTGGACGTAGGACTTCCATGTGGGAAGGGCCGAACCAGGATAAATTCCTTGTATCCTTTGTGTGATTGTTCATTTGCTTCCGCACTGCTACTCTTTATCACACCAAACTAACCAACCTTCAAGTGTTAATTTCTGTGTTTAAGTTTCTATTTCAGATTTCAGAAAAACCTATTCCCCCCCCCCCTCTAGGTTAGCTTGCTGTCGTACCAAAAGGGCCAACAACGTGGATAGCCAATCGGCTCCCAAAATGACATCATAGCCCTCCATGGGCATACAGATCAAGTCAGCTCTAAGGTTAAGTTCACCAACCTTAACATCAGCTAATGGAAAATATTTATTTAATTGAGCCTTTTCTCCTAGTGGTGTTGTGACAGATAATTCAAATGTCATAGATGCAGGTTTCTCATTTAGGATATCAGCAAATGCTTGTGATATGAACGAATGCGTTGCGCCAGTATCGAACAAAACAAATGCTGATTGAGAAAAGACTGGTAGTGTACCTTTTACAACTCCACCTTCCTCGGTGGTCTCCACCTCTTGCAGGGCTTGGAGTCTGCCTGGCTTCTTTGGTCCCGCAGGACGTTTCTCATTCTCCCTCAGTAATGGGCATTCAGGGATCCGATGCTCTCGGCTCCCACAGCGAAGGCATGCACCTGCCTTCCTCCAGCATTCTTCTGTCGTGTGACCAAGCTTGTCACAGTGTTTGCATCTGGGCTTGTTGTTCGGAGCAGTAGTAGTGGGGACTTTGGGCTTCCGCTCCTGGCTTGGCCCGTCAGTGATACTTAATGGCCTTTTCTTGCCATTAGTAGGCTTGCTCAATACTCCGGAAGTTTGCTCTTTCCTGAACATTCTACCCTTGATGCGCTCAGTGAGTTCAGTCGCATCTTCCAGGCATTGTGCTCTCCTGACCATCTCTGGGTAGGTCTGAATATCAAATGGTGCCAGCTGTGTAATATATGCGGGTCTAAGCCCGTTGAGGAATCTCTTTGCCTTCATCCTCTGGGTACTAACTAGATGATTGGCGTAGCGAGCCAATCGAGAGAACTGTGCCTCATATTCAGCAACCGTCAGGTTTCTCTGTTTCAGAGCGGCGAACTCGGCGGCTTTCCTTTCTTGAACTCTTTCTGAAAAATATTTGGAGTTGAATTGCTCCTTAAACTCATTCCACGTAAACTGAGCATCTTCCCGTGTGGCCTCAATGGACTCCCACCACGCACGGGCGTCCCTTTCAAGCTAGAATGTGGCAAGTAAAAGCTTATCTCCATCCGCGCATTGCATGACACGGAAGATGCGCTCAATCTCCTTGAGCCAGTTCTCGGCCTCATCAGGGTCTGTGGTACCACTGAATCGAGGCGGATTCAGGTTGCGGAAATTTCTATGTAAATCACCAGCTGCTCGGTTGTTGTTATTGTTGTTGTTGGCTCCGGCAGCCTGAAGTAAAGCTTGGGTAAGCTGTTGGATAGTGTGTTGCATATCACGGAGTTGAGCACACTCCGCTGCCATTGTTGATGTTAAGTTCCTTCAAAAGAGAATTTAAAATGTAAGTCGTTGGGTTTGCACTAAGTTCGTGCGTGTGTGAGTTTATTTTATCTCATTACCCACGGTTCTACCCATCTCTCATAGGTATGGAATTAGACTCAAAGTCAAGTCAGGTCAAACCTAGATCATCCTATACTTAAGAATAACCTAGGCTCTGATACCACAAAAACTGTAACGCCCCGACGCGGAATATCGGAGCAGGATTACAGCTATTAAATAGTACATAGCGAGAAATAAATAACAAACCATTGCACAATTGGATAACACCAAATAACCTCCAATTTCATTAATAATTCTCCAGTCATCATTACATCATCGTATCAGAGCCAAAACCAGGGCCCAGAGTACTTTATTCAAAATCAAAATATTACATTATGACTAACTGACTCACTAACTCATAACTACACTAACTACTACTAGATAGCACTGGTGGCTGAATGGTCACTCTTGAGCATCTCCCTCAGTCCCGTCCTCGTATGTGTGGTCGTCTCCATCTGACTCACCTGAACACATTAAATAAATACGCAGGATGAGCGAATGACGCCCAGTAGGACTTAATATCTCATGAACACAAGCATGCTTTAAATAATTAATGTCTTAATGGCAGGTTAACTAGAGAGTCAAGTCATGTAGAGCATGTCACGATAACGAGAGAACAATTGCAACTGGCACATGGAAAATAGTACAACGAGAACGACAATAGAATGGCCATGTAACGATATAATATGTAAATTGCACAACGGTGCACTAGTAACGATCACGCTTGCACTTGTAGAGATAGCACTTTGATTGTCATAGATTAATCTAGATAGTAAACTGGCGCTGGATGCATGCCGTAACACATCCTATGATCATTTTAACTCCCATGGGCACTGGCACTTTTCGGGGCGCTCCTCCCAGGACCTGATCGGGCCCTATTGCGCTGGCATTAGTCATTTCTTTTATCTTAGACAATCACACGAATGGCCAATAGAGTACCAAGAAGAGATAAGAGAGTACTAGACGAGATAGATGAGAGTGTAGAGAGAACGTGAACAGATGAGAGTAAAGAGACTGTAGATGAGAGGGGTACAATCGTAAGACGACGATAAACACGATAGTAACGGTTGCACAGCACCAAGTCGGGTGCCGACAGTCTGGTAGAAGTCACAACCGCCCCTTAGCCATGTTGTGTACACGGGTCAGGTGGTCCGGCGTGAACTCAAGACGAGAAGGAATATACTAAGGTATGGATCGTACTGATCCCTAAGGTGTCACGGGTTTTAGGGTACAACCAGCTCGTTGACTAAGGACGTGCGCCAAAGCCAAGAAGACTTACGGAGGTCTTGACAAGGAGTCCCTGGTCCAGTCAAGAGTATTCCCGGTGGAGAGGTGGTCCAAGTCAAGGGAAAGTGTGTAAAAACGGGTCCGTCGTGCCTCGAGTGCTCGAAGGCCGAGGGAAAACGGTAACGGTAGATAAAATGCGCGAGTAAAAATGGAAACAATTGTATTTAACAAAATAGGGTAATTTAGTCATTTATTTCGATAATTTACCGAATACATTATTGCATAATTTATCAAGGTCAAATGGCAATTTATAATGTTATATGTGTGCAAGTGTAAAGAAATCTTGAGGATATGACAAGTCGTGCAAATGTCATTTTTTATTAATCTAACAAGTCAAATTAATTATCACATGGTTTAATCGTAGCTAATTAAGGGTTAAATAGCCAAAACAGCAAGGCATGTACACAATTTAATAGTTCTGGCCGAAATCTTTGAAACGCGACGGACCTACCCGTCGCGTTTCAAGTCGCGACGGGGCGGTCGGGCGCGACACGGGACCTGGCCGGTCTGGCCCGGTCCGGGGTGAATCGCGGCGGCCCGCGCCGCCGCGTTCTTGACGCGACGCCATAGGCCGGCGCGACCCCACTGTTATCGCGGCGGGTCGCGCCGTCGCGATAACAGGTGAGATTGCCCTTTTTCCCAGGGTGAGCTCTCTGTGATACATGGATGTTCTAAATTACATATAAAATAGCACGGTGATCCAAAAAGCACGAAACTAGTTTTAAACGAAAGTAGACATGTACATCTATCAACATGCACGATTAATTTGAAAATAGACAAGGTTTAGACATGCATTGATCAGGTTACTTTTCGATGACCTAAACAGGCGCAGTCAGAGTTCAACAAATTAATTAGAGATGTACACTTGATGAAAAATTATGAAACTAGCGGCGTTTGAAAGCTAACACGATGTAGTATTTTAGAGAATTTTTTCATGGCATGATATCAAATATGCACGATGTTTAAAGGTCAACATGAAGAGTCGGGTATAGGAAATAGACAGAGATTCAAAGATTTAATTCTCCCTCATGGGAGATCAAAATCGAGCGAGACTAGGGGCGTTTGAAAGCTAGTGTGATGTAGTATAACTTAGAATTTTATCATGGCATGTGAACAAGTACATATCGGGAATTAGAAAAAACATGAGATCTCAGTTCATGAGAACAGCAGGATTTCACGAATTAAATTCGCCCAAATGGATGAACGTAATACAACGAAACCATAGGGCTTTTGAAGAGGTACATGAAGGCTACCTAGGGTAATTGTTTTACGATTTTAGCTTGAGAGATTGTCTACCTTTTGTCGAATCCAAGAAAACCCTAGGTTGAAGACGAAAAACGGGAAAACCTTCTTGCTCCAAGCCTTCTCCTCCTTGCTCCTTGGTCTCCAACCTTTCTCCTCCTTCTCTAGGGTTCCAGCCACGAAAATGGGGAGATAGGGAGGAGATTTGAAGTGTTTAAGCTTCCTATAGAGTCCATACAACCCCAAATTCTTCTCTCCTCCTTTAATTACGAAAATTCCACATTTATCTCTCTATTTTCTCTCATTTATCCATCTAATGGGTAGGGGAGAGTTTAATTTCGTGGTTAATGAGTTATGATGGGTTTAGGACTCTTTATTTAGATATATAAGGGTTATTTAACATTTATCTTAACCATTTACTATTTATTTAATTATTTAGATACGAATTTCATTAATTTAATTCTCATTCTAACATGGGCTATCCCTATTTGGGTCCATTCCATTGGGTTTTGGTTATTAGAGTAACCCATTACTAATTTAATTTAATGGGGATTGCTTTAATTCCCATTTATACAATGCATTCTCCCTTTATTCCACTTAAATCAATTTATTTCATTTATTTAAATAAAAATTTATTTTATTTGGATTTTAAAAATCCAGGGTGCTACACTGAAGTTCTTGACTTATAAATTAGATTAAGGATCAAGAAAAAATTTTATTATCTTAAAGGTAATGTGAATAGAGACCGAATTTCGGAGAATTACCAACTTCAGATTAAGGATCAAGAAAAATAGGGACGGAGAATTTCGGTCTCAAGATATTGAGACCGCTTAAATTCGGTCTCTATTCGGTCGCTATTTTGCGACCGAATAGGGACCGAATATAATCGGTCTCTAAATATAGAGACCGATTATATTCGGTCCCTATTCAGTCCCTATTCGAACCGAATAGGGACCGAATATAATCAGTCTCAATATAGAGACCGATTATATTCGGTCCTTATTCGGTCGCAAAATAGCGACCGAATAGAGACTGAATATAATCGGTCTCCATATTTAGAGACCGATTATATTCCGTCTCTATTCGGTCGCTATTTTGCGACCGAATAGGAACCGAAATTTTCGGTCTCTAATCGGTCCCAAAATAGGGACCGAATATGGACTGAAATTTTCGGTCCCTATTCTATCCCAAAATAGGGACCGAATAGGGACCGAAAGATTTTGGGACCAAATAGGGACCGAAAATTTCGGTCTCTAATCTTTGAGACCGATTATTTCGGTCACTATTCGGTCCCAAAATTGGGACCGAATAGGGACCGAAATTTTTGGTCTCTAAATCGGTCTCTATAAGCGTTTTTTCTTGTAGTGTCAGGGTTCAATGCATGAACCTCCTTACACTCTTTTCATCAACTACAACCCAACCAACCTGACCAACTGTCTGGATGCTAACTTATATCGTTGCTGATAGCGGATCTAGAGCGTATTCAGTGAGGTCGTAGGATCTTACTAGATTTTAAAATCTTATTAGAGAGTTTAATTTTTTTATTTAAATGATTTGGTTAGATTTTTATTTTAAAAAAAAGTGATCTATTAGAACGACTTCACTGAACGAAATTCTTATGTTCATCACTAACCGTTGTACGGTGATCATATGCTTAGGGCATGCAGAATATACACGTGCATAGGAAACCCCAGCCTTTAACAACTAAGAACCAGTTCAAAGGATAAAAGTATGAACAATTCCTTTGCATGCACACAAGTAGTACTGATCATATTGCGAAAGTTACACCAAAATTGCATGACTTCATCAAAAAGATGTGCCCCTCTAATAATATTCCCATAGTAAAAGAAAATAATATTTTTTTGAAGACTTTCCACCTTCCCATTCCCACAATCGAAACGCTAAAATCATATGGTACATGTCAGTAATGAATATGGTGTATGAATCAATGAAATCAACAATGTTTAAAAGAAATTAAGATCCTGCATATATGTACGTAGTAACGTAGTTACTTCCTAGCTTTGATTGAACAAATCGTAGATGTTAGTAGAGATGGCCGCGGCGCTCGATGATATGCCTAGTAGGATCATCACCCAAGCCAGCACCTTGTCCTTCGCTTTTGCGACGCCATAAACGTCCCTGCAAACGCAGAGTTCAGTTTAATTAGCTGATCCAGTTCATCGTTGAAAGAAGAGATAAGTAGGTAAAGGGGGGTGAGGTGAGGGGGGTGGTCCACTTCTCAGACCTGAGGGCCATGGCGGCGGGGAAGAGGAACCCGATGGCGATGGCGGCCGTGGCGCCAGTAAACTGGAAGGCGTCCCATATGCTCGGCACGAAGTTGGCCCCCAGGAAGGACGCGCCCATGAGGGTGGCAGTGATGGCGGCGAACCGCGGCCGGTCGCTGGCGATGGGGATGGCCAGCGGGAAGAGGAGACCGTCCAGGTTGAGCCGGAGAGAGAAGAAAACGACGGGGAACACCAGCATCAGGTGCGCTGCGTAGCTCACCCTCACCGCCGTGCTCAGCACCCCGCCGTAGGGCCCGAGCCCCATGTCGCCGTCGAAGTTGGCCAGCACGTCGTCCAAGGTCTTCTCCCCGAAGAGCAGGAACCCGAAGAGGCTGGTGGCCACGTACACGCCGGCGCACAGCCACATGGAGGCGTCCACCACCGCCCGCATCTGGCTCCGTTCCCTGAGCTCGTTCTCAATGGGGTGCACTGAAGTAACATGAATCCAAACAAGGGTCAGGGTTGGTGAGCTCAGATCAACGGGGGTGTGCTTTCCCTTGGAGGCGGCGGCGCTTACCGCTGTAGTGGCAAATGTAGGCGGTGACGAGGACCGGCACGGTGGTGAAGACTTCCAGAAGGACGCCGATTCTGTGACCTCCGGCAGAAGCTGCGGCGGCGCGATGCTCCCGTCGGCTATCTTGGTGATGGCCAGCCCGGCCGTGACGACCACGAACACCATGGCCAGCGCCACCGAAAGGGCCGACGTGTACCTTAAAGAATCTGCAGCAGGTTGGAGGGCCACGTTAGCATTTTTTTTTTTTTTTTTAGAAATGCTAAAGTAGCAGAGCTCACACCTTTTTTTATTTTTTAAATATATGAAGAGAGAGATATTTAATAAAGAGAGAAGATATTTAATAAAGAGAAAAATTTTATGCACATAAAATAATATACATAAATAATTATATAATATATATAAATAATAAAATAAAGTACATAAATTACACAATAATATACACAAACAGTGTAACAATATGCATAAATGACTCTTTCACGTAAAAAAAAAAGTGTAAAATTCTTCCACGTCAATTATATTCTTAACTAGACAAGAACATATCATTTTTTTTTTTGATGGGACAAAACATCAACAAAATCCAATCACCAGAGGGTGGTCATAGCCGTGACACTTAGATTTGGGGTTCAAAATAAGAACGCAGATCCCTTAGAACAGAGGTGGAGGGGGCTCCCTCAATATTGAGGGGAGGGGTGGGGGGACCCACCGCATTTTACATAAAAAATTTAAATTAAAATATGATAAAGTTTTTTTAAAAATAAGTTTTTATGTAAAATACTCTCAATATTGAGAGAGCCCCTTTCGCCTCCGTATCGAAGGAATCCACGTTCTTAAAATAATGATAGAGGGAAGATATTAAAAACCACCCAAACTAGATGTAACACAAAAGATTGTTTGGTGTGATCTAAACTAACGTAAAATCTAATTTTATAACAAATAAATTTGACTATCAAGAATTAAGTTTTTTCAATTTAGATTATTTAATTTTAATTTTAAATTATTCCCGTAAACGAAACAGTAATGTGGAATAAATGGACTCACCGACGCGTTTGAGAGAGATGAGCGGGGCGAAGACCAGAACACTGGTCAGCAGCAGGACTCCGGACCGCGTCGCCCACCACCCCTCCCCGACCCATTCTTCAACCAGCCCGGGATGGTGAACCCCACCCTCCCCGGTAGTCCCCGAGAGCACATCACCTGTTGTCCGTCAGATTATGGAACAACGGCCACGGATTAGTATCATGATATACGAAGTTAAACTTTATATACAGTAGTGTACTCGTACCGTCTTGTGGTGTAAAAGTAATCTTATAATACATACTAAATAGAAAAAATATTATTACATAAATATAAATGGAAGAGTATCCCATCATTAATATGATCCCCATATGAATCTTGAGGTAAGTAATTGCAAGGATATTCTGTGTTTAATTAGGTAGTGGAATCATTTTAATTAACATGTCTATAAGAGTGGTATCTATATAATTTGTACATGTAAGAAGTCGTTGTTGCAATTATGACTATACATAAATTAAGGTAAAAAAAATATGCTTCATCATTAGTAGTTCAATAAGCTGAGTAATCACCCTGGTCAATGTAATTATCAAAAAATTAGTGGACTGTTAATTAATTAAATTGAATAACTTGATCTATATTATGTGTGTATATATAAATATGTGGGACCCACCGATGATGATCATGTAGACGACGAGCATGCCCAGGTTGTTGACGACGATGCAGGCCTGCAGCAGCGCGCGGCCGGTGCAGCCGAACGCCTCGCCCACGGCGCCGGCGTAGGAACCCGCCCCGGGCTTTGGGGACGTGAGCGGCGGGCGGCCGAAGCGCAGGATCATGCCGACGGACTCCCGCGTCAGGAGGGCGACGAGGACGATGGCGGCGAGCCCGGGGGCGAGGCCGAGGAGCTTGATGGCGGCGGGGAGGGCCATGATGCCGGCGCCCACGATGGTTGTGGAGAGGTTGAAGACGGCCCCGGGAAAGGACGCCCCGTCGAGCCCGGGCTCCCCGCCATCGAGGAAGGCGGAGGAGGAGGGGTTCTTGGGGAGGAGAGGCGTGCGGCAGTGGCGGCGGCCGCCCTTCCTGGCCGTCTCATCGACCCAGGTGATGGGCAGCATCGTCATCATCTCACTTCTCCGGCGACGGGTGGCGGCCTCTCCCCACCCCCCTCCAACCCCTCCTTTCCTCCCCTCTCTGTCTATAACCCCTTCTCTCTCTCTCTCTCTCGCCGGGAACTGGGTGTTGGGTTGACCTTTGAAGGGACTGGTGTCCGGGCGGGGCTCCCTGCGGAACGCGGGAATGACGTGGCCACGTTTGCGCCAACGATGACGAGACACGTAAGACAGCTGTCATCTTCCCCAATTGGCTACCGTCTTCGGTGGAAGGAATGCCGTGGGGGGCCCACCACCGTGGACGTGCTGTAACTGGGAATGGGGAGTAATCGTTGAGGCCGGTCTGGAGAGTTATTTGAATCTTTTTGACGGCGAGCCAAGAGAGCCCATGACTTGCTCGCCGGGGTGCACGTGATTTGACCTCGGTCAACCCAAAGGTAATAGCCTATTTCTTTCTTTATTGAGAAATGTTGTGTAAGAGCATTCGTCCATCTAAGATAAGTTCAAGCTGCACTGATACGATTTTATGAGGCCAAATTATTTTTGTGAGCCCAATGCAAATATTTATAAGTACAACTTAAAATTTTATAAACTTTCTTACAACTAAAATGTAAGTGTTATCTTACAATAAACATTTCCCATGTTTAGTTTGATATCTTTGCCATTTTTAGTGAGGAAGACGCCACCAATATATTATACAGAGAAATATTGATAAAAGTGACGTGGATTCTGATCCAATCAAATTTATAAACTTCAATTTTTTAACTTATAAAATTATTTAGAAAATAATCCACATCATCTTTATTATCCTCCTCAAAAATACTAAGCATTTCTCTATTACATGTCACTAGTTCAAGCAAATCTAGGCCATTATTGTTCACATCCTGTGAATTAGTGAGTAATAAAAGGCTCATTATTATCTGCTTTAACATATCTTTTTTATCAATGTTCGTTTAAATTGGAGCAGATCCCGAGTGTCAGCTCTACTTTTTTTTTAATTGTCAAAAAAGAAAGAAAGATTCCACTTGTTTTGGTTTTCTGGGCTCAATTTGAACTGTTTCCCAAGGTCCACGACGCCACATGTTTACAAACTGCCTCCATATTGGGCCGGCCCAAATGTGTTTATCCCATCTAAACTCCAAACTAGGCAACGAAATCCAAATTGGTCATCCGAAGATGCCAATATGTGGGCTTATTTTTGGTTGGGCCGTGTGTTGGGCCGCCCAAACTTTACACAATTAGCATTGGGCCGGCCCACATGCGGTTTACATATCTAAACTCCAAACGAGGCCTCAACCCACATTCAAATGCAAATCCAAAGTTGGTCATCCAGAAGATGACTAAGGTGGCGTTTGATAACACTTATCTAAAATGTCTAAAGTCTAATTTTCTATCTATTGTCTAAATCTATAATTTAATAAGTACTTAAAATATATTAGACTTCTATTAAGAGTTGTTTGATAACCAACTTAAATAACATCTGAATTAATATATTATTTTACATAAATATCTTTGTATGCTTAAGAATATATCTAAATTTATTTTTTATTTTCCATACTTTTATATATAGATCTCTCAACTATCTTATAATTACGTATAAATATCTAATTTTTATATATTACATAAACATCTTTATATACTTAAAAATATTTTTAAATTTGTGATTTTTATTCTATATTTAGTGAAGTTAAAAGAACATGATATTTATATATATTACAATTTTTGGCTGGATCCCCTCGCTTGGCACCTACGACCAGTACGACGCCGCCGCCGTCAAACCCTAGCCATGGTCCCCGAGGGTGAGGCCGCCGCCGCAGAGCACTGCCCGCCCCTCGTCGCCCAGTCGTCGGCGTTCCACAGGCTACCGTACACCCTCATCGGCTGGCTCTTGGGGAAGGGCACGCCGACGGACTCCTCGTTCCTGAACTCTCTGATGGGAGTCCCGTCCACATAGAAACAGAGAGAGATCAGAGGGACTCACACGACATGGCGGGGATTCCAGAGGAGGGAATAGGTGTGGAAGCCCTTGGTGGGGTCGAACCAGAGGTAGAACTGCTGCTCCCTGTTGCCCTTCCCCTGTGTGTAGATGTTGGTGTGCACGATGTATGGATCTCCACTAAGATTCCCCAGGAACTCGAAGTCGATCTCGTCGTGTGCAGCTCCCTGTGACGATAGCTGCCCAACCCCAAGCACTCCACGATCAGCCGGAGAGAGAGAGAGAGAGAGAGAGAGAGAGAGAGAGAGAGAGAGAGATTACATAGTAGGTGGTGACAGTCCCAGTCGAGTTGCCGCCGCAGAGCACTGCCAAGAACGGGGCCCGGGTGTGGCTGGGCACCTTCAAGACGGCGGAGGAGGCCGCCCTCGCCTACGACCGCGTGGCCTTCCGCATGCGCGGCTCCCGTGCCCTCCTCAACTTCCCCCTCCGCATCGGCTCCGACGACTCCGCCCTGCCCCCTGCCAAGCCCACCTCCCCGGAGCCCCCCAGCGAGGCCTCCTCCCCGACATCGTCGTCGTCCTCCACCACCTCCTCCTCTTCCTCCTCGGCCACGCTGCGGATGGCAATCTCAGAGGAGTTCTCGACAACGAAGGTCCTGTAGCTGCTAAAGAGGAGTTGCAGGAGAGGCCGCAGAGGAACCTGTCGGGGATCTCGGCGGAGGGGAACGGTGCCCTCGTGAAGATCTCGACGGAGGAGCCACAAAGGATGGGGAGGCGGAACAGGCATCTCTAGTCTCCGATCCGATCTGAATAAAAAAAAGTACTCTAATCTCACTTGTTTTTAAGAGGTAATTTAAGATAGAAGACATCATTTCAGATATGTATTAAGATATTTTATCAAACAATCTGAATCTTTAATGTCTGATCATTTCAGACATCAAGATCTAATAAGAGTTATCAAACAGATCCTAAGCATGGGCTTTGTTTGGTTGGGCCGTGAGTTGGTCTGTCCGAAGTTTACTCAAAAGGTTATAAGAGCTGCATTTGGTGGCGGGTGGGTAGAGTTAGCACAAGCACTTCGTTGGAGTTCACTTCCCATGGTCGGCGAAAAAATATTTGGCTAAGAAATACTTGTCACAAATCTTGTATGTTACAAATATTCTTGTCCAAAAAAAAAATCCAATATATCACGATAAAGATGTTGATTGGTCAGGTTATAATGTATTGCTCATGTCCATACACTGACCAATCACAATACGTGACATATTTAAATCTAAATCATGACACACAAGGTACATAATAAATATTTCTCTATTTAATTATGTATCTCAGAATGCATACACCCGATTTTTCTAGCAACTATAGTTAAAAAAATCGTGGCCTAATGAGACTCGAATATGAATTAGTCCAATAACCTGCCTAAACCTTCTACTAATACATTAAAAGTTTCAGATTTATCAAGAAAAGAAGAAGAAGAGTATAACTTTAAAAAAAAAAAAACTAACAGTTTATAATATCCTTTGAAATTTCTTATAAACTTTGCTATTACTGAAATTTGAACTCACGACTTCATTCTTTATATAGAGAGCTAATCTCTAGGCTTACATGCTTCTTGAGTGTGCACCACTTTTTTTATTTTTTGTACTCAACTTTATTTACAAAAAAAAGTACACACATAAACTAGCTTAGAGTAGATTTATGTAAAATGAATTATCGATATATTGTACTTTATAATAAAAGAAAATTAATTAAAAATCTCTATTAGATATTTGATTTATTTTCTAATCTCTGATAGAGTTATAATTTATTATAGAAAATATTATCTCTTGTTACAATATACGTTAAATTCTGTTATAACAAGAATTTTTACTGTTATAGTCAGAGACTGTTAATTAATTTACTCTATAATAAACTCAAATAAAGTTTGTAATACTAAATGATAAACCCTTGTTTGCACTTATTTTTGGCTAAAGGGCCACCAATGGGCCTGTGGCCCATCAAGGGAGAGCATGAACGGTCCAGCTACAGCAAGTAAAAAGAGGGGCCATTTAACAACAAAAAAAAGCAAAAGAGAAGGGGCTAGTTGCAAAACTTCAGTGCCATCTCAGCCATGGGAAATGGGGCTTTAAAAGGGCCTACTTTCTCATGCAAAAAGAGAGAGGATTGGATTAGAAGAAGGAGGGAGCAGAAGGAGGGTTGTCTTCTTCTTGGAGTTTCTTGCGGTTGAAGCAACCAGAGAGGGAAAAAGAGATTGCGGCTGGGAGCTTGAGGGGTCTTCCAAAAGAAAAAGAGAAAAGAGAGGGTGAGCTCCACGATTCAAAGTGGAACATAGTGAGCAAGGGATGAGAGATGGAGCGGATCCCCATGTGTTCTTCCCTCCTTTTTCTCTTTTCTTTTTTCTTTATGTATTCTCCCCCTCTCCTATGAGGTTATAAAATAATTTTCCTTATATGAAATCTTGAGTATGGTGTATGTTTCTTGGTGTTCTTCTTCTCCCTTTTGATTTCTTTAAAGTTTATTGTTCATATGCATTTTATGAGATGTACTTGATGGCACTTTGAAGGGCAAAGATCTCATGTGTCTTTATGTTCCCCATCCCTTCTTTGCTCTATGTTAATGCTTGTTCTCTCTTCATTCCTTCTGGATAATAAGCTGCCCCCTTCTTCTTTGTGCCTTTATGCTCATGTATCCACAGGTACAAAGGAGGAGCCATGGCATGCCACCTTTTTGTGTTTTTCATGTTTCTCCTGGATATTTGTACATTCTTTCACTTTGTTCATATGGAAAATCGAGATGAACTCTTCTGTCCAATAGACTGAGACTTCATATGCCCATTCCAATGTGAGAGGGATCCAAATAACATTATGTGTAATGAGTCTCTCCCCTTTGTCCGATCCAATGGATCTTAAGGGAAACTCTATCATCTTCTCTAGTTTTAACCCAATGGTTTACCTTTTCTGGGTTCTCCCTTTTACACAACAATAGCCCCTTTGTTTTGCCCAGAAGTCCCTGCGCTAATCCCTTACCTTCTCCATGTGAGGAGCATTAGTTGTCCAATGGACAAGTATTTAACTTTTCTTTAATCCCACAAAATTACTATTTTATCCCCTTCTATTTATGAGTTTCATGTTTGAATGACTGCTGTCGATTCGCATGTACAGAATCGCATGTATCACTATTTAAGAAAAAAAGGAAAATAATAAACAGATAAGAAATCTATTTAACTCTCAGTTAGATAATATGGCATCTATGCCCAAATTCATGGAATCGAACATTATTCGTTCATCGTTCGAGTTCATTTATGGTCTCGGCAACAACCGGTCCCCTCGTAGACGTGTCTCGGGAATCGGCGCCGTGTGCCATCAGGTGATGTTGTTTTTCGACATACACCTTACTTTTTGGTGTCGTCTCCATCACGGTAGACGAATATCGTGCTCTCCCCCCATCAACCAAAATAAGGAGAGATGTTGCCAAATTTTTCCGAGCATTTTTAGTCGGCAAGAGACTTTAAAATTCTCACTGGTTGAGCAATTCTGCAGTGCCTCAGCAATCTGCCGATTTAGTCATATGTCACTGATTCATCCCTGATCGCCGATTCAATCATGTCTTGCCAGTTCAGTTTTGCCTTGCTGATTCATTGACTGTCTTGTTGCATATACATGTCTTGCCGAATGGACTGTACCTACCCTGCCGACTGAGCACACAGTGATTAAACAGTGCCGAATCGCGAACAGAGCCATGACTATTATGTCTTAAATGAAACAAAAGAACATATTGAAACTATTTCATTTTAAAAAAGAGAGAGGAAACAAACAAATAGATAAAGAGATCCAATAATGATTCAAGAAATAATAATGATCACATGCTACTAAATAACATCTTTCTTATTGTCACTTTGGCTTAACTTCGAGATGCATTTCGCACTCTTAACGGATGTCTCCTTCTTAGGCCACAAGACTTTCAAATCTGACGATTATCAAAGATTTTCTCTCTTAAAGGATGTAATTAACGTCGTTGCACTTAGGCAACGGCGGGATATTGGTCTAGACCCGATATCCACTTTCGTTTAACGAAGTCAAGCAGCGCGCAAAAGAGACCTAAAGCCCTTCGACTCTCAGAGGCAGAATACTTGTTGTCACTCACGTGACTGGTACGCCGACGCTATGTGATTGTAGGTTCATCTTCCGTCCCCATGGCTAGATTAACCTCCGATGGAATCACTCGAATCTGCAATATGCAGCCATGAGCACATGAAAATATGATAAATGATAAAAATAAATCCACCAAAATAATTATTTTTGATGGATCACAAAATCCATTTCCACAACCCCCACATATTTTATTTCTTACATACAAAGTAGACCTCATACCCTTATACATGCTTTGAAACCCTTCAGATTTTGGCTCAACATTTATTTTTGACAAATATTTTTACCGTGTGCCTCATTTGATTGGTCAGACGCTATATCCCACATTTTGTTGGTATATGGAACCCACCATCTAACCAATTCGACGAGATGGCCAAGTGCTTTTCTACCCATTTCTTTCTCATTTTTTTTAATGATAGAGAAAGTAGCATATTGATACTCGAGTCTATGCGATTGAAAATTGAAGAGACGTGAAATTTCAACATATATCGATATTGTTTCATATTTTATGTTGACTTTTTCCCAAGAAAAAGATTTTTTGAGAAAAAAAAATTGAGTCTTGTTTATAAACACACACTCATATGTGGTATTAAACTTTATCTCTACATAATCTCCCATTAAAGATAAATATACTTTTTTTTCTACACTCAACGTGAGATTAAATTATGTCTCTACATAGCCCCTAACGAGATAAGTGTGTAAGAGTCTTGCTGAGATATGACACTCAGACAATGTACATGGTCTTTAGAGTTTTGTCATTTTCTTGGAAAAAGAGTTCTCTTAGGAGAAGAAGTATGAGTCTACAATATGCCTCCACATAATCACCGTGAAGATAAATATGTTGGGTAAAAAGGGGTTATATGAGGGGCAATTTTAAGAAAGGGAGAAAAGAAACACAAAAGTTTGATAAAGTAAAAGGTACCTCAAAAGTTGTGTTATGTTGTCCTTATGTGAGGGGTCTTTAGTCCCACATGGGATACCCCTAAGGAGTTAAGGGCTTCATAACCCCTAATGTCCATGGGACTATGTCTTATAGACAAGGGTGGAGTTATGCTAGACCATATCACACACGCGCGCCGCCGGGCCGGGCGGGGCTGGGCGGGCGCGCGCGTGTGATGACGCGGTCCAGCCGGCTTGCCTTGGTACCTTTTTACCTCTTATTTTTGTGTTTTCCCCCTTTCTTGGAGAGATTGGGCCTGTTTGGACCGGTTCCCTGAACCGGCCCATTGTATTAGCTCCTGCGGGCGTGGGTGTCTCATATAGCGATTAGGGTCTCCCTAATCGCGGTTACTGTTGTTGACACGCCGTTTGACTCCCCGAGGAGGAACCGCTCGCTGCGCTATTGCTCTCTCTCTCGCCCTCTCCTCGCGCCGGACTGTTGCTCTGCAAGGTCGTCGCCGGCCGCACTTCGTTCGGGGGCGCTGTCGCTCACCGGCGTTCGGGACGCCGTGGTCGTCTTCATTCTGCGCTCTCTCCGGTGTTCAGTGCACGCTTCTTGCCCTAACTCTTTCGTAGTAGAGGATTAGGTTTCCGTGTAGCATTCGCCTTTCGGAATCGATCTTGTGCGAGAGCGATTCCGTGTCTCGTGGTTGTACCCTGGGAGAAGGTCACCGGGCCCCAATCGCACCGTATAGTGAGGGCGATACTTTCTCTAAGGCGAGTTCCATTATGGAACGCCTCCACAGTTTTGTTTTCATTCTTAATTATTCTGTAATCGCTATGCTTATTATCTGTAATCTCATGTTATATTTCTGCTTGTGGGATGCGCCTATGTACATGTTACTTTTTCCTGTGTTTACCTTGTGGTTTGCACTGTTTTACATGTTGATGAATCGCCATGCATTATGCCATTATCCCACTGTTTTAACAACAGTCTTAGAGAAAGTATCGATCATGGCTTCATCCTCATCATTTAGCCCGAAAGTGGACATGTCTGGTATGCCTGCGAAATTTGCAGGGCAACACTTCAAACGTTGGCAACAACGGATGAAGATTTGGTTCACAATGATCGGGTTGATCTCGGTTATAGAGTCTGATCCCCCTAAAGTGATTGAGGGCGATTCTGCAAGTGCAGCAAAGGCTGAGGAATGGAAGGAGAAAGATAGACTTGGACATGGGTGCATACTGACTGCACTGTCAGATGTCCTGTTTGATGTCTATAGTTCTTCTACATTTCTAACCTGAAGGCACTGTGGGATGAACTTGACCGGAAATACAATACCGAGGACCAAGGTCTGGAAAAGTATTCCGTCGGCAAGTTCCTCAAGTTTCACATGTTGGAGGACAGATCTGTAGCCGAACAGGCACATGAGTTTCTCCTTATGATCTACGGCTTGGCAGAGGGTGATATGAAACTCCCTGAAAAATTTCAAGTCATGTGTATAATTGAGAAATTTCCAAAGACCTGGCAGGATTTTGGAATGGCTCTCAAACATAGAAAGGGATCTATTTCTCTTGATGACTTGCCATTGCCATTGAAGAGGAACATAGAAAGGAGAAACAGGGATGCCTATGGAGGCTAGTGCAAATCTTATGGTAAAATATAAGAATAAAGATGTCAAAGGCAAACCCAAGACAGATTCAACTACACAAATGAAACCCAAAGGAAAAATTCAGAAGAAGAAGAAGTCTGGAGAATGCTGGGTGTGTGGTCAAAAGGTCATTTCCGTGGGGATTGTCCTAAACGGAAAGAAAAGTTGACCCATAAGACTGCTGAAAATCCAACTCAGGTCAATATAGTGACCGGTGGGGACTCTTCTGGTGACACGCATGTCTCTCTAAACCCTCAGCTATTTACTATTTATGAACCTAATGAGTGGTTAGTAGACACTGGAGCCAATGTGCATTTATGTGCTGACAGGGCTAACTTTGTGTCTTATCAGGCCACCAGTGATTGCTCCGTGACGATGGGTAATGGCAGCACTGCTACCGTGATGGGAATTGGGCGCGTGGATCTGAAGTTTACTTCAGGACGTGTGCTGTCTCTTCACAGTGTGCACCATGTTCCTAATGTTAGGAGGAATATTTTATCAGGTTCTAGGTTGGTTAGGGAGGGTTATGAGTTGAACTTTAAATGTAATAAAGTTGTTATTTTGTGTCAGAAAACTTTTATTGGTAAAGGTTATTTATCTGATGGGTTGTTTAAAGTGTATGTGAACCATGTGATGAAAAAGTTTAGATGTTGATGTTGTTTCTACATCTGTTTCTGTGGCATATAATGTCGTTGATTCACCTAATTTATGGCATGGACGTCTAGGACATATTAATTTCAATTCTTTGAAACGAATGATGAACCTGAAATTGATTCCTAATTATGCTATTGATAATTCTAAAAGGTGTGATATCTGTGTACAGGCTAAACAGCCCAAAAAGCCGTTTAAGTCTGTAGTGAGAGATTCAGAAATTCTGGATCTTGTGCATTCTGATATCTGTGAATTTAATGGCATATTGACTAGGGATCATAGAAAGTATTTCATTACCTTTATAGATGACTGTAGTAGATATTGCTATGTGTATTTGCTTAAGTCTAAGGATGAGGCTTTACAGAAGTTTATCATCTTTAAGAAAGAAGCAGAAACACAATAGGTCGGGTGCTTAAGAGGTTGAGGTCTGATAGGGGTGGAGAATATACCTCCAACCAGTTTAGTGAATATTGCCAAGATAATGGCATTGTTCATGAGACAACTGCCCCCTATTCACCTCAGTCTAATGGGATAGTTGAACGAAAGAATCGTGTATTCATAGACATGGTCAACTCTCTCCTGCAGAGTTCAGGACTGCCTAACTATATATGGGGGGAAGCATTAAATACGGCTTGCCGTATTCTGAATTATGTTCCCCTGAAACATAAAGATAGTAGTCCATATGAACTTTGGAGAAATAAAAAGTCTAGCTTGAAATACCTTAAAGTGTGGGGGTGCCTAGCTAAGGCACTTGTCCCTGAACACAAGAGGAAAAAGCTAGGACCTAAAACAGTTGACACGGTCTTTCTAGGCTATGCTGAAAACAACTATGCATACAGGTTTCTAGTGATTAATTCTGAGATTCCTGGCATAGATGTTAACACCATAGTTGAGTTTCGTGATGCTACATTCTTTGAGAATGTGTTTCCCATGAAGACTGGTTTACCTCAATCTGTGTCTTCTGAGGCTGGGCCATCCACATCTTCATCCATTCTAGATCATGTGGAAAGGATGACAAATGTGGGGGCAAGTGCATCCAACTCTCATCCTGATTCTGATAGTCAGGAAGAGGAAGTAGAACCTAGAAGGAGTAAAAGACAAAAGGTTGCCAAGGATTTTGGAAGTGATTTTATTGCTTTCCAAATCGAGGGTGATCCTCCTACCTTCAAGGATGCCATGGCCTCTCCTGAGGCACGGCATTGGAAGGAAGCCATAAAGAGCGAAATGGATTCCATAATCGCTAATGGCACTTGGGAGTTGGTCGATCCTCCTCCTGGTTCTAAGACCATTGGATGCAAATGGGTCTTTAAGAAGAAGTTAAATCCTGATGGGACCATTGACAAGTTTAAAGCTAGGTTAGTTGCTAAGAGGTTCAAACAGATGGAGGGGATAGACTATTTTGATACCTATTCCCCTGTAACCAGGATTACCACAATTCGGGTACTGATTGCTTTGGCTTCCATATATGATCTGACCATCCATCAAATAGATGTGAAGACTGCCTTCCTTAATGGTGATCTTAATGAAGAGATCTATATGGATCAGCCTGAAGGGTTTACAGCACCTGGTAGTGGGAACAAAGTTTGTAGACTTGTTAAATCCTTATATGGATTGAAACAAGCCCCTAAGCAATGGCATGAAAAATTTGACATGATTATCATGTCATTTGGCTTTAAAGTCAATGAATCTGATAAATGTGTTTACTACAAGATAAATGGTGATGATTGTGTTGTCCTATGTCTGCATGTAGATGATATTTTGTTGTTTGGCAACAATTTGAGAATGATAATTGAGACTAAATCATTCTTGAGTAGAAACTTTGAAATGAAGGATATGGGTGAAGCTAGTGTAATTCTGGGACTAAAGCTGACCAGATCAGCTGAAGGGATAGCTATTTCTCAGTCTCATTATATTGAGAAAGTGTTTGAGAAATTTGGCTATGAGAATTGCAAAGCTGTCTGTACACCCTATGATCCTTCTAGAGTTTTCTGCAAGAATAAGAATGGGATTCCTGTGTCTCAATTGCGGTATTCCCAAGTAATAGGAAGCTTAATGTATCTTGCAAACTGTATTAGACCTGACATTTCATATGCAGTGTCTAAACTCAGTAGATACACTAGCTGTCCTGACCATACTCACTGGGAAGGCTTGGATAGAGTGTTGAGGTACCTGAAAGGTACTATGACTCTAGGCTTGCATTTTGGGAAATTCCCTGCTGTCCTTGAAGGATATAGTGATGCAAGCTGGATAGTTGAAAACTCAGGGAGCAATGGTGTTACAGGGTATGTCTTTACCTGGGAGGTGGTGTTGTTGCCTGGAGGTCGACTAAGCAAACCATCTTGTCTCAGTCTACTTTTGAGGCTGAGTTGTGTGCTTTGGACACCACTGGTATGGAGGCTGAATGGATCAGGGGTCTTCTTTCTGAACTTCCCTTGATGAGTAAGCCTATACCTGCGATCTCTGTGCATTGTGATAATATGACTACAATTGCCAAGATCAAAAGTTCAAAGTATAATCAGAAAGAAAGGAGACACATCCAACTCAGATTGAAATCTGTAAGGGAGTTAGTGTCTTAGGGAGTGATGGCTGTGGATTTTGTTGGTACCAAGGACAACACAGTTGATCCTCTGACTAAGGGACTAAATAAAATTCAAGTCCAGAAATTTAGGATGGGGATGGGACTGAAACCCATCAGATGTTCTCCTTCAGTAGCAACTCAACCTATCTGAGTAGAGATCCTACAAAGAAGGTTCAATGTGGTAATAACAAGCTGATTGAGAGAACTGGTAGGCACTCAAATTATTAGATATCTCATATCTGAGTTCCTCCCCTGAATCCTAAGGTTAGTGCCTATAACTGCAAGATTAGGTTGAGTTGTATATTCTTAATGGGTTCAAGCCTGGTAAGGCAGGATGTAAGCAGTGCATCCTTGGAGAATCCCACCTAAATAAGTAATACTGTGAGGCCGCAGTTAAGGAATTGGGTTATTCCTGAATATACTTATGATACAGGAAAGGGCATATGGCCATAATGCGCCACCTTTACGATTGCTATCTTAACCTATATCATGTTGTTTCCTTTGACAACTCTCACCCTAAAGAATCAAGTTCAAGACTTAGTTCACTTCGATTCTGTGGGAGTCAGATTTGGAATACTTAGGTAAAGGTTCAAACCCGAAAGGTACCTTTACTGAAAGCATGGTATGTTTATCCTCTGATGTTTGTTCCTCATTATCAAACCTTGTGTTTGTGGGGGAATGTTGGGTAAAAAGGGGTTATATGAGGGGCAATTTTAAGAAAGGGAGAAAAGAAACACAAAAGTTTGATAAAGTAAAAGGTACCTCAAAAGTTGTGTTATGTTGTCCTTATGTGAGGGGTCTTTAGTCCCACATGGGATACTCCTAAGGAGTTAAGGGCTTAATAACCCCTAATGTCCATGGGACTATGTCTTATAGACAAGGGTGGAGTTATGCTAGACCATATCACACACGCGCGCCGCCGGGCCGGGCTGGGCGGGCGCGCGCGTGTGATGACGCGGTCCAGCCGGCTTGCCTTGGTACCTTTTTACCTCTTATTTTTGCATCTTCCCCCTTTCTTGGAGAGATTGGGCCTGTTTGGACCGGTTCCCTGAACCGGCCCATTGTATTAGCTCCTGCGGGCGTGGGTGTCTCATATAGCGATTAGGGTCTCCCTAATCGCGGTTACTGCTGTTGACAGGCCGTTTGACTCCCCGAGGAGGAACCGCTCGCTGCGCTATTGCTCTCTCTCTCGCCCTCTCCTCGCGCCGGACTGTTGCTCTGCAAGGTCGTCGTCGGCCGCTCTTCCGTTCGGGTGCGCTGTCGCTCACCGGCGTTCGGGACGCCGTGGTCGTCTTCATTCTGCGCTCTCTCCGGTGTTCGGTGCACGCTTCTTGCCCTAACTCTTTCGTAGTAGAGGATTAGGTTTCCGTGTAGCATTTGCCTTTCGGAATCGATCTTGTGCGAGAGCGATTCCGTGTCTCGTGGTTGTACCCTGGGAGAAGGTCGTCGGACCCCAATCGCACCGTATAGTGGGGGCGATACTTTCTCTAAGGCGAGTTCCATTATGGAACGCCTCCACAGTTTTGTTTTCATTCTTAATTATTCTGTAATCGCTATGCTTATTATCTGTAATCTCATGTTATATTTCTGCTTGTGGGATGCGCCTATGTACATGTTACTTTTTCCTGTGTTTACCTTGTGGTTTGCACTGTTTTACATGTTGATGAATCGCCATGCATTATACCATTATCCCACTGTTTTAACAACAAAATATGTACAAGTCTTCGATAAGACACACTCGGGAAGGGCACATGATTTTTTACTCGAGATTCCTACATATGGTATCAATCAAGAAGCATGAAATTTTAGCATGTACCCAAAAAAATATTGTCCATATTTTGGGATTTTGTCTTTTTTTTTTTACAAAAATATTTTTGAAAAAAAAGGAAAAGTTTTTCTTATAAACACATGTTTATTTTCACTACACTCAATGTGAGACTAACCATGTCTCTACAAAAATATATCCATTACCTGATCCAAATGGGCTGAAGTCCAGAGGCCCATCGGATTAACCCAGCCCACTAACTGCCCTATATTCAAAATATTACAAATTTGTAATCAGAATCTATATCCCATTAGTTGAGCTGTATAAGCTCTTAAAATTTTCCCTCCCTAAGAGTATGATTTATAGATAACCCACTAATTAATACAATCCCTTTATTCATACTTACCAAGTGGCAGCGCTTCTTTTCAATATCTCAACTCTATTGATCATAATCTGCCACAATCTTTGCTAGGTTGCCATCATTCTCTAATTGCCCAACTCCTTCCTTGCTTGTTGTTGGTTGCCAACATTAACGAACACAGTCTTTAGCATAATTGCCCAACCACCACTGAGACGTTGAAAAGGTGTGTGGTTTCCTTTGGAAGGTCATGAACAGTGAGAACAGCGTGGATGGTCCTTACGACTATTCTTCTTAATCAAACGTTGCCATCGACTGGCCCTTCTCTTCCTCGAAATGAAACACCCACCAATACTAACATCTTTGGATACAATTCAAATTTTATTATGAGAATTACTTTACTTGCACAAGAACAAAGCATAAGTTAACACAGCCGACACTCGCTATGATTGGTTGGATGTCAGGTGGTCTCAAGGTGGACTCTGACGTCCGACCAATCACATCAGACCCAACCTTTGTTTTTGTTTTTTGTTTTTAGTATAGGAGGGGAGCTAAGTGCTCCAATATTTTATATTAAACAAACATAATCACATAGAGTATGTAACTAATCATAGTGAATGAAAGTTCAAGGAGATCACATAACTTAATGCAATATCTCAATGAAACAAGAAGACATCAAACCACAACATATAACTAAACACGAGGAGATCCAGCGACCCAGTAAGAGCTACTCCATGTCGAGAGACAAGAAGTAGTGGAAGGTGACTGCCGCAACCTGAACGTGCAATAACATGATGATAGTTTAGATGATGCACATGATAGATTTGTGTGCGGATAAGATTGCATAGCAGAGTTAAACCAACTCCTCCATAAATTTAACTTGGGATACACTAAAGATTTATAAGTAGGGCTGCAAACAGATTGGGTTCGGAATTGAAAACACATATTTCGATTTTGATAACCGAAATATAGTTCCGATTCTAATTCCAATAATATCGGAATGGTTAATTCCGATTCCGTTCCGATTCTGATAATATTATCGGAACCGAAATTCCGATATGGTAATGTGTTTATCATAATTTTTTCTTTTAATTTTACGAATAATTTATTGAAGTAACCGATACCGATTCCGATTATTTTTTAATTCCGATTCCGATAGCTTATCGGAATATCCGATACCGATTCCGATAAACTATCGGTATCAATTTTCAATTCTGAAATCGATAATTTTTATCGAAATCGGATCAGAATATCGAATTATCGGGTTCCGTTTACACCCCTACTTATAAATTATTACGATTGGCACCTCAATATGCACAACAACTTGCCAAGCTCGTCACCACAAAAAAAGAAAACTGGGTAAATGGGGCAAAACTATAAGAGAAAATAGATAATAATATTGTGAAATGTAAACACAACCATACATGGGTCATAGGGTATGCCACTGGATGGACTCCAAGAGAGAGCCAGCCCATTCGAAGGGACCACACCACATGTGAGAACAGTGGAGGATGCGTGAAAGAGTGAGGTTTTGAACCAGTCCAACTAAGGTTTTAAGTCGGTCTCAGTCATCAACACCTCGTCCTAATCTAATAGGCTTTTTTTTGCGTATAAGTAAGAGATTATTTATTTATGATAAAGAAGTGTACTGTTAATATGACCGAATCTAACATTCAAACTCATAAAAAAATTGATTTGTTGATGCATGAAATTGTAGCGTGCCTCTCAAAAGGAGGTATTGTCCTTATTTGGGGTTTAATTCTTTTTCTGAAAAAAAAAATCCTCTTAAGAGAAGAAAAAAAGATCTTTCTTATAAACACACATTTATTTTTATTACATATAATATAAGATTAAATTATATCTCTGTAAATTTAATCGTTGAGGACTACATTTAATTCTCTAACTTGTTTATTGATATTTACACAAGAAGAATAGTTTTGTGGTTCAAGCGGACACTTGGGAGATGGAGAGGAAGGAATAATGTTTTTTCAAGATGTTAGCAAGTCCTCTCCAAGGGGAAGGGCTCAAATCTGAATATAGAGGAAGTAGTGTTGTAGCGTGCGTTTCGGATCTAGCTTATTGGGTTTCATAGTGTGGCGTGGTGCTTCTTTGGAGTTTCGTGCCCATTTGAGGGTGAGTTGGGCCATCTTTCGGGCCTTTGCACTCTGGGTGTTGTTGCGGCTGAGGAGGCCGATGCCTTGTTAAGACATCCGCTAAGGCTCACGCGATAGCCTTAGGGCAGTTTCCGCATGTGTGAGATGTGTGTCGCTGTTTTGGCTAATGCAGCTCCTATTCTAGATGTGTTATTGAGGTGTCCTGGGGCCTTGACGCAGTAACTATTTTGATGCCTTTTTCCCTACTTCGCTGACTGAACAGGGGAGAGTTTCGTTTTCAGTCAAGGGTAAGGCTGCTCTGACAGGGCGGCTTTGATGGTTTTCAACGTGGTGGCGTGGTTTCCGTGGGGAGGAGGTGGCCGATCACGTAAAGGCCCCAAAGAGTTGCTCATCGTATTTTGGTAGGGGGATTCTTGCCTTTTCTTGTGTATCTCTTTATCCCTTTGTGTGGCTCCAGTTTGGGACAAGCCTAGAGGGATGGTTTTCTCCTTTTAGGTTGTTAGAAACATGTTTAATGCTGATTTCATTTGATTTGGTTTAATTTAAGCTTATAGAGCTTGTTTTAATGGGTTAAGATAAATGGATTCAACACTCTATTTGGTATCACATCCCATCATGGGGACACCTTAGCAGGGCTAAGGCGTCCTATGTTGCGGACACGATAGAGGCTTTCTATGACGTCCCTATTTTCTGATGCGTTAGCTTTCTAACACATCATGTCGTGTTGACACCTTAATTTGCTTATTGTGGCCTTACGATTTGACACGATATATGGGCTTGGTTATGTGCCCATCTGGTTTAATTATTTGATTACATTTGGTAATTGCACTAATTTTACAAGGTTCGTGGTTAAATGTTGAAGTAGTTATCGGGTCTCTTGCAGTGTCATCCTCGCATGGAACTTCGGGTTTGACCTTTAAGTCATTTGTACCCCAGTTGAGAATCTAGTGAGATGTTTATGTTTTCATTAGTTGAGTTTAATTAGGGGTGAAAGATTTAAAGGATGGATCGGTAATTGGTAATGATGAACTATGAATTATTGTGGTTTGCCGAGTTTGGTGGTCAGATGCTTATCCGGAATGCCTCTCTAATTGGGTACCTAAGTTCTCTATGAGCTAGACACGTTTGTGCTCGAGATTTTGTCCCGGTATTGTGCGTACCGTAGAGGTCTATGCTGTCTTCCTGAACACCCTCACTCATTTCATGAGTTGTACGTCAAATTGAGAGACGATAGTGGGACAGTGACTTGTGGTGTGGTTGATTTTCAATTCGGTCGCTTGTAGCGAGCTCGTTGTTCGATACAGACACCAATATACATATTGGGCCCTAGTTAGTCTGTTGTTCCCACTTGCCTCACTCTACGGGTCCTGAAACTTTTAAAGGTGTGACAAGCGCAGGTCTGTAGTCTGACTAGGCTGCAGGTGGTGTTATTTAGTCTCCGCAGTTTGTTTGTACTTGTTAAAGTGGAGCTGTAGTTGGACCTTTCATTCGTAGCTGCGAGACTATAAAGTTTTTTCTTACGTTAACTTGTCCAGGTCCAATATTAATGTCATGAACCAGTAGTCGTGATCCGAGTTGTAGTGTCGTTCCTTCCAACTGAGGGTTCTGATTTTCTCCATCTTGTGTGGTGTGGAATTTGAAGAGTTTAGTTTATAGATTTTCAGTAGTTTATTTCCAGTACTTGTCTTGCTTTAGTGATTCTTAAAATAACAGTTTATTTTAGAGCAATTGCGTGGTTACTTCCATTTCTGTTGATTATGAACTTCCATTAGTAGTATTGTTGCTTAGATGTTGTGTAGAAATGGGAAATTTATAAAGATTAAAATCTTTTAAAATTCTTATTTATCATGTTGTCTCATGTTCTCATGGATGCACACGTATTGCGAATCCAAATCTCGTCGAACGCTACAGGAGCGAGAGTGACGTGAGATGAATCCACAATTCGCGCAGCGCGGGCGTGCCAGTCACCGAAGTGACAACCAAATTGGTTTGCCTTCGAGAGTCGGAGGGCTTTAGGTCTATTGTGCGCGCCGTTTGACTTCGTCAAACGAAAGTGGAGTGTCGGGTCCTCGACCAAAATCCCGCCGTTGCCTAAACGCAACGACGTTAATTACATCCCTCTGGGAGGGAAAACCCTTGATTAATCACCAGAAATTAGAAAAGCCTAGTGGCCTTGATACGGAGACATCCGATGAACGGTGCAAAGCGCAACTCGAAATTAAGCCGGAATGATAAACGGACACGATGCCTATTCGAGGTTGTCGGGTCTTTTAATTATATGTGATTGAGTCTTTTTACCCATTTGCCCATTCATTCTTTTCGTTAACATGAAAAATATCCTTAAGTCGGTCTCTTGCTCTTTTGAAAACTCATTTGCTCTTTTATTACAAAACGGGGGTTCATTTGAATCTTTTATTCTTTTGAAATGTGTAATGATCTATTTGCTTTCTTATTACAAAAAAGTTTCATTTTTGATCTTTTGAAAACATAAGGTGGCCCATTTGATCTTTTGACATGAAAGGGTTTCACTTTTGGTCCTTTAAAAACATGAGATGGCCCATTTGCTTATTCCCCCTTTTTTTACTTTTATCATGAAAAGATCTTTCAATTTGATCTCTTGCTCTTAAAAAAAACATGTGCAACGTAGAATTCTTTGATTCACTCATCTATTGCCCTCGCAATGGAACATTCTTTTAATCGCTCTCTTATTCTTTTATTCTTATTTTGAAAAGGTGTGCGACGTGGTTCTATTTGCGATTCGGCGCCACTCCATTAGACTTTGGAGGTTTCTATTTTTGAAAAGACCCTTGCCGATTCGACCCTCCTGGAGAAAATCCGGCAGCATCTCCCCTCATCTTGGTTGATAGGGAGAGCACGGTACACGCCCACCAAAATGGAGACGGTACCAAAAGAGAGGGTGTATGTCATATGACAACATAACCCGAATGGCACATAGCGCCACCCTCTAAGGCAAGCCTTTAAGGGGAAAATGGCACCATGACCACACAAACACCGGTCGGTGGGTAAAACCCATATGGGCCCACATACCCGAGTATAGATATTTCATTATCTAACCCGGGATTGCAAACGGGCCTCTCTTGGGAGGATGGCGGTTTTGGGCCAGCCATGGCTTAATGGGCCTCCCTCCATGGGTGCTAAGCATGGGGGCATGGACATCAATTGTCCAACCCTTGGCTAGCATGGGAGATCCGCCCCACTCACCAAGACTCCTTAATGGGCCGCTCAAATCAGTGGAAACCGCCCCCTTTAGAGGGTCAAAACAGGGATCCAATGGGCCCAAATCCATGAAATACCAAGCTTTGGGCATGAACATTGGTTGTTCAACCCATGGCTTGCAAAGGGACGTGATCCCATCATGAAAGCTCTTAGAGGAGATTGTTCTAACAGTGAAAGAATCTGCACTTTTGGGGGTTCAAAACAGAAGTTTGATGGGCCAATTTGCATGAAATGCTAAGCTTTGGGCATAGACATTGGTTGTCTACCCATTTGCTAGCAAGTGGAGACTATTTCTAAGGCAAACATACACACATTTAGGGCTGTTTTAGACTGTTAGAATCTGATCTTTTGAGTGTCAAAACCGAAGGTTTGATGTGTCATTTATATAGAATGTTAAGCTTAGAGTATGAGCATTAATTGCTCAACCCATTTGCTAACAAAAGACACATGCTCCTAAGGTAGACAACACATGCAAGGGGGCTGTTCTAGCAGTGAAAATCTGCACTCTTAGAAGCTGGAAACAGTGAGAACCAGTCTCATTGAAGAGGCCCAAACAGTGAGGAAGCCTCCCTCTCTTGGGGGCAACACAAGGGCCCATATAAACTCCATAGGAGGGGCGGCCCAAACAGTGAAACCTGCACTTTTGGGGGACTCAAAACAGCAAGGAAACAACACAATTAATGGGCAAATCCAAGGAGATAACCCGCTTCCTTTGGTAGCACACAATGCACAAATGTGGGCTCCAAGAGAAGGGGCGGCCCAAGCAAGCAAAGGGGGACTGTTAGGGACCTCATTAAGGTTTAAAACAGTTAAAGGGACCCTTATGAACATGCAAAACAGTGAGCTTAATGCATGCATGGAGGGCTTACATAAGGCCCATTAGGCTCTATTCCTCCCAAAACCCCATTTATTGAGGTGTAGAAGTATATAAAGTGGTCTTATGTATGCTCTTTGGATAGAAGAAACCAACCATATGAAGTGGTGGTTCCTCACCATCCGTGGCCATCCTCTCCATGTAGGCAAATAAAAAAAGAAGTGAGGGAAAGAGACAAGCATTTAATGTAAAGGAAGGGAGGACAAGGCATATAATAAACAAGACATTCTCTTGGCATCAAAAGGGGAGGAGTACAAGAATATTAAAGAAATGGGGAGGAGAAAGAGCCCATCGCCACCTCACTCTTCTCTTCTCTCCTCCCTATGACAGACCATTCATAAGAATGGTATCACTCTCATCTCTCTTTTCTTCTTCACTTTTTGGCTTCTCTTCTTGACTTCTCTTCTCCTCTTCTTGCAGAGCTCACGGGAGGGCTTCCTTGGATGAGAGCCAGCGCAGATGAAGCAAGGGAAGAGCTCCTCTCCTTCCTCCTTTTTGGAACCCGCAACAGCCCCCCTCTCCTCCCCCTTTTTTTTTTTGCTTCTTTTCTCCTTCTCGTCTCTGCTTCTGCTTGGCCCGCAAGACACTCCAAGGGAGCCCTTTTCTTCTCCTTGGAAGCCTCTAGAAGGACCCCCAAAAAGGCCTCAACCAGCCCCTCCCCCCCTTGCATGCGCAGGCTCCTTTTTGCCGTTTTTGGCATCACCTTTGGGAGGTGTTGAGCTCTCTTAGGCTCACCTCCATGCATGGGAGAAATGGGCCTTGATAATGGTTTTGAAGACCTTTGGGTTTGGCCATTTAAATGGTCATTTCTGTTTGGTGGGGAGGAGTTGGGCCGGCCAGGAATGGCCCATCAGAAATTTTAGGTGTCCACATGTTGTTAATGATGTGTTTACTTGTGTTAAGAGAAAGCATGCTTAGATTCTAGTTATTGCAGGTTTCTTTTAAATTGTTGTATGTGAGTCGATCGATAAGATTGTGTTACTCATGCTTTCCTTCTATTACGCGTGTATTATATAGTGTGTTTCTAGGGAGTTTTCCCCTACTAAGTATGTGACTCTGTGAGGCACACACCCCTATACCCCTCTTTCAGGTGTTTAGCAGTGGATGTGGTTCTCGAGGCAAACTAATACCACCAGTAGTAATGTGTGTCTTTGCTCCTGTTGTACCCTCGGTGTATGCCCCAAGCTGTTATAACTTTCTTTTGGACATATATTAATGTATTGGGATAATTTAATTTTATGTCATTGATATAAGATCATGTACTTGTCATGTATCTTTATACCATTGTGATTGTCTTTTATATTCTTATTAGACACGTGTGATATCTCTGGCGAGACTTCAGTCTGTTCAAAGGAGGGGATCTGGATATGGAGCCTTTTCGGACATAAGTAACAGGCCCACTACAAGTCTTATCTAAATAGAGTGATTTTCTTTAAAATATATAGAATTTGATGTGAAAATTCCTTCAGGGGTTATTTATCTAGATCTTGTTTAATCGTCGAGAGATAAGAGCTTGAGATTTAGTATCCACCGGAAAAAGGGATGTCATGAGTGAGATGTGGGATGTGAACTCCGATCTCTCAAATGCCATGGATGTTTAAACACGGGTATATTAAGTTCCTCATAATAATTAAAAAAATCTTCTCTCAAAAATGGGTCCTTGGGCATTGAATCATAGTAGGACCTACAGCAAGGATAACCAATCATGCTTGGAGAGGGAGAATATTGCTATCCAAACCCAGAATCCACCAAGCCTAATAAGATGAATGTAGCCTAAAAAGACGACGTTGGTTATCCAACCAACGGGTCGTCCCGAGAGAACCATGCAATAAGCTTGGGCTATACAGAATGCACGCTCGAGCCCTATAATGCCACCTTAGGGAAAGCTACCCCAAACTCAACAGAAGGACTCTAAGAAAGGCCCCTTGGTGCATGGATAGCTCTTGGTCAAAACATTTAGGAGTACGGAAGGTCGGGACCCCTTGATAAGGCTCAATTGTGGCCAAAGGACTCCCCCCCCCCCCCCCCCCAATCAAACAAATATAGCTCAGGAGTAGAAGACTCAGTTCTGACAAGCCTAAACTTGATAAGGGCAATGCTAGGGAGGACCCTAACTAATCATAACATCAACACACACCCAGTAAGGTAGAAAGGACAAGAGGGGTTAAGGCCAAGTGTCTATCCCATGACTATCCTACCTACTAGAGCTGACGCCATGCTTTGCATGAGCTTTTTCTCCAAAAAAGCATCATTAGCCCTCCATATGCAGCGTATGACCCCCTAAGTAGGACCCCACGCCTTGGGATGTTAAAGCTATTTCAAGAGTTGCAACTCTTGAAGCAGTCACCTCTTCATATGTATTGTGATGGTAAGACATCAATTGAGATTGCGAACAATCTAGTACAACATGATTGTATCATACACATCGAGATTAACTGTCATTTCATTAAGGAGAAGATTGATCGAGGCCAAGTTAACATTCTTTTTGTTTAGTCATCTAGTAAAATGATAGATATTTTGACCAAAAGGCTTAGTACATCTTCCTTTTCTCTGTCGGTGGACAAGATGGGGTTTTGCGATACCTTTGCCCCATTAATATGTGTGAGTGTGGAGATAGCTCCCTTTCCTAGGGGTGAACACGGGTCGATTCGACCCAATTCACCTTTTTTTTGGCAACCCGAAACTGACTCGAGGGCTTTGGCAAACTAAGTTGAACGAACCAATTAGATTGAATCGAAAATGACAAAATAGAGATTTTTAAGGTCCTTGTGTAGTTCAAAGTCACGACCTACTAAAGAAAGTCCAATGCGTTAACCAATTGTGTGATAACACCTATGTGAAATTATACACTATTAATTATTTTTATATATATCTGATTCAACTCAATTTCACATTAAAAAATCGAATTGAACCGAAGAGATCCCTCAATCGAACTGGTCCGAACCAATCAGTCCAGTTTGATTTTGAGGTTGATCCAAAGTATACATGGCCCTAGGCTTTTTTAGGTTACTATTTTTAGGAGAGGATGAGGTGTCATACAAGGACAATCTTTCTCCTCCTTCCTCTCAACCTTCTTCTCTGTCTCTCTCAACTCAGCACTTGGCTGATCCATGCGCCATGGGCCACCACATCCGTGCAACAATGCTCCTGGCCCAGTGGGCCCAAATCCAAACAGAGCAGCAAGTGGTCCTCGCTGCAGTTTAGAGATCGCCCCTCCAACTCCCTAAAACATGAGATGGAAAGAGACAGAAATCGCAGGCCCACGATGGCTGCTGACCACATTACAAAGCCTGGCCACAGATGCGACGCGTCCGATTTTTTTTTCCACGGACCACCGCCACTCCGAGGCCGAGGAACCGGCCACGTCGGAAATTTTTTTTCTTTTTCCTCGCCTTCGAAAATTTCCTGCCATAATAACAACTACGTTGTCACTGTTCATATAAATGCCAACGGCTTGATAAATATATAAGGTTATTGACCACAAAGTATGATGAAGTCTAAAAGACGCATGTGATGGGATGCAAACTACTCGCTTTCCAGTTTCAAGGCAAGACAGGGACATCCATCCACCTCACCTAATATTTAGTGTGTAAGAGGGCGAAGGGGGGGGGGTGTAAGATGTAGATATTAAAATCATTATTTTTAAAAAACATATACACAGGCAGATTTTGATTTTAAATATATAAATTCATAATATTTTATGTTGGAGACGGGATTCATAGTAGACCATAGATATGGCCTGGGAGAATTGAAAAGTTGGACAGTAATTCGTGATCACATAAGAGGACCTGCAAAGAGATCAATGGGTCCTAAGTTGAGATCTAAGAGAGAATTCTCCGACGTCTAAGTTAAATTTCGGCAAGAGCTAGAGAAAGAGAGTGAACGATTTAAGATCACTCTCCACATTTGATGGTCTAAAATATTATACATCTGGTAAAGGTTTTCCTCTAGGTTTTATATGGGTCAAGTTTCCCTGTTATTCTCGTACGTCATGACTATAGATACGGCATGGTCGTAAGTCTCTATCCTACTCATGATGAAGCTCCCATATCCAGAACTCTCCGCAATCCTTGTCGGTTGTACGTAAACCTCTCCTACGCCAAGGGTTAGAGTGCCCTTAAGTCATCTCTCCAACGTATATCATGCCTCGATCTTGATGCTAAGGGTGCAAAAGTCGCATGGGTCATGTCCATTTGACGCATGTGTGGAGTGGTACTCAATATAGGAGAACGTTAGGGCTGTTCATAATTCGGTTCAAACCGAAAAATTGAACCGAACTGGCCCATTCGGTTCGGTTCGGTTCGGGTTGAGAAGTCCCATGTTCATTCGGTTTTGGATAGTGAAACCGAATGAACCGAAATATATAATAAATATATTAAAATAATAATATAAAAGAAAACAACGCGCTAGCCCAGTATTGGGTCGGTCCTGGTTTCGAACCAGGACCGCCCCGTGCCTGGTATTAGAAGGTTTTTTTTTTTTTTAACCCAATGGTTGGTCGTTTGAATAAAATTTTGGTTCGTTCGGTTCCTCAAAAAAGAGGTCCAAACCGAACCGAACCAGACCGTGAACACCCTAGAGAACGTCATCAGCTCTTATGTTCCACTCACTGGGTCTACTGACTGAGTAAATAAGGTCCGAAGTGTTCGCCATTTTACTTTCACCGACTTAAGACTCTTCCGACTTAAGAGTTTGTCCAGTGAAAAACCCTCCGAGCTACAGGTTATAGGGGTATTTGTAGGGCGAGGGACTATCGAGGTAAGTGTGGAGTGTGGACCGAGTTAATTTTTCCCATCATTGTGTGTTTTGGGATGTTATCTCAAGAGCTTACATTTAGATGCAGGTTAAATCTTACGTAAACAAGTTACGTAACTAGATTACTATATATTCATTTAATTAGGTCTCTTTTGAACTTAATTTAATATGTAAATGATATCCAAATAAAATAAAATTTCAACCACTGTCTAATTACAATGTGGTAAGTTTATGATAATTTTATTTAAAATTTTCTTGAAAAAATATTTATCAACTATAAATTGTCCTAAAAATAGATAAATCATATTTACCACATTACCCGTGCATCAAAAATTCTCAATATCCACATTTTTGGTATCAACATATTTTTTTGATAATTATGGTAATTTCAAACTAAATTTCATTACCAAAATCCAGTGACACATTGTCAGTGTACATATGTGCAGAAATGGTAACGACATGAAACAATATAAATCTTTAATGATTTTATGCTGCAAATATGCTAGGGGCTTCATACTTGGTATTATTTGAGTTGTCACAAATTTCTCACATCATTGAGATTTGTGATTGAAATAAAATCAGTCATCATTCGGTTCTCAATATAAAGACCGAAATAATTCAGTCCAATTTGGTCCCTATTTAGGGACCGAATTATTTCGGTCTCTATTTTATGACCGAATAGTTCGGTCCCTATTCGGTACCGAATAATTCGGTCCCTATTCTGTCCCCAAATAGGGACGGAATAGGGATCGAATTATTTCGGTCCCAAATATAGAGACCGAAATAATTCGGTCCCTATTTAGGGACCGAATTACGAATAGGGACCGAATTAAATCGGTCCCAAATATAGAGAGACCGATTTAATTCGGTCCCTATTTGGTCCCTAAATAGGACCGATTTTGAATCGGTCTCTAAAGTATTTATTTAGAAACCGATTCATTGCAGTGACAATTCGGTCACTAGTTAGGGACCGAATTATTTCGATCTCTATTACCGCTTTTTTTCTTGTAGTCGACTCTTCCTTGGACCGGTGAATCAGATAATCATTGATATTTCATGAGCTGTGTTTGATAAGTGGACTTCAGTAGACGAGCTCTTGTTTGGTAAATAAGTTATCACCTTTTGGATCGAGTTTAGTAATTGATCCTTCAAATGTCCTCGTAAAGAGAGTGAAGGGTCCCTTTGGGGACTTAGTCTATATTCTTCATGCGAAAAAAGTCATGTGATAAGTCATGATTTAAGTTTTTAATGGTTATAAATGCTAGGAAAAATTAATACTATATTCCTAAAATCTATATATTATATTTTATATTACTTTTATTTTATTGTATTTTTTTAATTATTTGATTCTATTCATTTAACCCAACCAAAAGAAAATTAATAGTATAAAAATATTAACTTGCCATTCATAATTCTCTCTCTCAAAAAAGTTTGTTTTGCAACTCTCTTCTTGCTGTTGGGCCCTAACTTCACTTGATCAATTTGAGAAACGTTTAATACCTAGGCAGCTGAACACAAAAACTTATGTGACTTGTTCTATCACTCCTATAATTGGTCAAGCATTGGTCTTCCGATCAATCACGGGTGTGACGAAGTAAACCACATAAGTTTGTGTTCGTCACTGGGTACAATCGATGTGATATAGATTATTGTTATTATTTATTACCAATCGTGGCTAGTCATTGTTGACACCAATACTGCCATCATTAAAATACCTGATTTTTTTGACGTAGCAGAGTTGGGTTGATCGACTAATTACAAGATTCCAACATGCATGTCTCTTTTAAATCAACCTTTATAGTGTAATCCCTCACATCTGCCGTTTAGTTTGATAGTTTAATTATCTTGACCTCCACACACTTAGTACGGGCTCTATCTTCTTCTTTCGTGTAAGAAAGATTCTCCATTAATCATGTCTACTACCATGCACCCGCGGTTATGCAACAACAGAAAACTTTATTCACGGATTTTAGAATGTTTATGCGAGAATGTGATATTTAAATCCTGTAAAAAAAAATTTGAACTAAAAATTTTAGATCTAAAATGATCTCATAAATCTAAGAAGCAATCACAGGCCCATGCGGTTGTTGAACATTTAATTAAGAATCATGGTGCACGGAAATTTATTATATTTGAATACACCTTTAAAATCTACATATTATATCTTATATCTCTCAAATCTGAAAATTTAGTCAATTATATATCTATAGTTGTAGGTCCATATTTTTTTAGGTCCATACACTACAAAAATGCTGTGGATTAACTACGGACACAATCCATAGCTAATCTATAGCTAAACAGTATAGCTACAGATTAGCTACGGATTAGCTAAGAATAATTTTGTAGCTACCCCGTAGCTCATTAGCTACAGATATTTCTATGACAATTTGTAGTTAAATTTAGCGATAGAGTAGCTACGAAAATAATTATAGTTAATCCGTAGCTAAATTGAACTACGGATTAGTTACAGATATTTCCTTAGCCAATCCGAGCCAATTAGCTACGGATTCACTACGAATATTTCTGTAGCAAATCTGTAGCTAAATCGAAAACCCCCCAAAAAATTTTTAAAAATAGTTTTCTCATGATTTTTTTACATGTACCTGTAAACTTACCCATTCATTCAATGGAAACATACACCCACACACATACATATAGCACACATCACACAAATACAAACATAAATCCATAATTACAATTAATTAGAATGTTCACAACGTAAGATTATTTTTTAAAAATATAAAAAGACAAATATGACGTGCTCCTAGTCGTCGTGAATACAGAGATCCTCATCCTCGTCATCATCTCTCTCGACCTCACGAGCCTCAATAGCATGATCAGGATAAGGAGGGCCTACAAACAAGAAAGAGACATAACAAATATCACATAAACATGTAAATAATCAGATTAAGATGAAGAATAATTAAATATATACATACATGACTATCACAGGAAGAAGCCACCCTAGCAAGAGATCTTAGACCAACACCCATAGTTCATAAAGTAGGGACCACAGTTTGCGTTAACCAATTGTTTAATGCATTAAAAATGACCTCACAAATTTGGTCGCTGGGTAGGGTGTGAGATGGAGTCACTGTAGTGGTGGAGCCATGTGAGTCCTGAGAGGAGCTAATGACTCCACCAGCACCTAAACCACACCCAAATCCGAATACCCAACCTTTTTTGGGCTGACCGATTGCAGCCAACCAAGCCGTGGGATCAAACTCAGGATGTTGTGCGGAGTCATCGCCATGTTTGTCTACTATCTGTTCTACGTATATCTCTTACAAAATATTAGAATTTTAATTTGTTAATAATCTAAAACACACATGAACATTGAAGAACATTCAATATATAAGTTGTAGAAAAGAAATACATACAATCACTTCTTTCGCCTTCTTTGAAACAAAATCGTCTATATTTTTTCTTCGATGTGTATGCTCAAATAACTCCTTATAAGACACAGGACCGTCTTTTTCTTTCTCCTACACGTTTAAATATAATAGGAATATGAATTTAAACAGTATGAATATTATTAATATTAAATATATGAGATTTAACTATTTTCTCTTCTATCTCTCAAAACTTATAGAGTCACTAGTATGCAAAGTAGCTTCAGACATTTTAATTCAATTTTCTGTAATAATTTTGGAGCGATGTCGAAGTACTATGTCACCCACTAATCACACATAATGTCCCAATAATCTCTCTTGATACTAGATGGTTCATTGCCTTTCCACATCAATGGTCGTCGCTGCAGTTTAGAGATCGCCCCCAACTCCCTACACATGAGATGGAAAGAGATAAGAAATCGTAGGGCCACGATGGCTGCCGACCACATTAAAAAGCCTGGCACAGATGCGACGCGTTCGATTTTTTTTCCACGGAGCGCCACTCCGAGGTCAAGGAACCAGCCATGTCAGAAAGTTTTTTCTTTTTCCTCGCCTTCGAAATTTTTCTGCCATAACAACTACGTTGTCGATGTTCATATAAATGCATGCGGCTTAATAAATATATAACGTTATTGACCACTGTTGCTGCTAGAGCAGGTGGGTTTGGCTGTGCCGAATGGAGGTTGACCCAGGGGACAGAAGATGTCGCGCCGACGTCCTTCCGATGAGCACCGACCTACAAAGACCACCGAGAGGCCTCGGTGGGTAAACACTCCGACGATCAACTCAGGCTAGCTTTACCAGAGTAGGGGGGCTTCTTGGGTGTAAAGAGTCACATACCTCTCTAAGGTGGATTACCTTTACCTTTTATACGGGGTCGCTTGTGACGGATCCGAAGGAGCCACTTATGGACATGTCTGTAATCTTCTCCCTTAACCTCGCGATTCGGAGTTCCGCATGGCAAGTGTGCCCGAGACAGGCCCAGATTCCGCAGGCCAGCTGTCGTCGGGATGGCAGGCCATGATCCCGGACCTTGTCGTTAACGAGAGTTTCCTTTATAAGCATGTGCAGTCATAGGCGTTCGTATAGCCGAAACTCTCGGATCTCGGTGCCCATGACGGGTCAGACAGCCAAAATAACCAAGCCCTCCTTATAAGGAAAGGTCTAGATAAGCTAACCGAGGAGGACCAGGGTTGATATGTCGTCGGATTGTCGTCAGGTCTACTGGTAACATCCAGCATCATTGGCCCCCCAGGTTCTTCTTGAGACGAGCATCGGGTCGAGGAGAAGCCTTAGCAATTCGATGGTTTTCGGCTGGTTGGTTGTCCTTGCGATATGAAGCGACGTGCATTCATTAATGTCGTCCTGCCATATCTGAACGTATCTAAAAAGCTGCTAAGCCGCCCTTGACAGACGCCTCTGTAATGACAGCGCCCGTGATCTTCTCATATTCTGCATCTGCCTGTCGTACTGCCACTGTCGAGAAGCCAGCCGTTGCGTACGTAGCTGATCCCTCATGATGGCGTCTTCTCGACGGTCGCAAACGTTACGGATCCGGGTGATAACCTCTCGGCCGACCATAAGCGGGCACGTGGTGAGATCAAGACGGCCCACAGTTTTCATTAGTTCCGGGACGTCCGATTGGAATGACCCCACCGGGCCTATAAATAGTGGGGGTCGTTGCCAGAACGGGCACCCTTACTCCGCGCGAGCCAAAGTCTGAGCGACGACTCAACAACTACCGACAACTTGCCGACTCCTGTTCGTCGTTTCTAGGAACCCTGCTCGACTTCCTTCCTTCTGAGGTAATCCATGAGTCCTCCACCCGCTCATTCTTCGTCCGGGAGTTCCTCGTCTTCCTCTTCATCATCTGGTAGTGATAGGACCGCCAGCGAGAGCTCCCAATCTTCCAATGGTTTTCCTGGTACTTTAGTGTCGGGTCCCGTAGAGAAGAAGTTCATCCTTGAGGTCAGCATAGGCGAGTATGTTCCTCGTGTGCCCTCGGCTCACACATCCGGCGCTCGTCGACTGGCCGACAGTGTGGCCGACGCAATAGGAGACAACTCGCGGGACATTTCATTGGGTTAGGAAACACCCGGGGATATCCCTTCCGGCCGACGCGGTGATCTTTGCCAATCGCCAATTTCGAACCCATCATGTGATGGAGAAGGGGGTTTGCATATACACTGAAGCGGTCAGGGCTGGTCTGCGCTTCCCCTTTAACCCCTTTACCGTTTTCTTGCTCCTGGAGCTCGGGATCGCCCCTTCACAACTGACCCCAAAACTCTTGGCGAACGATCATTGGCTTTCTTTCGGTTTGTGTCTCGGCCGGGTCCCTCCAACCACGCGTCTATTCCTCTATTGCTTCTCCATAAAGCCGTTTGGAGACTGGCTTTACTTTTCGGCTAGAACTGGTCGGCAGATCCTCAGTAAGCTCCCGATCTCTGTCCACGACTGGAAGAGGAATTTCATTTTCATCTATTGCCCGTTGGATGGCCTTTTCCGACCAAGTGGTCGGAAATCGACCTTCGAAGCAAGGCGTTTGGATCGCCCAGGCTTACCGCCACTGAGCTCTCGGATTTTGGGGATTTAAAAGCGATAAAGGCTCTAGATTGGTATGAACCTTCCGAGAAGCTGCTCGCACTGATTGCCGAGGGCGTAAAAGGTCATAGTTCTTCCGTCGACTTCCTCGGTTTGCTTGCGCGCTCATCGTTCTAACCGCCCACTCCTTTTTCTTCTAACAGCTATGGGTGACAAGAGTGTCTCCTCGGCTCCTTCGCCACGCAAGGGAAGTCTCTTGCAGAGAAGGCGTGGGAGAAAGTGTTTTCTAAGGGAAAGAAAGCCGCCTCTCGTCCGGAGAAGCGCCCCCGGGCCGAGGAGGCGCAACCTGAAGGTCCTCCGAGCCAGGCACGCGCACCAAGCCCGGTATCCATCCCACGACCAGAGGAGAGGCCAACGAAGCGCCATCATCTGTCGATGACGTCTTCCCCTCCTGCACCATCGGCCCTCGTGCAGACCTGCATACAGCTAGACCCAGTTGAATGGGGTCGTCAAGCTCTTCCAGCAGAGCTGAAGGCCGAGGCACTGATTAGGTCGCCGAGAGACTGATGCACGACTTCCACTCATCGCTCCTGAACCAACTGGCGGTGTTCGAGGCTTTTGCCCATCGAGCCGAAGTGAAGAGGTCATCTTGCGATAAACGCGTCGCCGAGGCCGAACAAAAGATTGCCGTCGAGAAGGAACTCCGACAGAAGGAGTTGGACGCGGCCAAGAGAACTAAATACGAGCTCCGAGCATCCCTTTCTGCCGAGAAGGAGGCTCTCTTGGCCGCGAAGGGGGCACTTGAGGCCGAGAAGAAAGCGTACTCCGACGAGGTCGAGGAGCATAAGAGGACAAAGGATCAATTTGCCAAGCACGTTGCTGACGAGAGGGAGAAGGCAGTTGAAGAATATCGCGACTCTGACGAGCTTGGAGAAGAGGTAGCGGGCATGTTTCGGGAAGGCTATACCGCGTGCCTCGACAAAATGAAGGAGCTTTACCCCGACCTCGATTTTTCGGGCGCGGTTCTTCCCGCAGGCGACGACGAAGGTGATGGTCGGGACGCGGAAGCGGCGATCATCATTGACGAGGGGATGCGGGTTGCTGCTGAGGAGATGCTCGACGTTTCCCATCCTCGGTATTGGTTTTCCACTCAGATCGGCTAAATGGTAAGCACCATGGCCGAGGTCTTCCATGACTCGGTAAGGGCCTTCCCAGGTAGCCGACAACTTTCCCTTGGCCGATCTCGGATCTGAGACGGTGAGCTTCCTCAGTATAAGGCCCCCTGCTTTAAATTGTCGTGGAATGACCGTTTTTTCGAAGTTCCTCTTGACCTTTCTTTGGTAAGCTTCCATTCTCGCCGACGCCATACCTCGTTCTCCTCGATTATGTCCAGCTCGGCGCAAAGAGAAAGTTCATTGCTCCCTTCGTTAAACCCGAGGACCCTTCCAAAAGCGATGAGCATTTCCACGGGTGTTACTGCCTCTATACCGAAAGCCAGGGCGAAGGGTGATTCTCCTGTTGCTTCCCTTGGAGTAGTTCGGTATGCCCATAATACATGTAGAAGCTCGTCGGCCCTTCGCCCCTTGTGGTTCTCTAGCCTTTTCTTGATCCCTTCTAAGATTGTTCGATTTGTCACCTCGGGTAACCCATTAGACTGCGGATGAGACACCGAAGAGAACCGATGATTCACCCCGAGCGTTGCACAATTGCGCCGGAACTTGGCGTTATCGAATTGCCTGCCATTGTCAGTGACTATTGCTCGGAGGAGGCCGAACCTGCATATAATATTCTTCCACACAAAACCCAGGCATTAGCGTCGGTAATCTTTGCTAATGGCTCAGCCTCAACCCACTTGGTGAAGTAATCAACTCCGACGATGGCGAATATCCTTTGACCCGATGACGAGGGGAACGGCCCGAGGATGTCCATTCCCCATTGGGAGAACGGCCACGGGAACGTTATGGGCGTGAGCCCAGTGGGTGGTTTTCGATCTGTCTTGCTGAAGAGCTGACACTGATGGCAACTTTTCACATATTTCTCTGCATCCTTCAACATGGTTGGCCACCAATAACCTTGCTGGGTTATTCTTCGTACGAGAGACCAAGGACCTACATGGAAACCGCATGTTCCCTCGTGCACTTCGCCAATGATTCCTCTGCTTGCCTCGTGCTTACGCATCGGAGGTGAGGATAGCTAAATCCTCGCCTGTACAGATCGTCGCCGATGAGAAAGAACCTCGCCACTCGCCTCCTCGTCTTGCTGCTTTCTTCTTTATTTTTTGGGAGTGTGCCGCTTTTAAGGAATTCTATCAGTGGGGTCATCCATGTCGTCCTCACCTCGCAGACATCACTTCGGCTTGTGTGATGGACGGCTCACGAAGCTCCTGAACCAAGACCGACGCCCCCAATCTCGTGGAAGATGACGCAAACTTGGACAAGGCGTCGGCTTGCACATTCTCGGTTCGTGGGATCTTGTAACACCCTCCCTCCGACCGCACACATACACATACGTATCACATATCACATAGCTCTTGATCGGAGGAGGGTTACACTGACAAACTTCGTTATGGGTAGATATATCCGTGCAATGCACAAAACTGGCAAACCATTCCACAAAGGTATCTTTGAACACATTAAACTTCACAAGGTAACAAAGTATTAATATTCATTATTTACAAAAGACAAGTTCTCTCTCTAACTTAATACATCATCAACTAAAAGAAACTATTAAAACTACATTATTCTTCTTCATCTCTTCATCGTCCGCAGCGGAATTAGGATTCACATGTAGCTGAGATATACACACCTTCAATCTGAAAGGGTTGGAGGAAACAAAGGCGTGAGTCGGAAGGACTCAGTAGGTGACAGTAAACATAAAGATAGGAGTTTCAAATTTTAGAGCTTCAAGAGTATTCAGAAAGTGCATATATGGAACAAACATAATTGCTCATGAATCTTCATACTTGACATAAACATATAGCCCAAGTAAATTTCATAACGGACTCAGATGAATCTTAGAACAAAAGTCATATTTGTCTTTCAGAATTCAGACCATAACTTAATTTGGAAACAAATTCGACAGGCATCACTGCTCTCAAGAGGTTACTATATAGACGTAATTTACCATCCTCAGTGCCTAGGCGATTCCAGCACCTTAGATCTTGTTCATTGCGCAAGAACGGGTTTATTACCCACCATCGTCAGTCCATTGACTTGGATTTACCTACAAACTGTCGCCCTCAGCTGATCACAAGTGGCTGGTGCTACCACAAGTGATCCTAAACCCTCTTTGAAGAGAGCACTGTCTTCAAATCATAAATTTCTTTTCATGAGCATAATGGAAATTGGATAAAGGAAGATTTGATTGAGAATCAATACAAATATCTTGGTGACAAAGTAGTTCATAGATCAAGAAAATGAGAAATACAATTAGTTGAGACAAGGTGATGACTCAAAGCCAACAACTTCAGAAGGTTTAAATCACACAAGAACCAAGAAAATGAGGGTCCACAATTGTTATCACAAGTATTCATATCTCATAAGGTGTTCAAACATATGAACTCTCAGGTGTTCAGATTTTATAGACCCAATTACCGAATACCGAAAATAGACTCATTCGGAGTGCTATTCGTAATTGACAACTTTAAATATAATTCAAGGAGAGTTAAGGTACTCAAAGTGGATGAACTTCTCAGTAACATGACAGTAAATATCAAGGTAAATGAGAGGGTAACTTCCTTGGCTTTTAGGATGAAGTTTTGGCATGATTCAGACATGAAAGAGTGCAGAAATTTGAATCAGCACTTCATCTGTCGACAGACAGGAAGGGCTGTCGATAGATGAGAGCAGACAGAGCTCAGGTTGTCTGGCTCTGTGTGTATCTGTCGACAGATGCAAGGGATCTGTCGATAGATCCACACAGTCCAGTTACCAGAGTTCAGGAAAACATGCGTCTGTCGACAGATTTGGGCTGTCTGTCGACAGCCACCTGTTCCTTACTCATAAATGACTTAGAATGTACTCTAACATGCTGACCATAGAACCTATGAATCAAGGCATGATGTATATCAAATAGAAGAGTCTAATTGTAGATCTCACAGTGGTTTATAGGCTAAACAAGAGACGTGGAACAAGAGGGCTACATTCAAGCTTGTCTAGCTAAAAACAAGACATAGTATATTGTTGGAAGTGTGGTCTTGATAGCAATGGTTTATTGGAGATTCTTACAAGATGGACACTAAAACACAAGATTTAATGTTCCAAAATCAAGGCTTGGGGTACAAACATCCGAATGGAAAGAAATCACAATATTCTAGGATATCGAAATTTCTAGCAAAACTCTATAACATAACTTAGATCATGGGAAGAAGAAGAAGCTAGAAACCTACTTATTTTTAAGAGGAGTGGAGATTCTTCTTTGGTAATCACATAGTTCCAAAGGTAATAGGGAATCAACAAAAGTTTAGAGTTACAATCACATATACAGACTAAACCAAGATTGGTTAACAAGCTTAAAGGCCACTTGAACAAGGCTATGATCTTTTTGACAAGAACAGAGGGTAAAGATTTGAAAGGAGAATAGGAACCTATAGACATACGTACTTACACACGATTTATGAGGATGGTTACACAGTTCATATGAGGATTTGCAAGTTTAAGACAAGTATATAGAGATCCTAAACTCTTTAGCCAAGGTCAGAGACAAGGATTTAGAAAAGAAGGAAGAACCCTTCTTGACTTCAAGATCAATGAAATCCTTGAATACATCCAATTAAAAATGAAGCAAAGCAAGAAGAACTATACAGGTCATGGCACAAACAAGAGACATGGTTCCTACAAATGAAGAAACCATGAGCATATACATAGGAAACTGAGAAGGATTTGAGGTATGACACCTACTTGACTTGGAAGGTAATGTTTCCACTCCGATGGCCCACAATTGATGAAAGAAATGGAACCAAGGGTGCAACACAATAGTCCCCTGAATCAGCTCACAAAACCTTCGATGGAAGCTATGGAAGCAGCAGCTCAACAGCCAGTCTCCCACGCGAGGGTGCAAGCACAGCTACCATAAGAACAACTCCAGTAAAAATGGCTCCAACGCATACAGCCCCAACAACAATTCACCAACCACATAGGGATGAAATCTCACTACAGCAGAAACTTTTTCCCTAAGCAAAGTAGCAGCAGTGGAAGAGAAAACACTTCCACGAAGGTGAGGGAAAGCTTTTATAAGCTCTCAGCCTTCACACATGCTTGGCACGTCGGCCATGCATGTGTCAAGGTATAAATCTCCCTTAACCTCCCAAGGACACCTGCTCCATGCAACTTCCAAAGGCGACACATATGGGTAAAACGTGGTGATGATCTACACCATGAAAAGTGGGTTACGTGGCCCCTGATGTGTGGGTAGAAAATAACCCAAAAATGGTCACCGTAAATGGTTGATAATTCAACTAGCCAAATTGTCTCCTTGTTTAGGTGTCCTAAAGATATCCGTTTAACTTGAAATTTCAACCATAGACTAATAGGAAGGTTTTACAAATTTTCATGATTTTTATTTAATTTTTAGAATTTATTTTCCATTGGGTGAAAAATCGTCTCAAAATAGTTACGTCGACTAAATCTCAAAATCCGGTCGTCAAAAATTTCGGATAATTACATATTTGATATCACCACATTTTCTAAGAATTATGTGTTCTCAGATTTTATTTTTGTTACAATTTTCCGGTGTCGCCCTGTGGGAGCGCGCATCTCTAAATACGTTACTGGAATAACATTTACTAATGTAAATTAATCCTAAATGAGTGTTAATTACATATCATGATAGTGGTTATATTTAATAATCCAATTGTTCATAGTTTTCTAGTAAATAGAATTTTCGGGTTGTTACAGATCTTCTTCAGCTCGGCCGACTCGAACTCAGTCATTAGCCTTCGGACCTCGGTCATGTAGGACGCTAGCTTGGCTTCCTTCGCCTCGAACTCTTGTAGCACTTGGCTGACGACTAACTGAGAGTCACTATAGACCAGGATCCTCACCGCACCGAGCGATTTCGCCATCTTTAACCCTGATATCACGGCTTCGTACTCGGCCACATTGTTAGAAGCATTGAAGCCGAAACAAATCGCATACCTTAGAACGAGGCCCTCTGGTGAGTGGAGTATGACGCCTGCTCCGCTGCCTTGAGAGTTGGATGCACCGTCGACAAACACCTCCCATCGTTCGTCGGCTTCCTCTTGTTTGCCCATGTTGTTCCTCAGATATGAAGTCGGTGAGAGCCTGGGCTTTGATGGCAACCCGAGGTTTGTATTCAATGTCGAATTCCTCGAGCTCTATAGCCCACTTCGCCAACCTTCCGGAGGCCTTGGGTCGGCCAAGGACTTGCCGGATTGGAATGTCAGTGAGAACGACGACTTTGTGCGCCTGGAAGTACGGGCGCAGTCGTCTAGCTGCTATGACCAACGTGTATCCGACCTTCTCAAGTTGGAATACCGTTGCTCAGCTCCTCGTAATGCTTTGCTCGTGTAATATACGGGAAAGTGGCCCTTGTTTTCTTCCCGCACGAGACCAAGCTGACAGAGTATGCAGTTGTGGAGAGATACAATAGTAGCTCTTCCTCGACCACAGGTTTGCTCAATGTCGGTACATGCGCCAGATGTGCTTTCAGCTCGTCGAACGCCTTTTGGCACCCCTCGGTCCACTCGAAGCGGCCCCTTCTCAGCACCTCGAAGAAGGGTCTGCATCGCTCCGCCGACCTGGACATAAACCTGCTAAGAGCTGTAACCCTACCGTTAAGCCTTTGTACCTCTTTTACAGTCCTCGGAACTGACATTTCCACAATCGCCTGGACTTTGTCGGGGTTGACATCGATCCCTCGGCGTGACACGAGATAACCGAGGAATTTTCCTGCTCGGACGCCGAAGACACATTTTTCGGGATTCAGCTTCATTCCGTACCTCCGCAACACATCGAACGCCTTGGCTAGATCCCGAACGTGGTCCTCGGCTCGTCGAATTTTCACCAGCATGTCGTCTATATAGATCTCCATCGTCTTCCCGATTTGCGCTTCGAACATCATATTTACGAGCCTCTGGTACGTTGCCCCTACATTCTTTAATCCGAATGGCATGCGAGTGAAGCAATACAGACCTTTCTCCGTGGTGAAGGACGTCTTTTCTTCATCTTCCGGAGCCATTCTTATCTGATGGTACCCGGAGTAGGCGTCGAGGAAGCTTAGCAGCTCATGTCCCTCTGTTTAATCGACGAGCTGGTCGATGCGAGGGAGCGGGAAGCTGTCCTTCGGGCATGCTCTGTTCAGGTCGGTGAAGTCCACACACATCCGCCACTTTCCATTCGCCTTCTGCACTAAGACGACGTTCGCGACCCATTCGGGGTAGAATGAATCTCGAACAGTCCCTACACACAAATATTTTGCCAAGTTGTTGTCGACCGCCTCTTGCCGATCAGCCGACAGAGGTCTCTTTTTTTGGCAGACTGGTCGGACGTCGGGGTTCACGTTCAGGCGGTGCTGGATAACCTTTGGATCAATCCCCAGCAGATCATCATCCGACTAGGCGAACACGTCGCATCTTTGCTTAAGGAAGGTGATGACCTCTGCTTCTAGGTTGCTGAGTTCAGATCCTACGATGAGCGCACCCTTCTCCACCTCCATTTACTTGGTTTGCTCTACAGGATCGTGCCTTTTAACATCATCAAAAGTGGGTGCATACTCCGGAATCACTGGTTCTTTTGCTTTAATAGAGTTTACATAGCATCGGCAGGCCTCGGCCTGACTTCCGACAACCTCGCCAATCCCCTCGGGGGTCGGGAACTTTAACTTCTGATGGTAGGTCGAAGGCACTCCCCCCAACTTTCCCAACAGGCCCTGACCAAAGATTGCGTTGTAGGCTGACTGTACCTTTACAACAAGGAAGTCGACCTCAACCGTTACATGGCATGGCCGGGTGCCTAGGGTTACTTTTAACTTAATCGACCCCTCGGCATTCACGGGCATCCCGTTGAAGCTGAACAATGGAGTGACGACCAGTTTAAGTTCCGTGCTCAAGTTGGTCATCTTAAGGAAATAGTCGTAAAAAAGGACGTCAAGTGCAGCTCCATTATCATAAGGATACGGTGTACATCATACCCATCGACGTCCGCGTGGATTACTAATGGGTCGTCGTGGGGAAGACTAATCCAGACATATCCTCATCAGAGAAGGTGATGACGCCCCCGGCCTTTGCTGCTGGCCTTTGGTGCCCTCCTTCTAGCGCCACTGCCAATGCGTAGCCTTTCACTTTCTTCCGCTGTCGCCGCTGCTTGCCAAGCCGCCTGCGAGGACCAGGACGGCCCCTTTCCTTCAACGACCTCACGATCATTCTCCGGGAAGCGTGCCTTTGTTCGCCCATCTTACGCAACGCGATTCATCTGGATGACGATCGCGTTCAGAATCCCGCCACCTCTCTGATTCTCGTCGTCTCTCTCCTTGCTGCAGTTCCTCCGATCCCTCCTCGATTTCTTCACCGCCTCGGCTCCGGTTGATTCGTGCTCGGATGGTCGCCTGAGCCTTCCCACTGCGCCAAGGGTCGACTCCAGCCTTACGTATTTCTGCATTCTAGAAAGGAGGTCGGAAAGACTTACAGGCGGCTTTTTTACTATGGAGGCTACGAACGCTGCATCGGAGCACACCCTCGTGAAGATGTTGACCGTCGTCCTCAGGTCCAGATCTACCACCTTCATTACTTCGATCTGGAATCACTTGGCGTAGTCTCAGAACATGCCTTCCTTCTGGGCGACGAGCCACAAGTCGTCGGTGCATAGTGAGTGCTGAACAGTGTTGTAGAAATGGTCTAGAAACTGCTGGGCCAAGTCGGAAAAGCTGACGACTGACCTGGCCGGGAGTGCCTTGAACCATTGCAGTGCTGCATCGTCTAGAGTAGACATAAATACATGGCATTTCAAGGCGTCAGTTATATTTACCATTTCTACTTGCCCCTGGAAGTGGTCGAGGTGATGAATGGGGTTGGTGGTCCCATTGTAGCATCTAAACTTCGGCAGCTGCAACTTCGCTGGTACGGGTGCCGAGGTGATTTCCTCGGCAAATGGCGAGGAAGTCAGGAGCATGGCCACGGAGGGTACACGGGTGCCACGCTGCAGTGCGTCTATTTTTCTGCTCATCTCTTGCAAGTCGTCCTTCCACCGAGGATCAACGGGTAGTATGCTCATCGCAGCCGGTGTTGACTCTGCCGAGAAGTGATCGGCGACGTCGGTTCTCGACATTCCGCAATCCACGACTGCTGCTGGTGCGACCAGATGTGTGGCAGCCTGCTGAGGAGCTGGTGGCGGAATCACGTGTGCAGCTCGCTGAACGTCGACATGACTTACCGACAGCGCCGGTAGGGCTGCTTGCTGACCAGGTAACCCTGTGTCCTCCTAGGTACCCGAATTCTGAACCATTTGGTAAACCTGGGCGTCGCCTTGGTTTGGGGGTGCCTGTCGATTCTGCTTCATCCTTTCAAGTACTTGCTAAAGACTCGTGAGCATCTGCTCGACGCGATCAAGGCGTGAGGATGTCGCCGAGTCTTGGTCCCCTGCTCCGGTAGCACCTCCGGCGACCTCCTCAATCACGTTGGTGGGGCCACTTCATTGCCAGACAACCGCGCAATCATCTTTCCCTTGGGTGCCATGGAGAAAAGCTTTTTCGTTCGAACTTCCCACAGACGGCGCCAAAATGTTGCTACTAGAGCAGGTGGGTTCGGCCTGTGCCGAACGGAGGTTGACCCAGGGGACAGAAGATGTTGCGCCGACGTCCTTCCGATGAGCGCCAACCTGCAAAGACCACCGAGAGGCCTCGGTGGGTAAATACTCTGACGATCAAGTCAGGCTAGCTTTACCAGAGTAGGGGGGCTTCTTGGGTGTAAAGAGTCACATACCTCTCTAAGGTGGATTACCTTTACCTTTTATAGGGGGTCGCTTGTGACGGGTCCGCAGGAGCCACTTATGGACATGTCTGTAATCTTCTCCCTTAACCTCGCAATTCGGAGTTTCCGCATGGCAAGTGTGCCCGAGACGGGCCCAGATTCCGTAGGCTAGCTGTCGCCGAGATGGCAGGCCATGATCCCGGACCTTGCCGTTAACGAGAGTTTCCTTTATAAGCATGCGCAGTCATAGGCGTTCACATAGCCGAAACTCTCGGATCTCGATGCCCATGACGGGTCAGACAACCCAAAAAACCATGCCCTCCTTATAAGGAAAGGTCCATATAAGCTGACCGAGGAGGACCAGAGTTGATATGTCGTCGGATTGTCGTCAGGTCAGCTGGTAACATCCAGCATCAACCATAAAGTATGATGAAGTCTTAAAGATGCATGTGATGGGATGCAAACTACTCGCTTTCCTGTTTCAAGGCAAGACAGGGACATCCATCCACCTCACCTAATATTTATTGTGTAAGAGGGAAAAAGGGGGGGTGGGTGTGTAAGATGTAGATATTAAAATCATTATTTTTAAAAACATATACACATGCAGATATTTGATTTTAAAAATATAAATTCATAATATTTTATGTTGGAGAGGTGATTCACAGTACACCATGAGATATGGTATGGGGAGATTGAAAATTGGTCAGTAATTCACGATCACATGAGGGGGACCTACAAAGAGAAGTAAAGGATCAATGGGTCCTAAGTTGAGATCTTAGAGAGAATTCTCCGACGTCTAAGTCAAACCTCGGCAAGTGTTAGAGAAAGAGAGTGAACGATTTAAGATCACTCTCCACAATTGATGGGTCTAGAATATTATACCTCTGGCTAAAGGTTTCCTCTAGGTTTTATATGGGTCAAGTTTCCCTGTTATTCTCGTACGTCATGACTATAGGTACGGCCATGGTCGTAAGTCTCTATCCTACTCATGATGAAGCTCTCCATATACATAACTCAGCAAATCTTTGTCGGTTGTACATAAACCATCTCCTACTGGCCAAGAGTAAGGGTGCCCTTAAGTCATCTCTCCATACGCACATCATGCCCCGACCATGATGCTAGGGGTGCAAAAGTGACATGGGTCATGTCCCTTTGACGCATGTGCGGAGTGGTACTCAATATAGGTGAACATCATCAAGCTCTTATGTTCCACTCACCGGGTCTACAGACTGAGTAATAAGGTTTGAAGTGTTCACCATTTTACTTCCACCGAGTTAAGGCTCTTCCGACTTAAGAGTTTGTCTGGCAAAAAACCCTCCGGGCTACAAGTCGTAGGGGTATTTGTCGAGTGAAGGACTATTGAGGTAAGTGTGGAGTGTAGACCAAGCTAATTTTTCCTATCATTGTGTGTTTCAGGATGTTATCTCGAGAACTTATCCTATCATTTGGACGGTCTTCCTAACATCGACGTCGACATAGGGGCTCTTCCTTGGGCTGGTGAATCTGATAACCATTGGTATTTCATGAGCTGTATTTGATAAGTGAGCTTCAATAGACGAGCTCTTGTTTGGTAATTAAGTTTTCACCTTTTGGATCAAGTTTAGTAATTGAGCCTTTAAATGTCCTCGTAAAGAGAGTGAGAGGGTCCCTTTGGGGACTTAGGTGGTGCTTAATAACACTTAAGTCTAAAGTCTAAAATTTTCTTTCTCATCTATTTTCTAATCTGAAACTTAAAAAGTACTTAATATATATAAAGAAAGACTTTCTGCACTTCTAAAAGTGCAGAAATGCCTAGTCATCTTGCACTTTCCCCTTCTCATTGGTGGAAAAGAGGAGAGAGGTCCATGTGCCAGCTTGATTTCCACCAATGAAAGGGGGAAAGTGCAAGATGTCTAGGCATTTCTGTACTTTCAGAAGTGCAGAAAGTCTTTCTCATATATATAAGACATTGGTTAAGAGTTGTTTGATAAAACGTCTAAACTTATTCTCTTAATTTAGGGTTTAGGGTTTATGTTTAAACGAACGTTTATTCTCTTAATTTTCCTCTTAAAAAAAAAGTGAAGGATATGTCTAGCGACCGACGCCCGGCATCCTAGGAGCCCACCGCCGACCACCTACTGCCGGGGCGTTGACTGTAGGACGGCGGACGTCGGGAGCCTGGCGTCGGATGTCGAACCCTGGCGTCAGGCACCAGGTGTCGGGCCGCAGGGCGTCGGACACCGTGGCGCCGGAAGTTGGGCGCCGGATGCCGGGGCATCGAGCGTCGGATGTCGAACGCCAAACGTCGGGCGTCGGGCACTGGACACAAAGCGCGGGGCTAAACGTTGGACGCCAGGCGTCAGAAGTCAAGCGCCGGACGGCAGACGTCGGGCACCGAACACTAGTCGTCGGGCGCTGGGGTGCCAGACGTCAGGGCGCCGGACGTTGGACGTCGGGGCACCGGACGCCAAACCCCAGACGTCGGGCTACGACAGCCGGGCGGGACGTCAGGCACTGGCTGTCGGACGCCAAGAGCCAAGAGCCTTACATGTCTAGAAAAAAAAGTGGCATATCCTTCACTTTTTTAAAAAAGAAAAATTAAAATAAGAGATGTTCATTTAAACATAAATTTAGACATTTCATCAAACAATATGAAAATGTAATATTTTATCATTTTAGATATTAGACATCTATTAAGTGTTATCAAACGAGCTCTTAGTATATAGTCTTCATGTGAAAAAGGCATGTGATAAGTCGTGATTTAAGTTTTTCATGGGTATAATGCTAGGACAAATTATATTATATTCCTAAAATATATATATATATATATATATATATATTATATTTATATTCCTAATATTTTATTGTTTATATTTTTATTATTTGATTGTATTCATTTAACTCAACCAAAATAGAATTAATAGTATAAAAATATTAACTTGCCATTCATAATTCCCTCAAGAAAAAATTTGTTTTGCAACTCTTCTTGCTGTTGGGCCCTAGCTTCATTTGATCAATTTGAGAAACGTTTAATACTCAGGCGACCGAGCACAAAAACTTATGTGACTTGTTCTATCACTCCTATAATTGATCAAGCATTGGTCTCTCGATCAATCATAAGAGCGACGAAGTAAACCGCATAGGTTTGTGCTCGTCACTAGGTACAAAGCATTTAGCGATCAATTTTAATAGATCATCTTCTCTCCCATCTCTTAAAGAGAGATTTTAATACTTTCATCTCTTATTCAATAATTATATTCTCATATTAATAAAAATTAATTTTATTTTGACGGATTGTTAATTTTTTATTTCAAAGATATAAAATAAATATGAAAATTTCATATATTATATATATATATATATGTATATAAATATATATACATATATTTCTAGTGATGATATTTCTATTGCAAATCATGAAATAAATAAGGAAGGTCAAATTTCATATAAACAGCAGTCACGCACATTAGTAGAAATGAATGTCTTTTGAACAGAAATACCATTCTATAATGATCGGTCTAAGCGACATTTCCTTATGAATAGAAACAACATTCAATATGTCATATGAATAAAACCTAACTTTATATTATTAAAATAGGAGCACAAAATCATAAGACACATTTTTTTATAATTGAAGGGATTACCTTGTCGAAAACATAAACCATATGGATGACATCAAACAGAACGAAATGGAAGGAAAATACATGGGGAATAGGGAAGGCCCACACATAGCATTCAAAATGTCATATGAACATTTTTAAAATCTAACTTCGTTGTATTAAAATACGGTCTGAAACACAAAACATATGACACATTTTTATAATGAAAGGAATTATCTCGTCAAGTATATGAACAATATAGATGACATCAAATAGAACAAAAATGGAAAGAAAATACATAGGAAACAGGGAAGGCCCTCGGGAATAGGGAAGGCCCTCAGATAGCATTCAAAATGTCATATGAATAAAAATCTATCTTCATATTATTAAAATATTATTGGGAGCACAAAAACGAAAGAAACACAACACAGACATAATAGAAGGGATTACCTCGCCGTGCATATGAACAATACAAATGATATCAAACACAACCAACAGGGAAAGAAATAACACAAGGAATACTAAATGACCATACACTGCATCCAACATGTCATATGGACTTAATGGAGCATGAGTACCCACTTGCAACAAAGATGTTCAATTTAGCACAAAAAATATGGAGAGCAACTAATAGATTGAGGGCGGAAGCAAGTGCCACAGCGACTAGGGTTTCGCCACGCTGGAGAATGGGGAAGGAAGAACCACCAAACAACACGCAATAGAAAGAGGAAAGACATATACTACGCAGTCTAAGGTTTTGCAACTTGCAAAAATGGAAGAAGAAAGTAGCACCAGAGTGCAAAGGGAAGAAAGCAGCACTAAATCGTAGACGACGGATCGAAGACGAAGGAAACAACACCAGATCATGCATGACGAAGCGTAGTGGAAAGAAAATACCACAACACCGCAAGCGACGGATCAAAGACAAACGAAGGAGCACCATAGCGTAGGTGACATAGTGGAGTGGAAAAGAAGCCAAAGCACAACGAGCAGGATGAAGGGAAGGAAGAACTCAAGACTAAGGCGACATCGCAACGTTGAATGGACAAAAGGGTTTGCCAAATGGGACAGGGACATTGAGAGAGTAAACAAGTGGAGCGGAAAGACATGAAAATCGATAAAAATAGGGTTAAATTGAGAATAAGTCATTTCATTAAAAAATTGGAATGAGTTATTTCTGATTCCAATCTCAAAAATAGAGTTAACTCATCTATCTCTAAAAACCTTAACCTCCCTTATCCTCTGTGTAAAGTACCCTACTACCCCACTTATTTATGAGGGTTAAAGTTAATTCCCTTTAACCCCCCAACTTATTTTTTAACACCAAGAGGGATAGGTTAAAAGGAGGATTAAGAAACCTCGGCTAAAATAATCGTTGATTTCTTATCCCTCCGTCAAAGAGTCCAGATTTTCTTAGATTATTTTGTCTTAAAAATATGGTTAAATAATTTTTTATTATTTTAATTAGAGGTTTCTTATTCTCTAGATAAATTGGCCACGAGATTGAGAATAAAGTTAAAAAGATAACTCATGTCAATCTCCGTACTTGCAACCAACAAAAAATGTCTATCCCCGTACCACACACTCGAATATGAGAAAAACTTAAGTACACTTTTATATTGTACTTAGTGTAATATAACTAGCTACTAAATCCGTGTGACATTTAATAATTAAGTTATTACTTTATCACTCCCCGTATAAATGATGTCACATAAATTTCATACCTAATCATATTACACTTTAGTGTAATAAAGTGCATTAAACCTTTCTTCTCGAATATGTAAGACATGCGCGTCCCAAGGACGACACTTCAAATGCCGTCCACAGAATTGCAACCAAACCAGGGATGACACGTGGAAAGCCAGACTGCCTTTGGAGCGCTAGCTGTCGTATTGGGCCCTCCCAAGAAAGAGCACCACGTGTGCTCACCCCCAATGGGGGTGTAGTGACATCACCCCCATCCAATCAGTGGGGGAGCATGTTCCCCCAAGAAAATAAAACAGAACGGTGGCCCACCTAGTCCAGAGAAACCAGATGGATCCAAAACATGACAGATGGACGAATCCCGTTGCTTCTCCACTTGCTCTCAAACAACAGCTCCATACTATAGATTATACAAGCAAGCTTGGCCAGACTCGTTAGACCACAGTATGACATTATTATACATATCTATGTGTATATATACAATATTAAATACGACTATTCAAATGTAAAGTATCTATGTTCTTTATAGATGGGTTTCATTCCATCCTAGGGAGTCATGAAGTCACGGGCACATCAGAAATATTCCTCGCTTTACGTTATTTTTTGTCATGCATGGTACGTCCATCATATATATAGGATTTGAGTAATAGTGTATGTATAATAAGGTTGATATGATATGCTTAATCTTTATGTGATTAGTGTTGTTAAAACAGTGAGAATACGACATAAAATATGGTAATTCATCAACATGTAATCAGTACAAATCGTATGGCAAATACAATAAGAAATAACATGTTCACGGATACACCCCGAAAATAGAAATATAATATGAATATATTAATTATAAGCATGGTGATTAAAGAATAATCAACAGACGAAAGAAGACTACGGAGGCGTTCCATAATAGAACTCACCTTAGAGAAAGTATCACCCCCACTATACGGTGCGATTGGGGTCCGACGTCCTTCTCCCATGATACAATCACAAACCACAAAATCGGTCTCGCACAAGACAGATTTTGTAAAACGAAAGCTATATAGAAACCTAATCCTCGTAAACAAAAGTATGGGCAGGAAGCATGCACCGAACACCGAAGAGAGCGTTCGACGGCGAGCGCAGGAAGCCGAACACCGGAGAGCGACGGCGCACCCAGACGGGAGGGCGGCGACGTATGTGATATGGTCTACATACTCCCACCTTTATCTATAAGACATAGTCTCATGGATACTTGGGGTTATGAAGTACTACATCTCCTTAGTGATTTCTCATGTGGGACTAAGGCCCTCACATAAGAGACAAAACTTGTACACTTTTTTATGCACATTTTACTTTATCAAACTTTTGTGTTTCTTTCTCTCTTTCTTAAATTGCCCCTCATTTTACCCATTTTTACCCAACAATTAGATCATATAGAGGTAGCATCATATAAGATGAGGACACAAGTCAAAAAAAAAAAAGAGGACACAAATTGGATTTGTTTATTTAATTTTATATAATCAAATCATATGAGATTATAAGAAATAATGTATATAAAAATAATCGCATCTTCCTAATACTAGTCTCTCATCTTAGAAAAGTTCTTATTCATCTCTATTTTCAAAGATAGAAAACCTATTAACAAATATTCATTATTTTTTTTTTTTCACCTTTTAGTCAATTCTCATAATCTTCCAATGCGGTGTGCCCTGACCCATTTTTACCGAAGATCTCAAATTGACCACGTTTAAAACACATTATATATGCTATATGTGCATGCTATTAGACGTAGGTCGATACGACCTAATTATCATATAAAAAAATCAAATCGCCCCTTAATCCCACGAATAAGAACAATTGTCCGTCTGCAAACGTGCTCTTCGTTTTTATCGCTGACGAGGGGACTAACCTACCAGATGGCCCCGGTAGAAGCCGGATCCGCCCCGTCCAAACACACAGATCTGAGAGATCAGACGGTGGAGATCTCACATCTTGTCCACCATAAGGGACCAGCGAGCCGTTGGAGAGCCTACGTCGTGAGGAGAAGCCACCTGTCGCCCGTTAAGACTCAGGAGGACGGCAACTGAGGATGCTTACTTAATGTTTTCTAGAATTTTATTTCTTGGTTTCTAAAATTTCTGGTCCCCCTCCCTTGTTGGTTAGGGGTGGTAATGAACGAGATCTGAATCGAGTTTGAGTTAATTTGAGTTTAGTTCGATTTCTAATTGATAGACTCAGGCGTAGCCCAACATGGAGACGATATTCGATTTTTAAAAATCAGACTCGACTTGAGACGATTAAGTAAGGTCCGGTCTAAGACCGACCAATTCGATTTTACATTTTTAAAAATATTTTTGTTGTTTTTTATTTTTATTTTTTACAATAAAATTAGTGTTTATTGAATCATAACAACTTAAATTAAATATTAGACCAATCTAAATAAACTCATTTCTAATTGTTACAAATATAAAATAAATATTAAGTCATTAAATATAACTTCACAATATAATTTTAATCTAAAATTTTATAATATTACAATTACTGCTGTATCTTTTGTCTTAAAAAAAAAATTATCGTGCCATCGAGCCGTCCGATCCGGGCCGAACTAAGTTCAGATCTGACCCAATTTTATTTCGGGCTAAATTCAAAATTTAAAAGAGATAATAATATTTGACATAAATCCGTGTAAAATCGAACCCGGTCATCAAATTTTCGAATCTATCCGACCCAATTGACATCTCTATTATTGACTCGAGAAACACTTAATCACCGAGCAAATGCTCTAAGTTATCCCCTCTCACAAGCATTTGTAAGCCTCTATTTGTGAAAGCAAAGGCTCCGCTGAGTACCTTCGCTTGTAAGGGCAGACGGTTCGATCAAATGTTAAATATTTTTTTATTAAAATTATATTTTAAAAATATTTAACTCAAGATTAAGGATGTCGAAGTTGAAATTTGCAAATCTTTCGCCACCAACTTGATGATACACGGCAGTTGAAATTTCCATATTTTTTTCGCCGCCAATTTGATGATACACGGCAATGTCAAGAGATCGATGTTAATTTTGTCTACTAAGACTATATTATATTAGAAAATATTTATTTTTTAATATAAAAAATATTTATTATATATTTGGACATCCGTCCACAAATATTTGTCCATAGATATCGTGTGGTCTACGCGCACAGTTTCGTATTCTTTAATATACCAATAGAAGAAGAGGAGACGTCCAACTCAATGATTTGAGATTTTCTTTAGGGTGTGTGGAGAGGAATCATGGATGGGAAGGTACAGGGGTCAATGTTAGGAAAACTTTACGTATCTAAGGCACCACCAACTTGGCCCGCATGGTCAGGGTCATATCTTTTGTTTTAAGTAGTAAAGTATGATACTAGCTAGACTCAAAATATTTTGATAAGGTTGGTCTAACTGGTAAATATTTCGATGAGCCGATTTTTGGAGTTTGAACGATCAAGGAGAATTAAAAAATATTATGGGTTTGTTTGCCATCGGACTTGCAAAAAAACTCAATTTCAGAGATTTTTTTTTGAATAAAATTAGGAGGGGGAAAAAGAAGTGATGTCAGATATGAAACTAAAGTTTGTTTGGTGAATTCATGCTTTTTCCGTTCCCCTTTCAGAATTCAAAAATTTTAATGGTAAAATCTACGGTTATTATTATTCTATAAAAAAAATATTGTGTAAGTGGGAAGCCAACTGTAGGATCAGCACAATTAGTAGGATAGCACAGCCGGGCATGCGCTTGGTTGGGAACCGCTCGAGGCGAAGTAAAGAGGGTGCTAACAAAAGGGCGTTGCGGACTCGGCCGTCCTCCTGCTTTTAACACCTGCCAGCGTTGCGGTGGCAAGCGGAGGCCAGAGAGCACGAGAGGGTGACGCCGGAGAGGAGGAGGAAGAGCGAGGAGGGGGAGAGGAGGGTGTCGATAGATCGCTCCGGGGATGATGCTGCTGCGGTACCTGTTCGGGGTGGCTGTGGCCTCCCTCCTGGGTTTCCTCCTCCTGTTCGGGCTCCAGGGGAGGAGGAGAGGGAGGAAGCCCAGGGCCCCGGCCAAGGCCGCGTCCCCGCGGGCTGAGGAATGTGGGTCCCCTATGGCCGGCGACGGCCCAGCGGACATCATCGTCGTCGGAGCCGGCGTCGCCGGGTCCGCACTCGCCTACGCCCTTGGGAAGGTGAGATCCAGCCCTCCTTCTGGACCGACCTCACTTCTGGTTTTGACAGGGTGTTTGCTCGGACGGCAGGGTGGTTAGTTCATGGATGATTTATAGTTGGTTCTTGGATGTGTTTGGTCGATTTGAAAGGAAAGACCAGTTCTTGAATGCAAGTGCATTGTTCTTCGTGAAAAAAACATATCATCTTTTGGCTTGTTTATTGTCCTCTTTGGAGAAGCGATCTGAAGGTGTTCTTACGTCGCCAATTTTGCCTGGTTTTCTCTGTTCCCTTCTTTTTGTTCCGAAACAGTAGGGTTAAGCTTCCCTTCGTTGTTGAATAGGGAAATGTCTAAATTTATGTCTAAACTCCTCCGATGTATGGTGTTCTTCCGGTTTTATCAAGTTGGTGTGTGTTGTATACTTTAGTTTTTCTATTTTATGCTTGTTATTTGCCTTCAAATGTTCATATGAACCATCAGTTTTGAGGCCCTAGATCTTAAAACTTCCCTTCAAAGTGCAGAGCGCAAAGATAAATGGCTTCGTAGCTGATAAAGTTTCAGAATTGCTTCTCTTTCAACCTAAACTGAATGGTTTTTTTTTTGTCTTCTTCTTTTCCCTTCTGATCCATAGGATGGGCGTCGGATTCTTGTCATTGAGAGAGATTTGTCAGAGCCTGACCGGATTGTTGGAGAACTGCTGCAGCCTGGTGGTTACCTAAAACTTATTGAGCTGGGTCTTAAGGGTAGGTATGCCGGGGGGGATTTCTTCATGCAACCAACGATCACATAGTTTGAAGTTTTCACACATCCCACCATGTGGGTTTTAATCTTGTATCTTGAAATCATCATCAGTTGATAGTTGTCTTCAAGTTCTGTTTGTTAGATCCCACTGTTTTGACTCAGCCATCTCTGTTGGAATTCAATTGTGTATGTTATGCGCAGACTGTGTCGAGGAGATTGATGCTCAACGTGTTTTTGGGTATGCACTTTTCAAGGATGGGAGGAACACCAAACTCTCATATCCCTTGGAGAACTTTGACTCTGACGTTGCTGGGAGGAGCTTCCATAATGGGCGCTTCATACAGAGGATGCGAGAGAAGGCTGCCTCTATTCCCAAGTATGCATATTTCTATTACCACAAGAATATTGAGTTTTGTACCCTTTTCTTAATCTCATCTGGGAGATTACCTTGTTCTTCGATGCACAATGGATTCTTCAACCAAAAACGTGTAGTTAGGAATTATATGATAATATCATAAGCTGGAAGCTTGGTTTGAGGTAAAATTCTTCATGAAGAACAATTAAAGTGTCGTTCGCAGTAATTTTAGTTCTTCCACTCAAGAAAAAAGGGTCTGTCTTGATGTGCCTACGTTTGGACATGATGGAGAACCTATTCTTCCATCAATATTCACCATAAATATTAGTGCATCTAAGCGGAAAGCTTATTCCAGAGGGTCATGTTTATGTACATGTATGCATGCAGAAATCAGAAACACTGTTCCTACCAACTAACCTTCCAAAACCAACATTTTTCCTGCCAATTAGACTTCTCCTTTCTCATGTTACAGGACAACACGATAATACGAATTGCTTTGTAACTTCCTTGTGTTCTGCAATCTTTGAGTTGCTATTATCATAACCTTGGTCATGCCTCATGGCCAGATTTCTATTTGTTTTATAAATTATCTGTTCTCATATAATTTCGTTAAGATATTCATTTGATCCATAATGGAACTAAAGACTTTGTATACTCCTAAAGTAAAACTCATGTAGCTTGTTGAATATATGATAGCAACATATGGCAAATGAGGACGTCTTTGTCCATATTCTATTATTCTTGATAAATAGTTTTAAACATTTTGTGTTATCTTGTCTGTCTCATTTGTTCCCCACTTCATCTTGACACTTAAATCTCTTTCTCAGTGTTCGTTTGGAGCAAGGAACTGTGACATCATTGATTGAAGAAAATGGCACGATTAGGGGAGTATCCTACAAGACCAAAAGTGGTGAAGAGCTTAAAGCATATGCACCTCTTACGGTTGTTTGTGATGGTTGTTTCTCAAACCTGCGACGCTCTCTCTGCTCTCCAAAGGTGAAATGCTCTTTCAGTATAAAAAAATTACAGCTAATACGTTCCTCACTTGTATCTGCTTTGCTGCATTTGTTCATGTGTCCTGTCATATCATCAGCCTAGATTAATAGACATTGGAGAATCTGTTTCTTTTATGTTTTGCATTTTGTATTTCTAATATGCTGTTGGTATCTCAGAAGCTTCTGATTTTGAGTGCTCTTATGCTGTTTCTTCTTGACTTGTAGGTGGATATACCCTCTTGTTTTGTTGGTTTGGTCCTGGAGAACTGCCAACTACCATACCCAAATCACGGTCACGTCATTCTAGCAGATCCTTCACCTATCTTGTTCTACCCTATCAGTAGTACCGAAGTCCGTTGTCTAGTTGATGTTCCTGGCCAGAAGGTCCCTTCCATAGCCAATGGTGAAATGGCAAATTATTTGAAGACTGTTGTTGCACCCCAGGTAATTTGGAATGTTTTTTTTCATCTTGGATGACCAAAATCAACTAAGAGCAGTTTACCTTCATTATCTTGAGTTTTTTTTTCTGAATGTATATCAGCTCTAGTATTCTGGAGCTAGATTCTTATTTCGAAGTTTTCGTCTGCCTTTCAGCTTCCTGAGGAACTGAAGGACTCCTTCATATCTGCCATCGACAAGGGCATAAGAACAATGCCTAATAGGAGCATGCCAGCAGCTCCCCGTCCAACCCCTGGAGCCTTATTGATGGGGATGCATTCAATATGCGCCATCCATTGACTGGCGGAGGAATGACCGTGGCATTGTCTGATATTGTTGTTCTACGCAATCTTCTTAAGCCTCTACATGATCTCCATGATGCACCAGTTTTATGCAGATACCTGGAATCTTTCTATACATTAAGGAAGGTGAGGGAAGATAATCTAACATTAGGTCATAAATGTAATAGCAATTTGTTTTAGGTATTGAATTTCAGAGCACTAACACCCTTGGTGTTATGTTTCTCTACAGCCCGTCGCTTCCACCATAAACACATTGGCAGGTGCCTTATACAAGGTCTTCAGTGCCTCCCCCGATCAGGCAATGAATGAAATGCGCCAAGCTTGCTTTGATTATCTCAGCCTTGGGGGGTTGTTTTCTACTGGTCCAGTGTCCTTGCTATCTGGTCTCAACCCTCGTCCCTTGAGCCTGGTTGTTCATTTCTTTGCTGTCGCTATATATGGAGTTGGTCGTTTGTTGATCCCATTTCCTTCACCTAAGCGAATGTGGATTGGAGCCAGATTGATTTCGGTGAGTGGCTAAGACACTTGATGTTAGCAGATAAATCTTTCTTCTTTTAGTGGTTAAATTTTCAGTTGATTCTTTTAACTCTGTTCTTCATTAAGGTCTTTCTTTGATTCTTTAACGCAGCCACCTTTTTAGGTTGATCAATTCTTCCTGCTCTTGAGTTTTCACTAGAAAGCGGGGATTCTAGATGTCTGTTTCTATCTCTTTATTGAATAAACTAAAGAAAAACGCTATACTGTTTCAGCTTTCATATAAATGGGGTCTAGTCCATGAAACCAATAGTTCTTGTAAACTTGGGAAAAAGAGAGAGAGAGAGAGAGAGAAAAAAAAGTGGCCTCTGCCCTCTGGTATATCAACGTTGCTGCTCAGATAGATGCCTAGAAAATACAAGCGGCATGCACACCTTTGTGTGAATATTTACTCTAAAAGAACTCTTTTAGAAGAAGGGCATATGATACCTGTAGCTTATCATCCTCCTTTGGATTAGATTCTACGTGGGTTACTGCTAATCCTTGTGTTTCTTGTCTTAATGTCTCCGACTATTTTCCTGACCACAAGGTCCACCTCTGCAGGGCGCTGCAAATATCATATTGCCCATCATTAAGGCAGAAGGGGTCAGGCAAATGTTCTTCCCTGCAACAGTCCCCGCATACTACAGAGCTCCCCCAACAGAGTGAAGGAAGATGTTATCGTCGTCACCATGTCGGCAGGGGCGTGTGGTCTTTTGCTTGCCAAGGAAAACTCTTTTTTTTTTTTTTTTTCAGAATTCTTCGAATGGTTTTTGTATCAAAAGAGCCTGCCAACTGGAAGTCGAAGTCGTTGCCGTCCTGTTGCCAGAGGAGCTGCGGAATTGCACTTGCCAAGGTCAACCGGTAGCTTGGGTTTCCCCTGTCGGAGACGTACTCTTGTGTCAGTTGCCCAAGTTTGGATGGTGTTTCTTCTTCTTGTTGGCACGGAGGAGTTTATGGGAGGAGATTACTCGGGATGTGTCAACATGTACGATTTAAAATGGCGCAGCGCAGCTGTAAATATGCTAGTATTAACTTGGTAGCACCGTTTTGATCAGGAGTCTTCTTTTGTCTTTTCCTTTTGGGGGGAGGATGTGTTGTTCTGTGAACTGTTCTTTTTTGCTACTCCTATGATCATTGTGTCGGGGGACCCTCGTTAAATGTGTATCTGGCATTCTTCTGTTGTCTCTTCTATTTGGGCACGCACGCTGGTGATAACAAGAGTCGCCAATGGGCAGACGCTCCTACCTAGTTGAAAATTGAGTCTGGAGCCTCTCGCAACTCGGGAGGAGGGAACTCCATGAGTTATCAAACTCACAGTGATGCGTTTATTTTGCACTTGGTGAACTTTTTTTGCAAACAGACAATAATTATTATGTATGGTCGCATTCAGGTACATATGGTTGCATTGAAATACATATGGTTGCATTCAGATATTTTATATGTAAACAAATAATAACTGTTATGTATGGTCGCATTCAGGTGCATATAGTTGCATTTAGATATATATGGTTGCATTTATGTACATATGGTTGTATTTAAATATATATAGTTACATTCAGGTGTATATAGTTATATTTAGATGCATATGGTTGTATTTAGGTACATATGGTTGCATTTAGATGTATATAGTTACATTCAGGTGCATATAGTTGTATTTAGATGCATATGGTTGCATTCATGTGCATATGATTGCATTTATATGCTTTATATGTACCTTAATAATCAGGTCTAAATATAACTATATGCACCTAAGGCATCTAAATGCAACCATATGCATCTGAATGCAATCATATACATCTAAATGCAACTATATGTACATGAATGTAACTATATACATCTAAATGCAACCATATGCACCTAAATGCAACCATATGTATCTAAATGTAACTATATGCACCTGAATGCGACCATACATAACAGTTATTATCTGTTTACATATAAAGCATCTGAATGCAACCATATACATCTGAATACAACCATATGTACCTAAATGCGACCATACATAATAATTATTATATGTTTGCAAAAAAAATTTCACCAAGTGCAAAATAAACGCATCACCGTGAGTTTGGTGACTCATGGAGTTCCCTCCTCTCGGGTTGCGAGAGGATCCGAACTCAATTTTCAACTAGGTAGGAGCGTCTGCTCATTGGCGACTCTTGTTATCACCAGCGTGCGTGCCCATATAAAGCACCTAAATGTAACCATATGCACCTAAATGCGACCATACATAATAGTTATTATATGTTTGCATATAAAGCACCTAAATACAACCATATGCATCTGAATACAACTATATGCATCTGAATGTAACCATGTGCATCTGAATGTCACCATACACAACAGTTATTGTGTGTTTGGACAAAATGCACCTGAATGCAACCATATACATCTGAATGCAACCATATGCATATGAATGCAACATATGCATCTAAATATAATCATATTCACCTAAAAGCAACCATACGCACCACAATGGCCAAACCAGCAGAAGTAAACACTGAAAAGTTCGTACGATTGTATTAGGGGGGGGGGGGGGGGGGGGGGTTTATAACCCAGTAGAGCTCTTATGCGTGAAGACATGCAGGTCATTGATGTGTCATAGTAAAAACTTTTGGTTTTTACTGTCACACGTAGCCCATGCAATCTCTCCAATGTTTACATGTAGGTAACTAACGTATAACCCAGTCAAATCAAGTAGTTTAAGCCTTACGTAACCATGGTTATGTAAGCAAAGAATAATTGGTTAAAATGGTTATCTTAAATGGGCTAAAAATCAGTTGGCCCAAAGATCATATTGAAAACACATTCAAATGATATCCATTTGTGTTAAAATTTCAGTCATAGGCTAATATATGGTTTTATAAATCATGGTGATTTTAGTTTAATTTTAGAGTTTATTTTGCACTGGGTGAAAAATCGTCTGGAAAATAGTTGCGTCGACTTAATTTCGAAATCCGTACGTCAAAAAAAGTGAATATTTACATTTCTGATGTCACCATATTTTTCTGAAAATTATGATGTTCTCGAATTTTATTTTCATTACAGTTTTTCGGTGTCGCCATGTCAGAGCGCACATTTCTGTGTACGACACTAAAAGTAACGTTTATTAATATCAATTAATCTCAGATATTAATTATTTCAATCTTATAATAATAATGAGGTCTAAAATATATATATTCATATTTTTCAACTATTAAAATTTTTTTAGGATATTACAGTCCCGAACCCGACAGACATTAATATGTATATTTTTAATATTTGTTTTTATATTAAAAAATTATAAAATAAAAAATGTCATCTTTCACAATCCGATTTTAAAATATAAAATTTAAAACTAAGGAAAAAAATAAATTGGTGTGTTACTGTTGCGCATTTGCGCAACAGTAACTGGGAGAGGAAGAGTGGAGAGACGGCGGGAAAGGGGGGGGGAGAACCGAGTGATCGGTCAAATGGGGGAGTGGGGAGGAGGGACGGAAGTGGGAGCCACGCGTCACCGTGAGGTTGGTGACTCATGGAGTTCCCTCCTCCCGTGTTGCGAGAGGATTCAGACTCTTGAAAAATTGTACTAAAGAGGTGACATTGGAACACTCTTTGACGGGAAATGATGGGTGGTTAAATCGAAGTCCTTATTATGTTTATGAGAAAGATTTATTGTATTTTAGGAAAGTACAGTAAGTGCAATCTATTTAGGATGACAGCTCATATGGCGCCACATGAACTGTCATGTGATTTTTCTTTTTTTTTTGAAACTTAACTTCTTTCTTTTTTGGAGCCTTACCCATTTATTTTGGAGCCCAACTCATTTATTTTGGAGCCCAACTTTTTATTTTGGAGTCCAACTTATCTTTTGTTTTGGAGCTAAACTATTTTTTAAGCTCCAAAATAAAAAATTAACGTTCAAAATAAATGAGTTAGGCTCCAAAATAAATAGGTTAGGCTCTAAAAAGAAAATTAGATTTTAAAAAAAAATTACATGACAGTCCATGTGGGCCACATGAGTTGTCATCCTAAGTAGATTACACTGTACTTTCTTATA